>OW026451.1:48975064-49600064 GCA_932274525.1 Podabrus alpinus | reverse complement strand
TTGTTACTGGACTTACAGCTTTAAAAAGCTCGCTATCGCTCGCTTTTCAATATAGCTGTGCGTCCAGTAACAACAAATTTTCTCGCGTCGGACAGTAATATACTATTATTTATTTGTGACAACCATTTCAAAATTTATGTAAAAATTAGACAATTTTCAGGATTTTCAAATTTGGTATGACATTTTCTCAACACCCTGGAAATTATTAGTTGGTACAGGCGGTCATCTAGGGCATAACGGCCATAACTTTTTATCTTGGGTTTCACGGCTTCACTCAGGGGGTTTGCCACCTTACTTGAAGACTACTTGTTTGACCTTCGAACGCTCCCACTGGGATTTTAGATTGCGGACTTTCGCGAATCCCATATTTTTTAAGCCTTCTATTAGACTCGGGATTATTATGGCTAAACGCAAAAGCTATACTAGTATTCAGTTTTCGGCTTCACTCAGAGGGTTTGCGCCCATAATACGTGAACACCATAGATCTTAGGGAATTGTAACATAAATAAATAAATAAATAAATAAATTGCACTCACATTGTACCCACAATAAATTTACGGTGACATAGTAAAATTAAATATACAGTTTATTCTTAGAAAATTTATAAATGTGAGCGGTTATGGTTTTTGTATTGATAGCTAATTTAAAGGCCCTTGAAGGCAGAGGATCGAGTCAAACTACTTTTTTTTTCTATATTCCGTATATTTAAAATATCTGCCTCCTCGAAAGGCGAAGGAGGTACCTAATCTCTCATGAATCTCTTCTCGAAGTGAATTGTGATTTAGAGTTAAAGAACTTTTAAACAAATGTAAAAAACATAGTACAAAAGTTGACTCTTTCGATCTTGGCAAAGAAATCTAAATAAAAATAACTCTCGTGGCACAACAAAGAATGTTCGTTTAAGATCCTCCACATGTAATATCAAGGGAAAACCTAAATAAAAACCAATTTGAATTTTAAAAACTATCCGATACTACTTAGAAATTTAGATACCTATAATAAAAAAGAAGTAATAATATAGAAGAATAGATATTATTGAATAAAAATACTCTCTTTTGTGTTGCGTTGTAATTTGAAGAAGGTCGTATAACTGAAACGTGTTACCTAAGAAGGAAATTGCTGCTAGAAGGCTCTAGTTTTATTTCATCACGGTGTTTTGTATTGCTATTGATTTTTAATTTTAAGACAAAATTAAGAAAGATGTCAGAAAGATAATCAATGATCCGTAATAATATATAAATGTATGTTTAGGAGCCTCAGGCAATGCAGTTAGTTATATAATGATGAGAAGCTAAATGTATCGTAAAACACATTTACCATTTATTAATTTTTACTCGAGTTTTTCAATATTTTACTTGTTTTGTTACTTATTATTTCTTCATTTTTATAGTTGTGATAATAAATCCAGTCATATCAAATATTTTTCAGAAAGAGGTAAAAGTGATCCACTTCAACAGGGTTAAAAAGTTGATCTATATAATAATAATAGGTAAATTTCCAACCAAATTACAAAACAAATATACCCCAAATACGTACTTAATAGGCAAAAAAGTACGACTAATAAGAACGTTAACATTTTCACGTGTGTTTTCACGTTAACATTTCTTCGAGTGAGATTCTAAATAAAATTGGTCACTCATGCCAATCTCTCTACTAATATCAAGTCTACTCTCTCACCGCACAACTAAACCGGATAGTTCACACCAAGAAGAAGAAAATTATTTGATTAAAATTTATTTGATGGAAAATTATTTTGTATATTGAATTTGGATAAATAAAAAAATAATTTAGTCGAGAACCACAGCAATTTTGTTAAACAGGCTGACCACGAGGTCAATTTTGTTCTATTTAGTTTAATTGTGCTAAGAGAAAAATTGCAGACCAAAATCTTGTACACCAATTCTTCTGTTTATTTCTAAATTCAAGCAATTCTCCTGGATATTCTCATTTATTCGTCACAATTTTCAGCTAATTCCTCGATTAATAATTAATAATTTTAACAATCATTATTTTGTTATTAAGCTTCACTTGTTTAACTTGAAATTATCATCAAGACTATCTGGAGATATTTTTTTAGAAAAATCTTTTGAAGCAGTACAGACTAGTCAACTACTCTTTCAACCACTGACGCTTCTTTTGTTTCGTGATGATGTGGACTACTTATAGAGAAGATGCAATCTTAGAGCTCGCATGAATCTATACTAACTTATTAATAACAATTACCGGAATTCCTCACCAATTTACGCAATTGCTTTGCAAATCCTAACTAATTTTCATAATTTCTTTGCAATTCCCTTCTAATTTCCTACAATTCCTTGATACCTATTTTGAGCATAAGATGCGTATGAAAAGGCCAATCTACAACTTCGTGATTTTTGGGACCCTTTTCGATTAATTTTCCCCGGTTTCATTCCGAGCCTGGCGTAGAAAACTTAAGAGCTACTTTTCGATACTGCCGAACTAAATTTTTTTTGAATAAATTATTATACGCAGACTTCTTTTTCACGACGTAATAACTGGACTAAAGGGTAAATAATCACAAAGTCAAAAAATATTCGCAAAAGTATGAAGTCATATTAGCACATAAGAATTACCAGCGTAAATATTTTTGACACTAATTTAACACATTGTACCAAATTTGTTGTTTTAACTAGATCTTAATAACAGTTGGACTGTTATGTGGACCACTGCACCCAATAAGCAATTAAAATTGCCATTATATGTATTTGTTATATTATTTTATATTATATTTATTGTTAGCTAAACCATGCAATGTGTGGGCACTTGGTAATAATGGGTTACTTAATTTTCACAAATGAACAGTTTCTTATGTTAACTTGACAAAATACAACACTTTTTTATTGTGTAAATGGTTTTTCGCCAGTATGAGTTCTTACTTTTTTTTAAATTTAGTATTAATAAAGTCCTCGCATTAAAAATATATACAAAATCATCAATTCAAATAGTCATTTTGAACAAACTCAATTAACAAATTATTTATAAGATAACATTAAAAATTTCATAATATAATTATTATTAATATTCATTTTGGGGTCGTAATCAGATGAGGTAGAAAATAACAAATTTGGCTGGCATATAAAAATATTCTTAATATTATATTTGCTTCCAGTTAAGTTTATTCAAGAATAGGTGCAATTTCGTATCCAAAATAGTTTAAATCTGTAAATCTAAATCGTTTGTACGAGTAATTAGGAGGCAATTTGGTAGGTATCGAAAAATTTGAAAATTTAACAAAACTTAAGCAAATGCTAAGATATTTGAATTTTAACTGTAAGTTTGATATTACATACGAAGAACTTTCATTCAAAAAAGACACTTTGAACGTCATTTATTTCCCTTCATAGCATTGCCGGATTAAAAATTATATCCTTGAAGAGATAAGAAAATAATAACAGGAGGAGGGTTATGAAGTACTTGAAATTTGTTAATAATATGATATCAAATAATTAAAATAAATAAAGAACGGTGTTTGATTTGATTTACAATATCATGCTTATTGCCAATCTTCGGTTCTATATAATATACCTATAGTATATATCATTAATTACAGCAAGAAGTGAAATTAAAGAAATTTAAAAAAGTTAAAAAATATCATTTTTAACAGTAACAATATAGTAAATGAAGAAGTTTTTGAGTTTAAGACTAAATTTAAAAAAATGGGCTCTTCAGTTTTCGAGATATACACGAAAAACATCAATAATACTGACGCGCTGATTTTTAGTTTTTATATTGTAAGCGAATAAATGATTCACTATAATAAAAATTTATGACTTAAATCAAGATAAACAAATTAAAAATAAATGGTGTAAAAATTGCATTTTAAAGAGTTTTCAGCAGCAATAACATTGCCGAAGTAAGCACGTATGCACAACTTCTAAACTTACATGTATCCAATATATCAATCTGACTCTCTAAATCGGTGCTGTTCTCAAGCCACATGTAGAATTCATCATAATTTGTTATATACATATTCCAAAATAGAAAATACCTTCCTACAACTAGGAATCAACACAGTGCATTAAAATTATAAATGAGTAGGCATTAGTAAAAAAGCGGCAAGTTAAGTACTATTGAAAATTTAGTAGCTTAACCAAAAATAATTTTATAATTTTAACATCACAAAAATCGAATTTATGAACAAAATTGTATATTCATTAATTGTCGAGCTTCTTAAAGTTTTTTAAAATTAATGTGCATAAAAGTTTAATATTACAAGGTATTATAGATGTATATTTCCTTACCAAAATCCTTTAATAAAATGATCAAGCTCAATTTCACATTTGGAAAGTAATTAACAAGAAAAGTTCTATTAAATTAATGTTTACCGAGTTTATCTCGGAAGTACAAACATAAAATTTGAATTATGGATTAAACTATGAAACGGTCAGTAATTGACCAAACCGTCCATCCTTTTATCTACTGAGCGTAAAAAGTCGTTACAAAGTTCAAATACAATTTAAATATCAAATATAATAAATGCAGAATAAAATCGTTGAAAGGAATTTAACCATATCGCTCGTTTTATGTATATCAAAAATGTCCCTTATGTAGGAGAAAATAAGAATTACCTTCATGGTCATTGGGGTGTGTTGTAGGTGCTCTTTACAGGTGTCACCTGGCACACGACTGCGCGTTGACCACCACGTGCCATCGTTCTTTTGATGATCCCACACCGTGACCGATATATAGCAATAGATAACGTAATATCTATAGGGCACTGTGCAGTAGACGGTAAAGGCTTGAATTTTAATTAACCATATCGAATAATTTCCGATCGTCCACTTAAATACAGGAAAACATTCCTGCTTGAATGTATAGAGAAGAAAACGCTTTTCTCTTCATTTTAATGAAACAAATCATAAAGTCTGAGGTGATTTACCTACTTAAAATGGCTTAAAGGTATGAAGAAATGTAAATTCTATTTTATATTTTCAGGTTTTATCGCGGCGAAGATCTCATTACAATTTTACTTCTTATGTTTCCATTAATGAAGGAAGTTGACACTTCTTGCACTTAGTATAACTTTTCGTATCAGGCAAAACAAAAAGGTTGATAATATCAGACATTTTCTATTTTTATTTATATAGTAAACCACAAACAAATCAGGTGTAAATGTTGCGTTACTTTCCACATGGTTGTTACTTACATTAACGGGAAAAGACCACACAGCGTTACTCTATATTAAAATTTTTTTAAATTTTTATCAAATAACCTGCTCCTTATATGCAAAAATTATCATTAAATTATTTGCTACAGTGAATGCAAGAAGCCTAAAGAAAATTGCTCGGTATCTTATATCAATATTCATAGATTCCTTATACGCTTTTCAAAAAACATTTTAATAGATAGAAAAAATATAACTCTCTTAATAGTTGAACAATGCACAAACCATTTTTAATAATCCCATTTTGCTTTTCTTTACAAGTTGATTTACGATAAACTTTCTGAACAAGAGAAAACGTTACTGAGCACGAACCCCACGTAAAGAGAAACTGACTTTTTTTTAAATCCTTCTCCACCAATGTGAGTCCTGCGAACGCTCTTTCTGATTGCACAAAGTAAATATTAATATTTTACTTATATGGATATAATATTGTTGGTATACTCTAACTATACTATAGGTATATTGTTAATTTTTACAATATTCTATTTATAATTGTAGAACTTACCCGAGTCTCCAGCAAAATAGAAGATCTGAGGATTCATCTCGGCTGTGATTATTCTTGCAAGTTCACATTGCCAATATCTGCATATAATTATTCTGTCAAGAATGATTGTATCCATCGAAATAAAAATTTGGTTAAAGATAACTCAGTGGTACAACTGGACCTAAGTATGATCTTAGATTTCAGTTTAAAAGTATAGAACATCATTTTTGTATTTGAATATTTCCATTTCGTTTAAAATTTATAAAAGGGTTATCCATTGATACAAACAAATAAAATAAAAATATATGTTTTATAATTATATATTATTATAGTTAGATATAGGTTTTATATGAACATGAAAAAGTAGCAATTAAAAAATTATAGTGTACGATATACCAAATTTACTTTTAAAGCTCTTTCCCAAAACAATCAACCAACACTTTTTACGAGTATATTATCATTTTTCATTTTATCAGAATTACCCCGCAATAAATAGTAAGCATTGCATGGTTCTCGAAACTTGTTTGTATCTTTTGATAACGTATAATATTTAGTAAGGCGTTTCATATCTGATTAACTTTTGAATAGCAGGTTGTTATAATTGTTAAAGATGCGGGCACAGGTGAAAATCTACCCGTATCAAAAAATACTGATAATTTAACTGTTTACTTGCAATAAGTGGACAATTCAGTAGATTATCAAGATCATAACTTTAAATTTATAAAAGAACCTAATAAATATTTCAGAAAAGGAGATCGATTTAGTAAAAGAAACTTTAATTAAAAAAAATTAATAGAATTACTTTAACACCAAAGGAAGACAGGTGCAGGACTTTTGTGCGGAAGTCAATATCGGAAATGAGGTAATGAAATATCCTGACGTTTTGGTTCGGTGATTTTGCAGAGTACTAACATGAACACCTTACAGTAATGCACTAGCGTTGTCCTAGTAACGCACCATTACCTAGTCATGTATACGACAGGTGAGACGCGTGTGCAGATTCCATGCTTATAACACTGTGAAATGACGGTTATTTATACATATATTAGGACCCTAAAAATCATACTTTTGTTTGTTTTTGATAACAATTACCTACATACGTACATTTACAATAAATGAAATGAGAATTATGTATGCCTATTATGTTCACAATTACATATCCTCTAGGCTAAGGCATAGACCTAGAATAAGTATTACAAACCACTCAGCTACTATATCTAATGCAGAATCTTTTGCAATCCAAACTGACATAATTCTTATTTATTTTTAAATTACATAAATATTATCTTGGTGTAGGTAAATTACCTAGATAATTTAATTGGCATTCAGTACCCACTAGGCGTGAGAATTTTTTTGTTGTAAATCAATTATATATTCCATTAATATACAATATTTTCATTATTCGATAATGAAATTGATCTTTTTTTAATATCACTAGGCGTCCACTTTCCCACAGTTACCCGCTATTTTTTATTCTATTGATTTGTAACCCAGTATATCGAAATCGAACTAATAAAGTAACCTTATAATAGAATCGATAAAACCTGATGAATCCTGGATCAATCGATAGAAAATAAAGATTCAAGTGAAATAAAATATCAGGATGTTGAAAACATTATACTACAACAAAATAAAAGCATAAATTAAAGAAATTTTCACTCCTACAATAAGTAGTAACTGTTTTGGCAATAGTTCAAATAAGGATAAGGAGAACTATATGGAGATTTATTTCATTTCTTAATAGAAAAAAATTCATTCGTAGGAAAGAAGTCTGAAACGCTATAATTATTATTTTCAATGTTTTAATTGATGGATTCGTGATTAATGTAAAAAAATACAATGTAAAAATATAATTTTGCGAATTATATTTTATAGTAGTAACTTATCTATAATTTACTTGTGAAAATTTGTGCCTCTTTTAGTGCCTGAAAAGTGCTTTTCTGCATATTTTAGGTTAAACCAAAAATATAGATATGATTAATAATTTAGGTATAGGAAGTATATAAAGTAACGCGTTTTTAAATTAATTTTTAACGCTTTTCGTCATTGTAGGTATTAGTAGCTAAATTCAATATCAGTACTTTTGCATTACAGCGTATAAAATAATAATTGTCGCACTTGAAAGTAAATCTATATCTTCACTGTTGTACGCATTAGACAATTACATCATATTATATTTAGTGTGTGTTAAATACTGTAATCAGTATTTAATTATATTCCTCAATAAAAATTTTGTAACGATGGACGTAAATTGCGAGCTCGTTTTAAATTTATACTTGCATGGAAAGAAAATTTGTGAAAATGTGAAGTTGTTAACAATACAAAAAATTAATAGAAGATTTGTTCAGCTCGATTTATGGGTACGAACAGTTAAAATTAAGAAAAAAACACGTTTGCAATCATAACATTAGAACAAAAAAAAATAAAAATTGTACCGGAACGAATTCTTTAGCAAGTGTACAATTTCGACAAGAAAACCTGGTCAGAGTTTCGATATGAGTCCCTAGTCAGCCTATTTAATTTTGGGAAAAGATCTGGAAGATAATTTAGAAAAAGAAAAATTCATGGTTTTACACAAAAACAAAAAAATGTAGACACAAAAAATGCAAAGCATTGTTACGGCGGTTTTCGGATTAAAAACCTTTTATACTTCAAGAACCACACAACCCCTAGAATGACCGTTTGTATGCTATTAGTATGGTTAATATCCCTAGAAGCAATATTAGTGTTGAGTAGTTCCAGAATAAGTCGTCGATAATGTTTTGAGGGGCGGATTCCAAAAGAGGCAAGCTTCCATTGCGATTCATTGACAAAGGTGTGAAAATTAATGCTTCTTATTACTAGAATAATATTTTAATTGATCATCTACTACCCCATGCCAAAATCTTACTTGGCGATAAAAAAATTTGCTTCCAACAAGATTCAGCACCCTCCCATAAGAGGGTATAGAAGAATGCCCTGTACCATCTCCACACTTTAAGCCTTTGGGTTTTTGTATTTGGCTTAGCAAATTGGGGAATCTAACAAATATAAATTTGCCGAAGTTTATAAAAGTTTTAACAAAAGTGTGGGATGAAATACCAGACGAAATGGTACATGCCGCATGTAATGATTTTAACAAGCATTTCAAGAAAATTTCTAAACAAAAAGTAATCGTAATACAGACTACTTTACCAATGTATAAATAATGTCTAGTAAAAATGTTAAGTATATGTTTCTATAGGGGAGAAATATTAACGATGGTGCGCTGTAAGCAACATCAACGTGACGTCACGCTAATTATATAACCTCGCTTGACCTCGCTCAGAAATACTTTGATTTGGTTTTGAACGATAATAATACATTACAACTAAGTAATAAATAAATAATTTAATAAAAAATAATAAATTTAACGTATTTTAATTAATTTTTAACATAATTTTAATTAATTGAGACGTCAAATATTTAGTTGATATTACAGCCACCAGGGTGCGTACAATTAAATTTTTCCCCTATACAAAACATTCTTTTTAATTTGTTGATTTTGTGCGACAGTTATTATTTTACACCCTGAATATACGAAAAATTATATGAATTCAAGGAATAATTTTATGAAACACCTTTGGCAAAAACTTAATACTAATGCTGGGTTGTTTGGTTCTGAACAAATGTTTTTAATTTTTGGTGTCCATCTTTAATGGTCCAAGTAATCTTGCCGATATATTGTAAATAACTCCATCGTAAATCTTGTCGTATTATAAACAAATTGAAATGTTACAATCTAAAGCCAAACGGTGTTGAATTAAAGCAACTTTTAAATATTTTTTGAATCAATTCATCTGTAGTTATCATATTTGTAAAAAAAATCAATATCCTGCCTTCCACTTTTATTACTTTGTTGGTACCACAATGATCCATTAAACCAAACAGATTGTACGGCATACTCAAATTGCTTAATTGCAAATTGCATACTCAAAAGCTGCAATAGTCAGAAACGTAACCTTCTCCAGTTAAAGACAAAATGCTGATTCAACCCCTGAATCTTTTTCCATATTATTTGATATCAAATTCATTATGTTTCTAGGGGAGATTACATTAAAGTAAGGTTAATGTCGTTAAGTTGTGAACTTTCTGAATGCTTTGAACGGCAGGCGACTTATCAATATGTAAAATTCCAGCCCCCATTATGTCGAAATTATTACGAAATTTTGCGCAAACATAGGTTCGGTATTCGGTAGAAGGACAAAAATCTAAACACTTCAAAAAAGGACCCGGAATGTACACTATAATGGGTGCCCCAAAATTTAACCTTAAATCGCGTACAATTTCGTGATTTACAGTTGGATTTTTGATCATTTATAGAATTACATTTCCTAAACAAAATGCAAAGGACTATCTTTTTACTTTTTTTCTTAACCTGTTTACTAAATTAATCTTTATTGATGCTAACGTGGTTAGTTGAGTATGAACTTAAAAATTAAACCACTGTCGTCAAGAAAATGATAAAAAGCATAAAAAAAGATACTATCTTAACTTTTTGTCGTAACATTAATAGTTTAAACGTAATTGAAATTTTTATTTTAGAAATTGTGTAAATATAAACACTTTGAAAACTATGACAGTCATAGGCTGATTTATAATCCGGATTTGGTTAGTTTTTAAACTAACAGTGGCGTCTCGTGACTTCTTCTAATGGGAGGGCAAAAAATTATAAAAAAGGAAATATAAATTTGCTTATTTACATGCAAAATAATTTAATTCTTAAAAAGCTTTATCTTATTCTATTATTTTAATCGGGTGGTCCGGGGGGGGGGGAGGTACATAATACCCCCCAGCAAAAAAGTAAAGCAGAATCATAAAACATTTTTTAATTTTGTACCGTCTGATCACCAACTGCTGGGGGATCTCTGTAGCTTCCTATTATTTAGAACTTCATTTGCAGTGGAACATCGTGAATATTATTCTGAGTTATTCTGTTTTAGGAGGGTGGGGCTCATCGCCCTCCCCGTATCAGCCGTCACTATAAACTAACCAAAAATATTGGCTATTATGTTTACTTCAATGCAGGTATTATGTATACTAGCCAAAGTTTATAAGCTATCCAAGACAGTTGGCTAGTTTACTTACCTGCATTTGAATAAATATAATAGCCAATATTTTTGGATAGTTTATGAACTATCCAATTTTAACTGGCTACTATAAAAACTGTTATTCTAGTAATAAATAATAACCATCAGTACGTTAGCTAGTATATAAACTAAGCAAATTTAGTAAACGCTAATTTTAAGTTAATATTTTAATTTTATATTAAAATAACCAAAATTAGAATGATTTCTACAAGCCTAAAGGAAAGAGAAGCCTGGGTAGACCGAGGAAACGATGGGAATCGTAACAGGCAATTTCTAATGCCTAACACGGAAAGTGAAGAAGAAGAAGAATGATTTCTAAACAATTTATTTATTAAAAAATGTTATAACTCAAAATGTTCTCGTAATTATTATTCTATAATTATCACTTATCGTTTGTCTGTTTGTAATTTTTATGTTTTTTTGACGTGAATACGTCTATAAAATCGGTAGCGTGTTTAAAAATTTAATAAAAATATGTAACGAAAATTGTGTGTGTGAACGAAAAGTGTAGAAATGATAAATTTCGAATTGTCATTATTCAGCAAAAGCTTGGAAGTTGTTTGCATGTTTTCAAAGGGATGTTTTTATTAAGAAATAATTATAACGAATTATTTTTTCACTATAATTATTCAAAATTATTATCAGTTTACTGTTTAAGTTTAAAGTCGGAACGCGTCGCTAATTTTATTTATACCCTGTGAGAAAGTACATTAATTTTTTTTAAATATTTTACCTAATCAAAGTTACTAGCTCACAATTTATAATACGATGGTATCATTGCAATAAAAATATATAGAGCACAAAATTTTGGCAAGGAAATTGTCAATATTGAATTGATATTGCAGTGTAACAATGTGATCGTTGATGAGTTAGAGGGCGGAAATTCTGGGTTCGAATCAAGGAATTTTTTATCTCATTCATTTGATGTGATGCATTTTTAAACTGAGAACAAAGAATTAAATCTCAGCGTCAAAATTTGTTAATACATAAAAATCCAATTTAATGAAGAAATTCAAATAGTAATCGTGTAAAGTGAAAAGGAAATGGAAAGCAACAAAAATACTCAAGCGACCACAACAAATTGTACCACCAATTAAAGACGAAACAGGAAATTGGGCCAGAAGCGAGAGAGAAAAAGCTTATTTGTTTGCTAAACATCTCGCAACTGTATTTGCACCATTTCCTACAACAACCCCTACGGAAGATGCGGAAATACTCGATTATTTGGATGCACCATTTCAAATGAATTTTCCGATTAAGAACTTTAAAATAAAAGAAGTCCAGCAAATAATTTTACACGACACTAATACCAAGAATGCATCTACAACGCAATTCTAAGATTGAGATACTTTCCAGATCAATGGAAGGTTGCACAAATGACTCTATTATTAAAACCAGGGAAAAAGGCAGAACAACTGACCTCATATCGACCTATAAGTCTGCTCCCAATTCTTTCGAAAATTTTTGAGAAGTTGCTCCTAAAACGATTAAAGCCGATATTGGAAGAAAATGCACTCATCCCAAGCCATCAATTCGGATTCAGAAATCAGCATGGTACGATCGAACAGGTACACCGTGTGGTGAAGCAGATCAGTGATGACCTGGAGTGTAGAAGATACTGCTCTGCAGCCTTCTTAGATATAAGCCAGGCGTTCGACAGGGTATGGCATAAAGGCTTGTACTATAAACTTAAGATGAATCTCCCATACCACTACTATGAAGTACTGAAAAGTTACTTGTCAAACAGACATTTTTTGGTAAGGAATGGAGAAGAATACACCGAACTATTCCCAATTCACTCGGGTGTCCCACAGGGCAGTGTACTGGGACCAATCTTGTATCTGTTGCATACACCTGTTGCAAACTAACCACGGTGGCAACCTTCGCTGACGACACGGCTATTCTTGCGTCGCACAAAGATCCAAAAGTCGCCTCTAAAAACTTGCAAGACCATTTAAATAAAATACAAGCCTGGTTAAAAAAATGGAAAATTAAAGCCAATGAAACTAAGTCCTCGCATGTTACCTTTACGATGAGGGGAGACACCTGCCCTCCCGTGGCCCTGAACGATTGCTGCCTGCCACAGAATGAAGATGCGAAGTATCTGGGTATCTATCCGGTATCTATCTAGATAGAAGATTAATTTGGCGCACACATATTTTTAACAAAAGAAAACAACTCGGGCTAAAAATGAGACAGATGTATTGGTTGTTAAGCAAGACATCAGAATCATCATTGGAAAATAAACTCCTAATCTATAAAGTCATAATGAAACCGATTTGGACATATAGTCCAGTCATTATAGATTTTGACCCGTGAATAATTAGTTCTTGGATTTTTTTTTCGTAGGTCCCTCGGGGGGGTCACTGGGAGTGTAAATTCAAAAAGTAGACTGAATCAGGCTCCTGCGTATATTCGAAAAATGGTTTTTTTTTCAAAAAAACGGTTTTTCTTGAATAACTCGGCCATTTTTGATTTTACAGTAAAACCGTGAGGAAAAATTGCAGGAAATTTGATTCTCTACAAGTTTAGTCCTCACAATTTTTCTTCTAGGATCGATATTTTGGAAATTAAATTTGAAAAAAGCGACAAATTACAAATATTTTCATTATCTCGTTTATTTTCAACTTTACGGCATAAATGAAGAGGACTAAACTTGTAGAGAATCAAATTCTGAACAATTTTGGTTTCCACCTTTTTTCCCCCAAAATCGATATTTTGGAAATTAAACATGAAAAACGTGACATATTCAAAATATTATCATTATCTCCTATGTTCCACGTTTTACGGCATAAATGAAAATATTTTTAATTTGTCGCTTTTTTTCAAATTTAATTTCCAAAATATCGATCCTAGAAGAAAAATTTTGAGGACCAAACTTGTAGAGAATCAAATTTCCTACAATTTTTGTCCTCACGGTTTTACTGTAAAATCAAAAATGGCCGAGTTATTCAAGAAAAACCGTTTTTTTGGAAAAAAAACATTTTTCGAATATACGCAGGAGCCTGATTCAGTCTACTTTTTGAATTTACACTCCCAGTGACCCCCCCGAGGGACCTACGAAAAAAAATCCAAGAACTAATTATTCACGGGTAGGGTCGGTTTTTTGGATATAATGACCTGGACTAATACGGGATACAACTCTGGGGAACTGCCAGCGTGTCGAACATAGAAATACTGCAGAGGTTCCAGAATAAGATGCAAAGAATAATAGTCAACGCCCCATGGTATGTACCAAATCAAGTACTTCATCACGAAATCAAAAACTACTACAGAAAATACAAAAGTAGAATTGAACTTCATCCAAATGAACTAGCAAACGAATTATTGGACCACTCACATGAGATTAGAAGATTAAAGCGCTTCAAGCCCACCGACATACTTACACGATTCAGTAGACAGCTTTAATTTTATTTGAAATTACTGGAATTTGTAAATTAATTTTTTTACGAAAATATTTAATGAAATATTCTCAACATGCCCATAAACTATTGTCAACTGATTTACTAAATGTTTTATATTAAACAGATTGTAAATATTCAAGGAAAAAAAATGTATTAATAAAACTGGGGATTAATCTTTTTAATTTGCATAAAAAGCTCGCCAAAATATAATAGCTATTAATTAACAATTTATGTAGATAAACAAATAATTATATGGATTTATACAGTCGGAAGATACAGAAGGTATTCATTTGCAGGTACCTACTACTTTTCTCGTGGAGTGTGAAATTATATTTCAAAAAAAAACTTTAGACCGATTTTAATCATTTAAAATACATGCAAATCTTGGCATACTATGTAGGTACTTAATTTGTGCATGCCAAATTTGAAGCTGATGGAATAAAACTTTCAACCACCATGGATTTTTATTTTATTTATCATTTCAATTATTGAATCTGTACTTTCTATCGAATGGATTCAAAACTAAATAAAGGCTATATCGATATTTTTCTCGTATCAATTTAAAGGCTTATATTTTGGAAACACAACAGTCCTTTTTTACTATAACTATATATAAAACTACTATATTGTCATATTAATAAGCAGCTTATATAAAGGTATCAGAATGTAAATAATAATAACTAGTTATCCAAAAATTTCAGTGTTGGACTTGATTACCAAACCCATTAATTTTAAGTTTTATTACCATTTTATTCGAACTTTATTAATGAAAACACTAGGAACACTTAAATGACCATAAAAGAAAAACCAGGTAGAATAAAAACGTATTGTTTTTATTTTAATTTGATTGATATATGCAAGGAAACAGGTGAACCTGCTTACTAATCGTTCATTCATGCATTGTTTAATACAGGATATTAAGACAGGTGAATTTATTTTAAATGTACATATAGTTACATAATAATAGTAAAATACAATTATTTTAGGTATTACCCATTTATCCTTTATATTCACCAACAACAATAGAGGTTTTTTTAATTTCAGTGGGAATTGTTGTAAGTTTATTATTAACAGTTCTGGTATTAAAATTGTCAATAACTGTATTATAATCTATAAATAGAAGAAATCGAGAACCCAGGGGGTTAATACTAAATTGACACCTCTACTTCCCCAAGGAATTTCTATCAACGCAGCAATCAGGAAATAAACTTTTTCTTCTAAATGTTATAAATCTGATACTTATTGCTTAATAATATAAAATGTTAAAATTACATTAATAATTAATTGCATTCTTAATAAAACAATTTAACCTTTTACTAATTAATGTCTAATTAAATAGTAAAGCTATAAAAAGTAAATGATGAAATAGTGACATATCAAATTGATTGGTAGCAGCAATGATTGCTTAATTTTAAATCATGCGATGAGTAATTGACAATACGAAGACTTGGATAATTAGATTATAAAAACTTTTGTTTCATAAAACATTATTAATAAATTAAATAAATTTTAAAAAAAATCAACAGGAAGGAAGTATTGCTCGAATGATCCTAGGCACAAGCTGCACTTGAAGTCGGAAGTGTCCGCACAAGTGGCGCACCTTGCGTCGTCGCGGTTATTACTCCAACTAATAAGCTCATATATATTTCCCGACCGTGTAAATGAAACTTACACATTTCGAATAAAATAAAATTTTTATTTTCAGACTACGAAATTCATAAAGGCCGACCAGATACATTTCTCAGAATTTTAATACAAGAAGTTGATTTTTTTGAATATTTATGATGGTCTTTCGTATTAAAAAGTGTAGACAATTGGATGTTAAACACGAATAGCAATAATTTTTTAAATTTAAATTTGGTGGTAATAAGGCGGTTTTTATTTTCAGGTTCATAAAAAGTTTTTTAGTGTTTTAACACAAAGAAAAATAACGGTATTAATCAATAAATATTGAGTACTCATGATTTCTTTGGAACCGGAAGAATAATAAAACTTGACCTGTTAAGCGTAAATTTTGCAATTTAATTTTTAAGGTTGTTAAAGTTTTTGTGTTGTTCAGTTATGTCTTGTGTTTTAGCGAACAATATTTTATTGTTGTTTCATTATTATTAATATGCGCTGTAAAATTCACCTATAGAGCTTTTTAAGCTCTCGAGAATTTATTCATTAACTGGGTAAAATTTAATTGTCGTTTCAAAATTCCACTAGATTTTACCTACATCAAATTTTGCAATGTGTTTCTTAATATTTCGTGGGAAAGCTTCAGTTTTGGTATTGATCTGTATTGTATTTTTACCTAGCATTTTCTCAAGTCAACTACAACAATAAAAGCACCATGTGTAATGCACATTTCTTAATGTTTCAGCACAACGGTGTTCCCTAGCCGTTGAAATTGCTCTTACAGGTGCTACCCATATAAAAATTTCATTTTGTCACGTTTAAAGGATTTTAGCAGCATTTCGTGCTATTAAAGTAATATGACCAAAAATTATAGGGCGCAATAAAGCAAAATTTGTAAATTATATTATAATAACTTACAAATTATGTATATTATGCTTTATGGTTTATGATTGCAGACGCCAGATGAACGTAAGGTGTTTAGGGTAAAATCTCATATCTTTTCAAAAGAAAGTTAATAGTTTTATGATTTTCAAAAGGCTAAAGCGAAAGAATAAAAGTCATGTTAACACATTTTTCCATTGTAGGTATAACAACTTGCTGAAAGCTACCACAAAGTCAACATTTTAAGTAGTAAAGTTAATCTGCAGTTTTACAATGAAAGCATAGCTTTGGATGGTTCACGTAATTTAGTAATATGTGCAATAGTAAAACTTCAAAATCATCAATATTTCTAAAGTTCCAAGAGGAAAATTCATCACAGTAATGCAGTTCAAGCTTTTCCCCGATTTGGACTAATTATTAATGCGATGGTCGATGTTATGGAATGTTATGACTGGTAATTAATTTTTTAAACGTTTCGAGATTTATTATAAAGTTTCATTGTTCTACCATAAAATTTTATTAATGGCGAAAAGAGGCATTTAAAAAAACAATTACTATCAATATTTTTACGAGTAATTTACGGCTTGACCCAGTAAATTTAATGGTTCATTCCATAAAACAACGTGGTATAAAAATGCTTATCTAGATATATTTTCGGCACAAGAGAAAAAATTAGTGAGACAGTTTAGGAGATAATTTCAAAAGATTACAATTTAAATTTTACACAGTCAATTTTGACAAAACAGTATTAATGGCAAAAAGTCGGTTGCATTAAATTGCTCTTAAAGGAGTACAGTTTTACACCTGCTAAACATCTGTAAATTTATTTGTGCTATACCTAAAAATTCCCATGAAGGTGTTAACTAAATCTGTTATGGTTTACAAAAACTTCCTAAATTTGTTATTTCCATCGTTTTGATGCTTTTTTATTTAAAATTATATTTCAAATATATTTTATGGGAAGTCTGGACCACCGTGATTTTTTAATAGTAACAAGAAAATAAAAAAGATATATTGTTTGTAAGTTTGTCTTCAATTGATAGAAATCAACTATACGTAAAACTTCTTAACAAAGTTAGCCTTTGGCGTCTCTTCTAATAGACAGACACAAATTGACATAATAATTTCTGAGAACGTCAGTATTGATTGTAATAATATATTATATTAACCTTTAAGTGATAGGTGTGATTGCATAAGTTATTATATTTAAATGAGGATAACTAATAATAAGTAGGACTACCACAAGGGTGTTTTAATGACTTTGATGCAAAGTGGCGCCAAGCTTTACTGGTTCTAAGAGACACCTACTAGTCTTTACATTATTTATAATGTTATGCATAAGAATGATTGCATTTTCTACTGTTCATATTCAGTTTTTTAGAATAAAGCTGCCTACACTGTAAATTTAATAGATTTTTACGACTTAATTGTAAGCAAGGCAAGTTACACTTCATTGTAATCCTGGTAGGTGTCCAGATAAATTTGAAAGATAAACTATAAGACTAAAGCCGGTTGGGCAAGTTACGTGGTTATTTGGTATAAATTTTGCACGGGAAATTTTAATTCTCCATGTAGAATGAAATCAGTAATAATGTTAATTATAATTAAAAAGATAAAAGATGACACAAAGCAATTATAAGATTGCGCTATTATTATTTAAGTAGTTACATTATTTAGCAATAATAGGTAATTGAAACTACGCTGTTGTCGTGTAATCATTTTTAATATATTTTAAACAAAACAAACAAACGGTATAGGTTTCTCCTTTGTGTATCGTATAGTTTTGTAATAGTAAGGCCGTAAATAGATTTTCTATATAAAGCATTGTTAACAAATTGAGTGAATTTTTCAAAACTTAACGATACAATTTCTACTAGAACAAAATCAAACTGCAATAAATTATTTATGTTAGACTTTCTGCACCTATTTATGGATAGATAAATAGACAAAAATTTATCATAAGCTACAAACAACAGGTTACCACAAAACCATAAATATATCATCCTATAGAAAACAAAGACTCTTAAGGTGTTGTTTGACCTCTTTTGTACAGCAATTATTGCAACCATTCGATTTAGGAAGTAACAAGTAGGTCATCTTTTTTTTATACAGTACTTGTTTATGTAGTAAGGTACTGGATACATTTTTAATTTATACAATTAAAATTATTTTGCGGTAAATTTAAATTAATTATACAATGACATAAAGGAAAATTTAATATTCAAATTAACAATGAACCTTTTTTTAATTTCTCTTTTAATACAATCGAAACCTTTTCAATGCAAATAGAAATAGATCGAACTCTATTATGTCATCTGTTGAGCAAGTAGCACGTGGCCATCGATAGAATAGCAAACTAACAATCAATTACTATTAGTAATTAAAACATCTAAAGGTAATGAGCGAATCGTGACGTAGCCTTTTACTAACAATTCTTAATCCAACATGTGCTTTTATTATAGAAAAAGCTTTTAACATTTTGTACGGGTCGTTGAAAGTCGGTGTCCGTTTCATTTTTTAAACAGGTAGATATGAAAATGATAATTAAATTATTACTTGCCAACCATAATAGCAGTAGGAGTAATTATTAAATAATTGCATTAATTATATACCTACATTATAGATGTCATTAAACTAATAACCTAATTAATATCGAAATGGACTTGAAGCTACCGAAACCGTATTAGGCACACCGACTTCTTATTAGAAAAATGTTTCTTCTTTTCATTTGCTTTTCTTTGATTTTGATAAATTAACGAAATAGAAATATCATAAAAGTTTTTATTTACCAACACAATTAAGTTTAGAACAATTAACCATTTTTTATGGCACTTTTTCTATACGGAAAAATACGATTGATTAATTATCTGTCTGTCGTGCTTTATTTTAGCTTCATGATATAAATAAATTAAGAAATAAGACCGAGTTTTTAAGTATCTTAATTTTCGGTTGACTATAATTAGAAACTTGAGATTAATTGATCTGACGAAAGTAACTAAGTCTTGTGTATTTGATTACAAATAATCGATTAAAAATTCAATTTGAATTAATTTTTTAATACATTTCAATTAATTAATGTTTTATTTTATGATGCTGTAGACCACCTAGATCTATTCACTTGACGAGGACTGCTCCTAACCGAATCCTGCTGCGAAATTTATTGTGTTATACTACTTCTGAGATAGGTGGAAAATTTATTATATTATTTTATTTAATAATTATCTATTATTATGTTCTAATTTTTGTGTAGCAATTAAGAAATTTTTGCGTTTATAATATTAAAGCTGCAGAATACTCACCGAAATGAATCGCGTATCTATTGAAAGTGTGTCGGTTTAAGATCACACAGTATTATAATTATTTATGACATGATTAATTGCAGTAATTGATGTAGTGGAATAAAAAAATTATTAATTATCTAGTATTTGTGCATTATTCATGCATCCATGTAATTACCTATGACATGTAAGTATTATTTACTCACGTTTTACAAATGTAAACACTGTCAAAATTACAATGTGATGAAAGAATTTTTAAATTATTCTCGATACATATAACACTTTATACGCTTTTTAGCACACATTATGTGTTGATGTTGATATCATCCATTAAATTATTGAAAAATCGATCTCGATTCATCTGTTAGATCGACGTATCCATCTCTACTATAAGCATTAGTCAAGTGTAAAATTCAAACGAGATTTTATCTGAATACCATAATCAAAGATAATTTAACGAAATAAATAAAACTCCGCATCTTGGTATTATTTAGATGTAGCAATTTTAGATATTTTATTGTTTATAATTATGTATTTATGTGTTCAATTTTAAATTGCCGATCCAATGTAATTTATCAAAATTAAAATTTGTGTTTGTTTAACGTAAGTTGAATCGTGAGCGAAAAGTAAATAAAAAATAAAATGGAGACATCAATGTTGGGATAAGACACGAACTCGTTCGATTAAACTGACAATGAGTTAATAGACAATTAAATAAAATTAATGTACTAAAATTACGTCAATTTATCGAAAGATTTATACATATTTGATTATTACTGTTACTTTTTTCTTTAACTTTCATATTTTATTAATTTATTTTATTGTACTTAAATTGTTAATTATACATTACGAAAATTAAATAATATAAATTATCTTTCTGTCATGATCTTTAAAACTTTAAATACTTTTTGATAAATGAACATAATTTTGGTTTTGCGAATTTTTTGCTGTAATTAATAATCAATTTGAGTTTTACATACCTAGATCTAGAGTCTGCACTAAGGAGATTTAAATTTCTTATGTGATTGATATTCTAATACGAGAGTAGTTATCATCACAGTATAAGTTTATAATTTTGTAGTCGTACATTATTTTCTTTTTCAACTGATTTTTTTTTGGTAGGTACAAAATATGGTACATATACTACATATTTATATAAACAAGATACTAAAGGCTTTTTATTTTCAGACTTTAGCCCTTATTTTAATGTTTTATAGATTTATATTGTGGTAAATTATTTTGAGTTTATTTACCTATGTTAACTGTTAGCATGAGAGCATAGGAGGGTAAAATAATCCCTCCGTGTTTTTGGAAATACTTTTAACGCCTGATTTCTACGAGAGAGTGAAATTCATTGTGTTTAGTGAGTTTTCTAACATCTGTAAATGTTTTTTTATTTAAAAATATATTGTATGTAATTTTTATATGCAGTAAAATAACAAAAAAACTCAATCTGATCTTGCGTACGTACGTACTTTATTTACATATAGGTTGCAAATGTAAGTATTTTTATTAAAATAGATTTCGTAGTGAGTAGCTATCACACAGAATATTAAGATCAAATATTTCTCAAATTTTCCTGCTTAGATTAGCAATAAAATTGTTGGGCTTAATTTGTCAAAATTATGGATTATGTGGTAAAATAATCCCTTCAGGCCGGTTGTATAACAGGGGGTTGGTTAAATTTAGGATCAGCAGAACCTGGATCAAAATTTGAACCAGGATCAACGTCTGTATGGTATTATAACCATGTATTATAACGCAACTTCCGTTAATAAAACCGAGAGTTATATCGGTACTCCTGAACATGACCTAAATCCTTATAAAAACAGAAATTTTTTAACATTTGACATTCGATTTTTAATTGTTACATTTCATTTTCAACTTTTTCAATTGTTTAATTGAATCGGTTATTGCAGAAACCACATAAGTCATGAAATGTAAATTTTACAGGAGACTGAAACAACGGAATAACAGAAAAGTTACTGGAGTTAACTCTACAATGTTTGGGTTATTGACACTATATAAGGTAATACATTAAAAAATAAATGTATATACAAAAGTCTAGGAAACTGATTATTTATCCAGTTTATATCGACTGTCCTAGGAAACTTTATGAAAGTCTTTCCCAATTTTACAACCTCCCGCAGATCTTCTCTACAACCCCGCTTGCGGTGGACTTGTCCACTCCCATAAAATCACCAGCAATAATTAACATCGAGCTCAAAACTCGTTAAAAACGCCAAATGTTAAAACGTTAAAAGTTAGCGGCACCCGAAAAATCTACATCAGTTCTTTATCAATTTTTTTCTCTTAATATTCCGCAAATATTTTTGGTTATTTCTACTATAATATGTAGTAGACCTTCAGCTTTCCGAATATCTATAGGGAATTTGTCAAATCTGGGGACCGGAATTCGTGCTACTCCCAAAAATGTAAATATAAACTTGAACCAGGTTTAATTCACCAATTTCAGAGGGTAAGAAAAACCAAGAGTTAAACCAGGATCAGCCAGGTTGATACAACAGAAATTTACACAAATCTCTGAGTTAACCCTGATCCGAGTATGATCCTCTGTTATACAATCGGCCCTTAGGCGATGGGTAAAATGATCACGGGATCCGATGATATATTTGCCAAAAACGGGTTCATAACGGCCTGCTGCTTGTGAAGACGACAAATAAGTATGTACGACTATTTTTTACATGTATGAATATTTTACAACTTATCTTTCAAATCAGTTGGTTCATGTAAACGTATTTTTGAGTTAAATAACTTAACTATTAACGCCCGTATCCATAGTCAACTCAGTAGTTACTAGCAATACTAGCAAATATTATAATGGTTATAGTGCCCATATTACTAAATAAAATATTAACTATACTATATATTTCGTATAATATGGGTACTCGTAGGGCTGTAGTAGCCCCATATAAAAAATATAACACAATCTCTTTATCATTATAGGAACCACGGCCGTCGTAATATTTGCTAGTAGCTACTCAGTTTTCTATGCATACGGATGTTTATCTTTAGCTGTTTATTACATAATTACCTAAGTAAATTAAATTTATATTCTTAACATTTTAATGCGGGATAATTTTACCATACCTATCGGGGTACAGCAGTGGCTTCGTGTGATCACTAGTTGAGTTACCCCGCGGAAGTTGTAGGCTCGAATCGCTGACTTAACGGAATTTCTTAGCGAGGTTCTCGTGTGCACATCGACAATCTGTGGATAAATTAAGTTGAAAGAGAAAAAAAAGGATTAATTCACCTCTAAAAATGGATCGTGAAAACTTTGGAGAGAAACAGAGTAGTAATATTCCGAATGGAATGGAAAACCTTGATCTATAGGGGTAAAATGATTCTTTTGCACCTTTTGCTTATACAGACATTTAAAGAAAATCTAGAAGGAAGATGTACTGGGAGTTTATCAAAAAATAAATGCTGCTTTAGATTAATTTAGCTTCTAAAGCAATTATACTTCGTTATGGGGATTATTTTACCACATTTTTTCTTATTCCCAATTCCAACCTTAATTATATTTTTAATTGCATTTAAATTCTTTTAGCGTATTTGACTAGCAAGTCAGATGTATGGATGTTATTATTAGGCTAGCCATTTTATTAAATTCAGTTAAAATGCATACAAGCATAAAATTTGGTATATACTGTCGTGTTTTTAAGACAACAATGCCATTATTTAAAAATTAAACCCTGAGGTTTTCCGAAATTTTATATCTCTAAAGCGCACATTACACGCGGCGTTTTTGTTATGCGATCGGTTGCACAAGCCACCTAATCAGCTAATCGCATAGGCAACCCATTCAGCAATTTATCGCCATGCCTTCTTAGATCGCATGGCTTTAAATAGAACTCGTTCTATTTTAATATGCGCTTTCTCATGCAATCTAGTGATTTCTATTAACATTTGATGTTATTGAAGATATAAAAATAGATAAAATTGACGTAAAAATATTGTACTTTTATGTTGTGTGGTTAAATTTGTTAATTTTTTTTTGTGAGTTAAAATTTGTGATAAATTGTTAAAATACGAAAATCGCACCACGGCTATGCATCGCATAGCCTTGTGCATTCGGTTGCACGTGCGATCGGCTGCTGCGATCGGCTGCTGCAACCGAAAAAGGCCGCGTGTAATGTGCGCTTAAAGTTATTTTTTTGTGTTCGTTGTTCTTTTGAATTTGCTCTTAACTTGAAAATAATATTGATAACAGGATCATTTTTATTTACACAAAATTAAATTAATTCTTTGACAGTAATTAGTTATCAATAAAAAGTTCATCATAAAATAATTCTATATACCCTGTATAATTACAATTAAACCAGATACTCGTATATTCAAAGTTCATCATCAAAATAAATGTTCATACAATTTTACAAAATTGCCCACTTATAATTATTCCTGTAGGTATCTACCTTTAAATTTTCCAATTCTTCTGTTTTCCGCAAACATCCATTAAATCTTCAAACATTTTCCAATTCCAATTCCTTCCATTAATAATAGTACTACTGACTTCCGTATTATTTCCTTTATTTTCCAAAATTTCTTGGTGCAGCTCCAGATTTTTGTATTTATAAAAAAAATTTCAATGTCGACCAAACTTTCTTTATGAAATTTTTATGGTCCCAATATTTGCCAATCCAACCAATTTCACAAATCGAATTAAACCTTCGCATAAATCTTCAATCACAAAACCACCCTATAAATTTGTTGGCAACTATAAATTTCAATGTCGATTACCTAACGACAAATTCAAAATCGATGATTCAATGATGGTTGATCCAAAATTCTCCTGGTCATCAAAATTCGATCTTACACTTCAGCGATCGAGAGCTCACCTTCTATTCCTAATTATTCTAAAATCCGTGCAGTACCAACCCAATTTCACTACACGCACCAAATTCAAAATTCAACGAAATTTTGGATGTAAAAGATTAATATTAATTTTGGAAATCCGTGAACATTCTCAAATCTTTGAATTTCATATCAATACATATGTGATGATATTAATTTGGTAACCAGAAAATAAAGTTATGCTATCAAATTCCGTAGTTGTAAAGTTATAAAAGAATATTTCAAACAAAAGCAGTTGCCACAAAATTCGTACAATTCTTTTGACGAACTTATCATTACGCCAAAAATTTAAGTATTTACTGTTGATAAATGAGGCAACACTATGTACATATTGGGCTTGTTTTTAAACTACTCGAGCAGCTGTTCGAGTAGGTACCTACTCGAACAAAAAAAGTGTGTTTTTAAACTACTGCATCAATTGTCATCAGTCGTTTTAAAACTCCCCCACTCTGCTCGAACGCATTACTCGAGCAAATTTTCATGCACCGGATCGTAAGGTAGTGCCTTACCTGCTCGAATTTGGTTCGAGCAATTATTGCTCGAGCAACCGGTACAGTTTAAAAACACACCCATTATATCCCTCTTTATATGCCCGAATATCGTAAATGAGAGCTCAGAAGTAAAAACTGAAAGACCATACGATTTACTTCAGTTTCACTCGATTTAATTTAATTCTGTAGTTAGGTATTCCTTCAAAGCGCCATCTTGACTTATTACTTAGTAAAGATTGCTCCATGCATTTCGCGTATACCATTAAATGATTGGGAATGCTTGAACTACCATCTAAGATGAAAGAAGAAGATTTTAGTGTTTCTCTAAGGAAGCATTTTTCTGCATTCAGATTTATGAAATCTATTGGTGGTACACATGGACTTAAGATGGATCATAATCCCTTTCGCTGTGCTCCGATGTTAGCAGAGTTTTAGAAAATTTCAATAGCGCGTTCTCAAACATGTACATAGCAGGGAGAAGAAAGCACAGGCAGGTAATTGCGAGATTCTCAAAATAAAAAGATTTTCAAATACTTGAAACAACAAAGGAGAAAAGACCAGAAAAGCCGCAAGAAAATACAATGACGTCAACACAGGCCGAAGTTTTAGCCAACAAAAGAAGCAAAAAATAAACTGGTGTTTGTTTTTATAGTTAGTTATATTTTATAGTTATGCTTAAATTTCATTATGTCTTTTGAGCGATCTTTGAACAAATTACTTTTAACACCATGTTGGTCAGAGTATAAGGCGTTGAGATATTTTCGATTGCGCAAAGCTTTTAATTTATTATTTCAAATAACGGCTCGTGCTTCTATTGCAAATTCGCCTAAATGTTCGTCATAACCTTCACGGTAAAGTTCGGCTCGCAGTTTCGCTCACTAGTTTGTAGGAGTCATAAAGAATGATCCATCCTCTTATTGTTTAAACCCCTTGCCCTTGTTTGACTAGTTTGCAAATTAATTAATTATTGCAACTGCATATTTGTATCCCTACGCTCAACAGCCACAAGACTATTTCGTGGGCAGGATTCAGCTCGCGGGCTGTAGTTTGGGGACTACCCCTGCTATAAAGATAACTCATTTTCAACGTTGCGTTATACAAATTAAACTAACTTTACTGTCATCTTTAATATGACTCGTATTCAATAGAAATTATTCAAATTATTCAATAGGTTAACCCTAATAACAATTAAAATTCCAGCCTGGTATCATCGGGGTACCAATCAGAATATGCCGCCTTTCGTACATTTTTAACTGCTTGTTAAGTTTTTTTTTTAAACTAAATTAAAAGTAATTAATTATTAATTTATAATATTTTGATTGCTTAACTCCAATAATAATATAATAGTACTTTAAAAAAGACACTTAAAATATATTAACTATTAAATTTAAGTACCTATGTAACTTCGTTTCTTTCTATTTAAAATTGCTAATAATATTTGGATAATTATTTTTTTAATTTCAAACACCTACGATCAAATATTATTTTAATTTTAAAACTATTTGCGTGTTAAATGAACACTTGTTTCGTATAATAACGGTTACAATAATTATATTTACGTTTAAATTTTTTATTGTTATTCAACAGTTTGTAAATTATAAATTCTTTAAATTTTTTTATCCAAAGCTGATGTCCGTCGTAGGCGATACGATGGCCCAATAAACATAAAAAGAAATTGTTGATAATATGGAAGGTGCGTTGGAATGTTGCGTTTTTAGAGGTCGTTTACAAGCGCCGGCGCCTAAAACCATTAATCAAGCGTTAATCTGCAATAATTAATTCGATATGTATAAATGTGAAAATATTTTGGTTTCATATTGTGGAGAAATCACGTTATATCGTACATTTGGGTAGTTCAAAGGTCCTCCACTATAAGACAACTCACTTTCACGATCGTTCTAAAAAATTTCTTTTGTTTTCGAAACTGGAATTCACGTATCAAGATGTCAACATTAAATTATTGAATTATTTCAAATTTATTTTCTACTGTGATGTAATGCAGAAGTAAAACTTTATTTTCCAGATGAACAATACATTTTGAAAATACAAAAAGGATATGAGTAGGTACAGAGATCGGTACGCCAAGTTTTGAATCTTCCATAGGAAATTTTATTTAAATTTTCAATTACGTTAACTGAAATTAAAATAATCAGGCTTAGCACGTGTTAAAGAAACGTTCTTTTAAAATTCTTAAAAATTAATAAAATTTAAATAAACTATTCAACAAAATAATAATGAGTTTTAATTATTTCACAGTTAGAAATTTATTACTTTACCTAAACTATTAATTTAAAAAATAAAAAAGAAAACTAAAATTTGTATTACTGAACACTTAATTAATTTGGAATATATTAAAAAATATCAATTTTTTGAACATATTTATTACGGGTGATTTAATACCTTGTCAATTTTCGAAGTAGATGGTAACAGAGCGAAAAATTTTAGGTGTGAATGTGGAATTAATATTTAATATGATGTATTTTAATACACGAACAGGTTATTTTCTTATTAGATAAGTCAATTTGTAAGTGTTCATGTACATTTACAGTCATAATTATGTAAATTTTTGATTGTACACATTTATTATAAAAACATGTTAACTAATTCGTGTCTACAATTTTTTTTGTTATTTATGGCCTTGTTAAATTAGCAAATTGATTTTCAGCATAGCAATATAATAAAAAAATAATTAAGTGTAGGTATACTTTTTGTACAGTTACGCATGTAATAATAAAAATGCAATTAAATTTATTGCTATTATTAATTTTGCTATACATAAAGACGTGCTTTTTATTTTAATGACAACAGTGATGGAACATTTTAATTCATTAATCCTGATTTAATTTTTGCGATTTCACAGTCATTGAATTTATGTATTCAATAATTGCATCGTTATATTTTAATTACTTATAAGAATGAACGCCAAAGTTTTACAAATCAAAATAGGACATTGAAATCCTTCAAACAATGGATTCTTGCAGATGTGTCTTTAACAAAAGAGATCACCTGTATTTAAATATCTTAATGTACACCCACACGACATAATAAACAGGATGAGTGTGATACGTTTTCGTGATCGATCTTTATAACAAGAGAAGCTTGTCATCTTTCTTCAACTTCCGGAAATCAAAACTCTTGTAACGTTTCTGATGCTGATGAGCTGATGAACAATGTCAACAATAAATTATATATTTCAAGTAAATTATGCAAATGTCTCTTGGAATTATCTACAATTATGCATGTGTAATACCGAACATGTGGGTTGATCTGGCGCACTAGCGGTAGATGACAGGTATGAAATAGTTTGCTAAAAGAGCACGTGTGCGCCACTGTCATTTCCGGTTTTTGCCCTATTCAATGGAACAATTTTCTACACATAAGACCACATGTTACATCTACCAAAATGTACAATTTAAATTAAAATTTTACCTGCCTGCGCAATAATGTGCAACGAATAAGTTCCATCCTTGCATTATGTTCCAATTATCTAAATTCATGTGGAGTAACCTACATACCGTGCCTTCCCCTCGCGTTATTTGAGCTACACAACCATCCAACTACAGGTTTTTTGCCATAGCATAGGTCACATAAAGGTTATTTTTCAGGAAATGTTATTCCAAACACCAGACGAAAGAGCTAGGTTACATTTCCTCTATTTTTTCATTTCCTTATTTGATAAAAAGTTGAGGGTGGTAGTAAAAAATTCCAACTAAACAGAAGTATAGAAATAATAATTAATTGGTTTAGGAAATATTGGCTGTTTTAAGTCGACCGAATTTGTTGTTACATTCACGTTCAAGTTTATAAGTTAAGTTTGTAATTAAAAATAAAATCAGCACGTTCCACAAACAATACTTGAGTTAAGCTTCTTAAACGTATTTAAAATAATATTTAATTTAGAGCAAGTTTACTTTTGAAGTGGTTAAACATCTTGCCAAAATTTGAATATTGCAAATCCTCGTTTGGAACGTGCAAAGTTTATGTTGTATTACTACCGGTGATATGATGGATGGCTCCTGTCCTCCCTTAAATGCTTCATTAGAACTTACACTAAAATTGATTATTAAAAGTTTGTGGTATACACTTAGAGCAATATATTATACTTATTATTACAAACTAGAATTTCTAATGTTGCTTCAAATAAATTGTACATCTTAATTATCTTCCGCATAGCTTCATCAAGCATCATTTGCGCAGATATGAATATTATGCAGTTACTTATTATAAATCAACGTCTTTATAAACAAATATAAGCCGATATGTAATTGTGGTACGTAGGTATATCAAAGAGACCTGTAGTGTCTGATATAATTCAATAAAATAAATAAATATGTTAAATAAACAACATACTAACAATAGACACCATCCAAGTATGTAGGAAGAATTTTTTATGTCATATAAAGAGGTCAGCGCCGTCACCTTCAGGAGCGGCTTCTTAGAACCATCAAATCCTACGTCAATCGTGTACAGGATTTTTTAATGCATGGCTCACAAATAATCAGTACTTTTAAATTAACCTGACATTTAAATTAGTTACATTTGCACTATACCCAGTGTTTTCGGAATGGTATTTCGCTCACAAATCGGCAGCAAGATAAGCAAAACTTTATGGTTGTGAAGCTAAACAACAGCCACTTGTGTACAATAGCTACAATAATCTTTGTATCATGGTTAACACAGTAGTTTTTACAACTATTTACAACCTTTGTAACTATTTGGATTTGTTGTTATGATAGCCTACAGTTGTTTATTTGTCATTATATGTATAAAATTGCAGAAAATGTAGTTTGCAATGAGATACTGAAGATAACCACAATTTTTATGTAAAATGAGTTACGAGCAGAATAGAAATGTTACATAAGCAGACAAGAAATTTAGTAGTTCATATTTTATATTGCTATCATACCGTTGCTTCCTAGGTTTAATACATATTTATGAATGTATGTACCATACTGCGACTGCTGTAAATTCAATTTAAAAAAATTAAAAAATCAATGAGATATTTTTGTATTTTACCATCGAAACCTACTTAATTAGTTAAACTGGCATGTATGGGTATAATTCAAAATATAAATGGTATTTATGATACACATGTCTGTTGCGTTACTTTTCAAGTAGAGATTTGTATATTATAATGTTCGTATTAGTGTTCATCATCAATCTTAATCATACCTTAATAACACGGCCGGTAAGTTCCACGGTTACACCTTACATGTTCTGTGTACCATTTATGGTAACAAAATACAATTACTTCCGACATGCTCAATTGTAAAAGGTATAAGGTACAAAGTGGCTGATTTATAAAAGTCTATCATTTTACAAAGGAGAATCTCCATGTATGTTCAAACAACACCTACTCTCTTAGAATACATAATTAGAATTAAAGTCATCAATTTAAACATTTTATATTTCATTTATTTTGCCTCCAGTTCACACTGTAATTTTTAATGTTCTCTCTATACATAATACACAAATAGTTCTTGTATCTATAACATAACCTATATATTATACCAATAGCAGCCATATTTACATACCGTGATTAGTGTGACCCTGGTTTGGTGACAGAATCGATTAATTAGATTTTTAAAAATGCATTAAAATTAGGTCAGTCTTCCGGTTTGTGATCATTTCTTCTTGTCTTGTCTATCGAGTCTCGATAATAACTTTTAAATAAAATAGTTCGCATTGGTACCACATTGGGTACCTAATTTTGGATTGCTTTTTGGGTAAATTAGTACAAGTACTATTGTCCTAGAATTTTATCCTAAATATCTCTTGTTTGTTCACCTATGGTATGTACGTGATAACACGGCGATTCAAAATTGGATCACACAATAAAGTATGCAAAAAATGTTTATTTTTATTTACCGTTTCAATGAAATTATTATTTTAATTTCAACTTAAAAGCATCAAACATTTACTTCAAGTAAAGTTCAAAACAGTTTTTAATTTAGGTGATTGTAATTCAAGATGTTATCTGTGTTTATATGAAGAGTTAACAATATGATTTAGAAATAGTAATTCAATAGAAAACGACAATACGCCTCATTTTATCCATTCATATGCAAAAATACTCTTTAGTTTGACAGGTGATACATGATTGCTAATATTTTGAACTCATAATAATACCTTACCTACCTACGATCTCAATTAGTGCTTCAAGTGTACGAAAATTGATTGGAAAGTGGGTTAATATTAAAGTATTTTACACGAGCTAATAAAAATTTTATAAAAGCTGTTACAATAATGGGTACTACTCCGAAAATTTTTCAAGTTATTGACTTATATAATCAATTTCTTTGTTTGTTTAATTGCTAAACGGGCCAATCCTGTTCCACCTGCAGGGAGACCTATTGGAAAGTCTGTGATCTAACCGCGAGAGTAGCCTATTGACCTTTTTCTATTTGCGCTTTTTTTTGCTTCAAATGCTTTTAAATTTAAAAATCAATCAAGCCAAGGAGCTCACAGTAGCTCATGTAGTAAAGTAGGATTATGATATGTATTACACCAAATTTAATTGCATACTTTCGTCAATGACTATACAAATAGTTGTACTAGACAAAACTATTATAAAACATAATAACATATTATATCACTTTCGAATTTTTGTGTACCACAGTAAATATCCCAGGAACATATTATAGAATTTTATGTAAATTTTGGGATTTTACTGGATATAATTACGGGAGATATTGAACTTGTTGCGCATATGTTTTGCATACATTGTACATCTGATAATATTTTTAAATGTTTTTTGGAGCACTTGGTAACATAAACAATAGAGATTATTGGAAGACTAAGAATAGGACTAAAGGGGTCACCTTTACTTATACTAAAAAAATATTACCTTCGTTCTTTAATATTATATTACCTATATCCATTTAGCTCTCCAATTATAATGATAATGAACAGGCCTGTAAGGCCTGTTTCGGGCTTCACAATTTAAAAAAAACTCCGTAAGAAAAATTTAAAAAATCCTGTGCATATTACTATATATAGGTACCTATTTAATTTTCCCATATACTTTTTAATTTTAAATTGGGGTGGGGAGCAAAAATATCGGTTTCCCCAGACTTTACTTCTCTGTTGATTTCCGTCACTTGTTTGTAAGTTCAAATGTTTTTTAAATGCAGGTTTATTATCATTATTTGAATCTTAACCATGACCTTATGTAAATTATTACGTATTCATAAAAACAAATTGTGGTTTGAACAAAACCTTTTCAAGATGTATAGAAAAACACAAAATTGTTTTTGTGTACAGTGCTTTACCTTGATTTTACAACACAAGCTATAGTACAACGACACTTAAACATCCCAGATTTTTTTCCCCAACAAAAATATTCTCGATATTTTAATAAATTATGTGATATTATAATTTCGCAAGTTTCAGTATGTAAAAATTAGGTGAATAGTTCTTGTACAAGTACTTGTAAGCTTGTGTGTCAGTATAATATGGCCATAACATGAAATATAGGTTATATGGTGTGTCTTGAGATGGTGAGTGATTGCCCATTGTGTCACCCACACGCGCGTCAGCTTGACCCGACTCTGCCCCTCCAACAGGTGAACACATCTACATACATAATCAGAGGTAAAAGGTGAGAGACATCTTTACATCCTGTGATCTATACTTTTTATGACAAAAATAGATCTTCATTTCTATATTGTATTCAAAGAGATTGAAATTCAAATTTATCGATACCAGATTAAAATTTTAGAAAGGTATTGTGATGAGTGTGTGTGGTTAGTATAATATAAGGTAGTATACAGGCGCACTTTCATGAATAATTAGTTTTTTTTTTAATATAATTATTACGTGAAATAATATTTTGAAACCAAAATGTACTTTCCATTTTAATAAAAGCACAAGAATTTCAATATTTCATTTTATAAACCAATTACAACTGTAAGAATAGCAAAAGTTTAACACCGACTCATTCCATGGAAGGTGATATACCACAATTATTGTATAAATTCCTAATTTTTGGTGTATATTTATGCATTGTATAATACCATGACAAATTTGAAATCCATTAAATTTAATGGTTAACGTCGTTAAAAACTGTTTATAGGATAATTTAATTTATATATTATTACATTTATTGTCAATTGGAGTCCCATAAAAAACCTGCTTACACAAAAACTTTAATGTAATAGGTTAACTAAAGACTTGATTTTATTAACATAATATTTTTAAATAAAATTTGTGTTTCACCAAAATGACAATTTTTAAAATTAATTTGTCCTTATTTTTTTATTATATCGCGATCATAACTTACTGATTATGATGTAACGATGATGGGTCGTTGTAATAATTAATTAAATTATTTGTTTTTTTACCATCAAAATTTCTTAATTATAAAAGTAATGATGTATTTCTAAGTTAGGATAGATTATTGATTTATTAGTTATTGATGTTTAAATAATGATACTCATTAATGCATGTAGCTGTAATGCAATATTAATAATTAAATAGCAGGTTAACTGAAGATTTTTAAGGTTCCGTTTATGTAATAATATTTTCACTTGTATATTGTACGACAATCTACGATTAATCTTAACATAATTATTGCAAAAATATCATTAAAATTCGCTGTATGAAATTCTTTTCCCTGACATCGTGCTGAGTTGTGTAGGAGAAGATAAAGGTAATCTGATTTGATGGTACGAAAAAATACAAATAAATAGAATACTTATAGTTGGTAATAGTGCAAAGTGTAATTAATAAAATTTAAATTAATTCCATAAATATTATTTATTTTATTGGTTCGCTGTAAACAGGATGTGAAATGCAAATGACTATAATGATTTGTGCGCTTACCATTATCATCAGATCAAGGGTTCAAACTAATAAATTAGCTGAAGAATTATATTAATAAACTGAAAACTAATGGTACCTAATTATCTAAATCACTTTAAATCACTTTCAGTTTTGAACCGTTCGACGTTTTGGCCCAAATGGTCTGAATTTTAACAGTTAATGGAGTGGAGATAGAGATATTTATTGAATTCCAATTCGGAGAAAAGGCTTGTTATTTTTTGATAAATCAATACAGCCAATGTAATACTCGGAAGTTGGTTGCAGTTCAATCCAGCCACCCAGTAGACTGATGTTAAAAACAGTTTCAGAAATTACAGGAATATGAATGGTTATAGTGACCTCAAAGAGTGTAGAGGTCGTTAGCTTAAATTTAAAAAATATTTATTTTGACAAATGTTTAGGTGTTACCTGAAATAAAAAAGAAAAAAATTTAATTTTATATTAAAAAGTTTTTTAAATCATCATAACTATTTTGGGCAAAAATCCAATTTACGGTATATCTGAAAAGAAACCAAACTTGCCATATCAACAACCCTAATTTTTGCAGAATGGGCGGAACAAAAGTAAAGGTAAAATGAAATCTGATTTCAGGCATTGAGTGTAAAATGGAGCAACTGGCAAAATTTTCTAAATTGTATATTAAATTTATAAATAAGTAAGGGACAATAAAAAATAGTAATTAAATCCAATCCAAAGTATTTTGGTGAACAAGTAACAGTTGTTGTATTATTTCATCACCTTTGCGAAGCCAAGGATGCGAAAATGAAGTATACTAATGTAACTTAAAAATTTATGACAACTTATTGGGTGACTAATCGATTACCACTTCACCTTCAAATAATTTTTGCATTTTTAATGTAATATCAAGTAATTACCTATGAATTAGCAAATTCAAACGGTAGCTCAAGTATCAGGACGTTGATCTCCGTATAAGACTTGGTCAGGTGTAGACCTCTACACCTCTTCAATCGGATTTGTGTAAATCAACCACCCACTATGGAATATACGTGAGTCAATATATCTTCTTGTCTTCTGTAGCAACAGTACACTTGAAGACAACTTACATTGTAAGTTATTAATAAAAACATAATTTTGAATAGTCAGAAATTCACCTGATGTTTTCTGAAAATTACAAGATTTTTAACAAATGCTCGCCATTCGGTAAAAATTAAACTAATGTTAATTTGTTATTTTTAACAATATACATATAGGTATATACTACAACGTACGTGTAAACTTCCTGATCTATAATATAGCCAAAATTTAACTTAAACAAGATTAATCATAAATGGGTACCTAGTTATTATTTCTATTAAATTGTTGTACACCCTTGATATCGTAATATGAAATATTAACGGTTAAATATTAAATATGAGGTGTCGATTTCTAATTAATTTTAAGTAGTTAAAAAACCTTTTGTTGCTTCTGATTTATATTCAATAAAAAAAATAATTAATTTATGACAAACACAAACATTATTAATAGATTGAAACAAAATATATTATAATGCTATTAGATTTAATGATATAAAGTTAAAAAGCTCTATAGACACGATGACTTATCTATTTTGGAAGATTATAGTTAAAATTTGTTGGAGTCAAATTGATAAGTGAATAGGTGCATTAGCATCTGATGTTTATGCGATAAGAACACTTTTAGTATATTATGAATCGATTATAATAATTTGGTTGTTGATCTGTTCCCCTTTTTTGTAGAATTATAAATTACTACATAAACCAATCATTGATCAAATATACAATTTGAATATCCAGTTTTTTCGGAATGTTGAACATCAAATGTATACGCTATCAATTTTATTTGAATTTTAATAAAGAAAATGCTAATTCTAACGTCAATCATTTGCCACCGAATCATATTTTTCGTGAAGCGAAAATTTCATGTAGGTAGATAAATACCAATAGGAGACGATACAGATGCGCACGGTCATACGTGTGATATGTAAAGTCGACAGTTACACGGTGGTCTGCATGTCAAACAATAAACATTATCATGTTACGTGAATCTTATGACATTATTCACGACTTATTTGCAAGCCACCTTCACGATAAAATAAAATATAGCCATTTATTGCGGGACTAAAAAGAAATTCTGTGCATATCGTGCATGTATATGCATTGTCACGGTGTCTTTAAAATTAAATTAGCGAAATGAGATGCCGAGGATTTCACCACGTAATTTTAAATTCTCTTCAGTATCATTTCATCGATAACATACAATAATTCACGTTTTGCTTTGAAAGACACACGTTATTAACGGTACCTAATTGAAAGAATTGTTCTTGGGTTATGAAGCAATCTAGAACAGAGTTTTGAATACGCCCTAGAAAGTTTCCAATTTATTATTCAGCTCCGTAAATTTTTACCTTATTCTATTTTGTTTAGATAAAACACTTTGTATGTTAACATCTACGAAATAATAAACAATAATCAATATATACCTTCACGTAGGAACACCCTGTATATATATTGCATCGCAAACGCGAATCAAAGCAGCGCTGCAGCGCTTTCGTCATACCTCATATCGAAAAATGTTACTTGGTATTTCAAAGGAATTTCTTCTTTCTGTAACTATTAATTTAATAATTACTTTATTTCAGAATTAATTAAAACAACAGTAATTTAATTAACACGTTTACTATTATTATTTGCGGTGAACTTAACAAAGTTTACTTGATGATTCTATTTAGTAATTTGTAAAGGTTAAGTACTTAAAATTGTTTATTTATTATGTTTTTAATGAAGTGCAGTTTATAGGAATTAATTCCATCAAATAGAAATTACAATTATTAAATTAAAAAATTAAAATTATCTTAACGTCTTTATAACACAACATAAAACTTCTTCGATTGCTATTTCACAATTCCTAAAGGTTTAAAGCTTCTAATTTTTTAAATTATTCCATTATTAATTTATTATTCTTATTAATATTTTATAATAATAATTATACAGATACTGCAGTGATTTCCTGAAAAACTATATTAGGTATTAGGCACAATTTTATTAATAATTATTTCAAAACCGTTTTATAATAACTATACTCGTATATTATGTTTATAATGATATGTAGGTATATGTTATAAATCCTCTTAAAAAATTTGTATTTGTAATTGGTAATATTAAAAAAGTATTTCATAACGGCTCGCGCTCATAGCATTATTATAATATTATTTTGATTTCAATTTAAACTATTCCATTTTATTAGGCTGAAACTGTATTGTTTTAGAGATTAGCGATCTAAAAGTTTCTATTATTTTGTTACCTACATGTATTTAAACCTAAAACAATTAAATTACTAATTCGACTTGTCGATTTTATCGGATCTATTATACAATACATTCGGTAGTTTGTAAAATAAGCTTTTATAAACAGGTATTTACAAATAGTGATATGAGCTTATATACTTACTACTATACATATCTAATTGAATTTTATTCTATTCTATTTCTAATTGTAAATTTATTAATTTAATTGTAAAACTTTCTAATTATTATCTGATGCAATCTATAAAACTAAAATTTATTAATAATTTTAATAGAAAGCGGGCAATAATCTATAAGTGGATTGACCTATAACCCCTCGGTATTGTAATCCACCTACTATGACTCTATGGATTTAAACAACACTTTCAATTTTGCACAAAATTATTGATTACCGAAAGTTCACATTTTTTAGATTCAAATAATCGATATCGAATAGAGCAATTATATAGCAAGTGTATTGCTTATTTTATAATAGAAAGTTATCCAATAGCACAATAGCGATCGCTTTTTATAACAAGTTGTCAGTGTTTGTTAAATACCAATAAGAATCTGGTTAAACGATTTCTTATTTAAATGATCAAACTAACTATAAATTAAGTCAAAATTTAAATTTGCATTTTAAAGGTGACAAAAATATTTTAACGATACAGGTAAAAATTTAAATTACTGTTGCAAGTTAGCCTTAGATTGTTTTGATACAGAAAACAAGTTTCGTATAAATGTTTTAATTTTTTATTGCAAATTTTTGAATAAATTTGTAAAACCTTTTTATCGCTGCTCTAATTTAATATTGAGATATATTTTAAAATTAAGACGTAAAATATCTTAATAATTCTTGTATGAACATGCAATAATACAATATAGTAATAAATTACTGATAATAAACTTCCGAACGGGATTTATAAGGACTTACTCTGGTTTAAAAGTTTTCCAAAAAAGACAAGGGTATGTAGATACTAGATAAGGGCAGCCGAAATATTTATAAATTCTTAATTAACTTAATTTATTTTAATTATTAGTTAGTTTTCAATTAATTTATTAATCTACAAAAGATGGTTAAAACTTAATGTTGAACGTATTATTTTTATTACCACAATATTTGAAAAAGCCAAACAAATTTTCTTTACTGAAAAATATATTTATCCTGTCAAAACACTGAAAGTGATATTACGGCATATCGGAGAAGTAAATATATTTATTTAATATTATGTGAAACTGTAGCAAAACCTATCTCCTTGTGAAATTGTAATTTATACCTTGAAATTTTGCGCAAACCGGTAAATTTTTACTCGTGCATTTGATTTAGTAAGAAAATTTACCTGGAAAACTATTTATTATTTCCTAAAGTGTAACTGAGTAAGTTTAAAAAATTGTAATATAATTATAAATAACAAATTAACCTTTTATTACAAAGGGGTAATAAAAATATACCGTTCCGCTGTTACATTTTACGAGTTATTAAGACTAGTTTATCCATTATTCTATTTAACAGAACAAAATTTTGTTGTATTTTCCTTTTTTCTGCCTTTTCTTTGTGTTGTGCGTTTGAAGTATTATCACATACACAGGGGACCTACTGCTTAACGTGGGCTCCGAACCGCGGGAAGTGCATCACACACTTCACCTCCAGAGAGGCTGTCACGAACAGATTACACTTCGGTGGTTTGCCATTGCCTTCCGAGAGGAGACGGTCAGAATAAAGTTTTTACTGAGCCCGGAGTCGATCTGGGTGTTTAGCATTAGCAGCAACGTACTTAACCGCTAAAGCTGATCACCGTCTCTATTTTCTATTTCTTCAATTTTTTGAAATCTCATTTTGGACATCTTGACATGCTGTATTTAATATGGTCCATTGCAGATTTCGGAATCATTTCTAATTATATTTCAGTAAAACTTTTCCAAATATCATTTGCGCTCTAGGAATGAACTGTCTTGTTTTTTTGTATAAATTTAAATTTTAAGAATATTTGGTACGTCTATTAAAATTCAAAAATTTTGTATTTAATTTTTATTTTATAATTTTGCCGCAAAATCCAAAAAAAAAGACATAAAAACTCAAGATTGTTTTCTTTTCATTTTCAGGATTTTAAGTTATTTATCAATTACATACTTTGTTTAAGCTTTAAGTTATTTTTTATAACTAAAAATGTTAATTTCGTTTCTTCTACAAGATGCATAGGTACCTACCAGGAGGCCAATCGACCACCAAAAATATAGCTAAATAACATGGTAAATCAATTTTTTTAAAGATTCCTGCTTCCTATTGTAACTTGTGAGAATGATATTGGTATCAATCTGTTAGAGAATTTTTGTCCACCTCGATGATATCCAACACTTGATTAAGAACGTGATTTTTAGCTTTGTTTATGCAAAATGATGAAGACAAATCACTCCTGGGCAGCTTGAAAATGTATAAAAATAATTTTATGGTACCATCGGAAACTACTGTAGAAATTCAAAAACACTTATGTACAAAAAAACCTCAACAGTGACTTGGTCTGCTCACTATTTGAGTAAGAGTGCGGAAATTTTGGGTTCAATACAACATCGATGCTGTGGATTTAAAAATTGATTTCATATTTGCATAAGTCTGGCCAATTGTCAGAACGTCAAGGCCAAAAGGGAAAAAAATAATACTAAAGTACAAGATAACCAAGCGACTTGATTTGATTTTTAAAATTGCTGGTTCTGCTTTTGAATTTTTAAAATAATTAAAGATATAAATATTATCGTGTTCCAAAAAGAAAACCCGGCAGCAAAATATTTTTAATTTGTTTGGAGCGTTGGTCTCCAGTCAATTTTTTTATTTATTATACCACAATCTGACCTTTTATGTTCGTGATATTTTGATATGCTCTTAAAATTCTTATTTAAAATAAATCCTAATTTTTTAATATGTTAACCAAAACACATTTATTTCAATGAAATTTATAATAATACGTTGACAATAATTATCAAAAAGTTTATCATACAATTATACAAAATGTTACAATTATGTCAGGAAAACCAGAAATGCAATCGCGCAACATTGCATCATTTACCACTTGTCTATCGCACGTGCCTAAAAGCATTACTGTTTATTTTCCCAAAAGTTTATCTAAAAAGAAAACGGATTATTAAAATTCACTCAGCGTAATTGTGTTGAATGCAGAGTGACACATTTAATAAAAAATGAATATTTCTGGTATATAATTCTTTTGTTTCACCTTACAAATTCCTTGCGGCGTCCATTTTCTAACTCCAATCTATTCCATCAGTACATCATCGCACCCTTTCTTTGATTTTCCTTATTCTCCTTATTGTCCAAAATTTTGTAAAATTTTTAATTTTCCATGTGCATAAAATTTTTATTAATCAATTCTTTCTAGATTAAACTTCACGGATCCAAAAATACGCCAATGCAACCAATTTCTCCAATCAAACCACGCTCGCACAAATTTACTTTACAATCCACAAAAATTACCTTTGGCAATTACAAAATCTAATATTTGAGGTAACTTCAACCTCTCAAAATTCAACCTTTCCACTTTGGTGGTTGCTGATCGACTTTAAAATGCGATCCACACTCTTTGGTGGTCAATCGATAACTGCCTTCCCATCAATCCTGCTATCTGCCCTTTTCATAATGGACGTAATCAAATTCAAATTCTTGCGCATTAGTTCATAATTAATCAAATCTTTCACACAGGTAAACAATCGCGCACCAATTTCAAATTTCACTTAATTGTAAAATTTAGGTGTACAAATTCGAAGAAGGAATGTAAATTTACAATATTTTGTCATGAAGAGTATAATTCCACCCTTATAGTTTAATTAGGCCTAAACATTCTGGTTATTATTTCAAGAATTCTTTGATGTTTTCAATTTTATCTGATGCAATGAGCATTTAATTTTAGTTTTAAAATGTAACGAATTTGTAGGTGTATTAATTTAATTAATTTTTTTAACTGTGTATTTTAATTATTACATTTTTAGAATCCTAAATTTGACCTAGTTGAAATTACATGTCAATATATTAAGTGTCTAATATCATTAGATGCGAAAAAAATTCTTTTTTGATTCTTAACATTTTCGTTCTTATCAGTAATAATAAGAAGCAGGAATCTCAAAAACTGATTTATTTTGTTAGGGTTGTCGACTGGCCATATGTATAAATATTAAATTAAACTTGAACAATTAATTATTTCAATTATTTGTTCAATTATTTGTTTAATTATTTATATTGATTTAATGTTCAATTAATGAATTAATTATTTAAGCTTAATTTAATATTAATTGCAATAGTTAAAATATCAAAAGTATATTTTACAATATTACAATAAATAACTATTAAGTAATATTTTCCCACTCCCCCTATTTTCACATTTTCGCATTTTATCATACAGCTACATAAACGTAGACCCCTCTAAATATTAAGGAATACATCCTGTATAGAAGGTACCATAAAACAAAACTGTTCTAAATTTCAGAAGAAAAACTAAACTGGTTATTCTTACTTTGAAGGAAAATGTTGTGTTTTTTAACTATTCCATATTAGGGAAGAATTACCTAATTACCGCCAACCCAAATCATTTCAAAATTTTTTTATAGCAGAAAGAACCTTATTAGAGTGTACTGTAAAAATTTCGCCCGAGAAAGTATAGTCAAAATTTTGAGAAAAATTAATTTGAAAAAAGCTAAATTTAACATGTAAATCGCAAGTTTAGGCCACGCCCATAACCGAGGTTATAAATATAACACACGCTCGCACTGTCGGGAGCGCATTTGTGAGTCGACTCCCGTGCGTATAACATCGCCAAATTGAATAAAAAAAAAGGTTCTTTTCAGAACCACAAATATTTTAAGAATAAGGTCTCTAAAAATAAACATAAAAAACTATGGGGAAAACCTAGGCCTTGCGGGGCTCTGCCCCGCGGCCGGTTTTAATGGTGCAAATTACTTTTTAGGGTAGATCCGGCCCGGCCAGAATTGTGCGCATCAAAAAACCTACCCTACGCCCCTCCGGGGCTCCGGGCGGTTTTTCAATCGTGTACGCCGCTCCGCGGCAGAGCTAAACATACGAGAAGGCGCCACCCATCAAGAACACCGGGATGAAGGCAACCGGGATCTTAAACCTTTTGCTAACTTCAAAATCGATTTACTCAAAATTTTGATAATACTTTCTCAGAATTTTTTTGTAGTAGGGGCCTATATAAACCTTCATCTTTCCATTAGGAAGGTTACAAGTTAGTTCGTAGTGGCGGTAGTTATGACACTCTCACCCCATATTATATGACGGCATATTTTTAAAGTCATCTCCTTTCTCCCTATTGCCACAAATCATTGCATAGGTCTGTAACTCCCCCCCCCCTCACCTCTTAAAAAATACGTAAAAAAGCTGCAACCTCATTTACTAACCGTTTTCTTTTCTTTGAAAAAAAATTTCACCTCAAATCTAAACCCTTCTTTCTCTTTTACTTTATAACTTAATTTATCATAGCATGTTAACATAGTCACCGAGGAAAATTCGTGAAGAAATTCTGTCCTCGTGCTATCCGAACCCAGAATTTCCGCGCTGTAACTCAAACAGAAATCACACCAAACTGCTGCTGTAAATTTTCTCTAATATTATCTTGATTAAATCTCAAACCTCAGGTACTATGTAGGTAGTTCCTAGGTAGTTAATTGCATACTCTTAAATTCAACTAATATCGTTAAAGAAATATGCCTGGTGTTTTCTTGAAACCAAAAGAAAACAAAGTTTTTGTATTTTCTACAAAATCTACAAAAAGATCTGCAAAAACTGAAATAATTGCAATTTAAATGTTGGGTCAATCCTTCATTGAAACTAAATTGGCAAGGATATGCCCAATCGTATTACAATATAACTGCCTCATAAATAAAGCATACGTTCCAATGAAAATCGCACAACTGAAGCTAATTGTTGATAATTTCATTTAACACCAAAAATAATCAGACACATGCACGTTCCTCAGAAATGTAAAATTCAAACACCGCCAAGCGTACAAATGAAATTACTAAATTCAGCCTAAAAATAACTTGGTTGTGCTTTCAAAAAAACCACTCTTTTAAATATTTCAAAACCCAGGAAAAAATTATAATAATAAAATAGTTTAATCATTAATAACTATTTATAATAAAATTAGCCCGTTGTTTTGTACCGCCACAGTTAGGATTTAAGTGGGTTAATACGTTCATACAGCATTCACTATCGCGTTATTGAAGTGCAATTTAGTTTTCTTACCGATTTACATTTATCTTCCTTCTCGCTTTTTATTGACATGCAAAATCCTCATCGATACAATATAATCCTCCAAAAAAATATCATGCTGTCCACATTTTCTACTTTATCCAAATACTGAAAAACCGAAAGCATATACTTCTTCTAGATTATTTGTTGTAGTAACTCAATCCAAATCCAGTTTTTATTGAAGTAAAACTCTCTTAACCATAAGCGCCTGAGAATTCCACATATGCGATCACAATTTCCATTGTGTAATTTATTTCGACTTACGTAAATTAAAATTTGACAAAAAAATGTATCCAACACATCCTGTAACTAAATCCTTCCTTACTGCTCTAATGAGAAGCAGTTTGGAGAAGATAAAGTCCACGCAGAAAGTAAGAACCTTCTACTTTTGAATGCGTGGGGCCCTGGTGTTAGGTCAACTAGCTCTTTGATGGAAACGTCGGTATGCGAGGGCCATGGGTCGTGTAAAAACGCCTCGGATAAACTCAAGGAAGCAGCTTTGCAAACACACACAAAATAAACTTAACAATAAAATAAAATAAACATAAAAATAAACAATACGGTGGTCATTGCTTAAAGGCGTAAAGAATTAACGATGCTGTTGATGCTAGTATGGCACCAGTGGAACGTAAAACAGTAGTCCACTACAGTAGCCGACCAGAACGGCACAGTAGCGACCGCACTGACACCCAGAATCCCCACCCAAACAATCAATCGACGGAACACTCGAATGGTCATATAACAATCCCATAATGGTAACCACATCGAGCCTCCGACGACCAAACCAAGTAGCAGCAACCCCGGCGCAATGCCGCACTCTGTATATAAGTAGGTCACACATCGAAGCCTTCATAAAAATATTATTAAATCATAGTTAAAAACAAGAAAAAAATAACAAACATAAAATTTCAAGCCGAGGCTTGAACTTAGAACGCTCATTCTGGACTCCGATCGCCGATGCACCATACTAAAGCTGCTTGATGTAATTACGTGGAAATAAAACTCAGTTCAAATACATATTATAACACATTATAAAATCAAATAATTATTAATTAAAATAATTATACCAAACATAGTATCAAACCTCAAGCCATCTCCACGCACGCGAACGTAAAGAGATTAGATACGCCAATCACTACGATGCAGGTATACAAAAATGCACCGCAATCGTAATCTCGTACAACACTCTTTAATAAAAAAATGCACGACGAACAGAAAAACCAGAATATTACACATAATTAAAAAAATAAAACACATTAAAAAGCCAAGGGAAAAATACGTCATAGAGCTTCTGGTGTTCAAATATTGGCCAATCGACTAATCGGTGGCTGTGAAGTAATGGCAAAATTAATTAAGTAACTCACCATGCTACCGGATAAAAATCCTTCCCAGAAATTGTGGGCCAGGGTGGTCCGATGATGACACATGGCACGGCAAAAAGAACCCATTGTCCTCCAATCTCGAATCAAACCCCCTACTGGGATGGAAAACAACATGTTCCATATAATATCCGGACTGTCGGAACGGAATTCCCAATAAACGTAACCATATTCACTTAATCGAAAGCACCCCAAATCAAACACTTCACAGCACCAAAAAATGTGACCTTTCGTCCGACATTTTCCCAAAAGACCTCCCCAGCGCGCATCTCGACTTGCGTTCCGGAAACAGATAACAACCAATCTAGTAGTCTCCACCAATTTGATGTAGATGGCAGTGACCAACAAATTACTGTACAAGGTTGAGCATAACGGATGTAAGGTCAAAAATCCGTTATACACCCCCCCCCTAAACGTCTTTGCCGGTATAGATAGGGCTAAAGGCTCAAAAAGAAAAAATCGCCTATGGCTCAAAAAAATCAACCGATCTCTAGTGTTTCCGTGAGCGCAAACCGCGCCTGCTGAATGCTAACTAAGAGTGATAATAATATCTGTAGTGATAGTAGGTGATCTCTGATCTCATCATGGCAGGGACAACGGAATAAAAAAATATTCCACAAAGAAAAAAAATGATAAGAATTAGCTCAAAAAACAACGACACGTTGCCTTAAAAACCGCATAAAGCGTGAGCTACTGGTCAAGCGAATCGCTATAATCGACCAACACGGGAACAGAGGGAATGAGTGCACGACTCGCATCGGACCCGCACCAACTCACCCAAAGGCTGAACAGCAAGCACACACATCGCTTGACTGTCACCTATAACAGAAGGGCTCACATTGGACCCCCCCCCTCTCAATGAAAAGACTAGACAGCAAGGTTCGCAACACTTGCACTGTCAGCCACTCTGAAGGGACCACATAGGACCCCCCCCAACAAGGGAAAAGACTGCACAGCAAGGTTCGCAACACTTGCACTGTGAGCACATGAGAAGGGACCACATAGGACCCCTCCTTGTGAGACGAAGGAACGCACACGCTCCCTCCAGACTCCTCAAGGGTTCTGATGCAGGGCAATCTTCGTCCCTGACATACAGACCGGAAAATAAAAAAATAAAACTTGGTTAAAAAAAACCAACAAAAACACTGCCATAATAAAAACAAGAGATCATTCTCAGAAAAGATGGTATAACTAGCATCTAGATGGTGTGATGTCTAGTTATGTTACATAAAACATGAAAAAAATAAAATAAAAACAACGAAAAAAAAGTCATGATCGTAGATGTTAATGGACCATGCAGAGTTCAAGGTGTAATCGAACCCACAGTGACAAACATTACTAATGTAATGTATGATGTTATGTAATGTATGATTTAAGGTGTTGTTAAACCAATCAGTGTACAAACAATTACTCCAACCAACCTCCCGTTTGGTATTGTAGATCCATGGCAAGCTAAAAGGATTTCACCCCTTAATAACTTGTGGAAAACCAAAACACAAAATAACAAAATTGACAAACAAACAAAATTGTCAATTAAACAATGCAAAAGCCGTCCCTGAAATTGTCTCCGAGCATTCACCAAAATACAGATGGTAGAGCAACATCATCTGTCCAATACTGTAGAAAATCGTAAGTGATACATAAGCAAAACAGAGGCAATACAGTAGCTCCCACGCTTCGGCGCCAGTGTAACTAAATCCTTCCTTACTGCTCTAATGAGAAGCAGTTTGGAGAAGATAAAGTCCACGCAGAAAGTAAGAACCTTCTACTTTTGAATGCGTGGGGCCCTGGTGTTAGGTCAACTAGCTCTTTGATGGAAACGTCGGTATGCGAGGGCCATGGGTCGTGTAAAAACGCCTCGGATAAACTCAAGGAAGCAGCTTTGCAAACACACACAAAATAAACTTAACAATAAAATAAAATAAACATAAAAATAAACAATACGGTGGTCATTGCTTAAAGGCGTAAAGAATTAACGATGCTGTTGATGCTAGTATGGCACCAGTGGAACGTAAAACAGTAGTCCACTACAGTAGCCGACCAGAACGGCACAGTAGCGACCGCACTGACACCCAGAATCCCCACCCAAACAATCAATCGACGGAACACTCGAATGGTCATATAACAATCCCATAATGGTAACCACATCGAGCCTCCGACGACCAAACCAAGTAGCAGCAACCCCGGCGCAATGCCGCACTCTGTATATAAGTAGGTCACACATCGAAGCCTTCATAAAAATATTATTAAATCATAGTTAAAAACAAGAAAAAAATAACAAACATAAAATTTCAAGCCGAGGCTTGAACTTAGAACGCTCATTCTGGACTCCGATCGCCGATGCACCATACTAAAGCTGCTTGATGTAATTACGTGGAAATAAAACTCAGTTCAAATACATATTATAACACATTATAAAATCAAATAATTATTAATTAAAATAATTATACCAAACATAGTATCAAACCTCAAGCCATCTCCACGCACGCGAACGTAAAGAGATTAGATACGCCAATCACTACGATGCAGGTATACAAAAATGCACCGCAATCGTAATCTCGTACAACACTCTTTAATAAAAAAATGCACGACGAACAGAAAAACCAGAATATTACACATAATTAAAAAAATAAAACACATTAAAAAGCCAAGGGAAAAATACGTCATAGAGCTTCTGGTGTTCAAATATTGGCCAATCGACTAATCGGTGGCTGTGAAGTAATGGCAAAATTAATTAAGTAACTCACCATGCTACCGGATAAAAATCCTTCCCAGAAATTGTGGGCCAGGGTGGTCCGATGATGACACATGGCACGGCAAAAAGAACCCATTGTCCTCCAATCTCGAATCAAACCCCCTACTGGGATGGAAAACAACATGTTCCATATAATATCCGGACTGTCGGAACGGAATTCCCAATAAACGTAACCATATTCACTTAATCGAAAGCACCCCAAATCAAACACTTCACAGCACCAAAAAATGTGACCTTTCGTCCGACATTTTCCCAAAAGACCTCCCCAGCGCGCATCTCGACTTGCGTTCCGGAAACAGATAACAACCAATCTAGTAGTCTCCACCAATTTGATGTAGATGGCAGTGACCAACAAATTACTGTACAAGGTTGAGCATAACGGATGTAAGGTCAAAAATCCGTTATAATCCAACATCTGGCTGTTGGTCTCAATAAGTGGTCTTGCAATTGAACCTAAAATTTCCAAAATTAGGTGTGATATTCTACAATAATCATGTTAAAACGATCCTCTTATCTTTCCCGTTCGCACATTTTATTTTAATTTCAAGTCAATTCATTTATTGAAACTTCCAGGTTGGTAAGACACTTATAAATTTTAATCAATATTCACCTTTACAATTCGGACAAACCTTAACCATCCCGCTGGTTGCCGCGATTGTAAAATGGATCAAAATTGCGTCTGGATTATTTAAGTAAGTCTTTAATAAACACTTAAAATTGTGTGAGCACAAAGGAAAAATATTGAGCGCTGATCGAAATTCAAAGAATCGATCATTTCAGCGTGGATGTAAAAATGAAAATATTTAGGGAGGAAAATAACAGTTCAATATATAGATCATCAACTTCGTGGTACACAAAAGTGGTTGGGAGTGTTTCTAAAATATTATTTTGCTAATTCTCTTGGTAAATTTCCTTATTAATCATTTTCACAGAATTGAACCCTGGATACAGTACGCTATACAATTTTTTTATAATGAAATCTCATAATTAGCTTCCAGTGGTGAAACGGCTTTGCGTCCAAACGGCCTCACGTTCAAGCAGTCTTGCGCCCAAATATTCTCAGTCCAAACGTCCCACGGTTAAACGGCTGTGTTCAAATGTTGCTTCCAAAAGTCCAGTAACGTGGTCAATCCAACACGAACACAAACGCTTTTTCGGATATGTAGATGGATAAGATGTTTATTAATTTTATAAAAGATTGAAATTTTCTTACAGGTACTTGCAAAAGATAAGGTTCTTGTAACCCGGTTCGGTGTCCGTCTGTCCATCTCGGATATTGTATAAATGACAATATGCAAGCTCTATGTTGCAGCTTCTGGGTGCGTCTCTGAATCCGGCTGCGTAGTCCGTATTCATCGTGCATAAACTCACCTTTCAATGTGGTGTTTGTATTATATCACGGCAATGCTTTTGAAAAAAACAGATTGTCAAAAACAAAAAACATATAAACCAGATCCTTACATGAAATTAATTGTTCAAAAAAGCTGTGACACGTGTTTCGCTCTATTTTGGAGCTTTTCAATAAATAGCTGTAATATCCAATCAAATAACTAAAATTTTTGCCTTAACAATTAATTTATTTGAATACAAAAAAAAATTTTTATAACTCCCGAATTTAGAATTCATTACCTACATATTTGAAAAGCTTCAAAATAGAGCAAAACACCTATCATAATAACTTATACTTGCTCAATTAATTGCATGTAAGTTTCATTTCAATAACTTGCATTTAAAAAATAAATGTAATTAATTATTATAAAACATTTTTAACAAGTTCAAAAATCAATGTTTTAAAGTCAACAGAGATGTGGATTAAAAATTGTGAAAACTATTTTTGCTGACATCTTGTGTCAATATAGTTTGAATGATGACCATTTATTGGTTTAATAAGAATAAATACGAAGCAAGCTGTCTTAGCAACCTTGTACACATTTTCAATGATATTATTCTCTTTAAGAACAGTAGGCTCGAGCTTCAGATCATTAAGTTCTATTTAAGTTTTCTATTTTGTGCAAAAATAATTAATGGCTTTACATAAATAATATAACATTACATTACATGCAACTTTATTAATTTCCAACAAATCCAACTCAGTCGTCCTATATATTCACCACATTTTGCTTAACACAACAACTGTTAATTAATAGTTACAAAATTTTATCTGAAGAGAAATCTCACTTCAACAAATTTGGTAAATGAGTGGTACTTTGGTTAATAATAATTCTGTGTGTAGATATATAAAAGTAAATTTAATTAGTGGGGATCGGTTGTATTTCATTGTTGGTTGTAGTGGGCGGCTTAAGGAAACAGGTTGATGTTCAAACCATATGTGTCTACACAATTAATACAAAACCAAACAAAAATACTGCATGTTTTATTCATAAAATGAATCATTTACGACCTACGTCAAGCTGATCCTTACTCTAGAATTTTGAGGTTAACAAACGCGTTGCTATTTGATAAATTATTATTATTACTATTATTTATTGTACGATTAAATGATAAAGATCGCCATCATTGGATATATTAACCGAAAATTATGTCACATTTGATGCACGAAGTATATCACTTCATAATATGTAATTTATTATAAATTGTTCAACCTCTACGAATAGAAATAGAGTTTTGTTACTTTAAACTAAGGAAGTAGTAAGAAAATTTGATTGAAGTAAAGCATAATTTTTCTTTTCTTCGTTATTAACTCGTTCCTACTTTTCAAGTAGGAAATCCCGAAATCAATTCCCAAAATTCTCATGCACAACTCAATCATTCCAACTATACCTCTTCCACCCCGACTTCCATGTTACTGAAAAAATATCATAACAAAACGGAATCGTACCCCCGCTCTCCGATAACTAACACCAGCCCGATGCCCTTCGCAAAAGATATAGCCAATAGTTTAGATAATAAACAACACGCCCATGCCATTTGAAGTCAAAGCTAAACTGAGAAAAAGTACTCCAACGCCTATGGAATTGCTAACCCTAAAAAAATTTATTATGGTAAAAGGAAAACCGGAGACAGTCAAACAGAATCCAAAGGATTTTATGTACCGCTGCCTAAATTATCCAAAATAAAATCTGAAATTAACTATACCTTGAAAGTTAAAAGCAGTCCAGATAATGACTCATATTCAGTAAACTAACATGATCCAATACCAATGACAGCTCCAGAAGAAGCTTCAGCGAGAAGTTCTTAACACGTAGTTCTTAAAAGCTTTGGGTAAGTATGTACAACTTGCGTTTGCATAATTGCCCAAATGAAAAAACTTATAGTACGTCTAGTACGTATAGTCCACCGAAGGCAGAAAATTGAACAGCCTTATTTGAATTTTTAATGGAAAACCAATAATTTTCAGACTATCTGATACAATACGGAAGTATAAGAACAGTGGATTGTTAATAAATTGGAATTAATGCAAAAGAAATTATACCGCGGCCTACAGTTTCAAACAGCTCCAAATCAATTAAAAACCTCGTTGCAGGAATTTGGAGATGGGTTGGGGTGAAAGTGGGTGACATTAGATAGGAAAAGATTCAAAACAGTTGCTCCAAGTCCCTTGTTAACTTGACATCGAGGGGTAAGTCACTGTGGAATTTTAGTGTTTAGGTGTATGAAACTTCTTTCAGAATTATGGCTTTGCATTATTGTGAAAATAAATAATTGCCATTTATTTATTGCCAATATTTAAATGAAATTATTTAAATTTTCATTTTCAAATTCAAATTTTCTTAATACTAGAAAATATTACCCACGTTTCATAAGATGTTAAATTCGTGTTATTTTTAAATTTTAAGTATAAACTACGATTATTAGAATCAAATTTCAAATAATATCGTGATAATTCAAAAATCACGTCTTTCAGAGTTGGCAATTGGTTTATTACTGTATCAATTTATTTGTTGAAAACAAATAAAATTTATAGAGTGACAATGTTAATCAATGAAGCGACAATAACTTGTTACAAAATCAATGAGAGGTTAATAGATTTGATTAAATCTAACTTGTGGATAATTAAATTAGAGTAGCAATTTGTCCTGCATGATTGACTTGTCCTTATTTTTCTTAGATTTCTATTGTAATGTAATTTTTAAAAATTTTCTAAGCAAAATTGTTTTAATAATTTATTATTATTTACCTACATTTGAAAGTTGCAAATTGTGAATAATAACATAAGGTGGTTGATTATTTATTGTTTTCCATAATATCTAAAAAAATACGTCGTCATTCCTTGACCTATGGATACTTATTACATGTAATAAATTGCAAAATTTTCAAGAATAATATATAATTACATAATATAGAAAAATAACACTTTAAAGAAAATGTGCACATAGCTTGGCAAACTGTAATATTAAGTAATTTAATCAATTAAGGTAAGACACTTTTTATTATAACTACGTAAAGATGATGTAAATTTTTTATTGTCCGTAAGACTTTATTGTGTCAATAAAGAAATTGACAATTATTTTATAATGTAGATCCAAATGCCAACTTACTAACAATATTACATAAGTAAGATGGAAATTATTTCAAATTAAATAATTAAGAATGCTTATTAGGTTTTCAATGGATTCTAAGCTAAAAGCTTCCAACTAACTAAACTAAACAGTTTTAAACTGCTGATATTTTGTTTACATGTTTTTTATTGTTATTAATACAATGCATACATTCTTGAGCCAAAATCAAAAAAATAATAAAATCCGGAATGAATGAAAAATTGAGAATTAAAAAAGTGAGACATTTAAAAATTGAAAAATTAGTAAAAACAATAGTTTACGCGTCGATGTTTCGGTATTATTATACCATCATCATGTGTAAGCTAAATTGAAGAATAAATTATAATTGTAATTCTAAGATATCAAAACAGGTTTAATTAACTGCAAAAAGTATATAAATATAACAAAATTTCAAAAACATCAAATAATAATAATTGTAAAAATTAACCAGTAAGCTGTAAGAATTCGTTCATAATCGCTACTGTGGGCGAAATTTTATTTAAAATTTGAATAAATTTTGTTGGAAAATAAACACATCAAAAGAAATGAATAAAATAACAGAAATTGAAGGAATAAATATATAAATATGAAATGCAAAAAACACAATAAAGCAAAAAAATGTCACAATGAAAAAACTTCAAATAGTAAAATAACAGAAAAATTCGGAAAAATTGAAGAAATAAATAAAATTAGATAAGACGCAAAAATACAATAAATCAAACTTAAAATTTCCAAAAATGAGAAAACAACTTATTTTTATGTTGTTATTATTAATGGCATTGTAAAATAAAAATATATACAGTCCCAATGTTAAAATGTTCCTATTAAATATTCCATTTATTGAATTTTCTTTAAAGTGAATGCTGAATACAATTTAATAAATTGTAAAATTTAAATCTTCTCATCTGGGTGCCAGACCAGGCTCCAAGTATTTTGAAGTGGAAAATATTCGAACTTATCTTTTTTTTTTTATATAATGAATGATTTTTTAAGATGTCATTAAGAAATTCTGAAGTTCCCCCTCCCCCCCTCCAATGATATCGGTGTCACCTTCTACGTGGTGCGGAAAACTTTATGACCAAAGAATAATTACATACAATATTAAAACTAATTAAACTATTTGCTAAGAATTTGCTTCCCGTTACTCAGCTCAATCTCTCGGACATCGGACATTATTACATTCTACTCAGATGGGTGAAAAGACATATGCACAACTTTGGTGGGAAATTTTAAATTGTTTTGTTTTGTTTGGTTATGTTGTTCATAGTATTGTTAGTTATTTTTGTTTACTGAGGTTTGAGCGGTCTTGTCTGGTAGGTACTAAATGTGCTTATCATTCACATGGCAGGCTTTGTGTCGTTGCGGACTTTTAATTCATTTTGTGTTGTGTTCATTTTAATTTTTAATTTTTTACTGTGGCTTCCACCAATGGTTACTTCCACGTGTTTTGTATATTTTGTACTTTATACGAAGACGCCCATCCGCTGTCTGAGGTAATAATTTTATCTGTAATATGTATATGTTGATTGTAATAATAATGCCATGTATTTTCTAATATAGTCCTGATGATGACTAGAATTTAGTCGAAACCGGTCGAAACAGCAAATTGTTTTCTTTAGTACTGTTCCCCTATGCCCAAGATTATCCTTCCGTATTTGCTAAGAAGTTCTATACAAACGTTTCGTTGGATTCGTTCTTCATCAAGTAAAGATCGAATCAAATTTGAGCTAAAAGTTAGTTCCCCATAAGCTTTTACTTCAAATATCTTTCTAATTGCAAGAGATTTCAAATAGTTTAGATTTATAGAAAAGCTAAGACTGTATTGTGTAACTATATAAAAGTTTATTTACAAGATCACATCTCCAGAGAATCTGAGGAGACAAATTGGTCCATCTTAAACGATGGATTGCCCCTTTGGCTAGCCTCGGAGGGTAAACGACAAAATAAATTGAACTACTACTTCTTGCAAGTGCAGCGGTAAGATTCTTTGCTTGCTAATTAATTATGAATGAACTTACTAATTTTCGACTAGATGTATTTAGAATAAACGAGTGGTATATGCTAAAGATATGCATCAAGGGTACTAGCAAAATCAGACATTGGATTAAGGCGCCACATCATTTCTAGACCACTTATTATCACAGAAAAGGAACCACAATTAAAAATTACGAAAGAGTAGTGAAACCCGGCCATGTAGCCTAAAGTAAATAATTCAAAGAAAATTCTGATCGAAAAGGAGAACAACGAAGAATAACCAGACAACAGAAATTCGATTGTTGCGTAATTAAACAAATACATTTTCTTTTTTTGTTAGACTAACATTACAATAAAATAACAATTAAAAGCCAAAATAATTTCTTGAAGGTTGAACTAAGTACGTCGCACTCGACGTACAAAAATAAAGAAAATGTGATGAGCATTAAGCGATAAGAAAATTACAAACAAGATGGTTGAACGAAATCCACTATTGCATTGCACATGTACAATGCAAAATTCATTAAATTAAATAAAATTTATAAACAAATTGATGTAATTTATTGTAAAATTCAAACGATACGAATATTAGTAAGGCTCCAGCGACTCCAGTGCAGTCTTTATCCTTCCTTATCGAAGTATCTGGAGCTTCCCCACAAAATTGTCTCCAACGGCCAACCAGTAAAATTTGAGAAGTCCAGAAAAAGAAACCAAAAGAAACTCCCACGCTCGGTGGTTGGTGACTAAAATCAATAATTCCGTTGACTGTCGTACACTAAAATTTTCTCGACCCACACACTCTTCGATATTTTCCCGTTCACACTCTAAAAAGATCTTTTCGACTCTCGCAGCTTAGTTTCCCGCTGCGCCGGCGATAACCTCCCAAAATCGTAGCGGAAAAATTGAAACCGTTACAATTGCTCAGTAATTTGTGGGAGCTCTCGAGGACAGTCATGTACGAATGTCGATGTTGATAAAGGGTTCCTTGATTACAACCAAGCAGTATAAGTAGAACTCTAAAAAAATTTTACAGAACCAATCGGTCAAACCAATCGGATTTGACAATGTGAACAACACTGAAAACATACAAATAACTTCTTCAGAATTTTTGATAGAATGTCATAATACCCAAGAAACTACTAATTTATTAACGTATATTCATGTAATAAATATCCAGGTTCGAAATATATACAATCAATTAAAAATTAATCCCAACCCCTTTTAATAAATATCGGTGATCTGTAAACTGAGCTAAACTTTAGACAGTCACTACTGGATTGAGTACGAATCTGACGAAAAAAACATATACCTATATAAATAATGAATTGTTTTTGGATAATTTAATTAGCTTTAATTTTGTATATAACTAATTTTGTCGTAAAGTTGAAAAATTGTAGAAAAACTGATTATTGTCCCATTCTCAACTCATCCTCACCCCAGAAAATGATGCGGATCTCGTTGGAAGGAGGAAACTTCAGAACTTCTTAATGACACCTTAAAGAACCATTATGTGAAAAACAAAATCCAGTTATAATTTAGATAAAACTTTACTCTTTATTCCGGTGACATGTTGAACACTTTTTCAGACTTAATCATACTCTTTTTTCAGTTTGACTTTTTTTCTTCACAGTTCCACTAGACGTTGGAAGCTAGCTAATTAACTCAGCCAATATGACTATTACTTTGGAAAAGTACTTTTTACTGGTGATTTCCCCTTGCATTCCCAATATCCCATAGAGCGATGTTAGACTTTCGATCACAGCAGTGTAGCTGGCGCGATCGGTTACGCCACACTTGGTAAAATTACACTCTAAAAGAACAAAATAGGCCTCTATTATAATATTATGCAAATAAAATAAGCTAAATTTTAATTCTAATTGAAATAATACTTTCACCAAATGAAATTCCTATTTTAATTAAGTTTATTTTCATTGTATTCGTTGTCAATATTACACTTGTTATACGGTTGTTTCAATTTATTGGAAGAATTCACCTCGAGGATACTTTCAGAAAGGTTACTTTCACACTAAATCTAAAATCAAAATCTTATTTGTCCTATTTCTTAATATCACATTTTATCTGAAAAATGTTTTATTTTTAAGTAATAATTAAAATATAATAATAAAAGAATCAAATAACGCTTCCGATTGGTGAACAACACTGCAATATTTATTCCCCACTTGATGTGGTGAGAACTAAACAAGTATGGTTGTTCTTATTCAAATTTTGCTGTTTCTTCTTGTGCCATGTTATGTTTGCAAGTTAATCTTTATTAGTTATCTAAGTCTTTAGGTAGTTCTTTGTTTTTGTTTTGAATGGTGTCACTTTCTTACGAACTATAATCAGCAACAATAAGCAAGTAGTTGAGAGCGAAAGAAAAGGTATCAAAGAAAGAAGGACGAAAGGGAAAAAGTGAATGGCAAAAACAAGGAAATTAAAAATCTTAATAATACAAGTGAAGAAGTTGCTTTTATTTTATTGTTAGTAAACATTACACTTGTTACGGTTGTTTCAATTTATTGGAAGAATTCACCTCGGGGATATTTTCAGAAAGGTTACTTTCACACTGCATCTTAAATCAAAATCTAACGAAACAAATTTTAAAAGGTTTTGGATCCAATTATTCAATTGTTTAAAATTCTCTTTTAGATACAAAATTATTCTATTTTTTAATACCTTATTGGATCTAAAAACGTGTTTACTGTTAAGTATGTAATCATCAAAATATATAATTAATATGAAATAACGATTCCGTTTAGTGAACAACACTATAATATTCATTCCTCACTTGACGTGGTGAGAAGTAAACAAGTAATGGAAAGTTCAAGTTTCATGGAACGCTTAGATTCTATATCAATTGAATCAATTAACCCAGAAGCCAGCTAAGTCTACCCTTACAACGTAAAAGAAACTGGATGTTAACACAAATTTACATGTAATTTAAAACAAGACATTCATTACGTTGCTTTAATACATGTAAATGCTATGAAAATTTCAAACAAAGTTTGATGTTATTCAAAACGTGCACACCTACATGCTATTATTTTGATGCGGTATATACTTTACATTTTATTATTGAATGACAGTAAACCATGATGAAATTAGTAATCGTCTTTTGGAAACGAGTGTCAACAAATTGCAGTTTCTTGCAAATTGTATCGCTATTCAAAAAGCAGTCAAATTATGTAAAGTTTCGCATTTACAAATAATGCATAATGTAAAATGTACCTAAACTAATACAGATTTTTTAAAAGGTCATACAGAAATAAAGAATTCAGCGAAAATGAAGAGCATGAAGTCATGAAATGGACCAAATAAAAAATTAGTATATTAACTTGACAGGAACATTAATTTTACAAAAAATATGACTACTCTATCGATAAATCTTTCCAATTATTGCAACCTTGTTGTTATTATGCAACCTGGTTATGTTGCATTATTGTGTGAAATTTAATTAATTTTCACTTTATTAATTTATTAAATTAACTCTAAGAAACTAACAGTGTGGGTAAAGTATAAATTAATCAGTTGCATTGCTGTGATCTAAAGTCCAAGATCAACCTATGGACTATGATGGAGGGCAACCGAAAACCAACCATTAATTACATTTCCTTATTACTATAGTCACTCAATTAGTCAACCTCCAATGTTGAGTGCAACTGAGAAGAAGATTTACTTTTTTAACAATCAACATAATATTATATTATCATTTTAACTTTTACATAATTAATATTTTTATATTAAATTAAACTTTAAAAATTCTAGTTAATAAAACAATAAATCAAAATAATTTTTTCATGAAATTTCAACATTGTTTATTGTTATCTTTAGATATTTTTTAATATTAAACAAGTACATGGAAAGTATTTATATATTGTTCCATCTCCATCGGTGTCTTCTCTATAATTTTCAATATTCGGGAAACTTCTCCCAAGTAGATTTATTATTAGTAGTAGTAGAGTAGAACCTCTCAGAAGAAAACGATATAATACTAAATTATCAATTTGTATTTCGATGTTAACAGAAAACAATCAAACAAGTTCAGTGCGTAGCCAGAAAGATTAAAGATAACCTGAAAAGAAGCTTTGATAAGGTATAATCTACAAAATCATATTTGAACTCCCATATCCGTTCTATAACATTCTGAAATCTTACATAACAGACAGAAACTTTCTGACAAAGTTCGAAAGGGCCCATACAACTTTGGTCTCATTGAATCTGGTGTTCCACAAGGTAATATATTTGGACACGACGTGTTGTAGGTATCTGCTATATGCAGCGAACTTACGAACAACTAACAAACCAGAGACTGTTACTCATGTGGATGTTACTGCTAAAATGGCATTTCATTATGATCTCCAAATGGTCTCTTAGTCTCCAATTTAAAGCAAAAGTTTATAAAGTGACAAAAATGTATAGAATAAACGTCTCCAATTCTGTGGCAATATGGAACAACGGCTTAAGTCAATTTTTTCACTTTTTGAGATATAGTATATGTCAAAATATTCGTTTTTCTGCGCTTTATCGATCTGAAAAACTGGCATAAGTCATTTCGTAATAGTTTAGGCTGTATATAGTGCGGATCATTTGGCTTAAGTCAATTCAGAAGGAAAATATCACAAGTTTGATTTGGAAAAGTGACCTAAGTCACTTTGTGGGTCTACAATTTAAAAGTACATGACTGTGTATCTGGACAAGCATATTGTTATACTTGAAATGAAACCGAGGCTTCAAGAGGTGGTAACTAAATCGCGTCCTGTTTATATGAACATTTCAAAATTCTCCCATCAGAAGTTTCTCATGTAATTCTTTATTCGGATACGTGTGGTAGACAAAATAAAAATTCACACGTAAGCGCTATGATTTTGACTGCCGTCAAGAATTTCCCAAACATTAAGACTATAGATCACAAATTTCTCGTTCCTGGGCACACTCATATGGAATGTGATGTAGATCACTCCATTATTGAGAGAACAAAAAAACGCACGAGCCTGAAAATTGAGCACCTATACGATTGGAACCAACTTATTCGCATCTCTTCCAAAAAAATACCCATGATCGTGACAGATATGACGCATGGAATAATTTATGATTTTTCCAGTTTGCTGAAAGACGTGTACCACGTGCATAAAAAAATGAAATGGGCAACAAATTTGTGTGGAGACCAGTACAGTGGTTGAGTTATACCAAAGCCGAATCTCCCATTGTATTATATAAACATTCCTTGAGAGAAGAAATAAGAAGATGGAATATTTAGAATTTCATTCCAACGAAGAAAATCAAATGCTGGTGGGGGAAATCATTTAAGGAGGAAGTATAAGGCGTTGTTGCCTATTAGCAAAGAAAAGAAAAAAGACTTGCTAAGTATTCTCTATTTGATTAGTCCACGCCATCACGAATTTTATCGTCAGTTGCCATGCGACAACATCGCAAACATTCATACCACATTCGAAAGTGATTCCGAAGAAAACTAACCGTCACTAAAATAAAATTTAATTTTTGTTTCTTTTTTAATAAATAAATTGCTTATAATAATAAAACAATAAAATGATTTTAATCAATAAACAAAGTAAAATATTTTTATACAACACCATGGGCTTAAGTCATTTTCTCGAATATTTTATATTACATTTACGTTAGGAAAAACGGCTTAAGTTCTTGTAATTTAGTTAAAATTTATTATTATGTTCAAATATTAATAACATCAACATGTCAACATGTCTACACATTACTAATACAAAAAAAATTACCCTAAACTGATAAGTTGACTTCATAGGATACAAAAAATCGTACCCATTTTTTTGTACGGTTGCCATTTCTCTTCTCCTGTAAAATCAGGTTTTTTGACTTAAGCCATTATTCCAAATTGCCACAGAATTATGTCTCAACTATCGTAGGTGTATTGACTGAGTTATGGGCCGCAACTTTAACCTAACGATTAAACTGTTTTTCTTTATCTTTCGAAAAGAAAACTATAATGCTTAGGTTAATTTGACTACGTTTAGTTAATTCACGAAGTTCGTTTAAATTTTAGCACAAAATCAATTTTCCGACTAGATTGTTTTAATGCGGAGGCAATAAGGTATTGGGATTTGTAAAATTTATTCTAATATACAAGAATTGAAGAAATGTCTAAAGAAATGGAGAAAAAGGCAAGACAAATGTGATTACCGGTAAATGAAGGAAAAACAAAATAAAATATACATATCCAGAACGACATTAAAATAGACAAATTCAGCTTTGAAGAGGTAGATGGTTTCAACTATTTGGGAACACGTATGGACAAGAATTGTAACAGACATGGAGAATTAAGAAGAAGAGTTCTTATTTCCCAATCTGGGAATACAGCACACTACGCGAACAAAACACTTCTAAAAGATAAGAAACTGAAGAGAGGCCAAAATGAAAATCAACAAGACATTGATAAGACCGGTGATCAAATATGAGTCGGAAGCTATGTGCTTCCCTCAGTTGGAAGCCGAAGGTCTCGTAGTATGCGAGAGAAAGGTCTTTCGCACAATTCTGGGCTCAAAAAAGATAACAACGGCGAATGTAGATCGCTAATGTATACCATAAATTAAAAAGGACATATAGGAAAGAAGTTAAGGCATATTATGAGAAGAAACGATGACAATATAGTAAGAAAAATAACAATATGGAAACCCAACGAGGATGGAATGCGAGGAAGACCAAAAGTGAGATGGTGGGACCAGGTGACGAGCGACCTGAGAGTGATAGAAGTAGATGAGTGGTTATTAAAGGCCCAAAACAGGAAGATTGCAAAGCTGTAAAAAAGAAAACAAACACAAAATAGGATAGAAAGAATAACGCTAAAATTGATTAATGTTAAATGGGGGCTAATCTTCCCCTTCAAATAGATTTGTAAATGCCAGATTAATGGGATAGCAATATTTTACTCGGATGTAAAATGCTATAAGTAAATAAAATAAATAAATACTACAAGAACCAAACGAGAGCAATATTTATTTACAAAGAAAGTACCTTAAGCCCGTCTTACATCAGGACATTTCTGGCGTCATTTATTGAGCCATTTCTGCGCACAACGGTATACGCACGCGCAAATACTATGAACTCGTCTCTGCGCAGAAATGGCTCAAGAAATGACGCCAGAAATGTCCTGATGTAAGACGGGCTTTAGGCTATTCTATAGTGAGGTCGGAGTAATTCGTAATATTCTACAGTGTCAAACCGCTTCGTTGAATAATTGGAATCGTCAAAAAGAAAATATTAACCGTATTTCTTCAGTAAAATTCGAGGGTTCACCACTGAAGAAAAATTTATTCATCAAAGTTACAAAATTTGCATGACATTTGCAAAAAATTAACAAATCACTTTAAAATGTGTAGGAAATTGAAAGAATTGCTGACAATTTTTGCAGATATTTGCAAAACCATAAAATAATATTTATATTCTTACATAAAATTTAAAAAATGTTTGGCTAAAATCAACGCAGCCACAAGTTTTCTTGGTGAAAAGCTAAAAGATTTTATTAAATTTGTAATATTAAAAAAAAGCTTTATCTTCTAATAACTTTACAAAAAATCAAAACATTTGGATGCAAAGAAGATGCGTCTTGAGGTACATTCATATTATGATGACGCTGGAAACATCCAAGGTCTCCAACAACATCTACGTTTCAGGTTAAGTCAGGAAAAACCACCAGAACAGATATTTTTAATATGCATAATGCATCGAAACAAAGTTGTTCAAAGGACCCAAAATTAAAAAATTTAAAGATAAAGCTTTTTTTAAACTATTTGATACGCTTTCGTTTATATGAACTTAAATTCATAATTAATAACATTACTTACCTACATATTATCCTAATGGTTATTATATTGTAATACAATAAAAAAAATTAAAAATACGGGAAAAGTTATACCTACCTCGTAAAATACTTCGAAATTTAATCATGCATTACGTCGCTCTAATGCATGTAAATACTGTGAAAATTTAAAATTTTAAAGTTTGATGTTATTCAAAACGTGCACACCTACATGGTATTATTTTGGATGCGGTATATAATTTACATTATTTTTATTAGTAAGTGACAGTAAATCTCGACGAAATTAGTAATCGTCTTTTGGAAACCAGTGCCAACAAATTGCAGTTACTTGCAAATTAGATTGCTATTCAAAAAGCAGCCAAATTATGTAAAGTGTCGCATTTACGAATAATGCATAATATAATAATGTATTTAAATTAACACAAATTTTTCAAAAGTTCACACAAAAAAAAGAATATTAAACTAAAATATTATAAATACTAAGGACATAAATTATTATAATATACTACTTAGATGCCAGTAATTACTTCAAAGGAAAATTAATCCGATTAGTCGCAAGCTTTATTTAGAGACTATACATAATGGAACCTACAGCTTAACGTGGAATCTGAACCATGACACAAATTAAAAATTAATTTTATTTAAAATCGGTTGATGGAAAATTTAATTTAAAATTTTCCGAGACCGTAATTTCTATAATTTTAACATGCGCGAGAGGTCGCTTTGGTAAACCAAGATGAGTGAGTGCGCCTGAAATACTAAAGCAATTTGCAGAAACACGATTCCAAACAATCGTTAATTCTTCCTCATTGAGAGGTTTTTTGAACTCTTAATATTAGTTTACTTTTTGTTTAGCAAATTATCACTTATTTAATGCTGAAAGGATGCTGTGTTTATTAAGAACAGTTTTACGACTTGCGGCTTGTATGACCTTTAAACTCTACATTGAATTATAAGGTATTTTATTTATTATACGATCATCTTTTTATGTGGGTCGTTTTATTGTTTTAGCTTTGAAACATCCAAAAATTCGAAAGTTATCAAGTTCATCAGTCTATTTTTCAATTGATATAATTTGTAGTACTACCTGATCGCCATTATGGTCTCGAGCCGTAAAATCGTAATACTAGATAATTTATGTACACATTTATTAAAATATTTAGGTATGGATAACTTAATTTTCAACTTGTAAGTTATTGCGTATCAATATATTAACACCGAATATTTATAATTCTCGATATAATAAAAGTAATTTATAACCAATAATCCATTTACACCTACAAAACTACTTAGAAACTTTTCCAGAGATAAATAATAATATTTTATTTATAAAAAACATAAGCTGTCAATAAATAACGATTAAATAAAATTAATAATAGGAGTGGTTAGTTTATGTTTGTAAACATATGGATTATACGAAAACGTTATTATAATTATTATTTTTATTACTTACTGAAAACTTGATAATTTAGAATTACAACTTTTTTGAATATTTAATAGAACGCTGGTGCAAGTTTGTTGCTATTTTCATTTAGGTTATTAGAAAAGTTCGCTCTGAAGTCGAAACGGAAACGAAGCAGGTATTCTAAAAACTATTTGTCAACACAATAAAATTTTTAAACCATCTGCAAATATGCATGCCAAATTTATTATTTTTGATTGCACTGTGAAGAAGCAACGCCCAAATAAGTAATTTCAAACTCTCTCTCCATAATAAAATAATTTACATAAAGAAGATTCTTGCAATGTAATATATCGTATTACTAAATTTAAGAGATTTGCACAATTGAAAACTAATTTTCAAGTTATGTAAGATTGGAGCAACATCAGATAACAAAATTAAAACTATGAAGAAATCAAGAGATTTACTTCCGATCGCAAAAATCATTGGATTGAAGAGAAGGACATTCCTATAGGTAAACAAAATTTTATCTCATGTAGGTACAATTTTCAAAATTTGAAAAGTACCGATTCGAGGTGACTACCCAAATAGGTAAAGGACACCCATTATCATATCAATATGTAAAAGACAGTCTGTCAAAGTTAACAAAGTGATCAAAGATCGCAGGTTGCAAAATAATATCTTAAGTTTTAAAATTTTTAACATCCCCTTTCCGCAATTGAAGTTTGAAGTTGTGCATTTATTTTACACCACTCAAAATCAAAATGCAGTTGTATTTTTGACAGGATTCCTTGTTATGCGTCGTTGAAGAACGTCATATTTTTGTTAAATTTTAGAAATAGAAATGATTAATTTTTCGAGTTTTTCACTGAATGAAAATATCATATTTTCTTTACTTTTACATTTTACTTTCAATGTGTCTAATGTTGGTTTTATAGTAAACATCTATTTTAAGTATTTTTATTTATATTTCATTAATTCATTAAATCAATAAATTTCAACCAATGGATAAAAATTTACTGTTTATTTAAGAAAATTTTCTGCTTTGAATGAAAAAATTCATTGGATTTTTGAATTTTTCATTGTGTTTTAAATTTCTTCATTATATTTAGAATTTGCTAATTAAGCATTTCCAACTACGTCACAGTGACGTCATTCGAACAGCTGATTGCGTGAAAGTTTGCTAGCGTTCTTCTACAAGTTTGTGATAAATCTGGTGTTTTTACCTGTTTTATTGGTAAAAATTTTATAAATTAATAAACCGTAGAGAGTGTAGTGTAAAATTATTACTGTAAGTACGTTAAGTTTATTTTCTTTCCCGAATGAATCGCAAACCTAACCTCGAGTATGAATTATTTTGTTCTCGGACAACGGAATTTTACATACTGCTTAATGTTTGTAATTTGTAATGTAATGTCCGTAAATTAATTTGCACATTTCAGTTTCACTTTGAAAAAATTGCAAACTGCATAATATAAAAGTTAATTTAAATTTTTGAAATGAAAATTGTAATAGCCGTCAGAGATCAGCTGTTCGTGCGAGTGTTCGTGACGTCACATGGAAATGCCTCATTGTACTATTTATAGGCACATCAACAAGGAATTCTAAAAGGACTGTTGAGGAAGTAATGGGAGGCAAACTGGAACAGCTTTTATTATCTTAATCTGGATTTCTAAAAAAAAAAGATACTAAGTTTGCACGATCTAGCAATCCCGGATTTGACCATTGTAATGGAACGGCCACGAGAAAAAAGATATTTTTTAAAATACTTTCCGCACTTGAAGTATTTATTTGAAGTTGTGCATTTATTTTACACCGCTAAATCCAGTTGGCATTTTTCACAGGATTCCTTGTTGTTCCTTGAAGAGCAACGCATTTTCTTTAATTTTTAGAAATGGAAATGATTAATTTTCTGAGTTTTTCTAAGTTTAATGAAAATATTGTATTTTCTTTACTCTCACATCTAATTTTCAATAAGTTGTCTATGTTTGATTTTAACTAAACGTCTATTTTAAGTATTTTTTCTTATACTTAGTAAACCAACACTTTATTGTCTTAAATAATAGAATAGGAATGAATTTCAAGCAATGGATAACAATTTACTGTATTTTGTATTTATGAAAATTTTCTACTGTTAATGAAAAAATTCATTGAATTTATGAATTTTTCATTGTGTATTAAATTTCTTCATTGCACATTCAACTTCTTTATTGTATTTTTATAGGCCATTCGACAAGGAATTCTAAAAGAATTCGTTAAGTGAATAATTAGAGGCAAGCTGGAATAGCTTTTATTATCTTAATTTCTATTTCTATAAAAACATAGTGAGTTTGCACGATCTAGAGATCCCGGATTTAATCATTATAATGGAACAGCGAGGAGAAAAACGATATTTCTGTAATTCTTTGCGAATATTTCAGTTTAAGTTTGTTTTAATGTAAAATATTAGGTAATTACAAATAAATTAAACTAAATTATCTACAGATAACATCTTACTATACTTTTTTTGGTAAATTGATAGTTACTATCTTTATTTTTTGATATCTTTTTAAGCCATTTAAATTATTTCTTTTTACATAAATGATACCTTTTTCTTCTTCACGTGCCTTTTCCCACCGGAGATAGGCGATCAACATAGCTATTTGTGTCTTTTGATACAGCAGCGTGAAACAACTCTCTTGTGTTTTTATTGTACCACTGCCTAAGATTCTGAAGCCATGATATTCTGCGACGACCAGGTCCCCTTCTTCCACGAATCTTGCCCTGAATTATCAGCTTGAGCAGTTTGTATTTCTCAAGATATTCCAATTTACACTTTTTTACTAAATGCATTATTTCCAATGAAGTACCGATTCTTTGAAACACCTCAACATTAGTAACGTGATCCATCCGTGTGTTTTACATTATGATGACCAAATCCAGAGTCCCTAATATAGTTAGGTGGAAATAAAAATAATAAAATTTATTCCAATCTGCTCCCAATTATTTCTCAAAAATGATTCCAGATTTGGTGTAGTCATATTATTGGAAAATCACGCAAAAACATACATTCTTATGAACACTCGTGAATATATCTCAGTTTCGTATAAATATAAATTCCTGCCATCTGCTTAAAGTTTTAAAGATCGTTTAAACCCAAAGTTCCATTCTGCTTGTATTGTAAGAAATATTCATAAAAGTGTCTTTTCTCGATTATTTTTTTCAATTAAGTAAGTTTCATAAAATCGACGATTTTCGTATTTTTTTAAGACAACGAAGCTTTTTAAATTAAATCCTGAGGTTTTCCGAAATTTGATAACCTCTGCTCGTTATATTCGGAAATGCTCCTAATTCTTTATTTACATTTGTACTTTAAACAAATTTCAAATTTTTAAAAAATGATAACAATCATTTACAAAAATGTTCAAAATTTTAAAATGATTATTTACAAAATGTTTATCTAGATCAAAAGAAGTTTATCACAATATCGAAATTCCATACCTACACTAATAATTAATTTGATACTACCTTACAATTTTCTTTATGAGTCTATTTTCTAAACTTAACTTTTATAATCTTTGAATCATCCATCCAATCCAATACCATTTCTATTCCAATTCATCAGCTCAACACAACCTTGCATCTATGCCCTGATTTTTCGCGTTATTTTTCTTGTTTTCCAAATTATGTCGAATTTTCCACATGTGCCCAAATTCCATTAATCAATCTTTCGACAAATCCTCGTCGTCCACAATACGCCAATTCAAGAACTAATTTTACCCTTCTGGTAATTACATAACTTTCACTTATCGAGGTCACTTTGAACCCCTTAAACTCGATCTTCACCCTTTGGTGATTAATTCACAATTCTCAATTTCGACGCACACTCTACAATGGTCGATACCCGACTTCCAATCCGAATTTTCTGCGCATTTGTCCATAATTTTCAAAAATTCTCCTATTCTGGTAATATCAACTTGCTATAAAATTTTCGCGCATCATTTTAAAAATGTCACTCATTTTCAAAATATTCAGGTGTACAAAATTTGAGGAAGAAATACAACACCGACACAAATCTACAATTTTATGCCACAGAAAGGTACAATTCCACCCTTGTATAATCTTGGCTTACATTTGTTTGTTACCATTTCAAGAATTTGAGATGTTTCCAATTTAAAACTTGATGCAATGAGCATTTAAATTCAATTTTCAAAATATAACGAACTAGCAGGCATTGATTGCTATTCAATAACTTTCATTTGCTCATTTCAATCAACAATTCTAGAAATTTGCCAAAATTGTGCCATTCTTGAAATTCCATGTCAATAGATATATTTTTTTTAGTATACATTATGTAGATTGTCTTAACCTTGTCTTAGTAGTAATAAATTCTATCTGATAATTTGAAAATACCCGAGAGTCACAGGTATTTGAGTCAATATAGTGTATAATTGATCGTCTTTTGTAGAATCTACAAAAAGAGCCGGGCATAGCTTAAGCGGTTAAGTGTGCTGACTGCTAATGCTGAGCACTTGGTTCGACTCCAGTCGCAGTAATAATTTACTGGGAATTTCTTTCGCCAGGGTTTTCCTGTGCCTCTTCTCTTGCAACAAGAGAAACACTCTCCTTATAATTAGTTTATACTGTTAGGAGGGTGCCTAAACTAAAAAATAAAAATAAAATAAAAAATTAATAAAAAATAAAAAAATAAAAGAACATTTTTTGGTATGTAGTGGTGAATCGAACCTTTTCGTTTACCTACATTAAGACAAGTTTCACTACAATTTTGGTTACACATCTATTGGGAACTTCTCGATATACATGTTCCCCTTCAGGGCAACCCAATTGTTATTTCTTTATTTTGGTGAGCTGATACTTCAGAGTATTCAGAAGCTACATAACGTCAGCTTTCAATCATTTGTTTCATCTCAATTTTCAATATGTGTGTACATTTTGGAACACTATATTGTATTCTTATCGTTAGCACCAAGACACTGGATATAAGGGCTGCCTAATACGGTCTCATCAAGAACCTATGAGAAATATAGTGTAGCGTTAAGCTGCCATTATTTGTACAAAGTAATCACGGATATTACGGGTTAAAAATTTGCACTTGACGGAATTTATTATCTCGGCCATCCAGCGGACAGCGGCACTTTGTCAATTGTCAGTTTAAAAAAGTCAAAAAATTAATAAAACGCTGAGAAATCGTAAAACCTGTATTCTCCAATTTGGATAACATGCTGAACATAAAAAACCATTTAGTCGTTTAAAATTAAATTGATAAAAATAATAATTAGTTGCAATTGATTTACGAGTTATCAAGCCATGCCAAAGTCACAAATTAATGTTTTGCCTCAGTAACGTCAAAAATCTTGCATTGATTATTGACAACCATAAAGCGGCAAATTATTTTTATATCAGTAATATAAAGTAATAAAGCGCCAATCTAACATTTGGTGAAAAAAAAAATAAAAGAAACTTACAACTTGAGAATAAATTAAAAAAAGAGAGTAAAATCGTGTTAAATTCAAATTAACGAAATATATCATTGCCAATTTTTATACCGTTTCACATTATCTGGGTATCTGGCATTGTTAAATCAGATAAATCCATGTTATCTATACTGTTATGTTACTTTGGTTATCCTACCAGCTAAGAATTGTAATCGAAGACTACATGAAATTCGTGGATACTTAAAGACGTGGGTGTAACCTAGTTTAATCGAAGATGTGAAACCGAATCTGCAAAATAGAAAGTGCTACCTCTCATTCATTTAGATTTATTTTTATGTCACTTAAATTGAAGAAATTACACGACTTGCGGAAGTAGATTTTCGTTTCCAAGTTTTCCAAACTGTTACGTTTCTCGTCTTATAAGATATCATTTTCAAAACGTTTGCATATGTCTAACCTGTTAAAAGGCAATATTTATGTTACGCTTGAGAGATTTAAAAAATATTGCAAAAGTAAGAAAAACCATTAAAGCGTCGTTGCTGCAAGTGTCTCTAATTATGTTAATGTTTCTGCAATTTGTATACTCTAATAACTGTTAATGCATCGAACAAATTGCCATTTAAGGCAATTCTTATTTTATATCCTTTGTAAAATGTTTACCTTATACATAGTACTGCATTTATATTTCGTAATTGAGTGCTTTTAATATTTACTTAAGTAGTAATTAATTAATAAGGCAAATAAATACTATTTTTGTTTGTCGTAATGAGATTTAATAGGACAAAAAATTGAAATTAATTTTTTATTATCTATAATTTAATGTTAAATATCAAGTAACGACTATCTAAATTTAGTCAAACTTGTTACTAATCTGGTCAAGTGGAAAACTCGAAACAACCGACCGATCGCAATGTTACTGTTCTTGATGTTATGCATTTAATTCATCAAGTATGAATTTGCGTCTGTAAATTCATACAGCAAATTGTTTTAAATAAATATCCGGGAAAAATGTTGATTATTTTTACAACGGTAATTCTTATATGAATTTTTAAATTGCTTTTGCGACTTGTCAAAATCACTATTTGGCTTTTAGTAGACATTAATTTATTAAACTGACACAACATTACCATGTTGCAAATTTAAAAACCCATCTTATAAAATGCAAAAAAGTCGCATTCGAGTGCATACATTTCAAACATTCTGAATAAATAAAAAATTGCATTTACATAACAAGATGGAAAGTCTTTGTAATCGAAGTTTAAGTTTCGAATTTTATTTAAAAAACAAAATTTAGCATCACTTTACTGCATACAAAATACATATTTTAACATTCCAAACAGAGAAAGAAGTTAAATTTGCACGGCGAATCTTGTAAAATTGTTAAAAATAAATATACTTCGTGACAGTGGGTAACAAAATGTGAACTTGACAACTTGACGGAAAATATCTTTTTAAACTGCTTTCAGCTGTAATTGTTTTTCAATTTCAGGGTATGATATCTTGTCAAAATACGACATTGCAATTATAAGCACTAATTTTAAATTATTTTATCCTTACAACTTTATTAATTTATATTTAATTTGTTTTCTTAACAAATTTCCAATTATAATAATATTGAATAAGTTAAAATTTAATTTTTATTCAAATTGACAAAAATAGCCACCAGTGACAGCACAAAAATAGGTTAATCTTAAATCGATCAAATTTTATGTGTATTCTATCACAGCAGAAACGTTCCAGTTTGCATCTGAAAGACTACTAATCGAACAAAGACGTGACTATCATAACCCAAAATCACCAGCAATCGAGCAAAAAACGTGGGAACATAAAGCATGGAGAGTTAACACTTAGAAAACCAAACACGGGTCGAACTATTCTTTCAGTAGGTATTTAAATTTTATACGTCCAAGTTAATATGCGCCGGTGGCATTTCTAAAAGAATTTTTATAATAGAGAATCAAAAAATCATTCAGTATGCTCATCGAGGTGACATTCAAGTCACTTCCGCCTCGATACTTCATAAAGGATCACAATTTTTAAAGAAACCGGAAGTTAATGTGTATAATCAACACGCATGATTAAAGGTTAACTTTTTTTCTTAAATGAAATTGCAAGCTTTAAAAAATATACATAGGTACTACTTTGTATGTACCTATTATATATTGGATTGTAAGGGCGAGTTGACTAAATTTCTCATTTCAATTAAGCTTACAAAGAGTTGTAATATAATATATTATAAACTGATAAAAAGTTTGCATAACCAAAGAAGTTAAGTTAAATGTTAAGATTGAAAGGTGTGATTTTAAAATTTCTTTTCGGCTACAAAAATAAAATGTTAGGTAGGTAGGTATATTATTTATGAATGTCTTATTAAATAGTTTTTAATTAATGCTTGGTTATAGAATTGACGTAGATATTCTATTAAGATATTTATAACATTTTGGTGTAGGAGATCGAATGAAATAATTGTAACCTCGAGCATACAAACGTCATTTACAATAATTTTTAAGTTGTTTATTCAAACAAATTAAATAAGCAAATAAAATCGATTAAATTAAAATGATGTCTCCATAAAACTAATAATTACAATATGTGTTGAAAAGTGAATTGATTTTATTGAACTCTTTCGCGGACGCTCAATTAAAATTAAGTGCAAGTCTAGAAATTACTCACTTCAATAGGTGAGCTATCTTTTCAAGTTTGCAATGCATAGAATGCTTTTATATAAATGAAATTAAATTTAATTAAACGAATGAGTTCATTGGCGATGTAGTTGTTTCACAATTTAATCAATTACTTATTTATTAAATGAAAAATTCAAACTTTGCAATCCAAGTAAATTCGTATAAATCAATGCTATTACTTGACTTCGATTAATTTTACCACACAACGCAACCATGCATGATGTACAAATTTGTTGTCCAAATATATTATAATTATATACTGTTACTCCTTCGGTTCCAAAATAAAAGTTCACAAATAAAACAAATACTAGTATATAATAAAATTATTGTTTTAAAATATATTACCAAGTTATTAAACACTTACCTACTTAATTGAATTGAATTCAGAATCGAAAATACCAATTTTTGTAGACAGTAAACATTGGCAAATTTTTTTCATGCTTCAGCATGATATAAAAATACTAGTAAATGATCTGCAAGCATGTGAAAAATTAAAATTTTTAAACTGCCTTTGTCAGTAAAATTTAATTCACCTTAATTTTTCTTTTTAGATTTTTTATAGATTAGGGATGCTACTTTTCATTTTTACAGAAGTAGGTATACATTTTTAATTTTCATTATTTAAACATTATTTAAATCTCAACTAATCTTTCCTTTCATTATTTTACTAAATTAATAAAAGGTGTTATTGATTCATATTATTTATAGCACGTATAGATTTTAAATAATATCCTACAGTTTTCAAAATTTTACAAAGTTAACTTACATTCAAAAAAACCTTTTTATTTCAAAAAGAATTGAAATTTTTTATTTTTCAAAGATTTAAGAACATTTACTAGTATTTTTATATCATGTTGAAGCATCCTGACGAGAATTTAAAGAATTCGAGACATTTGTCAATGATTACTGTGTACAAAAATTAGTATTTTGATTCTTAATTAATTCAATTAGGTAGGTTTTTGGTAATATTTTTTAACGAATAATTTTATTATTGTATTTTCAACAATTAAAAATTCAATTCATTAAATACTACTATGACTTTTTGTACATTTAACATTTAAATTACCTATATTATAGAACAGGGGTGGGCAACCTTTTGTATAACAGGGGCCAGAATAATATTTACGTTTCGTCCGCGGGCCTTAGTATAATAGTTAATGGACACATTTTTGTTACTTGTATTTTTTTCTGAAAATATAAAAACAATAATATTTATTACAAAGTTAATTAAGTACTATATTTATTTCTCTTATCATTTATAACAAATTACAAAGAAAAAAATTCGCAAAGGAAAGTTGATTTTGAGTAGCCTGCCTTCCTTTAAGGAATCTCGATAATCCATTCATGCGCGTCCCATAGGGACGCGCATGAATGGATTATCGAGATTCCTTAAAGGAAGGCAGGCTACTCAAAATCAACTTAAAAAACAATAATGAATGCTGTCAAGCTGTCAACCGATCGACAATGCAAATACGCGTGCACGTGCTTTACGTTTCTATTTGACCAATCTTAACCAAATTTGGTGTAGAAGTTACGATATTTACAACGCTACGAAAAACATAGGCTACTTTAGAACCTTGTAGTGAGGCCGAAGGCCGAACAACCACATCCGACACGGTCTAGATGGCTAAAGGCGGCCGGTAGGCCGACTGTGCCACATAGTTATTTTAATAATACGCGAAAACTTAATTCGCGTTAAAGGGAATTTTGCTTCGCGTATAAAAAATTCAGGTATCAAAATCTAATTCGCGTACATCGAACTCGCGTACATGGAGGGTCTAGTGTACTTTTCAATTTACTTTTTACAATACTTTTTAATTTAAATTAAATAAGACGAATAATATCGAAAATTAAACTGTAGATCTCTCCTTTTTCCTTATGTTAGGTAGTAACCTAATCCTTTTCTTTAAAATTTTTGTTTTTGAAAATATTTATTTATTATTTCTTCTAAAGATCTCGCGGGCCGGATTAGAACTTTACGCGGACCGGAGTTGGCCCGCGGGCCGGAGGTTGCCCACCGTTGTTATAGAATACTAAACTAGTATAATACACTAGTCGGCCGTGGTTGTGCGGCCTAAAGGCTAGGCCGCACTGAGTGCATTGCAATAGCTATCTATCTAACTATCTTCTATATTAATACTGACATTTTCACATCTCATCTATATTAAATTATGATATTAAACCAATGAGGTGCGTCCCCTAAAATCCAACGCCAATAAAAACCTAGAGACGGACAAGATATGGGGTACCAACCTGGCGCTTCGCAAAACCAATCAGAAAAATAGAAAAAAAATTAGAGATGCTTTCCTGAGCTTGACTTTTTTTGCATTTTAAATGCAAACAATATTTGTTTGACCAAATAGCGCTTATTGATCAAACAAATATATTTTTTATATATTTAATTTTATATAATAGCCACGCTACTGCATTAGATGTCAAAGAGTGCCGCTCCTCCAAGCCTTCAAAGCATCTAGCAGGAAAATCATTAATTATAAATATGTATGTGAATTTATTATATTTATTTTTTCCCGACATCTGCGAGGATGATCAGAACCTGGAGGTCAAATGTTGGGATCTAATATAAGATCCTTGTTGGTTATATTGTTAGATGTTTCTTTCCAGGCAAAATCCCAATTTTCTACTATTGAGTACTTGGAAATATCACCAATACAATTTCTAAGACTATTAATTGCATTCCAAAGCGCATTTGTAGAAATAAGCTGTTTTTGTCCTCTATTACAAATATCTAAATGCATCGGTAGATTCATTCAAGCGTCTGATTCATTTTCTTATATTCTCTCAAAAGATAGAATCTGATTCTCTCTTCTCTTCTGATTTTAGGAGAAGCAATATAAGCAAGAACTGGAACCAAGATAGGGGTGTAGATTTTATTACTCCTGAAATTAATGGTATTGTGCAATTTAGAGTAGAATGAATATATCGAGTGTGAGAGCTTAGTGCCTAAACTGGGACACAGTACTCAGCTGCAGAATACACCAATGCCAAAGCCGATATTCTTAATGTTGAAGCTACCGCGCCCCACAAAGTACCAGTTAATTTCTGAATGACATTGTTATAAATAACATAAAAAATTTCTAAAAATTTATTAATAATTATTATTAATGCACTCAGTTTAAAATAAGTTAAGTTACAATATATGCAGATTCGTTGTTTTTGAAAATATATTTCCATGCTCATTGTATCAATTAAAAAGCATTATAAATTCTTAAAATAATAACCATAACAGTTGGCCAAAATTATACAGGGGTGGAATTGTACTGGTTGTGGCGATATATTGTAAATTATGTTAAGGTCGATTATTCTTCGAATTTGTATACCTAAAATTAAAAAAAAAGTAAAATTTAAAATAAGTGCGCGATTATTTATAAAAAAGGTGTTATAACCTGTATAGAATTTGTTTATTTATGGTCGAATACGCAAATTTTCGGATTGGAATACGTCTAGTACAAAAAAGGCAGAGAGTAAGATGAATTTTTGGTAAGTTGTCCATAGACAATCAAAGTGATAAGATTGAATTTTAAGGGGTGAAAAGTTACCTCGAGTATTAAAATTTTTTATTATTACCGAAAAGGTAATTTTGTCGTTTGCGAAGTGAATTAGTGCGAACAAATAGTTCGAATAAAAGAATTGGTTGGATTGACGTATTCTGGATCCACGAAGATTTGTCTGGAAAATAATTTATTTAAAAATTTCAAGCACATGTAAAAATTTTGGAAATTGGAAAAAATAAGAGAAGAATCAGCCGGAGGATACAACGTTGTGTTGATTTAGTAAATTGGAATTGGAAGATTGGAATTGGAATGATATAAGATTATTCGGATGATAGAAGAGTTGAAAAATTTGAGGTCAAAAAAATTGGTACCAGGAAGAAATTTATAAAGGTAAAACAAGAATTCACTACTTACTAGAAGATATTGAATATTTTCGTTCGCTTGGGACATCTAACACCTTAAATACGGTGAGCTAATAATTTTGTGTGATAAACTTTTTGATTTAGCATGAATAAATATGTTTTCGATTATTATTTTCAACAATTTGGATTTTATTAGAAATGAAGAGATTAAGAGCTTTTTCAAAAACATAACGAACAACGTGGAGGAAATGTAGTGGATATTAAATTCACACAAAATTTGAGGTAGGATAATTTAAAATTGATTAAACAAAATTAAATTTTTAACTGTTGAGAATTATAATAAATTCAATTTTACAAATAAAATAGAAAAACATCTGATGATAGTAGTATACAATACTGAAAGCTCATGATATTACAATAAAAAATATTTTCGATGTTTAATTAAGTATTTTATTTTTAAAATTTAATTTATTACAAAATTATATTATTGAATACGTATATTCTAAAATAAAAGTTATAGTTTTGTCTCGGTTTTTCATACTTTTCGAGAAAATCTTTTCATCCCGGATTTAATGATAGAACTTTCGAAAATTACTGTTATACCTTATATAAAGTAAGTCCATTTTTAATAATAATCATTAACACATTAATAATCTATAATTAATTAACTATTAAATGTTATATTATTGCATAATACTTACTTATTATACATGTTAATAAAATTCAGTGATTTTAATACCATTTGTTATTAACTGCCGAGTTTATTGTTATTTTCAACTTATGTGGTGCACAAAAACCACAGAACTGGTGCTTAATTAAATGTATTTTTACTAATAGTAAAACTGCAATTAGCATATACGGAAGTACGTAAATTTACCTGCAGTAAAAAATATTTTTATAATATTTCTTTGATTTATGTTTTACAATTTTTTGCTTTATTAGTATATCCGAACATCTGTAACTTGATATTGCATCCGGGTCCATTGCTGCCTGTCGTTATGTGTTTAATATTTAAATTCGTCCTATTTAGTTTTTGGTATAAAAGGTAGTGTAGGATAGCTTAAAAATTTTGCTGTCTGGGTGTCTCATTCATGGGAACAAGTGGAAAAAGCTCCCGCAGCCGTTTCCGTTGCCGGTAGTAGTTCAAGAGGGTTGTGTGGTTATATTAGGTCGACAGGTCTACGCTCTACATTTTAACCAGCTGTATTTATCAATATTATTTAAAAAAATTGATTTCATGTTATGTCAATATTACTAATTTTAATAAAGTAGGTACATTAATTTTCTCGAAAGCTTTTTTTACACTTTGTTAACCTTTTTTACACCAAAAGTGAATTCTTTTTTTATGGCGATATTTTAGGGTAAATCAATAAATAAAACGTAAAAAAAACGAAAAACAAAACTTTGAAGCTCTATGTTTGACGATCGTTGCTGATTAGCCAAGTTATTAACTTCTTTGCTCCTAATTTTAAATTTTATGCAGTTGTATTGAAAAAATACACAAGTCTAAAAAAGTACATATTATACCATCAAAAAATGATTAATTAAATGTTTATCATTAATTCTAGATATAACTTTCGAACTTCTTGTAAATAGTTCTCACCAGTATCATATAGAGTGTAACTAATATTTGTATCTCCTTATCAATTTTTCTATATTAAATTTACAGCAACAAAACACTTTTGCAGCAAATTAATTAAAAATTATCTTACCAAAAAATCGATCATTTACCAATAAAAATTTGAATACTCATCCTTAATTAACCTTAAAGTGCCTTACTTTAATGTACCACTTAAATGAGCTACTGACTTGATAAGCGCAGTTCTATAAATTAAGTATCGACGGGAAAAGCTATAAAAATTTTAAGTTGTTATTTAAATGCTGCCGATTACTTAACATTTTTTGTCACACGGCAATTTAATTCAACATTCCTAGGTCACACGACAGGTGATTTTACATAAAATCTAAAGGTAATCAATTTATACGTAAATTCTTTAACATTATAGATTTTGGGCAGTTTCGCATTGCTTAATGCAAACATCTGTCTGCAGAAGAAAAATGCAAATTTATTATGCATTGCTAAACTTTATCGAAAAATGTTATCTAAAAGTTGGTAAGATTATTTGGAGGTGACCAGTACGTCCGTTATTTCCGTTTCCCGTGTGATCAGAAAGGGGCTATAGATGTTCCCAGGATCCGGTCACGCCCTGCATGACCCAACATCCCTTTAAAGTTTGTATCTGAGCAAGAAAATACCTGCTTATGTTGATCCAGATATTTCAACCTGATTTTGATTACGTATTAACCCGACCTGTCTGAGTTAAGTGTATTCACGGTATACACCTGTTTCAAATATACCAAGAAATAATAATTTACGAATCTATTACGACCGTTAAATTTGATTGGTACATTGTTTTACTCCTTTTCCATTCACTTTACTATCTAGACAAATTAAATTTTAATTGCTACTATGTAACAAAATGCATTAAACGGAATAATAACTTCGAGGAAAGTAATACTAAACGGTGTACTTGAAATACACCAACAAAAGCATAAGTTATTCGCGCTGTATTTAAATGAGCACATCTCCATCTGATTATAGCAAAAATAGAAATTTATGTAGACTTCGACATATGAATATAAGCGTACATATTTTCTACTGGCGTGCTGTATATCTTTTTCTAAAATCGCAATTCAACTGCGTGTATCACCCGCTACAGATTTCAAGTGCAATAATACACCGTAGCTACCTAAGTATTTTAAATTATATACCTCCAGATTTTGATCTTCAATTAGTTTATACCAATTTAATCAATATTAATAATACATTATTCATACTTTTATTGAATTTATTATTTCATTATATTATTTATTTTATTTGAAATGCCAGATGCGCTATGTTTTAAGGTAATTTAAAAAATTTCATTGTGCCCCAATGATGCCATGTGCCAACTTCACAGTGCGGGTGTGTATACTAATGCATACAGTGTAGGTGACGTATGTGGGTGGTTTTTGGTATTAATTTGGATTTCTTAATTTGATACCCGTGGTAAAAATTATGTTATAATTATTATATAATTGTGATAAAACAACCGTTTTATGTTGTCCTATTTACTATTTAACATAGTCTAAAAATGATGTAAAACTGGCTCTGTGAGATGATATCCCATCAGGTCGTTTTAAACCAGAAATTCTAATTTTTTATAAAGGTGCTGATAGTATTGGCAAAAGAAAAAGACATAATCAGTCCTAAAGTTTAAAAAATGCATGATAAAATTATTAGAGCACAAAATTGTGCTCTTTCCAAATCTGGAAAGAATAATAATAAAAATATTTCACTGAAAAAACTAAGGACAACGTGTCCGAGGATTTTCCGAAAAAATCCCTTGAAAAATTTTTATCAAATTTATTTCCATCTTGACAAGCTCATTGTATAAAAACGAAATTGCATTAAAAATGTTTTCATATAGGTATACTTTTCATTAAAATAATTACAATTTTTAACAGCAATCTTTTGGGGCATTTTTGCATATTACAACGTATTTTTATACCTTGCAACTGGCATAAATTTGTAAACCACTGTTTTAATCTGTAATTTAGTTTTACGTGCACTAAATCTGCAACGTGTTTTCATTACCTAATTTGTTTTGCATGCTAACTATCAGGGGCGTTTTGAATAAAATAAATATAATGATGCATAAACCTATAATTTATTTCAACATTTAGGTAGAAGTTTACCCTTATTATTTTCATAACAAGGTAAGTGCAATTGAAAGAGATTTAAATTATAGGTCAATTAAAGGCTGAATTGATATTTCATTTGACCATTATTCAACGAACAACAAAGCGTTTATCTTAATAAGCATAGAAATAAAAATAGAAAAAAATCATGTTTTACGTACTTTGAATGCCTGCATGCACCAACCTACAAGGAAATTTGTAGTTTATTACTTCCTAAACTTTCCTTTCAACTATAAGTTAACGTAGCAAAATATTTTTACCTCGAAAGTCTAAAGAATAAAAGAAATGTGTAAACGAGAAAAAATCAAAGAACATAATACAAAAATATATAGGAATTTTACCAAGCAGATAAACATATGGAGACACCGGAAATCTTTTAGGTTGATTGACGTTTGCAAACCTGAATCTGCATTCAACCTGTTTCTCGCATTTTACGTGTTTATAGGATATTTCCGTTTATACGTCTGGGCAGTATTGTGCTTTGAAGTTTAAATGGCTCGATATTTAAAAAGGTAAGACGTATGGAATTTTTATTTTATTTTCTTTTGAAATAAATTAAAGAAATGTACCTATACATTCTTTAATATAAAATAAAAAAAATAATATTCAATTAAATCGATCGGGATTTAAGATATACAAATCTTTTTATTTTATTCCCATTTAAAAATAAACCAATAATAAATAACTTGAAATAAAAATACAAGACATCCACGTTGTAAGTGATGTAACACAAGTTAAAGAAATTAAGGTTTCATTATATGTAACAACTGTAAAAACTGAAGCGCTAGTAAAACTCATAAAATATTAGGGCAATCTGAACTAAACCTCCTGGCAGTTTTTAATATGATTAGTTAATATTATAATTATAGTCACAAACTGTTCTCCAAAAAAATGTATATTGCTCAAATATAGTATTACTGCATTTTTATTGAAAACTCAGTTACAAAACATATTAACGGTATTCGTTCAAAGAATTTTACATCGTTCCATCATGAATTTTTCAAATCAGCAATGTCCTTTATGTAGACGCCGCGTTTTATAGCAAATAAAATAAAATATATGATTGTTAAACCCCCTCAATATTGTACACAATTATTCATAATTTTACACTGTCATCTTTTGATAGAGGTAAACTAGTTTTAAATTAGGTACTTCTAGCAGTCGAACAGCGCACCAGACTACCAAGGAAGAGATAATCCTATATCATAATCCTATATCAGCCTAAAACCCTATAAGAAATTGTACTTGAAAAAAAATAACATCATGGTGGAGACCAACTTTATGTCGTAGATGGAAGATATAATGATAATGTGATGGAACACGAGCCGTAAGGTGTTATAAAATAAATATTTGAATATAAAATCCTCTCAGGGAAGATTTACATTAAAAATGCTCAAAAGATACCTAGTGAAAATCAACCAAGCGCTGTGCAATGATTAATCCCGAAATAAAACATCGATATAGAATGAAAATAACAATAATATTCTTCTTCATTTCCTACATTGGGTTCCAAGGTCTGTTACGGTGTCCATGTCTTCCTCGGGCGACCAACATTTTTATTCTCCCCTTTGACTTATATCGTTTTATTTGTGCTGGTGTACTTTCTTCTTTCGTTCTGTCCATATACTGTACCCACTTGATTTTGTTTTCCTTTATCTACCTCCAATACTGAAGATTCTCAGCTCCTCTCTAATCTCGATATTCCTAATTCTATCCTCCCTCGTGCACCCAAAAATCTCATTTTTGCTGCCAGAATCTGACTTTCTTATCTTGTATTTGTTATCCAGAATTCACTTCCGTACATCAGTACTGTTACCGCAATAGTCTTGTCAAATTTTAACCGGGTGTCCTTTCTTGTTTTGTTCTTTAGATATTTATCATTCCATAAATCTATCCAAATCTTCCGATTTTGTTTGTTGTATCCGTAGAATTTGTCGCAGCCTGTTGCTAACGTGCTCAATTGTCTTATATTCTAGTCTGATTAAACAGAAACAAGTAGCAACATCAACAAAGAGTGGAAAAATCTAGAGAGATGCATTAGTATGATTGCCGAAGAGGTGATAGGAAAGAAATGGGGTTGAAAATATAAACCCCTGAAAAAGAAGGTGCAATCAAGGAAAACAGAAGGCCTACGAGAAACAGCTACATCAGCCAACAGCGACAAACTAAGAAGACCACAGAATAAAGAAAAATTATACTAAAATTTTGTTAGAAAAGCTCATCGGGAATCTTGAGAGATAAGAGAAACGGTAAAAATAAATAATATATAAAAGAAACATGGTTGTCACACTGTAAAGATCTGTAGTGTATTGCGATGTTACGTTTGGAGCTCGTTTTGGCAATAAAAACACCAACTGCTTTTAGGGTAAAGGGTTAAGAAAGCCCCATTGAAAGGTATCTAAGTCGTACAAGTACTTCTGTTTTTGATAGCTGTTTGATCTCTGAATCTGATGAACTAGTTAAGTCTACTCGAAAAACAATCTATTCCTAAAAGAAAATGTAAGGATACAAAGTCATGAGTATTGGTAAAACTGTTTAAGTTTGACAAACAAATTAAGTAAATCAAAAGTTGTTTAGTTAGGATACGTTAATGATCGGGGTGTGATAATTAAAGTGAAGGTCTAACAACCCGGGACTGTCGGTGATGTTGTTATTACCTGTTGCCGGTACTATTGTAATATTCCACAGTTGGATTTTGGGAATTAGCTGCCACCAGATTATTTTTAATTAATATGAGAATAATCAAACTCATTGGTAGCTGTAGCTCGGTAAATTGAAGACGTAGGGAATAAACTCGTTTGCCAAATTAAACACAGCGATACGTTTAATGGGGGTTTATTGATAAAAAAAATAATAATAAAAAAAATACACAAAAACAAAATAGTCGTGCAAAATATACCTAATTAAATGGTGCAATTAAATAACAAAAATGTATCGATTCTCTTACCTTGTAGAAAATAATCCTTAATAGTTTGAATGTCGAAGTAGCGAAACTAAAAGCCGCTTTACATCTATATGTTTTCACACAGGACTTCTCATAAGAGAAAACATACGATTTCTCTCTCGGTTGGCTAAACTGTATGTTTTTCAAGATTTGTCTTCAAATCGTTATGAGTTTACATAAGAGTTCTTATAAGAGTTTGTTTTGGTTTTGAGTGAAGTTAACCCTACTTTTTAAAGTCATTATTTGTAACGATGAATAATATTAAAAATTATTTAAATAACAATTTTATGCTACAAAATTATATTTATAGTAATATAAAACACAGCACAATAATACCTAACCTTTCTTTTTTCAACTTTGACAACTATCTTCGTCGACCTTCGTATATGTACGCCACCTTTCGTTCGTATGTTCTGTGTTTTCTCATAGCGGAATAGACGACGTTCTATTCCGAAAGAGTACCTACGTTTTGCTATGTTTTTACGTATGTTTTTGCTTATGAGTGATCGGCTATGAGAAAACATATAATGCAAATTCAGCGGTTTTTAATTTCTAATTGTTAATTTATTGCTTCTAAATATATTAATTTAATCTTTGCTAATATTTTTGATTACTCAATGATCTTTTAAAGTTCACTAGGGCGAGAATCGCATGAATCCCATAAAGATAAAAAATATTTTGAGAAATTTCTGTGACAGCTTTTAATCAATTAAAAGAGATTGTGGTAGGTCGTAAAAATTAATGGGTTTTGTTTAACATATACAGGGTGGTTACTACAAAGGTGACGATAGAGACGGACAGATATAGTGCTGTAAGGTTGTTGAGTACGCCTGTCCATTTTGAAAGGAAGATAAGAATTCGCATGCGGAGAGAAGGAAGTCTTGGGTTAGCGCTCGAAGGAGCAAGACAAGTTTTAGGTGGAATTTTGAAGGTTTCGCTTGGCGTCTGTGAAGCCGAAAAGACGTGTTTTTAGAAATCTAAACTTTATGATGATAATTTTGATTCATTTTGGATAGTAATTTGAAATTCATGCAATTGGTAACTAGTAAGAATTAATAGTGGTTCGAAATATTATAAAAATTATATGAATACGGATGGAAAATGTTGGGTACCGCTGAAAATTGCTTGGTCAATATTTGAAATATGGTTGAAAACTGTTATAAGAAGAAAGTTAATTGTTTGCCTGAGCTAACGGAGGAAAATTACTTTTGGAAAAGCGGATTATCTACGGTCGTCAATTCAATAATAATTCAAGTTGTGGATGGATAATTGGACCCGTTTCCACGTCAACGCAGATGGTTTCAGCAACCAACAGCAGCGATTCGTTTTTTTGTTCGCCGAGGACAAACCGGTAAGAAACTGTGCGCGGTTTATTTAAATAGTTTCACAATCATAAAATTTGACTTAGTGCGAAATAATCGGGGGGAGGGGTAGATAGGCTATTTAACTTTTTCACGTTTGTACACTTAATTTGTTTATTTTTTGTAGACATGACTTTGTTTCTAAATAATTTAAATTTGATGTTAATAAATGAATTGATTGTTTTCTGTTAAAGAGCAGATTTATTAAGTTTTATTTTATTTTAAACTTAATACAGCGAAATAGGTATGAGGCTGTTTAGATAGTTAAAAGAATAATTTCTTTAAATTATCAGGTTGCAATAATTAGCGAACCGATGAAGTGTTTCCATTTCCAATCAGAGAACCCTTATTACGCCCATAAAAAGAGTCTCAATTTAAACAGCCGGAAGTTAAGAATAAAGTGCCGTTTTTCCCCGCTATATAAATAATTACAGTAGCTTATCACGGCAGTATAGATGATATAATAATACAAGAACTTTGGTTTAAAGAAGTGGGAGTAAAGGGATTGATCGATATTTACATGGAAGAACTGACTGAAGCACCAAGAGTAACAAAATACAGGAAGGCCACTAACTTGGACGGTGTATAAACTATGAACTTCTGAAATATGGTGGACTGTTCTTAACTTGACGATTTCGACACCTTTACAATATGTGTTGGAAAAATAAAGGTATACCTGAAAGTTGGAGAAAAGCAAAAGTAATATCTCTGTTCAAGAAAGGCGATAAATGCAAATGCAAAAATTATCGAGGAATCGGTTTGCTAGAAAGCTCATACGAACCATATGCAAGAATTCTAAATAACAAACTTAGGAAAAAAGCTGAACACGTACTAAATGGGATCCAACGGCGGCTCGTGACTTTTCCATTTGAGGCTAATTTTACAGCTTAACTACCTTATAAAATAAAACTTAAAAAAAATTAAATTTAATAAAATATTATTTAATCTGCAGTAGACACGTGTTTCGGGCTCGTTGGCTATCTTCAGTACTGTGTAAAATGGAAAAAATTGTTCGATGAGTGCAGAGTGTTTTTTGGAAAAAATGCTGTGCAATATACAGATTAATATTATAGACAATAAGGTAACGAATTCCTTTTCAATAGACATTACCGCGACGTTACTTAACCGATTTTGGTTCATCGTAATATTACGAGTGTAAGTTTTAATACGTTTTAGTGTGGAAAAACTTCTTTCAACCGAAGCCGATGTTACCGGTATGGTGACGACCACACATAAAAGTTCGTAAAATTCAGGCATACAACTGTGTAAATCATTTTTGAAAATAAAATCTAATATATTTGATGGAGTCCTACATTGTCCAAACATTTTGGGGTCATGATATGTTTACCCTCCTTTCCGTTCCTAATGAGAGAACGGTTTGGAAAGGCAAACAAGACCACGCAGAAGTAAAACTCCTACTTATATTCGTGGTAACCCTGATGTTGGTATAAGCTAACTCGCTATAGCCTGGAAGCGAGGGTCGTAAGTCCAATGAAAATTCCACTCTGCGTTGTGCTGAAAAATACGAGGGTACGCTTCGTCGAAAAATAAAACAATAATTAACAATAAAATTTTAATGAAAATTGAAACGATTACGACAATTACAAACGCTCGTGGTAGTGGCGTGCCAAGAACAAGAAGCACGTTAACTGATGGTGACAACGGTACGTCAAAGGTGACACAATACGGGACACCAGAATGGTAGGCCCGTCAATACAAATAATTGACTGTAATGAATTACCACAATACCACAAGAATAAATCCACACAAGAATATAAAATTTGTCTCACCTTGATATCAATCGTGAGTTCACACAATGGAGATGACAGCAATAATCCTTGTATGGAATGCAGTGGTTGGTGTTGAATTTCAATGGCTCCCAATCTAAGATCCTCGGACTGCAGTACACCGACGTAATACTCGATGAGCAGGTTTTGACAGGCGGATACGAAGATGGACAGGCGGCACTCCGCTGCGTTGACAGTATGGTACAGGTTGACGATCCAAATAAAACAAAGTGATCGTCCAGTACAATTTGATCACAAAAACTGAAGCCGCGATTGACAATAACAATCGACTTCCAAATGTAAATAAAAGCAGCTGTCAAAATAGTCACCAGACGAATGTTACCAAATAAAATTATGGTTGGTACCAATTTGTACCTCGATAACGAAAATATGGTGGTGGATAACCACTCGAATATTTTCCAAAAAATGCTTGAACTGGCTAAAACAAAATAGTTACGCACTGCATTCACGAAATCCGTAATGACGGTGGAATTAACTACTGCGTATAACTATTTTTGTAACGAAAATCGACTGATAAATAATTGATTTATCCGCGATCAATAAAAATCGAACTGTCTTGTCGCACTCTCAAGCCAAAGTTAAGTTTTTAACGGCGCGCGTCTATATCCTGTACTATCAAGTACGTTGCAAAAATGAGTAAAGAGATGGCGCTTGGAGTAACAATTTATAATTTAAATGTTATGAATTAACATTTGGAACGAAATAGACATATTTTGTTACACACCCCCCAACTAAACGATCTGGCCGCAGGCCAAGATCTAAAAAGATCAGATAAAGAAGTTGACATTTACAACGAACTGTGAATTTACAGAAGAAACCGTACTGTAGTGAGGAGAGAGTTTGTCGCAATAATGGTAGGATAGAAATATCAAGCTTAACAAGTAAAAAAATGAGCTTAAAATATTTCAATAAAAAAATAAAATAAAAAAATCTCTAAAGGATTAAGAATAAAATAATAATTGTATGGTTTTTCACCCATGGGACTAAATGTCGCCTTAAATCCGCGGAAACGAAAACCAATTGGTAGAGCTAATGATAGCTACTGAAAACCATAATGTATAAATGATTTTGTCTCAGATAAAAATCAATGAGTACAAAATGGGCAGCCCGCATTGGACCTGCACCGAAAAAAGTGAATAAAAAAATCTTTAGGGACATCAAGACAAAAAAACGTCTGATAATCAACCTGGGAATGGGTCACATAGGATCCATTCGAGAATAGTCAAACAAAAAAATTATATTCAACTAAATTCTACTTTCCAGTGTGAGACACTCATGGTTCTCAACCCAAAGGAAATGGTATTTTGCAAAATAAACAAAATAATTAAATAATTTGATCAAACGAATATTTGATCAACAGATCGTCCTACCAAGACTTTGACAGCTTCTCCGGAATCGTTGGAATAAATTCCGATGGAATAATTAGTGGCGAGATGGTCTGCACTAATTATGACGTAAAAACTAGGGAATAAAAAAATAAAACCCTTGACCCTGAATAGTAAAACGGATGGAATGTTTTACGGGATTTTTTTATTATATGATCTGAGATGGAATGTGATCAATAAGTTGATGTGTCGACAAGAATACGGCCAACGACCCTTCATGCCCGTAACAGGAGGAAAACCAGCCGATTACCCCCCAACTAAGATTTCTGACCAACCCCACTGAGGTGTAGTCAATCCCGTCAGAAAGCAACAAACCGGCCATCCTGCCTGCACTAAGCACGAAGTCCGCTAACACCATAAATGCCAACACAAATAAGGAAATGGTAAGACTGATGGAATGTCTTACGGGCTGTTTTATATGATCTGAGATGGAACATGATCAAAAAGAGACAACATTACTAATAAAATGTAGGATTCAAGGTGTAATCGAACCCCCCTGTGACAAACATTACCCAACCTCCGCCCATGTAATGTGGATTTTAACCCTGAATGGATATTCGATCATCGTCGTCATCGGGATGTGATTTTAAGTCCTTAATATGATAGACACCTACATCTTTACCACGCTCGTTGACTAAACGATAAGTTAATGGACCTGTAACCTCGCGAACCTTGCACTTGATATACTTAGGAGATAGCTTACTACTAATTTTATTCGGAGCATTAGAAAGTACGAAATTTCTTCGCCAAACTATGTCACCTACTCGAAAATTGATGGATCTTTTGCGCAAGTTGTAATGTTTAGCCCCCCTAAGATAAGCATTATGCAATCGCTTAGTAACATCTTCAAACACCCCATTTAACTTTCGCATATCATGCGCGACGCTTTCACGGTTAGCAAGGGTTAGATCATCCTCTTTAAACTGTTGGATGCGACCGTAATAATCTCCGTTTATCGGAACAGTGCGACCTAAATTCAAGAATGATGGTGTATACCCCGTAACTTCGTGGGTAGCAGATCTTAAAGCATGTGCTATCTTAAAAATTTCTACGTCCCAACTACGATGATCACGCTTGACATAAGACCTAATAGCGGTACCAATGACTCGATTATATCGCTCTACAAAATTTACTTGTGGATGGTAGTTGGCATTTTTCCACACATGTGAAATCTTGTAGTTGTTCATTAGTTCTTGAAATTCTTTTCCCGTAAATTGGGGACCATTATCGACTTGGCAAATCATCGGTGTACCAAATAGAAGGAATACTTCATTTTCCAAAAACTCACAGATGGCCTTAGCCGTAGCTTTTCGTAATGGTTTGACTAATACAAATTTCGTGAACCAGTCACAAACTACAAGTAATACTGTATTACCTTTTGCAGAACGGGGAAATGGACCCATTAGGTCGATGGAAAGACATTGAAAAGGAAAACGGACTTTTTTCTCTTTACCCATTAGTCCGTAGCGTGCGCCTTGGCAAGCTTTAGAAGCCAAACAAACTGTGCAACGACGCACGTAGCGAGCAACGTCAGTACGCATTTTAGGCCAGTAATAAAGCTCCAGAATTTTATTAAAAGTTTTTAAAGTACCTAAATGTGCAGACGTAGGATCGTCATGACACATTTTCAAAATTTCATTACGACGAGGTTTAGGAATAATCTGTTTCCATTCAACCAAATTGGAAATAACGTCGTGTTTGTTTGTAATGAGCTTATACAGACGATCTGACTCAATACGCCAGTCTGGATAAAGTTGCGGATTTGTTCTAACGTTGATCAGCATGCGCCGATACCAGGGATCCAAGTCATCATCAGTTAAGACTAATGAAGAGACTTCCAAGGGAGCACGGGACAAGGCGTCTGGAACTACATGCAATTGACCTTTGCGATGCTGGATGTCGAAAGAATGTTGAGCAAGACGAACGGACCAACGGGCTAATTTATTGGCTGGATCTTTCATATTCATGAGCCATAAAAGTGAATAATGATCGGTCACAACTGTAAACTGAGTACCCTCAACATATGGTCGAAACTTTTCGATACCAAATAAGACCGCTAAACATTCACGCTCCGTCGTCGAATAATTTCGCTCAGCCTTGTTCAAGGTTCTAGATGCATACGCAATGGGTCGCTCATCATCACCTTCACCCTGTGTCAAAACACTTCCCAAACCGTAACCTGATGAATCGCAGTGTATAAAAAATCTCTTTTCAAAGTTGGGACTAACTAAAACGGGTGCTGTAACTAGTAGTTTCTTTAAACTCTCAAATGACTCAATAGCGTTAGGAGTCCAAGTAATGGTTTGACGTTTAACCCGTCCCTTAATTAACTCAGTAATGGGAGCAGAAAAGGTGGAGAGATTAGGGATAAATCGTCGATACCATCCTATAAGTCCAAGGAATCGTTTTACTCCAGTAACAGTAGTTGGACGTTCAAATTTAGTTATAGCCTCAACTTTGTCAGGGTCGGTATGAAGACCAGATTTGTCAATAACATGACCTAAAAATTTTAATGTGGATCTGCAAAATTCACATTTTTCAAAGTTAACGGTTAGGTTAGCATCTTTAAGTTTCTCAAAGACTTGTTGCAAAAGGCTTAAATGTTCGGCAAAGGTATTGGAAACTACGATTATGTCGTCAAGGTAAACAAAGACCTTCTCACCAAGCAATGAACCAAAAACGTTGTCCATTAATCGCTGTTGAGTAATAGGGGCGTTGGAAATTCCAAACGGCATAACGACATACTCGAAGAGACCTCTGCCAGGCACAGTAAATGCAGTCTTTTCACGAGATGAGGATGAGAGAGGAACTTGCCAAAATGCTTTTTTAAGATCTATAGAGGTCAGGAATCTAGCGTCCTGTAAATGAGATAAAATGTCATCCAATCGAGGGAGTGGGTACGCATCCTTTTTAGTCAATTGATTTAATTTACGGCCATCGAAACACAGTCGATAGGAACCGTTCTTTTTACGGACTAAAAGCATGGGTGACGACCAAGCACTCTTAGAAGGGACAACGATGTTCATTTGTAGCATTTCGTCTAGTTCACGGTGAGCAATAGCTCGCATGGGTGGAGATAAGGGATAGAAACGTTGCTTGACAGGAGCGGCTGAACCCGTATCTATATGGTGAATTACCTTATCAGTACGAGTCAACCCCTCACGGTCCAGTTCCTTATATTTGTCTTTCATGGAAGAAAGCATAACCTGCTGCTCTATTGATAATTCGGAAGCGGAACGCATAAATTCCGTGGCACTAACTTGATTAACAAAATATTGGTCTCTACCAAAATCAATTTTGACACCAAACATCTTGCAAAAATCTATACCTAGGGTTAATGATGTGGTGATACTACGGCAAACTATGACGTTTAAAACTTTAGTGACTTCACCAATGGTGATAGGAAGCATGACTTCACCTAATAAATCTTGTGAAGTTCCATCAGCGGAATGTAAAAGAGATTTGGTGCCGCGCGTAAAACATAAATCTAACTGATTTATTAAAAAGTGCGCATCACTACCCAGAATAGAAACAGATGCTCCAGAGTCAAGCAGAGCAGCAAGAGGTACCCCCCCCACAGTTAAATTAACATAAGGTCTTATGTCTCGCGTAGGATGTGTAAAGAGAGCGGAAGTAGTCTGCGATGATCCGCAAAAAGAGCGTACGCGTCCTAACCACCCCTTCCAACACAAGGAATCGGCTTTAAGAGCCTTCTTGAGACGCACGCCGTGATGCCATCTCACTCTTCTTCTTTTGTCGGCCTTTAACGCGGATTTGCCGGGCGAGCCGAAACGCCTCTCCGCCTTCGCAAGTTTTTTGAACGTCCTTGATGTTTTCTAGGACATGTTATGGCAGTTACCCCTTTTTGGCCGCATACAAAACAAAATTTAGATAAAGGTTTTGGGCAATCCTCAAAACCATGCGCGGGATTATTACAGTTCCAACAGTTATCTAGAGAGTTGTCTGACTGAGGGTCTAATGGAAAATGAGTAGTAGTAATGGGAGGTGAAGACATTGAACAAGTGGCCTCTGATGGAGTAGTCCACTTTATGACTCTTTCAGCCGCTTGAGCTGCTGTAATAAGTGCTTCTCTAGTTTTGTATTCATTTAACCCTAAGGTTAATGAAATTTGTGGAGACATGTTACGTCTTATAACCCATAGCTGTTCCTCATCCGAAGGAATTGGATTTAATCTAGAAAATTGAGCAATCATGGATTCTATGAATCCCAGAACAGATTCGCCTGGTAATTGTTTCCGAGCCCGGATTTGATCGGCATATTCTCTACTATAATCGAGAGATAAAAATCGGACTTTCAAAGCATCCATTAATTGTGACCAATTTGAAATAGTGGGACTCAAGGAACGGTACCAGACTAATGCCTCGTCTGAAAAGAATTCCCCAGCTTTTCTAAATAATTCGTCTTCTTTAACCCCTCGTGAACGTGCAAGCTCTTGTGCGCGCTCAATAAAATCAAAAACGGCTTTAAAATTACCCTTGCCATCATAGCTAAGACCCCATTTGTGGACAGATACCCGATTTTGCGATTGGTTCAATAAAATATTAGTCAAGGCGGTGCTAATGTCTGGATTAATCGGAATTGAATCGGTAAGAGTGGACCTACGTGCAGGTTGAAAATTACTTGCTTGAACCGGAGAGTTCGTGATTGGTAATACCTCCTCGCTTTCCAGCGTATCTGAATCTTTTATTAAGGATTCGAGCTGCTCACGTAAAGTTTTACATCTAAGAATTAAAGTATTTCTTTCTGGGTCATCAAAACCAACTCCTTCCATTAAATCTAAACGATTGCTATAATGCGCCAGACGATGATCTAATATTTCTAAGCGTTTATCGTCAACATTAGTAGACAAATCATCAATTTGTTTACTGATTACTGAAAGGGACTTTTCGCATATTTCTAGTTCGGCAGGTATGTCAACTGGTTTATATTTAATCATTGCTAATGATGAATTATATTTCTCATCGCGCATCAACTGACATAGTAATTTACGACGAGAAGCTAAATGTTCAGGAATTCCGGGTAAATCATTTCCTTTGCGTCGTTGCAACTCAACGGCGATCTCCTCTCTAGATAAGGCTGCCACGTAAGCTTTTTCAGACATAATAATTAAGTTAACTTGACAAAGACGAAGTAAAAAAATGTAAGCGTTCGATAAAACACGAAACTAAATCGTACAAAGAATTGAATAATAAAAATAAATAGTGCGTAAACACGACTCCCAATTGCGTGACAAAACAAATACAGTCAAATTGCAATTGGAGGGAACGCAACAAATGATATTATTATTCTGATATATATACGTAAATGGTTTCTCGCCGGTGTGAATTTTGAAATGGGCGTAGCGCCACTCGCAAGCAATAATTAAAAATAATATATATATTGCAAAAATGAATAAGGCGAGAGCACAACAAAAGGATATTTCGTTCTTGAAGCAACAAAACTTGTGCACCACAAACAACAAAGTAAAAAAGGTTTTTCGCCGGTACGAGTACTAAGTTGACAACTCAATTTATTATTATTTACCATGTACCAAACCATACAAACACGCAAAGCGCCCAGTCCACAACGCTCTCCAGTTGCCAAAAACTGCTGTAATAATAAAAAATTAACACGACCACAAACGTTCCGTTGTCGAATCGTATGCACGAAAACGCACCTCGGGACAAACACAGAGTTGGAAAATCAACAAATTGAGCTCCACGTATGGACGCCAGTGCTATGTTTACCCTCCTTTCCGTTCCTAATGAGAGAACGGTTTGGAAAGGCAAACAAGACCACGCAGAAGTAAAACTCCTACTTATATTCGTGGTAACCCTGATGTTGGTATAAGCTAACTCGCTATAGCCTGGAAGCGAGGGTCGTAAGTCCAATGAAAATTCCACTCTGCGTTGTGCTGAAAAATACGAGGGTACGCTTCGTCGAAAAATAAAACAATAATTAACAATAAAATTTTAATGAAAATTGAAACGATTACGACAATTACAAACGCTCGTGGTAGTGGCGTGCCAAGAACAAGAAGCACGTTAACTGATGGTGACAACGGTACGTCAAAGGTGACACAATACGGGACACCAGAATGGTAGGCCCGTCAATACAAATAATTGACTGTAATGAATTACCACAATACCACAAGAATAAATCCACACAAGAATATAAAATTTGTCTCACCTTGATATCAATCGTGAGTTCACACAATGGAGATGACAGCAATAATCCTTGTATGGAATGCAGTGGTTGGTGTTGAATTTCAATGGCTCCCAATCTAAGATCCTCGGACTGCAGTACACCGACGTAATACTCGATGAGCAGGTTTTGACAGGCGGATACGAAGATGGACAGGCGGCACTCCGCTGCGTTGACAGTATGGTACAGGTTGACGATCCAAATAAAACAAAGTGATCGTCCAGTACAATTTGATCACAAAAACTGAAGCCGCGATTGACAATAACAATCGACTTCCAAATGTAAATAAAAGCAGCTGTCAAAATAGTCACCAGACGAATGTTACCAAATAAAATTATGGTTGGTACCAATTTGTACCTCGATAACGAAAATATGGTGGTGGATAACCACTCGAATATTTTCCAAAAAATGCTTGAACTGGCTAAAACAAAATAGTTACGCACTGCATTCACGAAATCCGTAATGACGGTGGAATTAACTACTGCGTATAACTATTTTTGTAACGAAAATCGACTGATAAATAATTGATTTATCCGCGATCAATAAAAATCGAACTGTCTTGTCGCACTCTCAAGCCAAAGTTAAGTTTTTAACGGCGCGCGTCTATATCCTGTACTATCAAGTACGTTGCAAAAATGAGTAAAGAGATGGCGCTTGGAGTAACAATTTATAATTTAAATGTTATGAATTAACATTTGGAACGAAATAGACATATTTTGTTACAGTCATTATACATATTGCTGTGTGCTGACGTAGCCTCACGTTGGGCTAGCCAAAAAGTGCTATGTACCCCCTCGCTAATAGGGTTAAAGGTTCTTGTCGTTAATGTTTTATATGGGTGTACGTAATTGTACCCCGTCAATGGAAAAATATGTGAAAATTTGTAAACACAATTTAATGAAATAAGTTGCCTCAGCTTAGCTCTTTCGTAGTGCATGTATCTTACCTTGTACAGGGTGGATTCGTTCCTTTACCAATGCTGTAAATGAAATTTATGGTGCGGAACAGGTCTAAATAAATATCCTTCGTTACAAAGTAATTAATGTTTTATTAAGCACACAAATGAAAATAAATATTTGGTTAAATCAAAAAGTTCTATTATTAAATCTATTATATAAATATTTCTGAACGCAAAATGGTGCAAAACACGTGTCGTACGAAGTCCGGAGATTTCACTTAAGTTTATAAAGATTTTATTGCAATGTACACGGTACCTTATTAAATCCAGGAATATTTCTGTTATTTGAATTGGAGATGGTACAATTGCGCGTCAAAGACACTCCAAGGGTTCATTTACCATCAGAAACTTCCAGCTACAGTTTGTTGACCTCGTTTTGTGTTGGAGTTAATTTTCTTTTATAATATTTGCAATCCGTTACGATTTTCACCTTAATTGTGGTTTTTCGTAGGTAAGTCACTATTTTGTTTAATTATGCACTTATATTTCGTAATTTCACTATTTATTTTCACTGTAATATCAATTTTATTAGGACGATTCTAAATTCTCCACTTTGCACGTGCGAATATCAACACCAACCTTTTATCGACTGTTTTTATTAATTTTCTTTACGAAGTTCAACGCAATCCTGATCTTTGCATAAACGTATTTTTATTGGTCGATCGAAAAATCAATATTATTTGCAGTTTCATAGTACAGGTATGGACTAAGCCCATTGTGGTTCGTTGAAATTTTATAAGTAAAATTTTCTATTTTTAGATTTGATTGTGTTCTTCTCAAGTGTTTCGTGGTTGGACAAATAAAGATGCTGGATATGAAATTTCCATACGCAGTTCATTAAGTTGTGACATGCCGAACTCACGTAACGATTTAACAAACTTATTTTAAATTTAACGCTAACATGGATTTTTACATTTATCAATTAATTAACACATTTCTAACTTTCAAAATACCTTTCTTATTACTAACAATCTTTCATTTACTATTAATTAACATTTTTAACAAAACAAGTATTAAAATGATGCATTTCAAATTTATTTTATTCACACCTGTTTTATGTCCCGTTTTCAACGAATCATTTGACTTTAAGTTAACTTCCTTGGTATCGGATGAAGTTTTTCTGATTACTTTGATAAGTTACATGCTTTTATTCATAAACAAAATTTTGCTGAAATTTAAATGACGTACTTCCATTGACGTGGTATCTCGATACCGCATTTACCCCCTGTTGATTTGTAATTTAAAAGAAAAATACCTATTTTTGTGTTAAATTACACAATTAACATTTATGTGCTTTTATTCATAACAAACTTAAATTTCTAATGTAACATTTTTTTTTTTCAAAACAGAACAAACTAAATTTATAATGTGGCGTTATTAAATACCTTTATCAAATTATTAACTCTAATGCAAAAATATAAATTTAACTAAATAAATTAAAATAAATGTTCAAATAATTTACTAACTGTTTATAAAATTCAAATTATCCTAATTAATTAACCTAACTAACTAATCTGACCAAGATTGATCTTTTATTTTTAATTTTTAATTTTAATTGCTCTTTTTACTAGCATGTTTATACTATTCGTTGTTTCATCTTTTGATTTATTTCAAATTTTAACTACTTGATTAGTTTTATTATTTGGTTGTTAACCATGTACTTTATTTATTCAATTCTGATTCCCTTTGTTTAAGTAATTGTTTTAATTCAATTTTCATTTAATCATATTTTGTGACCTAAATTATCTTTTCTTTTAATTATATTTGGTATCCCCTAATAAATTATTTATCATCATATTCTTATTATCATATTCATTTGTTTTTCCCCTCCCATAATATTTCATAATATTTATTCATATTTCACATAATCTTCATCATATTCAATAATATTTTCCCCTAATATTCATAATTATTCATATTTCAATATTAACATATTCTTGGATACCATTTATTTTAAAAACTCCTATTTTTACGATCTGTTATTTGTCATTTTATTTCTTTCATTTCTGGTCACCTAATAATTTCATTTTATAAAACTGATCTATTTAAATAATTTTACTTTCGCGCATTTTATAACTGAATCTCATTGAATAAATTAAAATTTTCAATAATTATTTTGTTCTCTTACATTTATTGTTATTTTCAAGCGTAGCATTTTCAAAATTTCATCTTGGTCAAATTATTTTCAGACAAATCATATTTACAATCGTCATGTTTGGTCCTATTTTATTCTTGCTATTTTCTTCAGCGGTCAATTTTTAAGTTATTATTCATTTTATTTATTTTATTAAGTTTCGCTATTGGCGTTTTCATTATTTTGCTATTTTCTCAGCGGTCAATTTTTAAGTTGTTAAATATTTAATTTTCCTTTTTATGTTTAAGTTTCGCCGTTGGCGTTTTCATTATTTTGCTATTTTCTCAGCGGTCAAAAATTTTCTTTTTTATTTAGATGTTAGTTTTAATGATTTTAAGTTTCGCTGTTGTTTTATTTTTCTTCACCGCTTATTTAGAATTTTGTGGGAATGACTTTTTCTTCCAACGTACTTTCTTGATTTTAAATTTTATCCGCTTGTATAACATTTTCTTTTTAACATTACACTTCCTTTTTACTTCAATACTAAATTTTATGTTGGACCTCTTCGTCCAATCCATCTCGTTATTTATTAACATCTTGTTTCGTAACCGACTCTTCGTATTCTTCTTGTATAAATTATTTTTCTTCATGCCGATGTTGTTATAATTTGTCCATTTATTTAAATTTTTATGTTTAAACTTGTTGTACCCCCTTGTTTTTATAAGTTTTGAATTGTGAACCCGTTTATTTGTTAAGTTTTTAAATTTTATGTTGTTACTCCCTTTAGCTTTTAAGTTTTTAAATTTTAAATTTGTTATGTGCTGAAATCTTTTAATTTTAAGAAATTTTGTAATCTTGACTGCAATCTTTTTGTTTTGTAAACCGCTTTGTAAAATTTTGGTATCTCGCTTTTGTAAAATTTTGGTCCTATGTGTTCGCATGCCCCTTATTTGATATTTTTGTTTTAACTGTAGTTTTTTAAATTTTAATTGCACTCGTTTGAATGTCTTTCTCGAATTTATCACGTATGACCGATATTGATTTATTTTTGATGTCGTTTGCCCCTTAATTTCCGATACATTTCTTCCCATTACGTTAACATTTTCTGTCACTACTTTTATTGTGTCCAATTTATTTGTAACTACCGTTCCAATAAATGGTTCGAATTTTATGGCTTTTAACATTTCAGCCATCTCGTTCGCAACTTCTTGTGGTTTCTCGACTTCCTCGGTCACCACTTCTTTGGTCACCCAATTGGTTGTAACGTTTATCAATTTATCTAATTTCTTGTTCAATTCCTTTTTCATCTCATTCGTGTTGTTATTTATGTTTTCTATAATTAATCTCGTGTTTTCTTCTGCTTTCTTTTCTCTTATAATTGCTCTTTCGTTTTCTTCCTTTTGATATTCTTCTCTTTCCTTTCGATATTCTTCCATTCTCTTTTGCTCTTCGTCTGCTTTCTTTCGATATTCTTCTTCCTTTTTACGGTCTTTTTCAATGAAGAATTCCATCACCGATTGCCAATCTGTTATCTTTTCCATTATCGTAGTTTATGTATTTAATTTTAATTTATTTATTAGGAAATAATTATTTATTGTGAAATCGTAATGCACGTTTCGTTTTAAATTTAAGTAAATTTTCTTTATGTAAATCGTTTTGTAAATAATTGTAAATAATTTCGTTCTAATTAACCTAACTGACTCTACTAATTGCCACGTCTTGGTACCCCCCTTTTGTCGATGCCCCACGTTGGGCGCCAAAATTGCTGTGTGCTGACGTAGCCTCACGTTGGGCTAGCCAAAAAGTGCTATGTACCCCCTCGCTAATAGGGTTAAAGGTTCTTGTCGTTAATGTTTTATATGGGTGTACGTAATTGTACCCCGTCAATGGAAAAATATGTGAAAATTTGTAAACACAATTTAATGAAATAAGTTGCCTCAGCTTAGCTCTTTCGTAGTGCATGTATCTTACCTTGTACAGGGTGGATTCGTTCCTTTACCAATGCTGTAAATGAAATTTATGGTGCGGAACAGGTCTAAATAAATATCCTTCGTTACAAAGTAATTAATGTTTTATTAAGCACACAAATGAAAATAAATATTTGGTTAAATCAAAAAGTTCTATTATTAAATCTATTATATAAATATTTCTGAACGCAAAATGGTGCAAAACACGTGTCGTACGAAGTCCGGAGATTTCACTTAAGTTTATAAAGATTTTATTGCAATGTACACGGTACCTTATTAAATCCAGGAATATTTCTGTTATTTGAATTGGAGATGGTACAATTGCGCGTCAAAGACACTCCAAGGGTTCATTTACCATCAGAAACTTCCAGCTACAGTTTGTTGACCTCGTTTTGTGTTGGAGTTAATTTTCTTTTATAATATTTGCAATCCGTTACGATTTTCACCTTAATTGTGGTTTTTCGTAGGTAAGTCACTATTTTGTTTAATTATGCACTTATATTTCGTAATTTCACTATTTATTTTCACTGTAATATCAATTTTATTAGGACGATTCTAAATTCTCCACTTTGCACGTGCGAATATCAACACCAACCTTTTATCGACTGTTTTTATTAATTTTCTTTACGAAGTTCAACGCAATCCTGATCTTTGCATAAACGTATTTTTATTGGTCGATCGAAAAATCAATATTATTTGCAGTTTCATAGTACAGGTATGGACTAAGCCCATTGTGGTTCGTTGAAATTTTATAAGTAAAATTTTCTATTTTTAGATTTGATTGTGTTCTTCTCAAGTGTTTCGTGGTTGGACAAATAAAGATGCTGGATATGAAATTTCCATACGCAGTTCATTAAGTTGTGACATGCCGAACTCACGTAACGATTTAACAAACTTATTTTAAATTTAACGCTAACATGGATTTTTACATTTATCAATTAATTAACACATTTCTAACTTTCAAAATACCTTTCTTATTACTAACAATCTTTCATTTACTATTAATTAACATTTTTAACAAAACAAGTATTAAAATGATGCATTTCAAATTTATTTTATTCACACCTGTTTTATGTCCCGTTTTCAACGAATCATTTGACTTTAAGTTAACTTCCTTGGTATCGGATGAAGTTTTTCTGATTACTTTGATAAGTTACATGCTTTTATTCATAAACAAAATTTTGCTGAAATTTAAATGACGTACTTCCATTGACGTGGTATCTCGATACCGCAATATGCTACCTATAATTCATTTTTGAGTTGGATTTGATCAAAAAATGGATACTGCTCTAATAGACTATCTAATAAATTTTGAGGAAAGTTATTCTTATAATCTGAAAATTTAGCAAATGTTAATAATAGATCAAAAAATTTTAATTTATGTACATAAGTCTGCAAATCTAACTTCAATTTGCACGATAACTGTATCCAAAATTTCCGCAAAAATTTGTTTATAACTTTGATGCATATCTGGTAAATCAAATGTCGTTTTTCTTTTTTTCTGAGCCGGCTCGCAATTTAATTCTAAACTGTTAAATATGTTGTCAAAATAAAAATCATCACAACGGTATCTATTATGCAGAGTTTAGATTAATTTTGTTAAACGACATTTGGCGAAATTAATATCGGTAAGTTTACTTTGTAAAATTGAAAATACTACGTCTGTCTGTTCAAAAATTAATTTAAAAGTTTATAATAAAAAGCAAAACTTTGATTCATTTAAATATTGTCTTAAACCTACCGCTTCTTCAATAGTTTGAGAGTCGTTTTTAAAATCATCGCTGTCGATTATAAAATTAAATACGTCAATTAATTGTTGTTTTCTTAATTGCACTGTAAATACTGCACTCACTTTTATACGTTTACAATACAAGTGATTATATTTAGAACATATGCATGAATAATGCAAAGATTTGCAGGTGTCTCTTTGATAAGACACCGACGCATATGAGCCCAGCCTCAAACGTGTGTAAAATTACTATCTTCGTACATTTAGTAAAATAACACAGAATAGTATGCGCTTAAGTTACAAGCTTATTACTTACAATTCATATGTTAATCGCTCATGTTGATTATGAAATTTACTAACGAGTAGCCTCTATGACGTATCTCGGACGTACTACCGTATTCTGGGTTGCCTAACTCTGTGCTAATAAACTAATAAGATAAAGAAAGGCTAGCCGCTGGATATTTACTATTTCGAATTTATTTCAGGCGTAAGTCAAGTTCTTAAGCTAATTTTATTATTAAATTAAATTTTGTTTTAAACAAATTCAAAAAAAATTAAAAATTGGAAAATACTAATTTAAAACGAAATATAAATAGCAATTCCGTCCAACAATTTGAGAGGAGGCTAAGCCTCCCTTGCCTCCATTGACAAACCGTCGCTGATGGGATCCAAAATGAGCTGTTAACATCAGAAAAAAAAGTTTGGTATTGTGCTCAGAATTTTACTTGGTTTAAGAGCGCGCTGCAGAAAGAGCGAGAGGGAAGCAGTAGATATGACGTTGAAAGAAGCCTCTAATCTTTTGTAGAGATTTAAAAAATGTAAAAAAATTATTTGCGCCATATCTAAGGGAACCCTTGAACCCTTTCTGCATTAAGTTGATTTTATATATTTTAAAACTCCACTAAGGGCACTTTTTGATTTAGAAGTTTTGTACAAGTTTTCTATAAATGATGATGAAATCGCTTCAAATACAGGTTTTGTCCTTATAATGATCTGCAGAAGGCAATAACGAAGTTTCATTAAGATCGATTGTCATAAAAATTCAAAATTGACCTTTTTCATAAATTAAATTAACCTATTTACTTTTAATTTAAAGCGCTCAAAATTGGTTATTGCCTTCAATAGTCTTTCCTTATTAATATAAAAAAAGAATTACATTGATACGACGTTTAGTTTTTTAAATTTGTACAAAAGATTAGAGGCTTCTTTCAACATCATTCCCTCTCTCTCTTTCCGCAGCGCGCTCTTAATTCTAAATATTCTATGAACATTTTTGAAGAGAATTTTATCCAGAATAATATTGATAACAACTGACCTTATTAGACAAGATATTTACAAAAGCTCTTATTTCGACGATTTCTTTCCAATATGGCGTCGAACACAGACCTCGTAGGATAACGAAAACACTTAAGATGTGACTACGGACTTAAAATGAAGTTATTAAAACTGTTTCCAGCTTTCCTGGAATTAATTATTTCCAAATTGGGGCTTATTTTGCGCCCTGGGGACTGGCCTACTTCGTTTATGGTCAGTTTCGCGAGCAATAATTAAGGTTTAAGTTATGATTAATTAATTTAATCTATGATTAAACCACAATGAAGCTAATATCTGATCGCAATGTTTCAACATGTTTGAAAAATGAAAGAAAATGTTCCGTAAAATCAAACTCGCGACCGTTCCACCATTGAATCAGTGGTACAGCTCTTTAATTTCTGCACGAAATCACCAAGCTACAAATACAAAAAATGTTACAATAATTTTATGTCTTGATTTTGTGAACTAAACCGTATTAGGTGAATATCCAAAGTATTGTTTTGACCACAGAATTCTGATACCAAAAATTGAGCTTTTAAAATTTCCCTGAGTCAACACCAACCTATCGCTGTGGATAATACATAGACCTTATGCAAGTTGGTTGGATTGTAACTCTTATAACAGCTTAAATGTTCTACTCCTGAAAAAAAAGAGAACAGTAATTTTTTTACATAATATGCGAAAATTTTCACAATTCAGCAAAAGCATAAAAGCACAAAATTAATTTAAAAAAAGTATCCCTCATCGATAGCACTTTCTTCAGTTTTTTACCGAGTATACTTAATTACCAGATAAGTAATTTTAATTTTTTAAATTAATTCTTAAAGCAATTAATTTCTACTTAACAATATTTAAGTTCTATCGTAAACTAGTACACATTAGGTATACACACATTTTTTATTATTATAAAATGTAAAATCGTTATCCTCAAGCTTTGCAATTAATTTGTTTAATTGTTTTAATCTATTTTATAGATGTTATAGGTGTATTTTTGATAGAAATCCAATTATAAAACATGTTTACGAGCAATGATTGCATAGAGATAAACTTTTTCAAGTAGATACATAAAAGTTAATCTTTGACTTGAATAATATAAACAGTTAAGCAAAATTGGAAACATAAAATGTACCTATTTGCAAGTAAATTGCAATGTGTTAATTAATTGAATCTTAACGAGGCTTCAAAATAAAGCACGCAAACCACAAGTAACTCCACCAATAAAGGAAACGTGATGAAATCGTAAATGGTTCGCATTTGAAAGTGTAAAAAGCGGGCACCTGCAGGGCTGCCACATTATTAACCACATACACCTGTCTCAAGGTCAAGCGTCCAATCGGAATTTCTAGCAGGTGAATTCCTATAATTTATTCGTAATGCCAAAACAAAGCGTATTTCGTTTCTTATTATTATCGTGCTGCTCAAGTATCAAACGCTCTATTTCAGTCATGCTACATTTTATGTTTCAATTAAAGGTATTTAGTGGAACTATTAGTGCAAATATTAATCTCTTTTTTTACTAAATGTCACATTTTGCATAATGAAGCGCTGATCGAAAATTATAATGTATGCCAGAACAGGTGCTACCTGCTACCTACTAATATTTTAATATATATTATGTATTTATAATATTATGTAGTTCTCTTTTCGTTGCACCATTCTGCCATATGAGTGTAAACGTTTGGGAAGAATCGGAATTGAATTTAAATAAAGTGAATACAGCACTTGCTGCGTTACATGTTCATGCTGTGCATATAATTTATTCCACATATAAGTTTAGTTTTACTTACAAAATATAACGTAAACTTTCATTATCTACCACTATAAAATAAGGAGTAGACGTACTTTCTGGAATTCAATAATAATTATTATTATTTATACTGTGCATTAACGTCAAATATAATTTTAATTTAAATAGGCATAATAGAATGCAACGATGAAATGTTCAACAGCTGGCAGAATATTAAGTAGCGAAGCAGAATATTTAAGTTATGTGTAGAAGTTAACTGTATGATATATTAACTATATGCACGGTATAAATCTTTATCTGTTAAAATTTTTCAGGCAACCCAATAAAATTTTCAGGATCGTCATCGGTACCACTCGGACATGAGTGGTACCATCAGAAACGATTTCTACACAACAATCGACTATTAAATTACATTCATACCGTGAAAATTGTATACATTATCCATAGATTAAGGGAACCCGTTTAAATAAATTATAATTGTACGTTCTTGCGTTCAAGGTACTATTCAATTAAGTCATAAAATTCGCAAATAAAAGCTGTTATGTTTGTTAATTTTCACCTTTCTAAATTAACTTTTACTTTAATCGTGATTCGGTAATGTTGGCGCCTTTTTAATGATCAATCTCTTTTATAAAATAAACAAGCGATTTAGTGTGTTACATATTATAAAGTGACAGGTTAAGGAATTTATTTTATTGTAAACTGTTACACCAGCGTATTATTACGTATTCATGACATTAAATTTATATACGACGAGATACGTAAACCATTTGAAGTATTGCAATACATTATACTGCATCTGCTGGATAATATACAGTACCTACTCTGTATATTCAATTATGCACCAAAGACTCATGATGCTCTTATATCTTCCACTTTATAACCAATTCTAACGACCTGGATTAGCAAAACTGTAAAACGCCAATCTCTTACCTATTAGTTCATATATATATTTAAAGATAGCAATAGAACTATCATTCTCCTAGATTTTCTCATGTCAACTTAACAAATTAAAATTGAATGCAGATTATATCGCTCACTTTGCATCAGCCTCATATCAATGTTAATAACATTTTACTAAAAAACGTGCACTACAAAGATAAACAATACATACATGTATAAGTACCTATCCGTATTTTCTATGTCAAATGTAGAAAACGAGTTTTCAATTATTTTCTAAAACTTGAATCAGTATGTGGTCGCGTTGTTGAATAAGATCTGAATGTTTAATTTGAACCTATTCATAAAGATTTTTATGAACATGTTTCAAAACTAGAAAGTCTGTCATCTCAAGATCTCAAAACAAGGTAAAAACTTAAAGGGTGTGTAACCTACTATTTTGAAGGATTCCCATGTATAGGTACACTTAGATAAAATTGGTGGCCACCGTCCTTTGTAAAGACAGGTAGAGATCGCATTCAGAAATACACATATTGTAACATGAGTCTATTTAACTGATTAAAGGTGCTCCTTCTATATTCTAATGCCATAAGGACACTTTTCGAAGCTTTTATTTTATTTAGCATGGGAAGGAAATGTACAGGTTCTTCGCAGGAAGTATTTTAAATGCTTTTCCCTTTATTTTTGCCTTGCACTTGAGGGTAAAGTAATGTAATATTTAGGGATACCTGTGATCGTTTTTGCTACCTGGTATTCCAATCCGATTAATACTGTTTAAGAAAAATACCAATTTGTTATTGAACTACTTTATTCTATTTTAGGGTGAAAAAAGGTAAAATACGGAAAATAATAACATTTTCGAAACCGATGATTACAACCAGAATGAATCATGGGAGTATAATTCTATTTTCATGTGAAAATTACTAACAGTTTAATTTCCCATAAATCTTATTGGCCGATTGCATTAAACTGAAAGGTGGGTCAATATATGTTTTCAAATTTCACATTAGCGGTATGTTATAAATTATAAATATAATTTTACTTTACGACTTGGTTTCAAATTTGCGATTTCTAATTACCATCGTAGATCTTATAACACAAAAGCAATGTGAAGTGTGGTATTTATTAAAGTAAGGCAAAGAAAATATGATAAAAAAATTTAGTAATTAACTTTGGTGTATTCCCACAAAACAAACCACTCTACTAAGTAAATATTACATAATATTATATCAACCCTATTACCAAAAAAACAATTGTTTACCCTCTCAATATTTTAATAGAATTAAAGAAAAATATTTAAAAATAGAAAAATTAATTCATACCAAAAAAAACTATGATTTATTAAAACATCTAATTTGGACAACCCTTTATTGAAGTTAAGAATACTGGTTTAACTTGATTCCCTAGAACATTAAGGGAATATTGAAATAAAACCTGTCGCTTATCCTTAAATAGAGTGGCAATCACATTATTTAATGTAATAATGCCTCTAAATTTACTATGCATATAAATAGGGTAATAAAGGGTTTAGTTAGCTGACCACTAAGTCATCATACGTACTGCAATTTAAAGATTATATTGCGTGTTATTTTCAAGCAATTTATCCTTCAGTAACCTAAGCTTTCGATTGAGAATTTAATATTTTGAAATGAACGTTTCAATAATGTTTCTTTTATAATAAGTGTAAGGACTCTTTGGTGTAACCGTCAATAGTTAAGATCTTACACAATTACAATTAGGTGGATAAATTCATAAAAAATTACATGAGGTTTTCACAATGGAATCTCAATTATGAAATAATAAATTTTCTATAGCGAAGTGTGTGAGTTCCAAACAATAATTGAAGTTTCTCAATTTTGAAACTTAAATACCAAGTGTTTTGTATAACTCAATTGTTAACATAATCAAGTTCATTAACACCAAAGAGTAAATCACCACAATGATTTTGCATTAGAGGTAGGATTTTCCATTGCAGCCAAACATTTAACCTTACTTTCACTTATAATATCATCTTACTTTGTCACAAATATTTTCCTAACATTTAAAGGTTAATAATTTATCGTTTATTAGTTCATTTAATGTAGTGACAGCTTTATTCAATTTATCATTAACTGATTTTATATCTGATGTCTTTCAAAGTATACACTTTCTATACTTTGCCATAAAAATTTACGTAACGTTATTTGATAATTTTTTATAAATTGCTGGTTAATGATAGATTAGATCAAAACTTTTTATAATTTTGATAAATGATTGTTAAGATTTGGCTTAAGTAGAAAAGTGAAAATAAAAGCTTTATATATTTTAAAATTAGCATAAACAAATTTATGAAATGTAAAAAATTGTTGAACGTCATGTTCAAATTTATCAAAATTTAAAAATTGACTTGCATTAATAAAAATGTTTAAAACCCACAAAGCGTAATTATCTTGGAATTTGCAATTTCTCAAGTCGCGTGCTCAAATTCCGTTGTTAATGGAGTCCATTTAGCAGTCGACGACTTTTTTCAATAAAAGCAATTAACAAGTTTTCTTTGTGCTTGTAAATTTAAATACGTTTATATTTATTAAATAATAATTGTTACCTTTAGTTAATTACTGAACTATAAATTATAATTAACGGTTAGAGTGTGTACCTACTTGATTAATCAAGTTGCATTAACCAAACAAGGTGTTGAAAAAGCATTTCACGTTTCACACTATTTTGCAAATACTCACACCTACACTTTACTTGTATAGAATCGTGAAACCAAATCGTTTTGTAACAATTTGTGATTACAAAATGATTTTACAAATATACAATTTCGATCGGAAAATTCAACAACTTCTGTGTTCCGTTCCATCCATCCAAAAGTAAAATACATAGGCATCCCCCTGTAAATTTTTGTTCAAAAAGGAAGCAGGTAAAAAAATTTTAAATTGTCAATCACACGAAAAATCTCCATTACACGCATGTAACATCGTCATAAACTTTTTAGCACCTTGTAATGATGTGTTTAAACTTTTTCGATCAATTTTAAAATTAGCATATTATGTAAAACACAATACTTAAAAGGGGGTTAATTCTGTAAGTCATTCTTGGATCAATTTTTTTGTCGGAAGGGTTGTCAAAATATCAAATATTTTGTCGACATCGATGTCTGCATTAAATAAATGAGTTGCAATTTTTTGCTTAAATTATATTCATCTTTTCTATTCAATGAAATTAGGTGGGTAGGTACGTTTTTCAATAATTATAACGATTTTCTATTAGTTATATATACAGCATGTCACAACGTTTCTTTTTGGGCTTTATTATATTTTAAAGTACGCGCAATAATATGTTATGAAGTCTCATAATAGCTTAAACAATAAAACAAGTAGCAAAATCTTGATTATCGAAACTTATACACCCAGCGGGATGTCACCAAATGTTGGGTCGTAAAAGGGTATGGGCAAAATTAAGAATTGCAAATGACTTTTCAACAGTACTTGAAAAAGTCATTTATTCTGCTGAGCTTTTGTGTGTGATCATAAGCCTTAACGATTATTTCTTTATAATCCATGAAGTAGCGTTTGAATCTTTAAAAAAAATTAACACAATGATATTTTTATACAGCGAAATCACATCAAGTGCAGCTGTGATATTATAAAATATAAATTTTACATTTGGTGTGCTATTGCTAAATTGAAAGTATTTCTTATCTTTTTTTTGTACGAAGTATTGGTATGGGTGACACGGTACGAAATGAATGTTTAAATAACTAAAATATATTATTCTATGTCATCGTAAGTAACAAAAGATTTACGATAAACTAAAATTATTCAACAGAAATGATATTGAAATTGTTTTGCCAAAATTTAAATTAGACCCCTGTTGAGCTGCTTTAAATATTGTATTTCACTATTATGTATATTTTCAATACTCTCTACAATTTCTATAACCGTTAGTAAATAGTAATGTCTAACATTCACTTGACGCACATTTCTTGTTACTTTTCAATTAAAAATTTGCAATTATAATAAGAATAAGATTGAATGTTAAACAAAATTTTGAAAGCGTTATTCGGTGGAAATTTTCAATAGCCATTAATATGTTATAGCCATATCATACTTGATTTTATTCGAATATAAAAATCTCAATGTGAAATTATTATTTATGAAATTTTTTACTGATGATGCATAATAACATTTTATTGTTTATTATAGTTATATTGTTAATTTTCTAATTTTAATTTTACGCTAATAATAAGCATATACCTGTTGATGCCCAGTTTTGTATCGCTTTTCTTTGAGAACGAAACATTTTAATCCATTATAAATCTGATTAAATTTGGTATGACTTGTTTAAGATTTAAATAAAATACTAAAAGTACATAAATTAAATATTTTTGATTTATCTGAAATTGTTAAGTTCTAAGTTTCAATATATATTACCTATACTATTATAATAATTAATTGTTTAAAATATTGCTAGCTATAAGCGGTTTTCAGTTTCATTCTACTTATATTATTTGTTTCTTTATTAAGGAAGGTGTGGTACGAGTGTGATTCAAATTCGATTTGATTAGGAAATTTATGATAGGTGTAATATGGAAAGGCCGAAACAATAATTTATTCATAGCTACAACAAAAAAGTTAAAAATTATTAGTAAACAGGATAGGATACATTGGATCAAGCAACATACTAAAAAGGAAGTCGTAGACTAATGACTTTTCGACTAGACCAAATTTTACCATGGGTAAAATACGCTCAATTTTAGAATAAATCATTATCGGGATAAACCTACACCAACAAGATCGAATTATAAATCAGTAGTTATTGATAACTAAATCCTACAGTTTAACGTGGAATCAGAACTACGACGCAAATAATTTGGGAGCAACTTTTTTTGCTGAAAAAAGTAATCGAAGCCGAAATTTTCAGCTCTCATTTTCAGAAAAACGGCTCGTTAGACCAATTTTCCGGCACCCAAAAAAACAAAGCTACATAAAAACGATAATTTATATAAAAGAAATTATTATACAAAATAGGGAATAAGAAACGTAAATACAAAACGAATAATAATGAAATATATCCACCTGTACAGCGCAGCGAAGTGTTCTAAGGTCAAAAAGCAAAATCTTCTTACCAATTATAAATAGTTATAAATAATAACTTAAGAAAACAAATAAAAACATGGGAACAAATTAATCAATGACTCTCTCCATTCCACATGATAAATTAATGCTGGACGAGACTTGCTGCTGAAAGGGGATTCTCACTACTATACAATTTCGAAAAGAGAAATTTAGAATTCTTCCTTTTTTCTGGTATAATATAATAAAAATACCATTATGGGATTAAAAGGTTTTTCTATACTTTATCATCAAATTTGATACAATTTTTGTGAATCTATTTAAAATTAAAATTTCGTGTATAAGTAAGTCTTGCATTCAATTTAAAAATAATAAATAATTGAATGAATGTATTCTATTTGTTCTAGTTCTATTTAGAATTCTAAATTCTATCTGAATTTCCTGTAATATCAACCAGTTTACGTTAAAACAGTTTGTTAACAGCAAAGAAACATTGTTTAATATTAAATAGCTTTAAATTATTCATCGAAGTTGTAATAAAAAAATTTGCATTTTCAATATGCCAAAAAATGGAAATTTGTATAAGAATACTTTAGTCGAAATATTAATACATATTAATAAGTACCTATATGTAGTTGGGCTCATATAAATTGGCACTTGTACATGAATGTATTATTAATGTACAATATTGGTAACATACGACTTTTATTGGTCTTTGCCAAAAAGATATGCAAATATTTTTGTTCTCTTTTAAATAAAGCTAACCGACGTCCTAAATCATATGCAGGATGTCTTTTCTGAATCAGAATTTTGTGACGTAGGTGCCAATTTATTTGAGCCCAATTTTATAAATCAAATTCATTGTTTAGTACTAAATTTTCTTCCTATAAGATGTTATTTGGAAAGTATTTGATCTAACCGTAAAAATCTGCATTTTGCAAATTTTTGTTGAACATGGATTAACTACACAAACTCTGGAGCAGAGCTTCCGGATTAAATGGAATTAGTCGACAAAAGATGTGCATTTAGTGGAATGGTTATATATTATGAAGGCGGCATCGGTTACACAATCAGTTAGACATTACCCAATCTTGATCAACTGGATTGAATTTTATGATTTGATAAAAAAAAACTTGCATGCTCACTTAATCATCTACAAAAGGAAATTCAATAAAAAAAGGAAAGGAAATAATTGTATTACATAGAAGTCTAATTATTTTTAACCTTTATTTGATACTTTGAACTTTATCATTTAAGTAGTGTAATATAGAGGCAAACATAAGCGACATATAATTTCATAATATAAGCTAGAAACTAAAGCTTCAAGCCCAGATTTAACAGTGGCCAAATAAGCCCGGGAATCATATTTACTTTTTAGTTTTCTACTAATTATTTAGATTGGTGATTGATCTGTACCGTATTGTTGCGGAATACAACTAGGATCCCAGAGGGGGCCAAAACAGGGCAATTGTTCTATCCTGACTTTCCGTATCAGAAATTTTTAAATTATATCTAACAGGAGGATCTCCATACAGACCAACATGGGCCATAGCAATATATTTATTTCATCATTTTTCTAGGTCGATATCATCTTTATACCATAATGTTATACATATTTATAATATAAATATATAACATCGATCAGGAATTATGCTATTCTATAAGAGAAAGGGGGGAACCATTGGGGTATATTATACCACAGTGAATAACTATTTAAAATCAGAGAAAATATATGTTGTTGACAATAGTATTTCCACAGAAAACTTTATGTGTTTATGTGTGTATTTTGACATTAAACAATGATATGTTATTTTGAACAAATTAAGATAAATTTATGATATTTTGTTTTTTTTTCAATTTGTGCGCCTTATCTTTGAATAAATTTTTTTTTAGTAAAAATTCTAAGTGTTGCTTTAAAACGACAGTATTTTTTAAAAATGTTTTAATTCCAAGTAACATGCGATGTACTTTGAAGAAATTTCGGTATAATCGTAACATCACATGCGGTGACAAAACCCAAGGGCTGTTATCGGTCGGTGATCCACCAGAATCGGCCAAAACTGCAAAAAAATGTACTCCAATTTAAAATTAAATTAAATGGATAATATCAATATGTTAGGTTTATGTATTGTAAAGTTTTCTTTTACTTTTCTTGTATTCTTGTTGTAGACCGCTCAAAACTGAATAGTTTAAATGTTTTTCATGACTATATACTGACAAAAAAGAATTTTCTGAAGGAAAACATTTAATAGCTTTTAAGTTTAGGTTTTGGTTTAAAATAAATAATTGGAAAAATGTTTAATCTTCTCATAGTAAAATATAATAGTTTTGAATCAAAACTTTTATCAAACGTTTTTTTCCTCAATGTAGGATGATAATTTTTTATTTTCTTTTACCTTAGAATGAAACTGTCCTTTCGCTTGGTTGAATGTGAATTTTAAAAGAACAATGTCCAAACTTATTGGCACTATAAATAGGTATTGTTTTGTTTTGTTTATATATATTAATTTAAACCTAATTTAGGGCAAAATATACCCACAATTGTTGAAACTACCCTCATTCCCCTATCCTCGTTTGGTCAAAAATGAAATGACAGATAAAGTTCTGCGAGTGTCTCCGGATTATCGAGTTTACCAAATTAGCGAGATATTTTTTAGTACTACTTTTATTGAATAGAAACGATGCTTATAATATTATTGTATACTTTATTTCCACAACAAACACAAGTTCACCTGTCAGAAAATAATGAGATGTTGGACTTTCTAAGCTAAAAGCGGTGGTCTATCTTGGTGGTCTTGAAGCTGATTTTTCCTTTTCATGCACCCAAGTGATTCCTTTTTTTCACAAAAACAATTCCATTTCCTATACAATATTTAAGAATGTTTCTTTAAATAATGGTTTTACAGCAGCATTCACATTGATATAAATTCGCTCTCCACGAATATTTAGGTAACGAATTCCATATCGTAATTTAAACTTGTCCAGCTAACCAGAACTTGCTGAGAAATCTTCCTTTCCTGCTCGTAAAATTTGATATGAAATTGGCACATGATTACAGCGCTGTTTCAAGAACCAATTGTACAAATCTTACAGCATTTTTGTGGATGTTGTGTTTTATGGATGGCCTTTCTTTAGACTTGAGACTGAAATCGCGGATTTATAAGTTTTTCAAATGAAAATTTTTTATGCCTACTCAATAGAACGATTTAGATAACTATGTGTTCATAGTTCTTGTAGTTATTCTGTCTATAATATCTGATAGTTGATTTAGGAATACTCAAATTTTCAGAATCTTGCTGGTTGCTGGTCCTTTATGGTTTTTATGTTGCCGTTTATTTGGAGCCATTTATTAAATTTACAAAATGTAAACAGTAAATTTTAAAAATTACCGACTAATATACAATATTCCATTTGCAATAAAGAACTTATCGAGTAAAAGGCGATAAAAAAGTATAATGCACGTTCTAAGATGTCATTGATTGGTCTTATAATATTGCTAATTAATTGCATTGAAGTAGAAGCTGCAAGTAGGAGTTTGTCCGGATTGCAGAAGTAAAAATTACAAAATGTCTGAATGTCTCGTTCGTCTAGTCTTCTGCGCTCTTCTTGTGCGTTCTAAGTTTTATTCCAGACGCAGAGGCATAGGTACTGTTCAACGTGGATTCGTAACCACAAGAACTGATATACCCTTCATTTTGAGAAAGTTTTACAAAAAAATACACCTTAATAGTTCGCAATTACTTTCTGATGGGAAACGATCAGAATAAAGTTCTGTAATTCTTTCCAATTTTAATTTAATTTATTTTATTTTTAATCCACCAGATTACCCCTTTGTGGCACGGTCGTCGTATACTGGAAATGACCTGTTGTACTTAAAGTACTTCCCATTCATTAGGTTGATATATATTTTTAATTTGGTTTATCAATATTTTTCAAAAATGTTCTACATTTTTTGTATTTTTTTGTATGTTTTTCACCCTTAAAAATGGTCGAATAAAAGCCCGAACCGTCAGACAATTAATTTAGTCTTTTACCGATCCCTATTCTCAACAAACTTTTTAACAATTCAATATGAAAGGTCAACTAACCATAACTGAATATACATAAATAAAGCTTTTACTTTATCCGAAATGGAATTACATAAGTACCCAGAATTGTAAATTTAATTTTTCCAAAAATTTTTTAGATGGTTTTGCTGGTCATGTTTGTTATTTATAGTTTGAGACTTCTTCTTGAAGTGCCATATCCGCTCACCTAACGTGGACTATCAACTTGACCGAAGCCAAGATGACTGACTAAGGAAAGATGATTTCCCGTTGACTTCCTCATTGATTTATTACTTATTGTAATAAAAAAACCACTCATTGATTTATAAAATTGTAATTTATTAAATCATCGTGGGTACTGATTTATTGGCTTGTTTATGTTAAGCTCAGAGCGCATCTACAACGGCACTTTTTGCCGGCAGCAAAGCAATATTTTGAAAATGGAAAAATGACCATAACCCTGGTTTGAAAAGCACTTAAAGCACTGCTATTTTTGTAATAAATGAGATCAACTGAAAAAAAACAAATAATTAGAAATGAAATCTAAATTAACAAAGATTTAAGTAACCTGTACAAATTAGTTACTAAATTTATCAAGTTAAACAAAACAATAAATTACTAATGAACAAAAAGGTCTAAAGCAAGAAGTTGTACTAAGAACAAGTGGAACCAACCTCAAGCTATTCGGAAAATTCATGACCGGTAATCGTTAGAAGCGGAAGAACAGTAAGTGCTCATTATAGTCGATTAAATATTCAGATAAAGCACAAAATGTAAGGTATAGATCACTTTTAAAGTAATTTAAGGTTGGCAAGACCACAGCAATAAAACGATGGAGCAGCCTGCTGATTAGAATGTAATACATACAATAAACAAGGAATTTAAAAAAATATTCATGTTCTACAAAACTCTTGTTTATTTAGTCAGAAAGTTAAAACTACTGAGGTTTAATTCAAAATTTAAGATTGATAAATATGTATACCAATGTATTTCTGGGTTTGTGCCATTTACTCGACGGTTTCCGGTTGTTCTTGTCTGTGTTTTTGGGCGTTGAAAATGTATGATAAACGCAGGAGACCTACACAGCTTAACGTGGATTTCAAACCGCAGAAATAAACGATTTTATACAGTTCATTCCAGACCAGGAAAATATTTAGGTCAGGTGGACATTTTTATAGTTGCGGCATTTTGGATGAAATATCGTTAAAACCTAGAAAAGAATTTGTAAATCTGAAAATTTACTCAAATGTCTCTAAGGCATTGCTGAACACCATATTACTACAACACCCAATAGCATAAACGTCGGTTTAATTGTATTCTGTCTTGGTAAGTCTTTAGTCCAAAACTTACTTACAGGTTTTGATCCAAAAAAAAAAATGTAAATATGAAAATTGGCTCAAACGTCCCTAAAGCATTATTTAAGAATATACTACTACAAATCCACCTAAATCTTTTGGCTTTGACCCAGAAACAAATCAGTAAACCTTGTTATTTAAGTATGATCGCATCACAATAAAACTTTTATTCTAGTACCGACTATTTTATAAACTTTGTTCATCATACTTTGCTTTCGGAAGACATAAAGGCAGACATTTTGGAAAATAATATATGTAGTGCAACATTAGGAACATTTGAACTAATTTTAAATTTAACAATATTTTTTCTGGGTCAAAGCCTAAAAGTCCTGGTCTATTAGGATGTACCCCAAATGCTAAATGAATTATTAGAGTTTGAACCTGCACAATTCATTCAGAATTGAAGATTTTATAAGTAGTTATAATTTACATAATTATCTTTTCATCTTTTTAAACTTTTAGTGTATTATTAAATTTTGACCCATCGTACGGTGTTTTGATTAGATTTTATTAATATCTTAACACCTTGCATGCTGACATGTCCATCAAATTAGTTTTGTGACATTGACTCGTTACATAAATTTAAACGAAGTCGATTAATCTATTGAGCGTCGACTTGGGATTGAAAGTATCATTAAGATTAAGATAATTATATGTATTTGAGTTAGTGATTATGAAAGTGGTCTAAGTCACTTATTTTCTTTCACAAAAAGTCCTTCTTCCGCGCTTCATGAGTTAACCATTATTATCTGGTTCCGGTATCCATCTCTTCCTCAGACTTTCTTCTTCTTTTCAAGTTTTCTCTATATTTTCATTTTATATTTTGTCTTGAAAACATTTTACAAACGATAATAAAGTTTTTTATGGAATCTGTAGTCATTCTGACCCCATTTCGAAATTTTGCATGTTATGTCATTGAATTATTATTAGCATTTTTTGTTTGTTTGTTTTGTAGATGTAATAAACAACAGAGTAGCAAGAGAAGACTACAAAAGGATGAACGTTCTTGAAACATAAATATCCGGAAATATTTTAGTATTACTACTACCGGTACTTCTGATATCGTGATATTGAAACATACGGTACGTTTATCTGTAAGGTATATTATTTAAATTGCATTAATGCCTTTCGAGTAATCCCTGTCGAGATGAAGAATAAAGTATGAAAAGCAATTCAATGTAAAAGATCAAGCCCAAATGACACTTATTCATATATTTAGCATAACGACAGTGAGGCTATGCTATCAAATATCAGCGAAAGAAGAGATGACCCTTTTGACAATGAGATTGAACCAGTGCAGTGCACTGCGGGTGCAGTACCGTTAAGCCTGTGTTATGTGACAGCTACATTGAGTTCACGTAAAAGTCCACCTATTTTAGAAAGAAATATTCGGTATTATCAATTGTTAACATGTAAACACTCTTCTCGCACAAATTATCGAGGCCATTTATATGTATCGAACCGGTAAGAGAGACAGCCTAGGAAATAAATCACCCTTAGAAAAATTTTCCTACATGGAGTAAAAAAATAAAATTTTTCTATTTCCTTACACAAAGGCGTGTAGAACAAGTAAATAAATTAATGACGCATCTTTGCTATTAATCTACTAAATGGTGTATGTATTTTACTCCTTCTGTACTTGTAAGCTGGCGTTATCTTTGATAGATGAAGCTATTCATGATACAAAGCACTACCATACCAATAGTAACTACTAAGGTTTAATTCTCAAGTAATGGATATTACAAGCTGTAAGTTCTAAGTAATATTTATGAATTAACAGAAAACAAAATTATCATTGCGCGTCAGTATAAATCACATTTTCACGAGAAACACCTACAGTAAAGAAATAAAAATTAACCGTAGTTCTTGCAGTGACGACAAGTACAAATAAATTAATTATGCATGTACAGCTTTGGCATGTTATAAAATGCGTCTTATGGTGCGTGTACACAACCTTGAATTTATAAAATTCGTTACGCAAAGATATCTATTAAGGATTAGTTATTAAAACACTGTTAAAATACTTGTCTAAATCGCATATTTATTACAGATTAATAACATTTTACTAATTTTATTTCGCAAATCCACCTACATCCCATCACTGATATTTAATACACTTAATAATTTTAACAGTTGTTTTTTGGCGATGATCATTAATAACGCTTAGAGTATACACAGGTGGATAAAAATAATGTCGAAATAAAAAACCTAAATAGAAACGTATTCGAGAGACTCATGGAAATACTTAAATCGTGCTTTATTTTGCTATACATATTCTGAATAAATTAATGGTAGCATAGTTATTCATTGTAGAGCTGCCGGCCATCACGTTTATGTAGCGGCGCTCATTAAGATGAATACCTAATTCAAATGTACGGTATTCACAAAACGTACTAAAAATTTCCAAGATTTAACAATAATTGCTTAGTTCAATTTTATTAGAATTTATTAGAAAAATTGCACTATACTTTGCAGGATAATGTAATACAATGCAAATTTCTATTCTTCGAGTGGAATAGTTTAATAACATTCTTAACTTTCAGGTGACACAATTTTTTAAGGCCACCCTGTATACTTTTTGTGTTATTAAAATGAAGGTTGAGACAAGTTCAATGATATGTAACAATGTAGCAATTAAATCATTAGTTTTTAGGTATAACTGTTTCATTCTTCAAAGTGATACGAAAATTGTTATAACGATGCTAAAACCAAGACTTTATTTGGACATAAATATATATTTTAATATTGAAAATTATATTCAATACAAATTAAACAATAATTACATTAGCTGTGTAGGTAAAGTAGATAATATACTTGGTTTGGAATAAATTGTGCTTTTTTTAAAAAGAAAAAATAAACTGCGTGAGTAAATTGAGGTGCCATTTATTATTTTATTAATTTACAAAGTTATGTGTCACTTGGGGCAATTTTGTTAACACTTTTATAAACCTTTAACCTCGTTAAGAAATAAATAATCATCATCGCAATTACTTTTGTTCTGAAAGTACTTATTTAGTGCACTTTAAAGCCTATAATATTGCCTATAGATTTTCTGGATAAGGTAATGGTATCTGCAGGTATCTTTTATTAAGAGTGTTTACGAGTGCTGTTTTTTTTACTGAATTTTCTATAGTAATAATTTATAATAATTATCTTAAATTCTCCTTTTAGCTTAAAATTTCATCGCGCAAATAAACAAATTTTAATAAACCTCCAGTTTGAGAAAACAATTATGAAGCATAACTGTGTATTTATTTGGACACTTCAAGATAAACACCAAGCCTGAGGAAATTTATAAAATTATAGGAAATAAGAATATAATGAGGTTTAATAATAGTTAATTGATTTCAGCAAAATTCTCGTGAAGAAAATAGATAGGGAATCTACTGTTTAACATGGGTTGAGAATCAACGGTTTTATTGAGCAGATTTTTGAACCAATGAAAACGGAATCCATATTTGGATTCACACCTGTTTCCGGGACTGTATCCACGGTCACAGATACCTCAGTTCAAAATAACCCTTGGTGAATAATTAACCAAAAAGTACTCATACTATGAACTCGTGCAATCTACTTGTAAAAAGCTTGTCCTCGGAAAATCTTCGAATATTTTCCCTTCTCTTGTGCTGTTACATCAAATTACACTTCGTTAGTTTGTTATTCCCAGAAGACTTCATGTGAATCATTTTGTTATGATTCTGTTTGCGTAGATAATAATAATAACAACATGCATATCCAACATGTTTGCATCCAATAACAGGAAAGAAAGAACAATATCGTTTTCACGACAGCATTAATTTCTTCGAGTGAGACTCAAAATCAAATTTGCTGCTCAGATAGTCTACTCTATCACCGTTTAACTAAACTGGGCTATAGATACACCCAATACATGCCCGACTTAAGGGGATGGGCGGGGTGGACTTCAGCCCTGGGCGCTTTTTTCGTCAAACCATAATTCATAATAAAGTTAACAAAGTACTTCTCATAGTTAGTACAAACTTCCAGGGCCACAGAATAGTAAAAATGAGTGTACTTTATGTAAAAGAGTAGGTAATATCCTTAATATTAAAAATTCGCATTTGTTGCATTTTTAAATAACATAAACCGTTGGACGAAGGACGATCTGTGTCTGAAGCAATGTTAGTACAGTGCAATTAGCCTAAATTAGGGTAAAAATTCTTAAAACAGATCATGTTATTAGAAATAGATAATTTTTTTTTCGGGTTTCCGGGTGCTGGGGAAGTGTAACCATGCAGATGACGCACAGAAGAAGTAAATCCCGAAAAGTTTGCCAAAACCTTAAAGTATGATTCTGTTGCTCAAAAATTGGTATACTGGGGTTTTAGAAGTCGAAGATTACAAATAAAAAGTCGCTACTTTACACATAATATATATCTTAAAATATGATTTCGGATTTCCACCAAAATTGATATGAAGGGATTTTTGGGTCGCTCATTATGAACTCAGAGGTAAAATGCAAAAACTGTACGCCATTTAAAATGGCGAATGTAATATGGTCGACTAATATATTAAGAACTTATTGTATTTCAACCAATCTATAGGGTATCTATGTAAATAGAGGTTTTCCAGGTCGCTGATTGCGAATATAAATCGAAATTTATATAAAGTAAAAAAAGGGTACCTAATATAACCTGTTCCCATACCATACAAGACCGCAACCTCACTACAATAAAATAACCGTAGTTAGGTAAAAACAGACTATAAAGTTAAAATTTGGTGGGAATAAATTTGGAGGTCTACCGAATATAAACCAGTCTTTGCACGGTGGTGGGTAGCAGCTAGTGATTCTGGGAGACTGCTGAATAGAAATAAATTCCATTTTGTAAATAATGCCCATAACTTATTAGATAAAATAAAATCTATACTGAAATGCAATTATTGTAATTACAAATATTTATGTAAAATGCTTTCATCAGTAATCCATTATGTATAATATTATGTAGAAAACGACAAAAATACTGCTATGGTATGAAATAAATATAAAAATGCACTCTTTAGATTTTGCACCCAGGAGATACTTGATCACAGAGGATGGAAAATTTCATCACCACTCAGATATATACGAGCAATCAATTATTCTGGTTATTTTTCCTTATAACATAAATATCAAACCTCATCAATTATACATTTACAGCATATTTTCCGATTCTGATAGATTCTGGATTCATGTTCTAAAATTTCCATTTCTTTATTCGAAGAGTCTCCACTTTTGCATAATAAATTTAGTCATCATCACTGCATCACTCATCATTTGAACATGATTAAGTACCAAAATGGGAATATTTGAACATAATTACTAATCAAGTAGTTCTCCAGTATATTGCCCAACAAAAATAAAGAATTTTCACATATCCGTTTCTATGGAGCTCAAAATATTTCGTTTTAATATCGTTTAAAATCCATTTTGACAGTTGAACTTCACCACAACAATGGTGTGGTGAGATTGCTATTTGCCTTCCGACTTCCGTATTATTTCCTTTATTTTCCAAAATTTCTTTGTATTGCTCCAAATTTTCGTATTTGTAAAATATTCAATGTCGGCCAAGCTTTCTTTATCAAATTTCAATGATACCAGTATTTGCCAATCCAACCAATTTCATAAATCGAACTAATTCTTCGCAAACATTTCCAATCACAAAATTACCTTATTCGGTAACTATAAATTTTAATGTCGATTACCTATCGACAAATTAAAAATCGATAATTCAATGGCGGTTGATCCATAATTCTCGTGATCATGAAAAATCTACCTCACGCTTCAGCGATCGAGCGCTTACCCCCTTTTTTGCGCATTTTTCCCATTCCAAAATCCTCGCAGAACCAACCCATTTTTAATTACGGGTATCAAATTCGAAATTTTCATATATAATACCACAAGAGACTATCAAATTGTCGGCAATAATTTTTGAAACTGGAACTGAGTGTTTGTCGCCCTTAAAATCACCATGAGTGCTTTAGCACGAATGGTGATTTGAAATGGCGACAAACACGAAGATTCCATGGTTTAAAAATTAACCGACAATTTTATAGTATCGTGTGGAATTCGTTTGACAATTTCGTAAATAAAATTTCAATTTTTTCTGACAGCAAATAATTTATAGTATGCGTTCACGTAGTTTCCATCGTTACTATGGAAATTTGACAATACAGACCACGGTGGTCGTATTGCCGCGACAATACACCACCGTGGTCTGTATTGTCAAAGGAAGTAGATTATGATTGGTTCAAATTGATGAGATTGTAACATCCTATTGGTTGAATTATTATGAACGAAATTGTCACATAAATACAAAATATTCACTTAAGAATTTGGGTATTTTTCAAATTTGTGTTTGATTACATTGAGCAAATAAATTCATTTCAAAAATACAACGAAATTTTAGATGTAAAATTTTGGAAATCCGTCAAAATTCTCAACCTCTTGAAATTTCATATCAATAATTAAAATATTTGCAAGAAAATATGTTTTGTTAGTTAATAATCCTTGAAGTTTTTCTATACCTGTACAATTTAATAAAACCCTTAGGTACAAATTTCGTTAAAAGTTTTAATCGAAAAATGCAATGCCTTTATTTTTCTTATTCGTTTTTTTTATGCAAAATATTTAATAATATTTAATAAAACTTGAATGGTATTTTTTAAATTAAACAATTAATTAAATAAAATTCAAACTATTAAAATTATATTACATTCTAAAAATTGTATTTACAACCTATTGTAACTCTTAATATTTTGTAAAACTTCCTTGTGCCTTTATAGCAGCTACTATCCGTCTCTGAATTGAATGTATTAAATTTTTCAAATTAATATTCTCTACTCAAATTTTCTTTTCCCACTTTTTTTAACACCCTTGCCAACTTTTTTTCACTTTTTGAGCGTTCTTTTGCTATTTTCTTAGAAACTATAAACCAAAAGTTTTAAATCAGATTTAAACCTGGACTTATTACCTGGTCAGGTATAAACTCCTTTGCCTGCAACAAAAGGGGCACTATTTTGAAAAAACTAAAGTAGAACAATAAGCGGGTATGTTGTAAAATATTATAAAAAAAGTTATATTACCTTTTTGGCACGATTCATTTTGAAATATGCATTGTTTTCTTGATTTGAATTTAGTCTTAATAAATGGCAACAAATGCTCATTTAAAATTTTGAGATAGCCATCAGCGTTTTAAGTTTCTCAATAAAGTACAAGGGTTGCTTGTGATGCACCCCCAGACCATTAGAATAATAATAATAAGGTATTCATTCCTTTTGGAGTATGCCTACTTCGTTGAAGTCATTACGATTCATTTCTCGAGGTGAATCACTCCTCCTCTTCTCTTCTTCGGTATTCTATATTTTCGTGTGTGTTTTGGTCTCATTCACTATCTCTCTCTATAGCGCTCTATCATCGCATTTTTTCCTCCTGTCTGTCACGTCCATAACTTTGAGGTCATTTACTACCTCGTCTAACCATCTGGATCTTGTTCTTCCTCGGTTTCTGGTCTCCCCCGGCCTCCATTCCATAATCTGCCTTAGTACGTTATCTGACTCTTTTCTTATTACGTGTCCCAGCCATCTGACTCTCTGCGCCTTCATGTATTTCACAATATCTTCGTTTTTCAATACTTTGGCTAGTTCGGCGTTTGTTCTCATTCTGTATTCATTTTCTCCAATCTTTTTTGGTCCTGTCATGGTTCTTAATATTTTTCTTTCAAACACTCTCAACTTCTCCTCCTCATTCTTGGTCAGGTTCAACACTTCCGAAGCATAGGCGACCACCGTTCTCACAAAAATCTTGTATACTCTTAGTTTGGTTCTAAGAGTTATATTCTTGTTCTTCAATATCTTCTTGTTTACATGGAATGCCCTCCAACCAGCTTGTATCTTGTAAGATTACAATTTTGAAATTAATATAATTTCAAATTTGCCGCTGTTTTAAGTTAGAATATTTTAATCACCGTGTATATTTGAAGTTGTTAAAGAATTGTTTCGGTAACGATCGTAGGAGAACGTGACGAGATGCGAACAACCGGTAAAGCGCTTCACTTGTTGCTTGACTTTTTAACAGTTAGTTTGTTGAATTAAGATAAATTCTATTTTGTTAATTTACAGTGGTGTTTTAATAATCAGGTATAAAACTTTATTTAAATAATTATTTGATCTATATTTTGGCAATGTAAAGAGGTTGATTTATTTGATTTTAATATTATTTTAAGGGTTTTTTCAAATTATTACAACAAACTTTGTTGAAAGTTTATTTTAATGTCTTACATTAAAATCAATTTAATATTATTATTAGTTAAAGGTAAATCATGTCATTTATAGAATCTATTTATTAATCCTAATATTATTATGGGTAATGAACTTTTGAATCATTTTCTTTGTTCAAATCTATGTTTAGGTAGGTGGGTGGATTCAAGGTTGTTTTGCATCAGCAGAAACTTTTCTTAGAAATAAAACTTACATTGAATGTTATCAGTGCAAGCTGTTCTAAAACATATACAAAGAAGGGTAATTTATATTTTTATACCGGAAGAGTGTAAATTTCAACTAAGATTAATTTATAAATGAAAGATTTCATTTTCTGTTGCTAAATTAATTTATGTCTCATATACAGGGTGTTGCTTCAATTTAATTAATCATTATTTACAATTATAAAGAATTTAGGAATTCCTTGCCCTCACAAGGTGTAGGAAATAATGTAACGGGTGTTCACAAATTTTATATACATGGTAGATTTTGACTTATGTAATACAATGGTTTGGTTTCGGTTTATAAAGTACAATTTAGCTTTCCGGTGACTCTGTATGAATGTGCCCAAACCCTGGCAGGCTGGAAATAAACTACGCAGTACTGCATAGCCACGAAAGGCTAACAATAAAGCAAGTTTACATTAAACCGTTCCCAAAACTTTGTATTAAGTTAGGTGGTAGTAACGTAGATCTGGTTTTGGTTATTTTGGTTAAAAGGGTGGTGGTGTAAAGGTAGATTTAAAAGGTATTTTTCCATTAACCGCTAGTGTTAAAACAAAACACATAATAGCTTTAGAAAATCTTCATAGAATGTACCAAGTACATGAAGAAAAGATTAAAACAATCCAAAGGATTGAATCCCAACAAGTAATTTAAAAGTTATCAAATAACATAAAGCGATTTAAAACAAATCGACTTTCAGGGTAATTAAATCTACAGATTTATTAGGTCACAATTTAGGTAAATCATTGCTTCAGGTTATATTCCTCAAACAAGAATATTAAAGATAAATAAAAGAATTGACATTGCCCAAAATATGGTAGTTTTATTTGTGTTGGAAGTTAATGGTTCGTCTCTCTTTTGGAGCGATCATTTGTTTGTTACAGTTGTTTTTGACACTATGTTTTGTACACCGGAAGAAAGAGTTTGGTTACGAGATGACGATCGTAGGTATTTCACAACGTGGTGGTCCAAGGTTATTTTCCGTGTCGTCGAAGAAGTGTGATTTTAGGTTTGAACTTTGTTGGTTCTCGAGAGATGGCGGTTTTCTGGAGAGGACGTTGGCGCGAAGTTCAAATTCAAAAGTTGCATCTTACAATCTTTTCATTTATTTCTGGGGATCTTTCGTTGTTCTTATTTAGTTGTACTCCCAGGTACTTGCATTTATCCACCTCTTCGAACGTATATTTTCCAATTTCTAGGTCTTTTTGTCGTGAATCATCTCTTCTCTTAAAATTCATGTATTTTGTCTTGCCTTCATTGATCCTTAGCCCCATTTCTATCGAATGTTTCTCTATTTCTCCGAATATCTGTACCATTTTTTGCTTTGATCTTGCTATAACCACGATATCATCTGCATATGCTAGTATTTGCCATTCCTTCGTTAATATTGTTGCTCTGGTACCCAGTTTTCTCACAACTCCCAGACCATTATATTTGTTGGAAATTTAACGGTAGCTTTTAAACACTGATCTTTAAATTATTCCGTTCATCTTCGCCGAATGTACTGAACACCATCGGTATCATGTAAATTAAATTTGGACTCATCTGAAAAAATTACTCTATCGTACATTTCTTCAGTCCATTTTGAATGTTCTTGAGCCCAGTTAAGCCGGACAGATCGCATTTTTTAGGATAGCAATGGCTTTTTTCTAGGTCTCCGTGCATTTAACCCAACAGCAGTGGAAGAAAAAATTTGTACCGCAGTTGCTTCAGACCATTCAGACTATTCCCACACAGCTCTGTTGATGTCTACGCTCTGTTCTTCAAACATGTTCGTTCTAAATGATGATCGCGTCTCGATCTTAATTAATAAACTGGTCTTCTTACATCGCCCGGAATCGAACGAGACAATCAGCATTAGCAGTCAATGTCCATAACTACATATTATATGATATTAACAAAAAAAAATCGCAAAGGAAATTCGAACTCTGAGAGTTCAATCTAACCATTTGTCTCCCATATTCTCCTAATTTTAATTACTGAAATAGTAAACCCATTGTTCTTATGTTTTCCTTATGAATGAAAATATCTTTTGGGTGGTTGCAATAATTTTTCTAAAATTTCGTTATTGTCATTATAAAAATTATCTCATCATCATAAACGTATTAGAAAATAAAAGGCTAACAGGTTTAAGTGTTTTCGTAAACTTGAGAAGTATTTTAATAGCTCCACAGGTAGTAGGTCTAATCATAATATATTTATATGTGGGTGTGTTTATTGATCTCGTTTTGTTAAATAATTAATGTGGTTTCGTTAATGACCAATTTAAGAAAATTGTCTATTATGTAAATTTGAATAGAAAAATAATGCAGTGTTAATTTTTGCAAATGTAGGTTATGGAATAATCCTTATTATAATAAAATCTATCACGGGACATTTTGTATACATATTCAAATGTATGAACGGCACCTGAATAAAATATTGTAACGTTTATTATTCTTTATATTATTCACTTGACACTATAACATTTACGCTTATTTGGTTTATATCAGCATGATCGATTTTGTGTTGCAAACTAACCTAGATAATGCAAAGTAAGGTATTGTCAGGTATTTCAATTTGCTACCACCGTTTTTTAATTGATTTAATGGCTTTAATTGACGTTTTTAATCAGATAAAGGCTGCTGTCTAAATATGAAGAATTTACACAATTTTGTAACTTTCTATTCAATTTCTATTACTTTATCTAGTTTTGTTTTATTCGGCGTATGTTTAGCATAGGTACAAGAATTATGTAAAACAATTTGGGCAGATTTAATGGTTACATTTCAAAAAGGAATACAAGCATGTGATGCAGAAGAACATAAAAAACTGTTCATCATATCCATACTGCACTCATGTTAAACCAATACTTGCATTATAATTAATATGTCTAAAGTAAATTAATAAAAACATATTCGGCCTTAATATAAATTTAAAAGTCAAAATTATACTTCAAAAAGCAAGTATTTTAATTAAAAATACCAGTTCCATCGAAGCAAAATTTATAGTATTCTGCATATCGTCTGAATTATGACATGCATGCAAAGATTGTCCAGCCTCCACTATCTTGCACATCTGTAATTTAAAATTTAATAATACAGAATTTTATGACGATAATCCAGCTTTTATGCCAATTTATATCAATTCCGCATTAATGACGACTGTATCAATCTGTTTATTTACGAGGATATCTGTTTTATTGGTATCTCGGCCTGTTCGACTTATACTGCTACATAATAAAATCAAGTAAAATTTTTATCGATATACTGAAAAGATTTCTTATTAAATATGCCACGGTGTAGTTCGCTGATCAATAAACTAGAAAACAAGAAAATTGAAAAAAGTTTGTACCTGGACCGGTACGATGACGATATCGTATATTGACTTCGGCACTATAATTTTTAAAAATATTCAAGCTATAATTTACATTTCTTTGTTGCTAACTGTTCCCTACTGGAAATTTTTACCATATTTAAAACATGTATTGTGTTGAGGTCATTACAACGTGACCCCACGACACATTTTTTTAGAAAAAAAGAAGCAAATAAATGCATTCGAAAATTGCAATTTTTTCACACCAACGCCAACTTTTTACGTTAAAATAAATAAATTTTAGTTTTAGATATTTAGTTAATGCAAATCGAATCGTTTATAAGAGAATATGTGGCATCAAGTAGCACGAGCAAAAGAATGCTGTGGGAGTTATACCTGTTGAGCACGAGCCATTCTCGCGATAGATGACAGGTTCGGATTTAATCGCAAGTTTAAAACAATGATGCCACCCACACTCGAACTAAACCGAACAGGTTGTTTCCCAAAGTGGATAAGAACCTGCGTGCACCATATGGCGTTCGATTTTCTTCTTTTTGCTCGGAATTTTTAATCTTCAACAGATTTCACGGTTTATTTATTTAAAGCCGTTTTCGGTTAGTCGGAAACCTGATTAATGCAATGCGTTGTTCCTTGATAATCAAGCAAAAGAAAGGAAAAGTCACTGCCCGCTTTACAACATTGTAATTAGGTAGCAACAGGTGAAATGCGAGAGATACGACCTTCTCGTTCGGATGGCGCATAGGGATGAAGTTTAGCCACAATTCGACCACGATATCGTCTTGTATTCGCGCAGGATTAAGCGATGGTAAAATACATGTTTCAAGTTTCAAAATTTACATAAACTTGAAAAAATCGTAATGTATTCTACTGTGATTGTACAGTACATTGACACACCTGTTCTTTTAAGGAGTTTCTGTAATTTAATTCAGAACAGGTATGTTTAGTGAGTTTGTATATTATACTCGTTCCTTTCTGTATGCATATTTTCAATGAGAAGCAATATACTTCCAACTAGTAAAGACGATATCTCAGATATTTGTTGTTATGTTGGTACTTTTCCCATGGTAGCTTTGCTCTACATAATAGAAATTTCTCATCGCAAATTATACTTGACAATAAATTTACTTAAGTATTTAAATAAATCTTGTAAGATTTATAAATTATGTTTCTGTAATTTATTATAGGAAAACTATTAAAATATTATGTAGTTCAGTGTTAACTTTATTAAACTAATTCGCAATAAATCAATTTTGAATTAGCATTAATGTCATTAATATTGCCAAAAATAGGAAAACCACCTTGAAATATAAAACAAGACAATAATATTTTTAACGATTTATCTATTGAAGAATTTAATGTCATATTGTAACACTATATGGTTATGGTCAAACCAAGTAGTAACATTTAAAGTGGTTATTAACCACTTGTAGGTAGATAATAATTTTCTATAAAATTCGATAATTGCGGGCGTTTAATGATAATTGAAAAGCAGTAATGGTGTTAAAACTACTTTGGTCCTCTCATCAGCTTGGTGCATCCTTTCACGTATTCCATTTACATTTCAACAAAAGTATATGTCAAAGAAATACTTGTTTATATGTACTATACAAGTAACTATTTTATAGATTCCGTGAACGTGTATAAAATTTATTGATCATAAAAAATATTAATAGAGATTGACCAAAATAGTAGATATTTATTACATTATAAAAGTTTAGTATACATGTCATATAGATAATATTATTTAAAAGTAACATAAGTATCATAAGTTCATAAGTATCCATTTGCAGTTAATTTAGCCAAGCGAAATAAATCTTTTTGTATACGCCTAAAATAGTCCAAACTATATTGCTCTCCTAATATATTTGTTATTTATTACTTCTTTGGTAATACTTTTCCAATTATATTTTTTCAATAAATTTCGAGGTTAAGATTTGGGTCAAAAAGTGAATTTTTTTAATTAATGAGGTTAAATTTACTGGAGGGTTTGAAAATTTTTGTTTTGTGTTAATAATTTCATGAGTGCAAAATAAATCAATTTTGAACACACCCAAAAGAAACGCCATATTTTAAATTAAGTTTACAGCACATCCGACTTTTATATAAAATTATACTATGTAAATATTAATAACAAGATTACGGTAATATAGTTTAACTATATTTCTTCTTATAGAGTGAAAACCTGCTACATGCGATTTATGTCCGGTCAATTTTTGGATCAAGAATTTGCTTGGGATAGAAACTTAGTGTAAAGATAATTCCTCAAGCGTTTTCTCACAACTCAATAATGGTTTCCGTTTTGAAATCATATTTTACTTGTCCGAAAATAAATCGACTAAATTTCTTCATATTATTATTGTTTTCATTGCTGATAAGCTTACCCGTGCCTACTTTCATTTATTTACGTTTCTGAAAGAGGTACTGCACTAGGAATGCGACTTATTCATATAAAGTAAGGACTTTCTAACTTCTTTCTGGTCCCTGAAAAGAAAGCATTCCGCAAGCAGTCGGGCGACCAAATTAAGCACTTTTTGTATATTTACACTAAAAAATTTATGACACAAAGTTAGTTGGCAAATATATATGTACATTCACAATAAGCTATATACAGATAGTTACGAAATATATCATTCGTGATTATAAATTTTTATTCGTTTCGTGACTTTGAAAATGTTACCCGGCTGCGTTCAAGTAAGAACACCTTAGAAAATAGAAAATTTGCACTTAATGTTACTGAAAATCAAAGTATCCAAGATTACTTAGAGGGCTCTTTTGTTTTGATAAGGGAGGAGGAAATCTTAAGTAAGACACCGCTCAGCCCGAACTGAGCGGTATTATGGGGTTTTACCCAATAAAACCTTCTCCCTATCAAATCTTGGTATCACTGGGTATTGCCGCTGGTGTTGCGCTGATCTATGTCGTCTTAAGCGGCCTACAGATAGGGTATTGTATGTGGATGGTAGAATCGGTAAGAGTTAAAACGCATTAACTCAGGTAGGAGCGTTCAGGTAAGGAACGCTAAGAAAGTAGGAACGCTCCTACCTGAGTTAATGCGTTTTAACTCTTACCGATTCTACCATCCACATACAATACCCTATGTGAATGCAGCTTTAGTCTCTAAGGACTGCTTGTTCTTCTGATTTCATCAGCTCTTTGTATTTCTAGTTCTTCATTTTCTTTGAATCCGATTATATCTTTGGTCATTTTATCTATAGCCTCCCGTTCCCCTGGGCACTCAAACATAATTCCAACTATTGTGTCGGGGTTGAGGGGGCTTCCCGTTTCGGCCTCCGTAGCAGATTTCTTTGCTGCTCCTACCTTGCACAGTGGAAGACGGTGTGTTCAACATCGTCTATCTGCCGCAGTAGACGCAAGCGTCGCTTTCCTGCTTTTTCCACTGGAGCAGGCGAGAGGCGAAACTTCCATGCCCAGATAGTATTTGGGCAAGGTAGGACTTAGAGAGCCTAACTCCAACAGATGCCACACACTTTGGAAGGCAACAAGAAATACCTCAAGGTAACAAGAAAAGTATAACTAAAAATTTAATGAGCAAAAAATGACGAAGTAAAAGCTGAAACATTCGCTCAACATCTAGAAATTTTTTTTAACTATTCACGTCAATGTCAACGCTAGAAGAAGAATTAATAATATCGAGCTACCTCGAAGATCCATTTTAGCTTAGTTTTCCTATTAGAAGATCAAAAGTCAAGAAGTTAAATATACTCTACGAAAATAAATCTGCAGGTTTTGACTTAATTACACGAAAAACTCTACAAGAACTATCAGAAAAATGAGAACAACTGGTTACATTGATCTTCAATGAAATACTACGAACACACCAATTTCCAAACTTGTAGGAGGTAGCTCAAATAAAATTAATATTCAAACTTGACAAGAAACTCCCAGACATTAAGTCATAGAGGCCCATAAATTTACTACCACTGTTCTCAAAAGTTTTTGAAAAAGTTTACTGAAAAATACTAAAACCTTTATGAGAACAGCAAAATATAATACCAAACCACCAGTTTGGGTTCACAGACAAGCATGAAACCATCGAATAAGTACATAGACTGATAAATGTAATTAATAACCATCTCGAGAAAAAAAGGACATGAGGGACTATTCCAAATAATTTTCCAAAAAAAAAAAATTAAAAAGGGTTTACCTTCAGATATTCCTGAATTTAATGTAGAAATTACCAATAAATCTCTGTTTTTTTACCAGTATTTTCAATGAAGAGCTTAAAAAGAGTTATTATTTCGTACGAATTTCGTATTAAGGAAAATTGGACAGTATATTCTAAATTATTTTTATAATCCCTACGATGAACATGTCACGTAGTTACTTATTATGTAAAAGCTCATCGTATAGAATATATATAGCAAAAACTCCCGGTTTAACTTGTCCTTGTTGAATATTTTCACGTAAAGGTTCAAAGGTCTGAAATGTTTATAATTAGGGTTGTTCTTTTGTGCAATAACTGTTATAAAAACTAACAATAAATTAACAAATAGTCACAAAGGCTTAAGAGTCAAGATCAAGGATAAAACCAATAAACGATCATAATATGAACTACACGTTTATAAAATAAAAATAAAACTAATCACAGCAGTGGCTTGACTGATCGATTAATTACAGCGCAGAAATTCCGGGTTTGAAGTGTCTTGGACTTCACAAATATATTTTTAGCTCTGTGTTTCGATGAACAGTGACACTTTCTACAGTCAAGAATTTTTGGTATTCCAATAACTCGCCAATCGTCCATCATTAGAATTATCGAGAAAACGCGCGATTAAAAAAATATCTTTGGGGATGCGACCAATAACCAACAATTTAAGCCGGATAAAGTTGCCCTTATGATGCTTTTTAAATCTACGAGTTTCATGATTTTCTTAAATTGTTATGGCTGAGAAAACCAAAATAATTTCAAACTACTTTAATTCAATTGCAAAGAGTTGGAAAGGCAAAAAGTGAAGTGTCATGAACCATCTGATGTTGATAAAAATGAAATTTATAACCGTTGAAGTCTCGGGAACTAAAAACTGTTAATTTTTATTGCGAATTTAAAGAAATACTTGTTCCTTTTTCAGCAAATAAAATTAGAAAGCGATTTTAGGTAGACACATATAAATAATCACACGATAGTAATAGTAAATTATGTTATATATTAATTTGTTAAAAATTATAATAAATGATATTAAAAGAATATTAATAGCTATTTAGGAAAGTAGTTTATTCTTTTTAATATTTTAAGGTTCATTTTGTCCAAAATGGTTAGTTAAATCATTAATTTGCATTAGGCATTAAAAATCACATTATAAACATGAATGCAAAAAAGAAAAATATTACGGTAATTTTAACCCTATTCGTTACAGTCTGTTGTAAATTATAATAAGTTTAAATTAATACGACGATTTTTAGTGGAATGGCAAAAAATATTTTGAAAAATAATTTTCAATTACCTGTACTTTTTTGAAAAACCGGTTAAGAAATTATACTAGAAGAACCTTTAAGAGTAATCTTTGTAATTATTATAACAATAGTTATGCGAGTAAAGTGGTATAAGTGATTTTTCGAATAGATTATAAATTGAATTAAAAAGTGATGTGAGCTATTAAATAGCAATTAATCTGTTTTTTTATATTAAATCAGCACATCAAGTGTTTCTGGCTTTGAAGTTATGCTGTCTAGCTAACTGTAATTAATTAAATAAAAAAAAATTAACTGACAGTAAATTAATGATCAAACTTTATAAGACAATACATCAGAACGATAGATTACTTTGCCTTTCCCTACCAAACTACTTCAAGATTGTATCGAAGTGCTGTATGTATACCTACTTATTTGAATTTATACAGTATTCATCGATTTTTTTTTAGTGTCTCGGAATATCGAGTATATTAGAATTGTTAATAGCCTGATACAACAATAAATTATATCTTTTGAAATTCTCTTCTATTATAATCAAGTTTCAAGATAATTTGTTACGGCACGGTGTGATAATTACGAAACAAATCTTTGCTCGGTGCACACTTCGGTAGCGCAACAATAAAATTGTACAAATCAACTACACGATTTTTGGTGTTGTTTAATTAACTTAACACAGTTCGTAATTTCACAAAAGTCGTGAATAACAGATATTATTTGCTATTACTCACAACAATGATATTAAGTTTATTCAACCATTCATGGTCAATTTCAAGAAAATACTGATTAACCATTTTATCATAGTTGACATACATACCTAAAATGGAAAATATTTTGAGTATTGCTTTACAATATTTTGTCAAATTACCGATTGATATCTTAACGATTATATTGTATTTACGTATTAAAATTATCGGGTTGATAAGTTCGTAGCGTTTTTTTTAATTTAAAATTTAAATTTTTAAATATAAAAAATACATAAACTAATCAATAATAATTATATTCTCCAGTATTGTTTACGATTGACTCCCAACGTTCTGGCAGTTTTTCGATTCCACGCCTGAAGAAATCCGGTGGTTTGGAGGTGAAGAAGTCGTGGAGTCAGTTTTGAAGAGCTGCTTTTTTAATGTTAGCAGTATGCGGACGGGCATTATGATGCTGCAAAACCACTTGATACCGTCTTGCCGGTAGTTTTTCTTGAATTACAGTCTCCAGGGGACGTAGTTGTTGACAATAAACCTCAGAAGTGATGGTTACATTCCTCGGAAGTAATTCATAGCAGATGATGCCTTCTTTATCCCACCAGATGCACAACATTACCTTGCGTGGATGGGCACCAGCTTTTGCACGAGGATTTGCTTGTTTGTTAGGGCTCAGCCATTCCTTTCTGTTCTTGATGTTGATGTAATGGCACCAGTTTTGGTCACCAGTAACAATTTGGGACAAAAACAGGCGATGTTGTTAACGAGCTAAACGATGACGAGCAAGCAAAGAAGCACAAATGGTAACACGTTGATTTTTGTTGTTTTTACTCAAAATGTATTGTACCCAAACACCCAACTTTTGAACTTTGCCCGCGGAATGCAAATGTCGTACGATAGTTGATTGGTTACAATTCATTATATCTAGGGTGCCCGGGCAAAACAGTATAAGTCACAATGTGGTCAAAATGAGATATATCGACTATAGACTGCTTTATAGCTATTCTATGCGTTGGTACGATAGTATAAGTAAATATTGTTGCCTAGCCTACTTATAAAGGTAGGTATAAATAGTATAGCTAAAAAGATCAAGTCCAAATAGTACAAGTCAACTTATACTACTTGGGCACATCTAGTGTGACATAAAAGTCTGACTTATACTATTGTGTCCTAACTTAATAAATTCCTGTAAAGGTAAACAAATAAAACAGCGCAAAACATTACCCCTGGGAAGGTGTCGCATGAGGTGTCCAGATAAGTTGGACAAGAATAATGAAGAAAAAACAATCAGGCAGCAAATATTTGAAGAATATTGGAGTTTAGATGCGAGGGATAAAAGAGTTAGCTTCGTGGTTGGTTTTGTAGATACTCATTCTCCTAAGACATCTAGGAAAAGAATAACAGATCCAGAAAAACAGAAGGATCGCATATTTTTCATTTTTAAATAAATGGAGAACATATTATTCGTATCTGTCGAGGATGTTTCACGAAAACTTTGAATGAAACAAATATGTTCATCACATATTATGATGAACATATGCAGTTACAACCGTATGTGGAATTGCTCCTGATGATAATAGGGGCCGAAGACCTCCAAAAAAATAGGCACACCTTAGAGAAAATTCAAGAAGTGCAAGATCACATTTCTGCATTTCCGCTATACCGTTCTCATTATACACGAAGAGAAAGCAGTCGTCGATACCTTCCTCCTCATGTAAACTGGAGAATTCTCAAGAACTTCTCAAAAGCAGTTTATTACTCAGGAAAAAAGACGATCAAGGAAATCCTTTCAACTGGCACACCGTCAAGTGGTTTCGGTATACCCAAGATCCTGGAATTTTCTACTTTAAGACTACCATAAGTGAAGATGCACGATTTAGTTCCTTGAATTTTAACCGCAGAGGGCATTTGGGAGAGGAACTGAAGCCAAAAAAATGTTATACCACAACTCTACCAATTTCCAAAGAGAAAAAGAAAGACATTCTTGACTTCCGCTTATATCACCAACGTTTCACGATTTTTATAAAAATTTGTATACCAATATGAAGTCCCTGGTCGATATCCAGATGAAGAAATTGAAGAATATGACGAATAAACGTTTAATACTGTCAATAAATTGTAAAAATAATTTGTTTTGAGTTTAATAAAATTGTGTTCTTCATTTAAAATTGACGGTCTTCATAATATTATAAGTCAATTTTGGTTTTCGGTCAAATAAGTATAAGTCATGAAATTTCTAAAATATTTGGGATTGAAGACATATTTGGGATATGTCTTGTATTATCAATATTGTGTTTACATAATGATGCGATTAACGTACCATTATGACATTTGTCTTTGTGAAATATCAGTATAACAGAATATCGTCCCTCCTGAACAATTGTGTTTTTTGACTTATACTCTTATGCCCGGGCACCCTATTGCCCTATTCCCAAGTTGATTGACGTGGATCATCACGAATTGAAGCATTTAATTGGTCTTCATCAAAGCCGCATGGTCTCCCTGAACGTGGGAAATCATTCATATCAAAATGTCTCTTTTTGAAACGAGAAAACCATTTTCGTTCATTACTTTCCACGATGGCGTTCTCTCCGTAAACGGCACAAATGGTTCTATCGGCCTCCGATGACTTAACTCATCGGCTAAACTCAAACAAAAGGATATGTCGGAAATGTTCATTTTTTTGTACTTGACACTCCATTTTCTTTATCCAGCAATTACACCTAACTTTCTAGAAATTGAAAAATTCAAGAAGTACTCAGTAAAACAATACTATGGCATTAAAATGACATTGATATTTCTCAATCAAATTTGTTTCCAAAGCAGTCTCACCGAGAGTCTTACCTTGGAAACCAAAACGCTACGAACTTATGCATCAACCTGATATCTAGTAAATAGTATAAAAAATATAATAAAATTTTTAAAATGAGGCGTTGAGTATGAAAGTGGAGTAATTGATAAAATTACAAAATAATCTATGTGGGGGTATTATTTCCATATATATTTTGCCTATTTCTTCACATTGTCGGCTTCCTGCAAGAACTCACCAAGTTAAGTTTTTTAAAGTAAGAAAATTCTAAGTAATTTCAGTCATAAGTTTTTTCAGTCAATGATTCCTTAGACATTGTGCATTTCTACTTTTAAAGTAAAGTCTATAAAAGTATAAAATAACAATACTAAAGTTTATATTTAAGATGTTATTTTTAAATATGATTTTATACGGTTTGTAGGTAAAATGATTTAGTGAGTTTTTGCAATTAGCCAACGATATAACATAATATATTTGGTCATGAACCCTTAAGTGCGCGTGGCGGAGCTACACGGGGCGGGGGTGCACACGTTTGCGAGAAAATACCATACTTGAACTTATTCAATTTTATTCTATAATTGAAGGGCCTAGTGGAAAAAGTAGTTAAGTCACTTTTTTTTCAATTTGTAGTTGAGCACATTTTCACATTGCGGCATTTATTCTCTACAAATTAGTATAAAAATCAAAAATTGAAAAAAAGTGACTTAACTACTTTTTCCACTAGGCCCTTCAATTATATTTTATTTCAATATGTAATTATTTATCTTACTTTGTGTTCACAGTTTTGTTCATAATATTATACACGTTGGTCTAATATAATTTTAAACAACTGCCCGATAGCTTTGCCTCCGTGTTAAAAATTCCTTATCTATTTCCATATTCAATTTAATTATTTTCTTGTACTGATTTTAAATTTTCCAAAGATCACCTAATTTTACTTCTAATTCAATCCTTCAATAAATCACTTCCACACACTAATTATTCTTCATTTAAATTATTTTAGATTTCGATAGGTACCAATATTGTAAAATAAATTTTCGAATAAAAAACTTAAATCATTACATCGAAATGTACAATATACAAGAGGTCATGTGTTGTTTCATATTGGGTTCTCCTTATAGTTTTATTCAAAGTAATAATTTCTCAACCAGAAAAATTTTCAGGGTATTTTTTGACATTTTTTTAAAATAGTGTATGTTTCAATGGATTACTAGCTGGTCGCATTCGAAGATGCTTCCAAATTCACAGTCTAGTCCCTGGATTCTGAAGTAATTCAAATATAATCTTTGATTATTTAGTATCACATAGACAACTCATATGGGAGTTTTGGAAATAAATTATGAAATAATAAATCGTAAATTTAAGTAATGCCAAACATTCGAGGTCTTCTGGTTTGAATCTGTATGGAGATCTGTCTTATAAAATGAAAATGTTCCTGAATTTTAAGAATTTTAACGCCTCAATTTTAAGATTAAAGACGAAATATAAAATTAATACAAACCTGTTCCTTCATCGTTAAATCGTCAAAGAGTAATATAGATACTTAAATATTATAATATAAATATATAATAAATAATTATATAGAAAGTAATATAAATATACAAAATGTTATTTCTAAAATTATTCTTTATAAATTCAATAAAAACCGCTGTTATATCTACTTAAATACATCACAGATGCTTGCGATCAAGATAAGGCACAACCCAAGCACAAACGTGAGCTTTAATACATTACAATCGACATGTATGTGCATTACTTAACTTCGCCAAAAAATTATACAAAATTTAATAAAATTGACAGATAACATTTGGACGGAATAAAAGAAATTTTCTAGCCAATATAATATTTAAGAAGTAATCATGAAACCACCAAGAAAATAATTATTAAATATAAAAAATACATCAACATTAATAACAAAAATGTTTTTATTTCAAAAATCCTTTTCAACATTAAATCAGTATTATCGAATCAAAGTTTGAGTTTAAAATAATTAACAGATTTATAAACCTGCTATAAAATGCACAGGTTGAGAAATCCTTACACAGTTTTCTGGAACTGATAAAAATTGAAGGTGGCTGGGCTCTGGATAAGAAATAAGAAATCAACGTTACTTGTACATATAGCAAAATTTTGGTAAATCCATACAGATCAAAAGTTATAAACCACAAAGGTTAAATTAATTTTTTTTTTTAAATTTGCGTCTACCTAAACATAGTATTTCAATTTTCGCATTAGCGGTTCTTCAGTCAAAATGAGGACGACTGAAAACTAAGAAATATTTTAATTGAAAATTAAAAATTTCCAGAAGAAATATAAGACAAATATCTTCAAGCCAAAAATTTAAAAAAAATCTTTAATAGTACTACTCGTAAATGTAGGTATATTTTAATATGAGTTGCAGGTACCTACCTATAATTTGTTTAAAAGTATTCCAACACATCACTATAAATTATATGAAAATCTATTAAATAATAATAACAAAAAAACCAATGTAAGTTCGGCCAATAAAATATTCACTAAGTGGAGGTAATTTTTCAAATAACCACATTAGCGGTCTCAGCAATCTGCACATATACGGTTTTATTATAGATTATAGAGTAGGCGTTTATTTAAATTCCTGACACTCAAAGTATAATAAATCAAAAGAATTAAAGAAAAGTCTTTACTTTCAAAATTATATAATAAACTGCGGTAATGAAATTAAGATCTTCCTTAGGTAAATTAGGTAAAATTTGCAGAAATAAAAAGAAATTACAAGGATAAGCCAGGATTTGTGTCACTTGTTCAAATGCAAACACCAAACAGGTACTTACACCCATCGATAGCATTGCCATTATCCAATTGCATCGTAGGCATTGTTTCAGGCTTGACCTTAAATCTCAGTGACATCATCAATAAATAACAATAAAACAGATGTAAAATTACAATGACTGCAGCACCTACACAGATAAGATGATACATACAGGTTTATCGTGGTCAAAGCCTATCACATGGGCGCGAGCTAAAGATTAACATACAATAGACCCATACCGGAATCGTTTTTAAACTTCCCAAATAATGCCAAGAGAAATCTATCCATTTAGTTTATGCGATAATTAAATTTAATTATTCACTTTTAAACGTTTGTTGCAATAAGCAATAACATTTTCTCTTACTTTGTTATCACAGAAATTGCATTTGTATAATAATTACAGCCATGTATAGCTAATAATATAAATCAAAAATATAATTGTTATTAAAATTAACAATCAAATAGGTATCTGTCTAGCAAGAATTGAAAGATGTAAGGAAGTTATATGAGTCATGAAATTCATTATGTGTCTATGTATGATTATATTAATGTTTATGTGTATAAATTTGAATACATAAATTCGATTTAGCTTACAGAACTATATTTTTCCTATAAACTTGAATATTTTTGTTCAATAGTCACAACAACACAACTACATTTGTTAATCATTAGCAGATCAATAGATTTATAATATTGGAAGTTACTTAAATTTCGTAATGCTTTTGACAAGATGATTTATTAATTTTCTGGTAAGTTACCTTACGCGATTGATTAAATCGGTTTCAGATTGCAGGTAATTTTATAAGAGGTCAAACTGGATAGAATGGCGTAATAATTTATTCAATCAGTAGCTTTTTTGTACAGTGTAAGAATATACTATTGGAGCCGTCTCTGTATCAAAATTATAGTATGTTGATTTAATTACACATAATTAAATGTAAATTAATTAGCATAAAAATAGAATAAAATCAAGTCATAGAATTTATTGGTAAGAATAAAAAATAATAAGATTACTACTAACACCGTGATTCACGATTATTTTTGTATTTAAAACCTCGATACCGTTATCTTCATCTTCAATTTAAAGTATCTCAATTTTCAGTTCTAGCCTTATTTTTCCGCCCCTACTGGCCTTACCAATGATGTGATTCTGAATCGAAAAGCCTTCATTTGATTCAATTCAAGATTTGAGATATATAACCAACGATTATTCGAAAATACACAATATCGTTTTTCATACAGTTTTTGGCAGTGTCCATCGGATTATGTAGATATTGGCTGAGTTAGATTCTAGGATAGTTATCGCTTATGTCATTGTGAGGGACAGGAAATCAACGAAAAAATAGTGGAAACTAACAACTTTTTGTTAATTAACACCAACCTTCACACGACAATAATAAATGAATCCTCGCCAAAGTAATAGGGTCTACACACGATCCAATCTGGTCGGGCCGACAAGCTGTCCTACACATGAGTTGAATAAAGATGCGGCTATTGTGTCCTTGTTCAACTCATGTCTAGGACAGCTTGTCGGCCCGACCAGATCGGATCGTGTGTAGACACTCTAAGAGTTTAAAACGTCCACAAAAAAAGACGAAAAAAGAAACGTGCACAAAAAATAGATTGCACGACAAAAAAGTATATTGCATGCCAGAAAACGGATATTGCACGACAGAAAAATATATTTTGTCGGGTAAAATAAAAAATAAAAAGAATGACAAAAAAAAAATCAAATATCCTTCGAGCATTGATAAATAATTAATAATTTTATCACCAAGTCCTCAAGCAGCGTGCTTTTAGGTAACAACTCTCCGCATACGGCGTCGGGTTGTTATTGGGCACCTTGAAAGCAACTAAAGCAACAAATTAGAAATGCCCTTGGGATATGACTAGGGGAAGGTGGGGCAGAACGGGGGTCGATGTGGTTGGGACAGTATTTGAAGGTGTAAATAAAGAGGTAAAAATCTATTATAGTGTGAATAAATTTATTTAACATGTCGTTTAACATCTCCGATGTTCAAAATTAAAATAATGAAAATACTTGTATTTATTTTAAACGTTTGAAAAAAAAAGGTTATATTCCCGTTCTGCCCCATGCTTGGGGCAGAACGGGGTATTCATTAAAAGGTGAAACAAAATCATGTTTTATGGCTGGCAAAGTTCCTATTTTGTTAACAATTTCTGTGTTTTTTTTTTCTATTTTGTTAACAGTTTTCTGGGTATTCTCCTTCCTTTTTTCGTTACCGGTGAACAGTTTTTTCTTAAGTCTATTTTCTTTGGCTTCCTTGATCTTCTTAGCATTATTAGCCGCTTCTTCGAGTTCATTCTTATAAGGGGAAGCTGTCAGGATTGCCGTTTTGCCTCGTTTCCTCGTCACTCGCTTTTGCCCCGGCTTTACTCTGGGTATGGGAAGTATATGTTCAGGCGAAAACCTCGGAAAGTAGTACCCCGTTCTGCCCTACCCCGTTGTGCCCCAAGTGTTGGTAAACCAAACATCGCAAGGTTAGCGACAGCCATGTTACTTCTCCAAGACATGTTAACACGTGAAAAGACACTTTAAACAACGCTTAATTCGGTAGACTAAATTGGAATAACGAAAAGTAATGTGAAATATATCTTACCTTGTTTTCAAATATTCATAAAGTTGTAGTTTTATACAGATTTCAGGGAGGTGTTTAATGAACAAAGGAGAAACACTTGGTAATTCACAACGACCGTTCTTATTACTGCACAGATGCATAATGAAGGTGTATAGAGAGTTGCAGCGAACTGCAGTGCTACTATCAGCAAATAAACCTGATTCCCCGTTCCGCCCCGACCCCCATTCCGCCCCACCTTCCCCTACTAATTATTTATTAATGTCAGCGGTAGTCAATGAACTTAATACAACCTTTAAAGTACCGATCGAACAAGTATGGCACTAGAACAATAGTACAAATGTTTGGCTATCATCATTAGCGTAGCGTAGTCTGAAGAGCGGACAGGGCAACAGTTTTGGGGGCACTGCTTTTTAAAAGAACGACTGCTGTGAAGTAGCTGATAAAAGTAACTAAAGAAATACATGGAAGACACCACCGATATATGTACATATCTTATTGATCATAAGCAAAATCTGGAAGGGGGTAGAAGGTTTTTTAAATTAATACTTTGGGAATTTAAAAATAAAGTTTTGAAAAATAATAGGTGCCTTTCGAAAGAAATTCAAAAATTGTATCTACATATAAATTTTAAAGTATTTTCTTAACTATATTGCATAAACTCTATTGCATAAATTAATTTTTATATCTATTTATTTTTTGTATTTTAAAAAATTAAAAGCATTAAAATTTGTGTGTAAAAGTGATTGTAATAAAATATTTCTAAATTTGTGTTCCCATAGGGGATCTGGATTCTGGATTTTAATTTGGAGGGCAGGGTCATAGACCCCACGCGCATTCAGGCCTCTAAATCGGGCCCATTGTACTGCCTCCGATGCAGCAACCCCCGTCCTGTCAGTCCTCAAGCCATCCCACCTGATGTAGGAACCCAAGGATTTTGGCAGGTGGAGTGCTACGTATTCTGGCCATGTCAGGCCAGAAGTCCCCCAACATGGATCCTCTTATGGACGTTAGGGCCAGGCAGTGGCAAAGCACATGCTCTGCCGTTTCGTCTTCTTCGTTGCACCCTCGACACGTTGGGTCATCCACTATCCCCAGTGTGTTTAGGTGCTTGTATAGTTTGCAATGTCCAGTTAAGATCCCTGCAATTTTTCGTAGATTATCTCGGGATAGCTTCAGATAATAATTGCGTAATTGCGATAATAATAATTGAGTGTTTGCGTGAGGGTGCTTTTATTGCCGCCCTTGCTTGCCTACATCTAAATATATTTACCCATCTGCTGGTATGCAGTTTTAGGGTATGATGTTTTAGGAGGGTATCTAGGGTTTTGACGGCTGGCACTATAATAGGCTCGGGGCCGCAGGGAAGGCTGCTTGATCCGATCCTTGCCAGCTCATCCGCCTTTTCATTACCCTCGTTGCCTTGATGTCCTTTTATCCAACAAAGAAAAAGGGCGTTTGTCATTGATATCTCATTCAGGGCCTGGATGCATTCGAGCACCAGTCCAGTCCAGAGGTGATTTTCTGGCTGTCGAGTGCCAGGAGAGCTGCCCTACTGTCTGTAGATATCTGTATGGTCTTGTCCCGGATACATCTGTCCTGGACTGTTTTTGCGCAGTGCAGTATACCAATAAGTTCCGCTTGGAACACTGAGGTGTACTTGCCCAGCGATATGCTTATGTTTAGGTCAAGTTCAGCCGAAAAGACTCCTGATCCTGTGCCGACATTATTTTTAGAGCCATCTGAGAACAGACATAAATATGTCGTATTCACGTGGGTCTTCTGAGTTTAGCAGGACGTTGAATTTCCTGTTGAATACATATTCAGGGGGGATTCTGTCCGTCTCAAGATGCAGTAGAAGTTCTCTTATCGAGAATTCCTCCAAAATCTGCATATGTCGCACAGTTCCTCTCCTGTGGTTCCATAGCTTCCAGCTGCGCAACCTAAGAGCAGCCCGTACTGCCATCTCCCTCACATGAAGATCAAGTGGAGGGAGACAGAGGAGGGTCTCAAGCGCCGCAGACGGGACCGTTCGCATTACTCCGGTTACAACCAGACAAATTCCCATAGGGGAACATTATACAATAAATCAGCGTGATTTTTTAACCTTTTTCGAACCAAGTGACCTAAGAGCAGAATATAACAAATTTACTCTATCGCGAGCCTTACCTTTCTTTACTGCTAAAATATAAAATAGATTGGTTGGTGATGCTATGATTAGAACAATTACAAATTTAAATCTGAATAGTTATACTATTTCTATAACCCTGTGCTGTTGAAATTAGAATAATTATCTTGATGATATTTTTGGCCACCTTCATCAACATAATATAATAGCCTAAATTTATCTTTGTAGGTATCTGTAACGCTGACCTGATTCGTTGATCTCTCCAGTACGGCCTTTAGGCCGCACAACCAAAGCAATTACGTGATGGCTAAGTAAAACATGACAAATCTAAGAAACTAGTGGAACTTTCTGCTGATGGAATATTAAAATTTAGTTTCATTCGCAGATGTTTCTTTTGAGATAAAGAAAAAGACATAATAATCGGGGATGATAAATGAAGCTCTGAAATTATTAGTTCCATTCTCTACATCCTACCTTTGTGAGCTAATATTCTCGTCAATGACTAAAATCAAAACTTAAAATACAAATTGTAGATTAAATAAATAACACTTTCCTCAAGTTACAAAATTTTTATAATTTATATAATAATAGAGTAGGCAGTTAAAATTTTATTTTATTGACTTTAAAAATCTGAATTTACATATTTTTAAAATTTTTAAACGTTCATTGAATATTTTGCTGATTGTAGATTTTAATGGTAATTTACTTTAACATAATTTTAAATGTTGCTATAATTATATATCTATTGTAGTTTACTGACGAAAAAGAAATTCGAAACTGGTGTTAAATAAAAATTTTGTAACTTGAGGAAAGTGTTATTTATTTAATCTACAATTATATCAACTTCAAGAGGTAACCTACAGTTAAAATATAAACATACTGGAATGGGAGATAGATTTGATTATTTGCGTTGCAAATATAGAGCCACGATGGAATAATCACATATTTTCCATCGTTTCGGGCCGTTTATATTTGGCCCATTTTCAAAGCGAAAATTAAATTATTATTAATTAATTAAATTCTATACATTGTATGCGCTTATTTAATATATTACAGACCTACATATTATACCCAATTAAAAATTTTATAATTTAACAAGAGATTAAAGTTTAACAATTTTTTTGTGTAGAACACTAGAACACGACCCCTAGATCCAGGGGGTTAAAAACAGCTGTAATAGAGGGTTAAGGTAATTTTTTAAAGAACTCTAAATATAAAACTAACAGGAATACATCCACTTTGGGCGTTTTAGCTATTTTGCTATAAAAATAATTTAAAAATTTGAAATTAATTTGTTTCGACGTTTTTGGAAAATATAATGCAATAAACAGATAAGAGATATCTCCATTTATTGTGGTTTTATTTAAATTTAAAGTTCTGACGCTCTAAAGAAAAACACCCTTTAATATATTTATTTCCTGTTTTGTTCCATTTAATCAACTTTCCAATTTTCACAAAGATCTACAGCTTAGCGTGAATTCCAAATCTTGGAATAGGCAGTCTTTACACCGTCAATTTCGGACCAGAGAGACATTTAGGCCATTTTAATATTATACGGGGGCAGCAGATTAAACATTTTGTAAGAATATATTTCATATTTCTTTTCTTAAAGTAATTTAACTATTTTACCTGTACCGTTGTAAGATTTAATTCTTCTTCTTCAAGTGCCATATCCAGTCTCCCGGACGTTGGCGACCTCTCTCCTATGTATGTGTTGTGCGTTTGAAGTATTATCACACACATAGGGGTGTGATAATATAGGGCTTAACGCGAGCTACGAACCGCGGGAAGTGTATACACTTCATCTCCAGAGAGGCTGTTCCAGGCAGATTACACCTCGGTGGTTTGCCATTGCCTTCCGAGGGGAGACGGTCAGAATAAAGTGTTACTGAGCCCGGAGTCGAACCAGGCATTCAGCTTTAGCAGCAACGCACTTAACTGCGTTAGCTGACGACCGTCTCAAGATTTAATTATCTTTAATTATATAATTATGTAGATATAGCATAATATTAAACTTTAAAAGGAAAATATTTCAATATTTATTCTGCTTTTTCTAACGTAAATTTCGTATAATTGGCCAGCAAAGAGCGCCAAAATCTATAGAGGAGGAAGAGATGGACCCTTTCTGACCCGAGTGTCTACGTCACTATGCTCTCGGTTGGTTTGTTACGTCATCACCAATAAATAGCTGCTGAAATTGGATCTAGCTGAAAATTTACATTTACGTAGCCCCTCAAAAATTTTCGTGATTAGCGTGGGACTTAGGGGGGTCGCAACTTTCATCACCATTTCAAGAAGTTTCTTTAAATATTACCCAAGAAATGTAGTTTCGAGAAAATAAAACAATTCTCAAGTTTTCTCTTTCTCATCCCAGCAGATGAAATTGTAATATTTTAACAATTATTAATGTTGTGGACTTCGGATTCTTCGAGAAGGTCTTTAAGATTGCCAGAATTGATCCTGTGGATTATTTTCTATGAAATACCTTATAGGAAATTTTAGTTCTATTACGATATGCCAATTAATCGGAAGCAGGTGAAAAAAAGGAAGAACTTTATTGTCCCATTCCGGAAGGTAATGGAAAATCATCTAGGTATAATCTGCATAGCAACAATCGTTCTCAAACTGAAGTGTATTATTATACTTCCCGTGGTTTAAAGCCCACGTTAAACAGTGGGTTCACTATATGAGTAATAATACTTTTAATCAATTAATTAGCTATAGAGATAATATACACTGTATAATAAACTCTAACTCTGTATATTAGGTCGAGGTTTCGTTTGACTTTATTGGCAATCTTCTTTGGAACTGAAAACCTTTCCATTAAAATATTAAATATCAATCGCATTGAAGTTACATTGCAATGATCCCCCCAAGTACACTGGTAATTAATGCTTGATAATATCTAAATAAAAATCTTTCAAAGGGCGTATACATCAGCGGTACTAACTGATATTGGCTACAAAATTCATCAAAAAAACACTTCAAGTAGCAATATCAAAATATAAAAAATATGAAATACAAAACAAACACCACATACACTCTCGACGCCATACAACAACGATAAATAAATTAGTAGATACAATTAATTATAAGAGATCACAATAGGATACACCGAATTTTATCTCCAGTCAGTGGTAATCTTTCAATTTTATTGCAATCATTCCTGTGCTGGTAAACTCGATCCTTCAGGCACTACTTGGTTTGTCCCACATACGATCCATCGCAATGACTATTATATAGGTTGATGCATAAGTTTATAGCGTTTTTGGTTTCAAAGGTAAGAGTAATTTGGAAACAAATTTGTTTAAGAAATATCAATGCCATTTTAACGCCATAATAGTATTGTTTTATTGAATACTTCTTGAATTTTTCAATTTCTAGAAAGTTAGGAGTAATTGTTGGCTAAAGAAAATGGAGTGTCAAGTACCAAAAAAATGAACATTTCCGACATATCCTTTTTTGTTTGAGTTTAACCGATGAGTTAAGGCATCGGAGGCCGGTAGAACCATTTGTGCCGTTTACGGAGAGAAAGTACTGCACGAAAATGGTTTTCTCGTTTCAGAAAGGGGATTTTGATATTAAATGATTTCCCAGTTTCAGGGAGACCATCCGGCTTTGATGAAGATCGATTAAAAGCTTCAATTCGTGATGATCCAGGTCAATTAACTCGGGAATTGGGCAATATGATGAATTGTGACCAATCAACTATCGTACGACATTTTCATTCCATGGGCAAAGTTCAAAAGTTGGGTGTTTGGGTACCATACGTTTTGAGCGAAAACTACAAAAATCAGCGTGTTACCATTTGTGCTTTTTTGCTTGCTCGTCATCGTTTAGCTCATCAACAACAGCGGCCGTTTTTGTCCAAAAGTGTTACTGGTGACGAAAAATGGTGCCTTTACATCAACATCAAGAACAGAAAGAAATGGCTGAGCACTAACAAACAAACAAATTCTCGTGCAAAAACTGGTGCTCATCAGGTGCTCTTCAAAACTGACTTCACGACTTCTTCACCTCCAAACCCCTTGAGTTCTCGTTATAGAGGGGTTCTACTATAATTTTATTTAATGGAACGGTTTTCAGTCCTGAAGAAGATTACAAATAAAGTCAAGCGAAACTTCGACCTAATATACAGAGTCTTTTCATTAGAAAGTCCAATATTCCGATAGCTAATTAATTGATTAACATGATGGACGATAACAGAGATTCACAATCTTTTTAATCACAACACCGACATGATAGAGAAGGTTTCCAGCGTCAGGGAAACCTGTAGAAGAACAATATTATGTAATAATATTATGGTATATTATATTTATTATCGTGTACCGACAGCTGGCCCTGAGACACTTGGCCCTGCGACAACTCGCCTCGGACAACTGACCCTAGCGACAACTGGCCCTGGCGACAACTGGCCCTGACGACAACTGGCCCTTGCGACAACTGGCCCTAGCGACAACTGGCCTTGTGACTACTGGCCTCAGTCTGTATCAATTTGCAGAATATTACATATTGTGAGTATCGGAAAGTAATCTACTTTGCCTCTTGATTATTATACCTTGATTATTGCGTTTTGCGTTTTTTTTGCGACTTAACACCTTAAAATTTAAAGATGCAAATTAACTTCATATTATTTACCGGTAACTCATAAAAGTTGGTTTTAGTAAAAGTTCTCACAGAAATATAATATTTGGCTTCTGGTTAAATAAATAAAGGTGGATCTTCCGAGAAGAGGTGGATCTGCCGTTAGGTTAGTGTTAGTTCTTGATATTTCTTTAGAAAACTAATTAAAAACAATTAAATCATTACGTAAAGTTAAATCTTCACGTAAAGTTAAATCTTCCGCAAAGAGGTGGATATTCCGCGAAGAAGTGGATCTGCCGTTAGGTTAGTGTTAGTTTTTGATATTTCTTTAGAAAACTAATTAAAAACAAATAAATCTTCACGTAAAGTTAAATCTTCAGGTAATGTTAAATCTTCCGCAAAGAGGTGGATCTTCCGCGAAGAGGTGGATCTGCCGTTAAGTTAGTGTTAGTTCTTGATATTTCTTTAGAAAACCAATTAAAAACAAATAAATCTTCACGTAAAGTTAAATCTTCAGGTAATGTTAAATCTTCAGGTAATGTTAAATCTTCCGCAAAGAGGTGGATCTTCCGCGAAGAGGTGGATCTGCCGTTAGGTTAGTGTTAGTTCTTGATATTTCTTTAGAAAACCAATTAAAAACAAATTAATCTTCAGGTAAAGTTAAATCTTCCGCAAAGAGGTGGATCTGCCGTTAGGTTAGTGTTAGTTTTTGATATTTCTTTAGAAAACCAATTAAAAACAATTAAATCATCACGTAAAGTTAAATCTTCACGTAAAGTTAAATCTTCCGCAAAGAGGTGGATCTTCCGCGAAGAAGTGGATCTGCCGTTAGGTTAGTGTTAGTTTTTGATATTTCTTTAGAAAACAAATGAAAAACAAACAAATCTCCGCGTAAAGTTAAATCTGCCGCAAAGAGGTGGATTTTCCGCGAAGAGGTGGATTTACCGGTTACTCATAAAATTTGGTTTAAGTAAAAGTTCTCATAGAAATGCAATATTTGGCTTCTGGCCAGTAGTCCAGTAGTCATAAGGCCAATTGTCGCTAGGGCCAGTTGTCGCTAGGGCCATTTGTCGCAAGGGCCAGTTGTCGCCAGGGCCAGTTGTCGCCAGGGCCAGTTGTCGCCAGGGCCAGTTGTCGCCAGGGCCAGTTGTCGCTAGGGTCAGTTGTCCGAGGCGAGTTGTCGCAGCGCCAAGTGTCTCAGGGCCAGCTGTCACCAAACCATTTATTATGTATGTAGTATATATTTTTTACATTTATTAATTCAAAATCCACCACCAAGAGAACATAATATTATTCAATATCACCATCGTACAATAAGTAAGATTGTCTGAACTAATTTCTCATTTAGTTTTTCAGTCAAGCTGTTGTCGTCCCCGAGGTCTGCGCTAGAGTGATGGACACCGGCTTACACTCCAGCGTATATTTATGTACTAACAATATATTATATTATTTATGTAACAGACCTTTTTAAGTTTACAGAATTAAATTAGCGTAATTAAAATTAATTACACTATAAGTGTAAATCATTCATATAACTGATTGTTACATAGAAATTGACATCATTAATAGTATAAAACTTGTTATTGTAAAGTAATTTTTTTATTACTTATATGTAGTATTAGAAAATTGAATTAAAGAATAGTACAAAAAAGGAGATGATAAACATACGAGTATTATTTTATAACCTCGACGACCTCTTGTACGGTGCATAGATTATTAATGATTCTGACACGTATTGTTAGTCAACATTAAAGGCAATTTATTAAAGTAAATATTCAATATATATATAGGTACACCTATAATAGTAATTTTAATATGCCTCAAATTACTATAATTAAAGGAAGAAATTCTAAACGATCGATCGTTAACAAAGTTTTTGAATATCGACGACAATTTATAAATTTATATAAATATTTAAAAATCTCATGTGGGAAAAGTTATAATTTGATAGTTGGAAGTACAGTAAAAAACCATAAGATTACTTAAGCCGGCCCCGATGTCAATTAAGAATAGGTAAAATTGCAATGAAGCAATAATTACTATATGCTTTTCAGTTTCACTTTTGCACAAGTTGTTTTAATTAATAGTGTAAGATTTTCCAAATATAGGTGTCTCTAACGACATGTGGTTCGAGCAACCATTGCTAAAAGTTTCATCTGTTGATAAATACAGACTTATTGTTGGTTGTTGAAATTAAGCACCGCACCTGAATTATGAATAATCATGTGCAATAACGCAAATACTATTAACTCTAAGATGTCAATGAATTATTAATTGTAGTAATGATTCATCCACATTTACGTTTTATAGACGTAGGTAAGTTAATTAAAATACGTAGGTAACAAAAGTTTATAAATAAATTGTTGCAGTCTTCATCGTCAGAAAAATTTAAATAAATTGCTCTTTGAATCAAAACACAACATAAGTATCATTGTTTAGAAAGAACTGGCAGGTTTGTAACCAAATTAAATGAATTTATAATTCAAGTCATCTGAATAAATTGTTTAATGTTATGCAAGTTTTTAAGGTTCAGACAATGCTTATATAGAAACTTAATTAACATGAAAATGGTCGACCTAATAAGGCACCAATATGGTACAGTTATTATTGTAATATTTTTTATAAAACTTATAAATATCCACGTTCAAGTGTGGTCGAGTGTCCATTGTTTATTATTTTCATTTCATGCACCAAATACCTACACAACCAACGCAGAGATCAAATTAAGTTTTCCTCCTACAAATAATGAAAACCCTGCACTTGAATCAGGAACCAATAAGTTCGACTTGCGTCACATCTCGTCTGGTAAAACTTTTCTCCAGATTTTAATCTTCAAGAAAGAATGCAATAAGGAAGTAGGACAAACTTTCTAATATTAAAATTAAAAATATTCTATATTGATATTGTTTTATTTAAATAACATAAAAATCTGTACGTCATAAAAAATAAAGGCTAAGTAAGGCACTGTACAATGGCATTTTTATCAAATATGAAAAACTTGCGTTTCTCTTGACTAGATTTATGAACATCAATTTCTTAGTTAAATCTGACTGACGACAGTTTGCAATAAACTGACAAATTGATTTCTTAAATTTAAGAAATTGACGTCACATTATTTATATTTAACGTATATAATATAAACATTATTGTATATTACTATACTCAAAAACTTTACAAAAATATATTAATTTTAATAATTATTTACAAAATTCACAAAATTAAATACAATTTGTACACTTAAATTTTCAGTCTTTCTTAAGGCACCTTATTCAAAATTTAATAACAACTCTAAATAAAAAATAATGGTTTAAGTACTAAACAATAAATAGGAATGTGGGTTTAAAACATTTTATCCGTATGCATTAAACTTGCAGTTCCGTTACATCCACCTTCTGCATGTTTAGTAAGCAATGACATCCGCGAGAAGGTTTTACTGCAGGTGGGGCATGAATATTTCTTTACGTCTGAATGTGTTTGGAGGTGCGCTCGTAAATTGGAACGATCGGCGAAGGCTCTGTTACAATAGGAACATGAGAATGGTTTCTCCCCAGTATGAGTACGAATGTGTCCTTGTAACAACCAAGGTCTTGAAAATGCTTTTCCACATAAAGTGCACTTGCAAGGTAACGTATGCGTTCTGATGTGCATTTTTAAAGCTCCTAACGACACGTACACTTTTTCGCAGTATTTACAACTGAAGGATTTTCTCGGTCCATCGCCAGCTGCACAGTGGAATTGACGATGTTTCGAAAGGCCCGAAAATGTGGAATAACTTTTTCCACAATCGGGACATTGGTGTCTTATTCCTTGCCTACGCTTTTCTTCCACGATTGCCGAAGGTGGTGGTGGTGATGTTGTAGATGATGAGCTCGGACTTAGAGACGATTGATCGATCGACGAATACATCGTTGGTCTTAATGCGAGAGGTTGTAATGGTTGGGTATGCGAATGGGAATGGGGTGGCGAACACGAACTGCTGTCACTGTATGGAGATGCTGGACCCATCATACCGACATGTTCGTGATTGTAATGGTACTGATGCATAAATGGATGATATGCTGTAGGATATAAGGGTGCCACACTTCTGTGCCATGTTTGTGGTGCATATTCTGGGCTTATTAACGGACGATATGGCATACATGGTTCAGTCTTTATAGGTTGATACATATGAAGTGGTGGCGAAGGTGAAGACATGGGAGGTGAAACTGGCGGCGAAGTTGCTGGAGATGAACGAGGCGACATTGATGGAGAAGGTGTGGGTGATACTGGAGGCGATATAGAAGAAGATGTTAAGCGACCAGTTCGGCTTAAATCTTCAGGTTTTGTACTCAAATTTTCTGGTTCATCTGTAATTAATAAAAAATAATTAATAATCGAATTCAAAATATTTTTTTTTAAATAGTAACAACTTTTTTTAAAAAGCAACAGATAAAAATTCGTTACAAAGTATACATAGTTAACCTGTAACGAATTTTTTTTATCGATACGATAAAATTATGTATTCCCATAGTTATTTAAATAGCGGAAAATTTGATATTGACAAATATAGATTATTGATTATTAGTAAACTGTATTTATGCAGTTCTTAAATTGATAAATTACGAAATATATGAAAAATCTTTCATGTATTTACAAAATTCGAGTTAAAATAATTTAAAACCTTATCCAATTACGTGCAGTGCATTAGGTGCATTTCAACACTTGGAACAGATTTTAGCAAGGAAGTGCAATGAAAAACACATTTTGAAAACAAATGCGATAGGAATTCTAAATGAGTATTGATAATTACCTGAAAAATCTTCGATGAAATGCACAGGCCTCTTCTTGAGAGGACAGTTGCTGTAATTTTTTGCCATAATGTTGGTTGGCATAATTTCCAATTAAAACACAAAATAATAATCCAAGTTCACAGATGCACTTAAAATAACTATCAGTTTATAAAAACATTCACTTAACGAATTGTCACAAATGATATTTTACAAAGATCGAAAAAACGAACTAGGTATAAAAGGTAACAATAATTCCACGAGGAAGGTTAACACAAGTCTGATCGAATCCTGTAGTTTACCTGCTTAATATTCGTTTCCCCTCTCCCAAAGACACCAGCTGTCTAGCAAGTCTGCACGTGCCACTCCACCAATCACGTTGGGTGTTAAATTTTCCGACCAATGAATTTACTTCCTCAAAACTGGAAGGGGAGACAGGTGCTCTACGGAATCAAGTCCACGAAGTACGAAAAATGTGTTGGGCGCTATGGGTCAAGTTTTCAATGTATACATTTTGTAAATAATCGAGATCATTACTGGATTTTTGATCTTTACGTAATTTATATCCGACATTCAAAGAAACTTCCCTATAATGTATTATGTACACTGTTTACATTTTATCTTTTATTGCAGTGATCGAATTACGCTTAAAAAATTTTCTTTCAAAAGTTTAAATAAATCAAACATTTTTCTTCGATAATAATTCTTAGAATTTTTAAAATTATGCTATCTCAAAATTTTCAAATGCTGGGTATGAGTAATTTGCATATTTACTTCTCCGATAAGTTCGCATAATGTTATCAGACGAACAAGTTGTTTATTGTACCTATTGACAACTTAAATATTAAATTTGAGCTAATATTGAAAAATGCAGTTTTTTCGATTTTTTCTGGCAAGGAAGAACACAATCGTTTATTGTAATCACAGTATTATTTGAGTTCATAATTTGAATAAACAACTTTTTTAATAAATATTTTGCGATATTTTTAAGGTTAAAAAAACCTTTTCTTCTAAATTAAAATATTTTTTTCTAATTATACAAGTATTATATGTACTTAACCTTTGCAATTTCAGATGAATGCTAATTATTGGAATGTATTGCAGAGATTATGATCTAATTGTTGTGTAAACATATTAATTACCAATAACTATTAATAATATATTTATTATTGTAACTTTACTTCAACGTGTTGGATAAATTACATAACAACTAAACTAGGCATCCTTTTCATTATCTTTTCATGTAATCATTCAGGGACGCATTTCTGCACATGTCGCATATACCACCGGCCATAGTTGTCTAGGAAAACAGGGTAACGTCGCTTTTGAACCAAGGGTGCTTGTAACGGTCTGTAAATGCAGCTGTCGAACGCGTGCCTGTACTTTACCAAGTAGAACCGCAACGCCCATATGTACTATGTACTTCTAACTCACTTTCAAAATTAAACACCTTTACCGCATTATATCAATTTTTAATATCAAAACATAGTAGGTATTAATTATTACTCTAATACGCATAAAATATAATTTAAAATGATTTTGTTTATTGCATCATTTGCAAACTATGTAGGTACCTATAACAGCAACTGATAAAAATGCCTTGCACAATATGGTCTCAGATTTTAGGGAATACGTCCAGGTGCATGGTTTCGAAAAATTCGATAAATTTTTATTTTAAAATATTGTATTAAATCAATGCGAATCAAGTTGTATATTCATATCATCAACCTGACTGTGATTTATACTTTTTATTTATAAATAAAGTGCAAATCTGATGCAATTAAAATTTTAATTGAAAAAACTGTTAACCTTTTATGAATTTAAATCCAGTAAATTACTGCAATGGATATAAGTTAAAACTGTTTTCTATAAACCTGTTGCAATTACAAGTTCGTTTACTTAAGTAACTTACCGATTTCTCATATCGTCAGGGAAGTGTATCGGTATGACACATTTCTAATATAACATTGTACATTTAAAATTTTATATTACGTATAATCTGAACACGTAAAACAATGGTTTATCTGTTTTGTTTAATGGAATTGGCGTTTTCAATTTTAAACTATAACAAACGAACCGTAACAATTTATTGCTTTTAGATCGAACCAGTATATGTCTTAACCCTAAGCTATATTAAATTGTATCGACAGAATTATTACAACAATGTAAAAGTGCAGTTATTCTCTTCAAGTTGCAAAAATTTATAAAATTATAAGCATGAAGAAAACAGTTTTTATATTTAACACTTCTTTCTACATTGCATTGATATTTCTATATAAACAAATGAATCTATGTATTACACCAGCTTTTCTCACATTAAATTCTAAACATGTTTTTCTAGAGAATCCCTAGAATTTTTTTTAAATGTTCTCGTAATATATTCATTATTAAAATAATAAATTAGGTACAAACTATAAAATAAAATATTCTAGTATATTTTCTTATTTTTTATTTTTGCGAATTATGCCAATGCTTCTAGGATTAAACCTTGCAAGTGATCGTGAATCGATCAAATACGTTAGTTAAGTGTAAAATAATATAGAGAAGTAAAAATCAAATCTTCAGGATTTCCATATAGCCGAAAATGCTGTTAAAAAATTTAAAACCGAAGAATTTTTAAATAAAATCTGTTATCATTTACACTTCAAAAACTAAGCGATAGTGAAAAAAATATGCAGTGATTTTTTTGTAGAGCAAGAAATTATCTAAAAAAAATCCTGAGAGCACATATCTGAGATAAGTAATTTAGGCGTGAGAGCCTTTTGAAGATGTCCTCTCGATATATGATGATGAATTCGTGATTTTCACCAGTGCGTCAATTTTATTTAAAATCGATGGAAATAATGTAAATAAAAAATATAACTTCTACATAGGTACCAATCTATTCAAAAAATGATTTTCAAACAATAATACTGATTTTTATACTTATAGGTAATTAAATTGTGTACAATTTTGTTCCCTTGTCGTTTGTTCGTAACTTCAACCTGTCCTCAGTTATGGATAAAATGTGTTCATCTAGTGTAGAAGAAATTGTAAATCTCGAAAAATATACAATTTGCGTCCGTGAACTTGCTCCCCCCCCATGTTTTGAATTTTACAATTTAAATAATTGTACCAGATTGCTCCAAGGTTGTGCCGGTTTTAAAATAAATTTTCCATTTTTAAATTCCACTAAAACAAAAATGTTTTGTGCTACTTGTTCTGAACATTGTGCCCGAATTTCAATTTAAAATTGTAAACGGATTTCTGGCAAATCGAAAAAACAATTTGATGATAAGCCCGCAATTTTTAAAAATTTAATTTTTTCGTGCCCTAGATTGTTCTATCTATTCTGAAGGTCCGTCTAAAATTTCAATTTGATATTACCTACAAACGAATTCCGAAAAAATATTGATATCGTGATTATACGGGTTGTTATTAATGCAGTGCTAAAATTTCAGTTTGATATTACGTAATATAGATTTAGAGAAAATCGAGAAAGTTATTTCAGTAATATTCCACATTTTCATTATTATCAAATTATTATTTTATTATTATAAACGAATTACGACAATATAATACCTATATGAAGAGACCTTTGTTTGTAGGGCCTATACAAAATTACTTTCAAAAGCAGGAACGGACTGGCCATTATGTAATTCATGCGGCTTTCCGAAGAGAATCAGCTAAAATAGGCCAGTGGTGTTATCACGATATCAATATTGTCTATTTTTTCGGAATTGGTTTGTAATATCAAACTGAAATTTTAGGTAGACATTCAGAACAGATAGAGCAATCTATTTCATGAAAAACAAATCAAATTTTTCAAAAATGTGGGACTATCATTACATTATATTTTTTCGATTTGCCAGAAATTTGTTCACATTTTTAAATTGACACTCTGGCACGATGTTTAGAACCATTAACGCAACGCATTAAAAGAAAAAAATTGATTATTTTAAAAATGGGGAGCTAGAGTGAATAACAGTTTTTTATGTTTTTTGAAGAAATTAGAAACGGAAAGTTTATTTTAATACCGGCAAAACCCGGTACAACCTTGGAACAACCATGAACAATTATTTACATTTTAAAATTTTAAAATTGGGGGGCCAATTTCAAGCATGCAAAATCGATCGAAGAAGAACGAAGTAAATACAGAAAGAGGGGAGTAATTATAATCGTGATGTTTGTAGAAACATGATATGTTACCATAATAATTATTTAATAGATAATAAATTAATGGATTCCTGTTTTTATAAGCGTGCGAGCTATCTCTGGTTTTACCTTGAAAATTAAAAATTAAATTTGGGGGTGAACATTTTTTGAATATGTATACTACATAGAAATTATATTAAGTAATTAAAACTAGTTTATAAAATTTTGAAAATTCAAAATTTAAAAACAAATAGTTGACCTTACTTAAGCTGATAATTCTAAATGATCTGATTCTAAATACGCCCCTGACCGTTGATATTCGTTATGATATGATTGAAATTTAATCTACTTATTATTAGTAGATTACAGCGACCTAATTCTCAACTATAATTTTAAAATGATATTATATTATGATTAAATACATCACATTCTAGGCAGAATATTTAGCTGTACAAAATCCATTTCAAGAGGTGGATTAATCCTCGTAATTTACAATTTACATACACACAAGCGGTTAAAGCTTCCAGGCTTTCCAATCTCCTTCCCAATTTATACGTTAAAGTCGCTCAAAATAACTGCCGTATCATGTTTTGGCACGATGTCATATAGTCTTTCTAAGTCATTATAGAATTTCTCCTTTTCATCTTCACTACCTTTTTCAGTTGATACATAAACATTTATTAGCGACAGATTATTAAGATTCATCTCAAATACAATAGTCTTCTGCTAATAGACTTAAAATACAATATTTTTTTGATTTACATCTTTTACATGAGTATAAAACCTGTGCCATTTCTTCCTTGCCTATTTGCCCAGAATTCAAAACTACAAAGCCATCTCCTTTGACCTATCCTTCTCCCTCCAACTGATTTCTTGCAAGGCAGTAACCTCTATTTTATACCTTGCTAACTCTTTTGCAACCTCCTGGATCTTACCAGGTTTCAACAGTGTTCTAACATTCCATGAATCTACTCTTTCTTCTTCCCCTCTTTTTGACATTCATATCAATTGTATTTTCTGTTGACCGTTCTCTTCGCACTGTCCTCATATTTGGTTCATTTTCGGACTCACACTGTTCAGTTTTTCGCTTAACATGTTGAAGCTTCGTCTAGTTTTAAGTTGTCATTTTTGTCCCATACATATATTTTTTCGTCTATATAGAGTTTTTGGAATCCCATCTTTATCCTTTTTCCATTCTTCATCTCATTCCTAGCAAATTCCCACACCCTATCCTAATAGATTACTTTTTCCTTTTTGGTCATGTCGTTCTTTATTTAGGTCTTAGTTCCTTTAGGTTGGCTTCTATTTTCCATTCTTATTCTTCTTAGCAGATTATTCCTCGATGGTTTGCTATTGCCTTCCGAAGGTAGGAGGTCAGAATAAAGTTTTTACTGACTCCGGAGTCAAACCAGGTATTCAGCATTTTAGCAGCAACGCACTTAACCGCTTAAACTGATCACCGTCTCCAATTTTTCCATTAATAGAGATTTCATTACTTTTATTTTTTGTATGCCATTACACAATTTCGCCACAATTACTTGCCTTACTAAAATCTTTCCTATTTCAAACGCTTCCATTACGTTGACCTGCAACTGGATTTCTTTTCTAGAAATCTTCTACTTTTCTTCCTGTTACAACTCCTGCCAGTGTATTCTTAATGATAACATTATTAGCTGCCTTTTCTCCTTTTCATATTTTTTCAATTGTCTTTCGAACACCACCATTCTTTCATCTCGCTTATTTGCTCTTTCCTCCAGTCTCTTAGTTTCCTATTTCATCCATTGTATCTCGTCATTCCACCTTATTTCCATACCATTCAATTTCTGTTTCACTTCTCTTACTTCTTGGTAATTATCTCGGAAACTATTATTAACTACCCCTGTTAAGTTAACCGCTATTTCCTTTAATTCTTCCGTTTTGTCTATTGCCTTTTTTGTCACAGTAACTTTTAATATGCAATGAATTTTTTCAAATTTATGTTGTTGCCAACAATCGTAAAATTAACGAACTGGCAAAAATCAAAAATTCATCTCAAAATTTTCATCGGAAGGCTCTCACCCCTAAACTACTTATCCTCATATAAATATATTCTTCAGGACTTTTTGTTAGATAATTCCATGCTCCACAAAAAATCGATTTTAATTTTTTTGCTATGGCGCTAAATTTTTGCAGCGATAACGGAAACAGAACCATTTTTCAGTAAATTCTTCAGTTTTAAAGTTCTTAACAAATTTTTTGGACATTTTGGAGACCCAGAACATTTTATTTTTACTTCTCTATATTATTTAACACTTAATTACCGAGTTTGGTACATTCGCAATCTCTTGGGAAATTTTAATAAAAAATCTGATGATACCCAGTATCTCTAGTAAAATCGTGAATATGATTAAAACAACTGTAATATATTTATTAACGTTTTTGAATTTTAAAGATACTACATTTACTAGCTAATTTTTCGTTTTCAGTTTTCTTAATAATTCTTCTGAATACAATCTTATTATAATAATAGGAAATATCAAATATTCCAACTTGAATCGATGTAACGAAATAAATTTCGACATAATGAATGTTTTTACAGATTTTCTGACTACTCTGTTGAAAATTCTTGGAAATGTAGAAAATTAAAATTAGGCAATAGACGTACTATTATATTTGATTTAAATAAATTGTTCAAATTCTTTCCAAGTTTTGTCGACATAATGAATGCTTTTACCGATTTTCTGACTAGGTAGGTACTGTATTGAAAATTTTTGGAAATGTAGAAAAATCAAATTGGACAATAGACATACTATTATATTATATTTGAAATAAATTGTTCAAATTCTTTCCAAGTTTTGTTCGGACAAAAACAACACACAACCAAAATAATGGCACTTTGTTAAACAGAAGACACACTGTATTTTTTGCAACTACTACTTAAAAAAAATTAATTTCTAGGTATTTGAAACCTCTTGGTATAAAATTAAAATTTAAAAATTAACAAGCTAAGCAAACGCAATAAATAATATTAAAATAATCTAATAATTTTACATGAAATATTTAAATTTAACTCTTTTACACAGAAAAAAAGATCAGTTGGTATTATTTTGTAAAAAAAATTTAACCATTGTAAAAACTAAAAATATCTTCAAAATATTAATTCGACGTTTAACAACAGATTTCAGCATCTGCTAACTGAAAGGTGTGCTCTTAAAAATAAATTGGCACCCTAACGTTACACGATATCCTGTATGTATACAAAGGTACACCGTAATAAGGTAATTACAATTAAAGATTTGGTCGTTGACATTTTTCAATGAATATTATTTTTTAAAAAACATATTCCATACTCTCCCATGCATTTATAATCAATAATAACATGGTTTTACCATTTAAAATATACGAGTAAAATTATGGGTGTGCGTTATCGCGTTTATGAATATCCTACAATCTTTTATTAACAAAAGAACATTGATTCTCACATTCAGTATGTTCTAATAAAGGTATAATTTTTTTTACCTTTTTTTTTATTGTACGTTGAATAATTAAATAAAATTATTGTAGGTATTTCACATCCAAATATCTTATCGAGGATTTAAAGCAATAAATGTTGATATTATATCTGGAGTTATCAATTCATAGTTAAATTTAGTGTTATAAGAATGTTTTAGAATTTTAACTTCAAAATATCTCGGCACCTATTAAATTTTATTTTATCATTTGTCAACAACCGTTTATTATTTATGTATAATCCGTCAACCAACCCACATCTGCGAACGTACAAAGCAGTGCAGTTATTTTTAATGTTTGATCATAATGTACCCTTTGTAAAATTGAATAAACAGAGGGATCGATTAGACATAAATCATAAAAAAGTATCTATGCAAGGTGTGACTGAGACACTGATGTTTCTATACCTGATTCAGATTACAAGTGATAAATGAAATATCAAATATTTAACTTTTATTCGACGGCGTAACACAAGAATTTCGTTTAAAAAGTTTTAATTCTATTTTAAATTCTTAAATTATTTTTCTTTTAAAGTATTATAGCTCATCGTTTTCCTTAATAGTATAAATATTTACAAGTTCTAGCCAATAGCTTTTGGGGTGATCTGAAAAATTTTATTTTGGTACTCAAGAAATTAATTTTAGAAGACAATAGCGCAATTTAAAAAACTTTAAAAATAAAGATTGCAAATTATAACCTTGAAGTGAGCTAAGCGAAAAATGAATCTATAATCGAAGGTACCAATCATCATTATCCTGCAATAATGTACAGGTCATTTAAGAGAGGACACACGTGTATATAAAAATAATTCTTTTCTATTAAGGGAGTGGTAAAATAAAAGAAAATGCGTCATAAACCGGATGTCGTCAAGTCTGTTCCGGTTCGCGATCATCTCAATGGTCCATTACGTATATAAAGTATAAGCAGGTTAGAGGTTGGTAATTTCAAAAGGGAGTGCAGATTGTAGAAGTTCTCAGCCCCCTCTAAAAGCTAAGAAATACCCATTATTATTTTAATTTTTATTCAAGCCGTCGATTTCGCATGGCAATTATTATTGTACGAACAAGTCTTTATGTATAAACCAGATTTAACTAACGTTTTTATACCTTGCTCTCATAATTATTACAAAAGAATCCAGACCACCTGTATATTTATTGCAATGCGTATTTTATTTTACAAGTGAAAGAGTTAAGAGATTTATTTAAGACGCAAAATATTTGTTTGCATGTTTACTTACCTCTAACTTATCAGTGTTCCTATGTTAAACTTGTATAAAAAAACGACGTGTTTATTACTATTACAAAATATAGAATTTATAAGGGTAAAGTGAAACGCCAACGTCAAATTCCACGATTCTGATTGGCTAAACGGCGTTTGCGTTTTACATTAGGCCAATCGGAATTAAGGAAGTTGGCGTTACGCCACGTTACGGAACAACTCGGTGTGTGAATAAACCCATCTTAATAATTAATTGAAATTTATGTTTTAAGTTTGTTTACTAAAGTCAACGATTTTCTAAGCAAGATTGAACGTCTACAATATAACCGTACGATAACCTCGCTGCTTAAATCCCATATCTATAAGTGAATAAATATTCAAAATCTAAAAGTACTAAGGTAATTTATTTAAAATTATGTGCTTCATAAGATTGTGTGACGAATTTATCTCTAAAACAAGTATAAACAAGTAAACACAAATTAAAGCCTTGGGTATCATCAAGTGAAATAAAAAAAACTGCTACTAAATCGGGGTGGCAGAGACGGTAACTCGTCCAGGTGTGTAGTAACTTGCCGACCTGGTTTTTAACTACCAGGTGCTCTATTTTTATAAAAATAAACCACTACCTTTACACCCTTTACTTGTTTTTTGTATAATTTAAAAATCAGTGTTACCGACGACCTTTTACCGGTCAAATTGAAAGTTAGATCGGAAAGCTTTCACAATATTTTATCTTGATGTGCAAACTAATATTTTTTATGTTATCTCTTTAGTTCAGAATATTGCACCAATACTTTCCTTATGAAGTTAAAATTTCAGTAAGAAAATTGAACCGTCAAATATTTTCGTGTCAATGTTCCCATGAAAGGAAATGTCTCACCCGTCACCACTATATGGTCAACCCAAAAGCTCTCTTTGTACCTTGGTAACCTGAATGTTTTAATATGCTTATACATCATGGGCATGAATTTTATTTCACAATATTATGCGTCTCTGGCTGAAGTTTTAAAACTGAAATCACTGCCGATAACTTTCTACCCAAAAATTTTATAAAGACTTAACGAGGACCGGGCATATTCCTTGTAATCATATGCATATTTACACCTAGAACGCGCTTCACAGTAATAATCAGTTTAATCGAATTACCGCAGATGTTCCTTCCTAAATACATCTGTCGGCAAGAACGATTATTTCTTGCGTAATCCAAGTAGTAAACGATTACCGCTTTAAATTAAGGTGACTCATTTTAATAAAGAGGAAATTAATGTATTGACAATAGCGTTAAATTATTATTGTATATTTTGCAAAGTAGGTGTATTTACGTCAACGAGGCTATTGCTTTCGTATGTAGATTAGACGAGTATTGAACGAATTTCTATGAAACGATTTAATCATGGATTAGGAAGCATAAAAACTTAATCAATACAATTTTCTTTGATTGAAATAGTGAGGTCGATGAAAGCGATAATTTCTTACTTAGCATGTGATTTTAACTTGGGAGTTCTGATGAACTTTTCTTTAAATTTGGATTTTTAATACATAATACATATTTTCATCTAGTTTTTTCGAGTTATTTTACGTAAATATATTAGATTTATACTTCCAGATATTGTTAATCAAAATATATTTTACACTAAATTTCAGCAGTAGCCCAAAATAATTTATAAATTTGGCAATTGAGGAAACACGTCCTACCTTCCCCGACAAGACGACACCACTATTGATTAATTTATTTTAAGAAATTTTGTTTATCATTTTGTTTTCCTTTTCCAGAGCGACAACTCGTGGGTGCAAAGAGTAAAATACCATCGTAAGATGTCAAGTTTACAAAGGTAGCATTTATTATTTCGAGATTTACAATAAAAAAACATTTTATATTTATAAAAATTTGAAAAATAAACGTAATTAATATTTATGAATGAGATACAGAAAAAAAACAGAAACTATATTATAATACCTAGTATGTATATGTTTGTGTTGGTAGTATGTAGTATGTAAGTATCTAATAAATATTTAAATTTTTTTAAACTTGTTTCAACGGTTGACAGTGTTTAAACTGTTATTTAAAACAATATTTACAATAAACAGAAGTAAATCTAATCATCAGCTACGTACTATCTACCTTTAGGCGACTGTGAAGTTGGCCCCCATTTCTCGAATTTTAAAATTTAAATAATTGTGCCGGGTTGTTGTTCCAGGTTGTGCCGGTTTTAAAATAAATATTCCGATTTTAATTTTCGCACAATACAAAACAAACTGTTTTTCACTCAAGCCCCCCCATTTTTAAAATAATGAATTCTTTTAAATTTTGGTATGTGGTTTTGTTTTTTGCGGAAATTAAAAACGGAAAATTTTATTTTAAAACCAGCACAACCTGGTAAAGCCTTGGGGGGCCAACTTCACGGACGCTACCTTTAGAGGATTTTTACAATATTGCTGCAATCATTTGTAAGTTTAAATTATTCGTTAGTTTTGCTACATTTTTTTTCTAACTTGTATTCATTGAGAACATAAAAAATCATATATTATATGTAAGTTTAAAAAGCATTATTTTTTCATATCTAGATTTTTAGAGTTACAGAATACACAAAATACTTTTCAAAATTAAAAAGCACAAATTTTCACAAAGAAACTACTGTAGGTACTTGTATAATTCGCAAACGTTTTCGTCAACTTTGTGGCATTGTCAGACTTATACTGCTTTTTTGCTCTTACGAGAATGAAACTGCTACTTCAGTTGTCATTCTCTGAGAGTGAAATTATTCTTTTTGTACATGAGGTGCAATTATCACTCGAAATTCCTTAAAAGCTTGCATTACGTGTTCGAATAATTCATTACTTACCATAAATTTTGTATACCTACTTTAGCACTTGCAAGTCTGTTCGATTATTTTTCTGGAGTAAATTTTTATTGAATTTCGAACTGATTTTTATTGTATTATTTAAGATTGCATTATTGCAAATGCAAAAATTGTCGTAATTGACAAGTCATAATATATATTTTTTAATGTAAAGCATTTACATGACAAATACCAGTGATTTTCTTTAATTCTACTACATGTGTCTATGTAAATAAATTCATTACTTTGAATTCCAGGTTAAAAATAAATTTATTTTATACATAAATAAAAATGAAATTAAAAATTTCCATACTTTTATAAAGTTCGGATTACTGCAACTTTGGAGTATTATGGATTCGGTTTATCGAGTCAGCACCGTTTTTTGATTTCTGTACTTTACTCCGTTGTACGTACGTAGTCAACTTATGTTAATGTAGTACATAATTATTTTATTATATAATGAAGTCTAGGGGTAGGCAGTTGGACTTCTAATCTAAAGGTAATGAAGTCAAATGTCATCTGCTGACAAATTCCTATTTGTGAGCGATTGATTCAAAATATGAATAAAAATAATTAGAATTTATGAATTGAAAATTAAACATTGTTAATTAAATTTAAAAAAAGGTTTTTCCTTTAATTACATTTTGTGCCTAAATATAAGGCGAGGCTTGTACGGAAAAATTCTAACAATCACAATATTATTTTTTACAATTAATGTATTAGTATTTTTAGGAGAAAAGTTCCCGAAGTTCCCAGCACCTGCCGGGGGATAAAACATCTCGCTTTATGACCCCCCCCCCCCCTCCCCAATGGTGACACTTTCGTTTTGGGAACTAATTTTTCTTCCAAACCTTAAGGTTTTTGTCAAATATGGGAATGAAAATATTTGCTATTAAACTCGACGTTAAAAGTGTTATATTATGTATTGACCGTTCGGCTAATTCTCGTCTAATTTTCGCAAACAACGTTCCAAGTTGATGTAAAGTCACGTAACCGTCTAAGGCGAGTCAGACGGAAATATATGATATAGTATTGAAATTTGGTATAAATACTCTGCAGTGGAAGAGCAATGAGAAAACTTTTGTGTGTTTAGGAGATAGGCTGTTTAGCTACGGACTCAATGGTCGTGAATTTGACTCCCGACTACTCCAGCGGCATACTTGCTCTTAGGTTGGAATTCCACGTCAATCTATGATGAAACAAGGGTCAGATCACGTCAGATGAAACAAATAATTTTGTCCTTTTTTCGCTACTAGGACAAATAAAAGTAAAAATACAAGATATGTAACATTTCACTTATTGTAAAGACACAAAAATCATGCATTTATTAACTCATCAAAAATATTAATTTGTTTCGAAGATCTCACAAACATCATTCAAAACAGTATACACAAATCTTGTTCATATTAGCTCGCTCAAAAAACTTGTCCGAGAAACTCAAGAAACACAAAAACGCGAGTGTAAAATATAAACTGTAAAGGTGTACAACAATTTATTATCAAGTAACGCATGCGAACTAAAAAAATAAAATAAAAATTTAAATATCAAAAATCAGGTTCTCAATATTTGGAGTTTTTGTACAGCCTCTTTATGGATCAAAAGATTCTTGAAACGTGTCTCGAATTTTATAATTAAAGAACTTGGGAGAAAAAGGACTAAATTTAATGTTTACAATATGTTAAAGAATACTGGTTGAAATCCTAAATTAAGTTGTTCATTAAGGATTTTATAGTTGTTATTATCTTCTTGATTTTCTCTGCATAATTTTTCAATTTCGTAAGCCTTTCTTTTCCTTGTGTATGATTTTCGTTTTTATATTATCTATCTTGTGATCATTTTCCTCGTAATGCACACCAAATCGTGACTTGGAATTCTCTCTCAATTGTTCCTTAATGCGCTTTTTGATATTTCTTCTAGATTCATCAATGTATACCCCGTTTCAGTCTCCGTAAGATAGTCTGTCGACTCCACTCTCATGTATGGAGTTGATCTTAGGTTTAGGTTTTAAAATCTGCGTTAACTTTCTTCTCGTCTTATTAGCAATCATAATATGTATATATTTCTTCGAAAATGCTCTTCAGTCGTGTGGATGTAGATCTTCCATTATAGGATCTTCTTTTTAGGAATCCTCAAAGAACGCAGTCCGGTAGGCTTAAATCTGAAGATCTTGCGAGCGAAGGTATAGTATATTTTCTAGAGATGAAATTAATCCATTTGGGAACATTCTTTCCACAACAACTATGCTATTTCGAGCTGTATGAAAGGTTTCTTATTAGTTATGTTGAAACCATAATGACCATCTGGCAAGCGTCTTCCAACCGTTCCAACCGGCAACTCAAGAAGAAGCAGAGGTGGATGGCGATGAACAAGCAGAAGAGTCTCGCTGTAAAGAGAAGATAAACAAATAATTTAAATTAAAAGAGGTCGTACAAGTAATTAAACACAACTTGAATCCCAAAAAGGCGCCAGGGTATGATCTCATTACTGGAAGAGTCATAAAAGAGCTGCCCGAAAAGGGAATGAGACTGCTCACAGACATATTCAATGCTGCCCTTTGCTTAAATGTATTCCCACCACAATGGAAGGTGGCGCAGATAATTATGTATGTTACCTAAACCTGTTAAACTGCCACAAGAGCCCACATCATATAGACCGATCAGCCTCCTGCCAATACAGTCGAAGTTGCTTGAAAGGCTGTTGCTGCAAAGGATTCAGCCAATTTTGATAAAGAAGGATATCATACCAGAACACCAGTTTGGCTTTCGAAAGCACCATTCCACCATCGAACAAGTGCACCGTGTGGTGGAGGAAATAAATAAAGATCCGTTCAGGTCACCTTCACTACAAAGAGAAAGGATTGCCCACTGGTAATATTAAATGGTTGACAATGTGAAGTACCTGGGTATGCACCTAGACAAACGCTTCACATAATATAAGAAACACATTTGGTCAAAAAGGAAGCAACTTGGTACTTCTTGGTCGCAGTTCTAAGCTGTGTTTGGAAAACAAGATACTATTGTATAGGTCTATTGTTAAACTCATATGGACATATGGAGTGCAGCTGTGGGGAACGGCTAGCAATTCGAACATAGAAATCCTCCAAAGATACGCCGTGGTATGTACCAAATGATGTCATACACAAGGATTTGAAAGTGAAAACAGTGAAAGAAGAAATAAAAACGCACAGTGAAAAATATAAAAATAAATTAAGTGACCACCCAAACAAGCTGGCTACAGACTTTCTTGTAAAAAAACCCTACACAACGTAGACTAAAACGATATCATCCATAGGATCTATCAAATAGATTTGTAAAGCTGCAGATACAGATTTGCCCCATTATAATAAAATCTGTTGTAAGAAATGATTTGTGGAGGGAAAGTCATTGGACTTAACTTCTTAAGACAATTTTAAAATCCAACCATTTACTAAATGTTAAATTAACAGATTGTAAATTTATGAGATGTCAATAGAAAAAAAATTGTTGGGGTGGTTAATTTTTTAAATTATTTTTTTGCATTAATATTCAATTTTCTTATTTATAAAAATGTCTTGTTTCGCACCTGCGCAATTGTTTGCTGTTGTTGTTGGATACCTTTGTCCTTCATCAATACTTTTCTTCATTCACATTACCATCAATATATTCATTCCTCGAATTTATCTGTTTTTCATTAATCATACAATTCTTGTATTATTTAATTATTATTATATTTTAACTAAACACATAATACTATTATGTATAATGTTTTTTTACTCAGTGCTTAACAACAAATGAATCTCAAACCCAAAATGTGGTCCACTTAAAAAACAAAAAACATATCGCCAACCAAAACTAAACAAAACTCCCTATACAAATTTAAAATAATATAAACAAAATTATAGACTATAAAAAGAGGTATTCTTTAAATGTGTCTTATCTACTCTGTTGAAAATTGCATGTTTCTTCAGCACGTCTGAGATTATTACCACGTATCTCGTGTCTCGATAATAACTTACCATAAAGATAAACGGGTTATCGAATGACTTTACTATAACTAACACAGAGCAATAAATAATAACGCACGGTTCTTCGTAGCCCCAATTTTCTAAGAAATGGTGTGGTGTAAATTTTTACTTCCCTATATAAGGAAGTATTGTAATCATGAAAAAATTCGATGTCGATATTTTAACGGAAATATCCGTTTTGAGCATTTCTGAATCCGTTTTGACTACTTTCGCAATGATGTCTGTATGTATGTCTGTATGTCTGTATGAATGTATGTAACGCAAAATGTCTGTAAGTTCTGTATCTCTGGAACGAATTGTTATATAGTAACAAAATTTCATATTTAACACTTTAATCGGTATACAAAGGCACCATTTGATTTTGGAGGAAATCCTTAAACCGGAAGTAGCACTTCACTTGAAGGACGAAATGGTGTTTTTCTTAAATATATTATTATAAATATTTTATTGATGAATTTTTATTTTTTAATCAAAATTAAAGCAAATATATTTTATTATATAAAATATATTTTTCTGTACCAAATACCATTTAAGAATTACAACAAATTTAATAATTTAATTAAATAATAAAATAAAATTTAAATAATATTTCTGCGAATCTTTAGATGAACGATGAAGGAATGATTCCTTATCTTTAGGGAAGTCATGTGCTGGCCACATCAGATTTTTTTGATATTGATACTTACTTTCTTTATCAATGCAATGATGCAATGTCCATTATTGGATTGGGAAGAATGGAAAGAATTGGAATTCCCTACACATATTTAGCCTGCTCATAAAACTTCAATGGCTTGTTCCATTTTTATGTTTAAGTTTGCCTTGCCAGTCTCCGCTCCATAACAATACATCCTGAAGGAATGACATTTCCAATATTTTTTCCAAACTCCATAGTTTGAGTTTTCAATAGTTTTATTAAAATATTTTATTAAAAAACATCTGAACATTTCACATGGCACAATGTTTACATACATAAATCGCACAAAATTTGTTTTGTATCTACCCTATTCCAATAATATAAACAACTTAATGATAATCCAGCAATCGCGGTATAGAAATTCTTCAAATCAACGAAATTAAGAACATAATACTGCCGTCCTTAGTTAAAATGTCCTAATTAACAAATTGGTTAAGAAATATTACTTTATGTAGATGTTATAAAGCTGTTTTTATTTCATTTTACAAATATTAAATGGCTATAATTATTTGATATAACCATCATATTACAGAAGGTATTATAAATAATACTACTGTATAATGAAGACAGTGTTTGAACATTTACATAGTCATTTTTCTTCTGTAAACCAAATTATTAGTTAGGACGTTTTAACTATAAAGACAGCAGAATATATCGTCGGCATACAAGCAAAAGTGACCAACTACAAAATGCTGAAAATGAGAAAATTGACTAAATGGGATTGAATAACCAGTACGGTTACAAGGAAAAATGCCAATCTTTATTAGAAATTAAATGAATAAGTTATAGAGTTGGTAAAATTGACTATTTACAGGCGAAGTATAACTTAAAAACTGCTCTAAAGTAAAACTAGGGTTTTGCAGATGGTCACTTTTGATTGTATGCCGACGATATCAGCTATGTCATATCACTGCCTCAAACATGGTCAGATGCAGATCGTCTCATAACCGGCCCTTTATATTATTTAAAAATTTAACAAATGAGAATTTTTAATACTACGAGTATTACGAATTTTACCTGAAATGTTTCAGTACGCTGTTTTGGGCGGAGGTAAATGTGCCACCAAATGTACCTGACCAGAAAAGGGTACCGGTAAATGTGCCACCGACCAAAAGGGTTCTTTAAATAAACACAGGTATTTGTGCCACTAACAGTGAAAAAATTAAATTTTTTTTGCCTTCGAATTTTGGGGTGTGCATTCGATAAGGCTGTAGGCCAGCTCGGCAAATGGTCAGATATTTAATCCGGGTCCAAATTTTCTACCTGGAAATACATAGACCAACTCGGCAAAATAATAAATTTTGGCTTGGCCAGAACTGCGAGCATCAAAAAACCTACCCTCCGATGCTCCGCATCTCCGGGCGGTTTTTCGTGCTCCGAGCCGCTACGCGGCGGGCGCTAAACATACGAGAGGCGCGACAGATCAAGGAAACCGGGATAAATGCAACCGGGATGTGAGAGACCCTCGAAATAGCATTAAAAAGTATAGTTGCGCTATGGGGCAGTAAACTATTACGTTTCACCCCCAAAAAATCGTGTAAAATCAAAAAATAATCGATGTTACATGTAGGAGATGCATCAGGTAGATGCCATTTTCTCCGGTGGCACAAATACCTGTGTACTTTTAATATCCTAAATTCGTAGCAGGTAGAATAACATTACTGGTGGCACATTTACCTCCGCCCTATTTTACATGAGATTCACAGTTTTATACTTCAAGTTACCCTTTATTACTTAAATTGCAAACGTATCGTTTTTTGGCGCCCCCCCCCTGAAATAAAACGCCACTCTGCCCACCCCCTGAGCACGGTCTGGTTAGCTTATTTTTTTATTCAAATTTTTTATTTTATATTGCATTAAAAGTTAAAATGGGACCTATAAGCATGCTCGACTTGGATATTTTTGAAGATTGCCTGCAACGCTTTCTATTTTATCCGATCTTCTTCTAATTGTGTATCTACTAGCCACCAGGCTCTAATAAAATTTTATGCTGCTGTTTTTTATTGAAGAAGCATTCAAAATTAAAATGTATGCCCGCGGCACCCACGCTCTGGAATCGTCCATAAGATATAATATAATACTTATAGTAGATGTAATCAAGATGCATTGTAAATATGGAAACTAAAAGCTTAAATTATGTAATTTAATTTTTAAGTTTTGGTTATGAATGAAATTCGTATTTGTAGTTTCATTAAACGACGCCCTCAGTTTTAAATTTTTGCAATACATACATAATAATAATAATTAAATGTTGCTAAAAATGTAATTCTTTTGTACTTTTAAATAGGTAATTAGCACAAAAGCATAGGCGGATTGTTTATATCTTGGAAAGTTACTTACATTATTATGTAGATCCATTTTTGGACAGCTAATAATAGATTTATCGAATTTTGAGCAATATTAAATTGTGCAAGTATAATGGGCCTTAGTTAAGTTTTTTCAAAAACAGGTAATAATATTATTTGTTCATCTTTAACAAAATACAAGCTTTAACCTCACATTATTGTAAATACCATAATTTGTTAAGATTTTATCAGTTCAGAGAATAGATAGAACTTGGTTATAGATTTGTCGATAGTACACAGGCCAATCAGTTCCTATTCTTTCTGATACATAAACTGTTGTTATCTGCATTTCGAGATATTGGAATTTGATAAGAAAAAAGTTGTCAGGTAGCAGAACAATTTTACACGATAATCTGAAACAATGAAGTATTTTCAAACATGTCATGTAACACCTTGCGACTGCATCGAAGGTGTCCAATGCACGTCAAGTTTCTTTATGGGACATGTTTCTTGTCATGTCTTAATTGTGATGTCTTTAGTAGTCATAATTGTCAGTAATCTAATACCTATACACTTGTCTTGTTACGTACCAAACAAGTTTAACAATTATATTGTGTAATATTGAGAGAACCCGATATTTTAATTTTTTAAAGTATATCTGGATTTATAAAATTTACAACGATCAAGTCGAAAGTGAAACTTCAAGGCAGAAAGATTAAGAAGTTTTGTACAGAAAAAACAGTATGGATAAAAGTGCAATGCCTTCGCTTATAATTGCATCGGTATATTTTCACATAAGACAGCTGAAGCTTTTCTTCAAATACAGATTCTCTTACGCGCATTGTGCGGGATTTTGCAGGTAGGATGGTTTTGCACCTGCTTTTCTTAACAAATATGAAGCAACGTCTTTGCAAATTTTGTAAACACAGGTGTATTTACAATTATTTTTGTTCTTAACTCATGCAAACAATTTTGAGCGAAATTAAAGTGGCAATAGAAGGAAGCACAACAGTAAATATGTTTAAATTACTAGTGTAAGTCGATAATTTATTAATAATGCATTGACACCTCAGTTCGTGTCTCCTGGTCAGTGAATCGGAACTATGCGTGGGTACATTTTTATAATGGCACCTGTTCTGTATGATATAATGGAATACTTATGTAGGCTCCACTTCTGACTACTCGTTAAACTTTCTTACACTTTAAGTGAAAATAATAAATATCGGAGATAATGCAGAATACCTTTCTAATTACGAACGTTATAATCTTTATTGCGTTAAAGTTATTGTCGAGTAAAATACCAACTATTTTGTATCTTAAGTTATTCAAATTATAATTTAATTCTATTCCATTTTAAACTATACGAAATGGATGAAAACCCAAAGTCAGTTTTTCAAACATTTGCCAAGTCGACCCATTCCGCAAATTTCGAAGTACATATTCTGAATTGTGTAAACAGCCGTGAGACGCCAAGTTTCAAAAAGAGAGCATATTAGTGGAACAAGTGGCAAATCAACCAAATGAAGCTGAATATCTCGTCAGTCCCGAATGGACAATGGTCCAAATTTTCTAATCAAATCGACGAGTTATCTTCTCGAAATAAACAAAAAACATTTTATTAGACTTATATGTAGGTACATACTTTTTCGGGAATCCCCGTTTTGTAGACAATTGACAAAGTGAACTTACTAAGTTTGTTTGTCATCCCGTAACATATTGACGAAGGAGGTGTTGTATACAGTTAACTGTTTTCTGTTCCCACACCTACATAGGAAAATAAAATAGTTATTAAAATGAAAAAGAAAATTCTAACAATTTATTATAGTTTCCATAAGTACTATATCTCACAATAAAATTGCAATCTATAATAATAATAATATGTATAAAAATTCAATTACATTTGCAGTAAGAACGTTGAAATTACATACACTTTGTATGATTTAGTAATTCGAATTAAATAAATCAATTATTTTATAAAATCAAAGTTAAAAATGAAAAGTAAGTAATAATATATTACTTTTTAATTAAAAAATTCTTCAGCATTGTAATGGTTAGGTACTTTGCAATAGAAATGCATAAAGGTTAGAACAAATCTTAATATAAAATTAATACGAATTTAAAAAATTAAATTACAAGGCCAAAATCTTAATAGCGACAGGATTCCGGAACTGTAATTATATCTAATAAATCGATATGTAACTTTAAGTTCAAAGGTGTGAAGACTTAAATATTTTACCTTAATTGCTTTTGTTAATATCATTTATAGTCCATAAGCACGCAAAAGAAGAAGAAAAACTTAACTGGTTTGCATTTTGCTATTATAGGTTTGACTAATTTTGTTCAGGACCATTCATAATCTATAATTAATACTCGGCGATATTAATTATTGTTTTTTATCAAAGAAAACATTTACATATATTTTGATCACAACCGCTTATGAATGATGCTAAATAATTCAAATCTCGTCCTAATAGACTGCAGTAAACTATCGAGTTTTATTGTTAGTTACATACGAAATCAATTACAGGTATAAATAAGCGGCGCCATTCAAGGTTCTAAAGTTGTATCGACTTCTAAGTAAAACAATTAGACAAAACGATAAATAATTCTTTTTTAATTTTATGCCATTTTAATTTGATTAAATTTACGAGCAAAATCGGTGCAACCTACGGAATTATTTAATAGACCATATTAATGCCGCTCTTTTAAACCTGTTAATAAATGTTTACATATTAAAGAGGTTCGTTTATATTAAGACCGCTAAGACGAGTAGTCGAATCTTCTTTCAAATTAAAGTGGGTCGAACTCAAGAGCATAATAAGCAGGGATGAATCTTGGATGTTCGTCCGGCCAGCTGGGTGCTACTGCCGGAAATGACCCGTGATTTACTTAATACTTTTTTTGTTTCTATCGTGGAATATTGAATTTTTTGTGCCTTGTTTTATTTGAACATTTACCGAATGGTTAGGTAGGTACATTTACAGTTCGTTAGATTAGGGCGTCTTGCTCATCTCATTAAGATCTCTTCTGAATTTATTTATGGGAGGGAAAAATTAAATATTTAAACAAATCAACTAAATGCGGTAGCATCATGCAATACTAAGCACTTCGTTTGATATTCAAGGAAGTATACGTTTTAATGTTTCATAACAAACTTGAATTAAAAGCAGACCTAATGGATCTATAATTCAAGTCAGATAGGATGACGATGAAAATGTTGATTGAAATTTCTTAAAATATATTAAGAAATTGGGAATCAAGTTATAAATCCACAAAGACACTTGGCCTTAAAATGTAAAAAATTACTTTAATGCTAAAATTTTTCACTTTAATTGACGGAATTTTCCATTTACATTCTAAAGATTTTACATCCAACGATTACTTGGCTTCATTTAATATTAATACATAAATCACATTCCGAAAGATATCTCAACATTGCGGTATGCAAGAAGAGGAGTCGGTTCGTATAAATCAAACACGCAAGCAGACTGGGGACCATCGAAAAGTATCGGGATACTCGATACAGAAATACTCTCAAATGCAGGTGACATTTCTTTAAATCATTCATTGTAACCTTCTACTCTTAGAACAAAAGAGTGGAAATAAGCACTCAATTAAAAGGTAAAACAAACATTTTCTACACACGAAGGAGAAAAATCTGTAGTGGTTTGCACGACAGATACGTTTTACGCATCCTGTACATAATATTTAATCGACGTGCCATCTTTGGCAGATTGTTTGCCGACGTTTTGCAAAGAAATTAAAAATTACTCTAAATGTGATTCAGCATAATTGGTTGTTTTTTTAAGTAATTTTGCTGGTAATTAATCACTTGTAACTGTCGTGTATTTTTTGTATAAACTTGAATTTGTGTAATTTTGGTACACCTTCCATAGCTGATGGGGCACAGAGCACTTTTGGCTTTAAACTACGAAATAAGCAAGTGGAATGGTTGATAAAAATGAAAATTTCTAGTAATGTAAAATAATTTAAATGAAGAATAATTTAGTTTTGTGAAAGTAATTTTTTGAATAACTAGTGAATCAGAAGGGAAAAATATGTAATAATTGAAAAATTTTCAATGTTTCCAAATTATTGCTGCCCTTTTTACTACCCCCTCCCCCATTTTTCAAATGAATCCACTGACCTCCGGGCTAGTATTAAAAAGACACAATCTATTCATTCCAGATAAAAGACAACCTCCAAATAACCAGAGATCACATTCAAATTTGACAAATTTAGTTCTTCCATATTGAAACCTGCTTATAAAAGTATCTTCGGCACTTCTGGCAGCTTTGCTAGCAGTTTTCATTGCTGCTATCATCGTTCCTATTCTCGCATCTATGTTGCACTATGCGAGTTCCAATTTATAAATCTTGTCATTTTTTCAAGCTATTATCTCTATTCGACCGTTTTCGCCCTTCAATTTGGCCGAAGCCACGGTGATCTGGCAAGGAAATTTAATGAATGGGGTACTTTCTCGTTGCCTTCCCCGTAGCTTACAGATCAATGTTGTATTTTATATCACACAGAGCATCAGCGCAACCAGGAATAGAACTGTGGTTTTCCGCTTTCCAGCGGTATATTTAAATGTTCTTTTAGTTTGGCCATCGAATTGGCAATATTTTACACGTGCTAGCAGATAAAACTGCTATCTCGTTCAATTGAGTAGTACTTCCCATTATTTTTAGTTAGCTCCCTTCATCCCGGTTATCACTAAGAAAAGATTATAAACTTTGAGAGAAAGATTTTGATAACTATTTTGGGCCCACAAAAAGTTGACTGAGAATGGAGATCGAGAATAAATTTTGAACTCCGCGGCGAAAAATGGATAGAGAAGATATCGTCAAATTCGTAAAAACTCAAAGGATAAAATAGCTGAGTTATTTGATGAGAATTGACGGTGAAAAAGTGACGAAGATGATCACTCTTTGGAAACCGATCGAGAACCGACATATCGTCGCCTAGATGTCAAAACCTCGTATCGAAAAAACTGCTGTTCTTCAGAAAGTTCAAAAAACTATTTTTATAGCATCGAGTTGATTTAAAATAATTTATAATGTAGACTGATGAGCACTTTTATCAGAATAAATAAATTAGGCACAACAAATAAACGACCTAATAAATTACAAACCAGCTAGTTTGTAAACACTATGAGTTAGGAGTTATGAGTTGGCATTATGAGAAACGAGGTTTTGAAATTTGGGTAGAACAAGCGTAATTCGGTTCTTATCGAGATACGAGGTATTGGCATCCATGCTAGACAAGTCCCTAAAGGCCGAGAAACACTTAACTCAAAATAACTAAAATTTGAGTTACGAGGTTTTGACATCTAGGCGACGATATAGGAAGACCAAAAATGCGAAGGATTGCGTAACGGAGGACGTGAGAGATATGGATAAGAGTAATTGGAAACAACGGGTTAACGACAGAGGAAAATAGAGAACCATAATTAATAATGAGACAAGAACACATCGCAATCTATAAATGGAATGAAAAATGCAAATTGAATATAGCAGAGAACTCGATCCCCCTTCATAAATGGATCTGGTAAGTCCAATAGGACAACTCAATTCTGTAACACAATGTAAAATTATTTAAATAATAAATAAATAAACCAGGAACCACCATGGTGTAGTTACGCTACCAATACCAATAAAAGTTACTGAAGTCGTGGACTTTCCCGTAAATATAGAAAGGATTTCCGCCCTGAAAGAAAACAAGCAATTATATTAATACTATGCCGTGGTTCCTTCAGGTGACTAAAAATGGTAAAAAATGTATTTTATGATTTACCCGTTCAAATTTTCCACTATTAGTAGTGGACGAAATACGTGAGATTGATTTCATCTCCCCCCTTATCGTGAATTGTTGAACTAAGTTAGTGTCAATTGTTTGAGCTTCTATTATAATTACTAAAACCGCAAGCATCACGAAGTTATCCCTGAAAATTCCGAAATAAAATGAAAAGAGGCTGTAGAAATGCTACCCCCCCCCCCTTGAACGTGATTTTTTTAATAAAATTACTACTGTTCGTTCGGGAATCATTTAAACTTCTTCGAACTTCTGTTCCCACCGTTTGAAAATCATGGTTAAAAAAATTAGACCGTTTTAAAGATTGAAAATTTAAAAATTTTAAACATCGTTTTTTAATATCAATCGATAAAAATAAGTTACTTATTTAGAACTTATTCTTCCTTAATAAGGAAGAAGAAGCATTGGGAGACCGAGGAAACGTTGGTGAAGTCGGAACAAGCGAAGCGCCTAATCCTGGAATGAACGATGATGATGATAAAATAAGTTGGTAGTCCGCAATTTTTTGAATTATTTCCAAAGTTTCAAAAATGCATCTTGAAGTTTACAGTAAACCAAGGAGGCATTGAAAAAATGCAGTTTTAATAATCAACAACATTTATTTATATAGCAATGAAAATAATTGAGGGTTCAGCACAAATAATGAATAATTATTTTAATTATTAACGTTCAATTGTCTTCATCTAATTATTAACCTTTTCTCTCTCAAAATTTTCATTTATTTTACACCAAATTCATCATTTTCAAAGCTGAACCATTCCATGTATTTTCCAAAATAAACCAAAAATCCACATTTCAACTTAAATTCATTCATCTAACTTTACAGGTCCATTCTTACCAAAAACTCCCTTACAATTACATTCTTTTTCGGTTTTAAAATTCACCCTTAATTTATTTAAATTCACAATAATTGTTAACTTGCTCTGATGTAATATGTAATTTAATTTCAAAATCCTATTATACAAAACTTCATGAAACCGAATAAATCAAATTTATAAAAAAAACGACCTCTATTCATTAATAAAAACACATCAATTATTTTAGTTTGTGAATTATTTTGCAAATTCTAAAATTCCAAATAACTTTTCAAAGACCTCCACATCAGATCTCCACTAATAAATTAATCCCTTATCACATTTAGATTCTTATTAAGCCTGAGTTTTTAATTGAAATTGAAAAAAATAGTAAAAATCAAAAAACATCATTGCAATATTATATTATATAAATTTAAAAAAAGTGCCATGAACGCGATGTATTTTTTGTATTATTAAATATTAAAACAGGTCAATGCAATTTATTGTACTAATGTTTTTATTTAAAATCATCATCATCAAACTTCCTGGATTAGGCTATAGCCTGTTCCGGTGTCCATCGTTTCCTCGGTCGCTCAACCTCTCTTTTCCCTTTAGAAAAATAAACAAATTATTTTTAATAAAAAGTAAATAGTTTATTATTATGCGTTATCATTGTTACCTCTATTTACTTGTATTCTAAAATAATCAGACAAGCAGTAAATTGCATAATAATATGCAATTATAATTAATTTATTATAACACATTATAAATGTGTTTACTTAATATTTTAATATTAATTCAGAAAACTTGAAATGTACAAGGCGTGTCGAAAATATTCTTGTCAGGGTTTAGGGGGATTTAATTTTAAATTTCCTAAATAATGATGCATTTACATGAGTGTTCAAGAAACGTTTCGATTTTTCTAAAAATTTAAATTAAGACGTATTTTTATTTAATACAACGGGAAATCCAACAAAATATTTATAATAAAAAGGCCCTTAGAGTGTACTTACCTATGTTCTCGATTGTAAAATAACAAAAGGTTTTTCTTTATTTAGTTACGAATTTTCACTTGCAACTTGATCATTTACCCACATTGAGGCAATTGCAGATAAATATTATTACAAGTAAAAACCAAACAAATTAAATAGTTTAATATTTTAGCTCGAATTAGGCTGAAAATTAACCAAGAGTCCCATAAACACTAAAATAAAAATAGACGGAAGTTCTAAACCTAAAATTTATTTTAAAAAATAATTAATTTAAATTATGTAAAAATAATAAAAACCTTTTTTTCTTTACCTAATTAAGTTATAATTACTTTAAAATGTACTTGGTTTTCTTACAAGACTGCACTACAGTTTGATAATTTTAATTTATCTCACCGATGGACCACTTTCGACGTCTTCTTCGCGCTTGATATACATTATAACTTCCATAATAAATAATGATATGGAGGTAGCTTCCTGTGAGACCGGAAGTAGCGCTATGACAGAATACAAATCAAGTAACGAATTATTTGACTTTACATTAAGTAATACAGTGCTTTTTAAATAGTAAACCCTGTAACCTTCCTGTGCTATGCAAAAATTCCGAAATAGTTCACATGCAATATTTTCGAGCTAATTGCAATAACTTATGAGTTAATTTGTTCGATTGCTTTCACTTTCGGTTTTCTGTGTATCGCTCCTTAAAAGAAAACAATAAAAATATTTAAATTTTTATATAATAACTACAATGCTATATGCATTAGGTAGGTAGGTATTTATAATAATGTTATTACTAAACAAGTGCTTAACCGTGATTACAATTCAATTTGTTAATTAAATTATACTAATTAATTGTGACTAATTAAGATAATAAATTAAAGTTAATATTTATATTCAAATCGGTATTATAAATAAAATGAGAAAATTATGTTGACGTTGGAATGGTTATTTATAAAATATATTAACTTTGTAGATGTTTATATGATTTAATCAAAACGAATTAATTATTACATAATAATGAGAGTTAATAAATCCGTTGAGTGTAGGTAAATAACACGAATAAATTATAATAAACATATTTACAAGCACATTTTATATTCAAGTTTAGGTAATAAAAGTGACTATTTTAAACATGTGGATAAATTTAAGAACTCAATTTAAATATTAATTAAATACCATAAATCCAATTAAATTTGTCATGTTGTGTTCAACAACTTCTGTTTTTATAAATTTTAATCTTTATGAGTATGAGCGTCAAATGGGATTAAATAAATTAAAGTAATCCTACCTGAACCTGTACCTACCTCCATTTTTTTGCATTTATCAACAACTATTTTAACTTGTTCCTGCGGTGTGTTACTGTACATTTTTTAATACGAATTTTGATACGTACATTTTAAAAAAGTGAACCCTTTTAGATGATACGGTACATAACGCTTTTGATTCTAGAATAGGTACAAGCCCTTTTCTCAGCTGGATATCGTTTATATTATTTACTGTTTAAGAGCACACAGCTTACGAACCTGCATAATTATTTTTTTTGCCAACATATCATAATTATTGCAGCCAAATCTTACCGTGGGATTTTAATCTCTCACTGTGAAATTAATAAATCTAAATATTTTAAGTATAAAATATTTAAATTTGCAATGCAAATAACAATAAAAAAATACATAACCCGTTTATAGATATCAACATTTTATTTATTAGATAATTTAAAAGTAGATCGACGATTGTAAAAATTAAAATAAGCGCAAAGTATTAACTTTACACCCAATAATTATTATCTGCTTATTATAAGTTTATTTCTAAGGTAATAATTAAATGCATTGCTTGTACTTAAAACTAATAATTTATACGTTTACTCGAATACGTTCACTTAATACTATTCATTTTTTTAGAAGAGTTGAACAATCTTTCATGTCACCTGCATAACACGATTAATATGAAATTTAAAAATAAAGCCGAACAGGACATATAAAAAAATTTTTAAAAGTAACCACTTGCTTATTTTTTCATTTTAACCCATTCATCCAAGAAAACTATTAAATAACCTTAAGTATTCTACGGAAGAGCCTTTGAAAGCTCATCCTGCCACTGAATCAAGCAGGGCATGCACGCTCACGAACTTCAACTTTTCAATGCTCGATCTGAGGTCCTTTTGATGTATTACGTGATTGCATCTATGAATACTTGTTGAACCCAGAAAAATGTTGTCTAGATTTTAAATAATAAAGCACATACCAGAGCGATTAAGATTCAAATTTGTATGTGAAACACAAAAAGCGTGAGACTACTGGGTTGCGATCACTTCTAAATTATAAAATTTTATACAATGCTTTGGTGTTTGTTCTGATCTAATAATACGACCGAAACGTTTAATCCTCCGTAATTAAAATGCCAAAATAAATGTATTATTAATTCCGTAAATTGAATTACACATCCGCACGTGCGTGGGGAAAGGTAGTCAATTTTTGTAAAAATATTTTTTTAATTCGATATCTATCTAGGCTATTTTACATTTGTTCTATTGTTTTCTGTTAAGAATTAAGTGTATTTCTGTTTTGTAACGGTGGAATGCCCACATAGCCTGCTTTGATATTATTATGAATCACTTAGAAAATACTGGACAATAAATATTGCATTAAATTATAAAAACCAATAATCAACAATTGCAACATAATTTTCCTATTAATATTACAGATTAAAACAGAACTTGTAATACAGCTTAAAATAAAATTCAAATACTACAAAAACAAGAATACGAACATAATTTTTTTTATAGACGTCTTCAGATTATCACTAAAACAAAATGCACTAACATAGATTAATATTGCGTACAGTTTAGTCGAAAATAATAATCAATTCGAATTTGACAATAGGTGGGAAGGACAAATTAATTATATTATTATCGAATAGCTCTAAGGTTAAATTCTTTTATTTTGAAAAGTTTAAGGTCATTTCCGGAAAATTGAACAGCAATTTGTAACTTGCATAGCTTCTATACTGGTGTCCTATATTGGCGTTCTATATTGGCGATACTTTTTGACAAGCTATGACCTCTGAAGTATATTTAAATTTAAAAAATCAAATTCATTTTTTGACATCGAAATGCAAACTTATTTAAATTTATTTTCGAAACTAAAACCATAATCACTTTGTAGAATGATGAAAATCAACAACTCGTCTGAATACATAATAATACCTAAATTTAAAGAATCCATAATTTTTGTTGATCTCCGGAAGAGTATTTCATACATTATTAATTTTTTAATAATTTAAATTCAAGTAGTCATGGTCTATTAATTTTTAAACAGAGAAACTTATCGCTTCCAAACAATTATGTACTACCTTATCTTCAAGGGAAAGCGAGTTCATCACTCAGAATTAAGACAGATATTTTTATTTTACCAAATTTCGATCATAAGGATATAAAGGCCTTTAAAAAGCGTTTATTTTTTTGAAAATACCCCTTGAAATAAAATTTTCTTTTGGAAAAAGCCAAAATTGAACTTGGGGTAGGTGTGGCAGTGAGAGTGGGTCGAAGGTGAGTACTTTAAATGTCACTATTGGTCCCCCTGGCTGCCTTAAAACTTACAATTTACCCATTGGAAATATTCCATTCTGCTCTCAAAATATTTCGGGTGGGTCATTGGTATTCAGAGATTCGGTATAATTTAATTTTGTTTTTTTACTTTTTTGCCTTGATTATTGCTTGTTAAATAGTAAAATTACCATTTATTACAATTTTAAATACCAAAATTTTGGAATTTAAAAACATTTTTTCTAAAGAATAGAATACAAATCCATTTATTATAATTTTAAATACTAAAATTTTTGAATTTAAAAATTTTTTTGTTCACAATAGAATGTAAATCTTGAGAAACTTTAAAATGGATACTCGTGTAAGACGAAGTTTGATGCTTATTAAAGGGTAAAATACCTAATGCAGCAAGTGATGATTTCGTGATCGAATTGGAAAATCTTATAATTTACCTTATGAACTGCATTATCTTCGATATATCAATAAAAAATACTATACATGAACGAGATGTTATTATTAATCGAAGTCGGGAAATAAATTTGTCAAAATTAGTTAACTTCTCTAATAATAATTAACTTCAATTATTAGAAAACAACATAGTGAAATTAATCTAGTCTTTTCAATTGAAAATTAATTGCTAAGACTTACAGAATAAATATAGATATTATTGGTAGTTGCTTGGTTGAGCCTAACACAGCAATGAAGACAATAAAAATTAAATTCTTTGATGTTTCAGGTATTTATACGATCCCTCCCATTCGTCAGATCAGAGATCCCCCAATATAAATATGAATCCTCTTTTTGCGGTTTTGGCTAGGCAATTACAAAGCACATGCTTCTCTGTTTCGTTTGTAATTTTGCACAGATTGTCCTGAGACAGCTAATCATAATATTTTCCTGCAAGAAGATGTACGTATTTGATCATCTTCTATGGCTTAGGACTCGAATCCGGTAATTTGTTCTTTTTTAATATGGGTATTTATATAAATACAAAAAGTATTTTAATAACTTCAACTAACAACAAAACAACAACAATTTCACAAGAAAATAGAATAGAAATTAAAAGCCAATTCGAATAAAATGTGATTTTAAAAATTAATTCACCAATAAAAATAGTTGCGAAATGCAATTTCATAGTAAACGTATTTATTATCGTTCAGCATGTACCTACTATTAATTTTATATAATTTTTGTGTAACATAATATTAAATCCCGTTTAAAAGTATGCACGTATAAACGTCCGTCGTATAAATGTAAGGCGTATAAATGCCCTGTCGATTAAATGTTCAGTCGTACAAATGCATTCAAACAACTTTATGTCGTACAAAATGCTGTTGAACAAATTACCTAGAATCCTCAAGACTTTCCTTGTCCTCGTCACATTGGCGTCCTTTAATTCAAATAAGTAGTATGGTATTGATTGTCGATATTTCATTCAGTGTCCAATGACTACACGCGAGGTGATCTTATCATGGTTAACTTTCAAGTACCATAAGCCCTCTACTGTATGTAGGTATTCTAACATCTGAAATGGTTTCTCGTGGATGCCCCTTTTCTGGACTATATTTCTATAATGCGTGAAGATCTTTTGAACCATCGAATAAGACAGACCATAACATAGTATGGACCTAATTATGACAATACAAAACCATAGGGCGATCCTGGGGAAAAGTTCAATGACCTTCCCGTTGCTGTACAATAATGACCATAACAAAAGTACTCCAGGCAATGAACACTTTTAACTTGCAAAATATTTTGGAGAAAAATTTGACAGATATGGTGTGCATTTGAATGTCCTAATGAATTCACCAATCATCCTCAGATGACCAGCCATAAGTCCCCTAAAATCGCTCTATCGCCAAGTGGGGACTTTAGTTCCTGTGAACAATTTTTATGCGTATAATTCACTAAATTACAATTTTAAGAAAATTGTAGATCACAAAATTATCTAGAAAATACATTTTTGACATTTGAAAACCTTTGTTTAGTAGAGAATTTTATACTTCTCAATTTTAATTTGATGAAAATTTGGAGTAAATCTCAAATTCAGCGAGTTATACAGGGTGTCCCCGTGACCGTGGAGAACCTTTGAGGTGGTGATAAAGGACACTTTTCTAAGACAAATTTTTAAATAAAATTGTTAAAACGCTACAATACGTTTTAACAATGTTTTAACATTAAAACAAATGCTATAAATCAAATTGAGATTTTTAGTAATTATGTGAATTTATATTTTTACCTACACCTTGTTCATTATTTTCAGAATTTCTGTGAAAACGGTTGGTTGCCCAAAAAAATTTATTTGACGAAAGTTGTAGCCAGTTAAATTCCCTATCCGGTTTGGGCCATTAGTTTTTCTCTTAGATGTTTCGTTTAAGAGTTTCGTTAATTTTTAAAGAAATTAGTGTGAAACGTTTGAGCTTAGTTTGAGCTCCAATGAGCTTCCATTCAAATAGTTTGAATCACACACATGGCGAAGTTATTCACCAAACACCTTTGTGAACAGCTGTAGAAACGATAGTCCCCCCCAATCGCGAATTTTTAAAACAATTCGTTTGATATCCAATTAGCTTCAATTGCCGTTGTAGGAGCTTTAAAGGTTTTTAATAAAAATTCAATTTTGGGAAGGGCTGTGAAATGTTTTTTAATAAGTGTTTTTTTAATAAAATGAATACCAATCGATCAAGAATCGCTTGAGCAACCCCCCTAAAGTAAAAAAATTAAGCTTTTAAAAGATTGTTAAATTATAAAATTTACTAACATCGCTTCTAGCAAATAGCGCCCAGAATTTTAACGTTGCTGATAATTAAAATATTTTTTATTAGCTGGTTCGTAGCACTAGCGTGAATTATTAGCAAATTTTTTTTGGAATTAAATAAAATTTTTGATTAAAATTATGGTGTCAATGGATCGAGAATCGTTTGAGCTTCAATGAGCTTTTATTCCCGTCGGGAATCAAACTATTCTCGATCGGTTATTAGTATTAATTTTATTAAAAATTTTACTTCTTAAAAAAAGCATTTCTACAGCCCTTCCCAAAAATGTTCTAAAGAGTTGAATTTTTATTAAATACTTTCGAAGTTCAAATGACGGGAATTGAAGCTCATTAGAGCTCCAACTATTCTCGATCGATTAATGTCGTTTATACAGCTCCCCCCTCAAAAGTTTTCGCGAATCACTCGCGATGCGTGTGATTTGAACGATTTGAATGGAAGCTCATTGGAGTTCAAACGAAGCTCAAACGTTTGACATTAATTTCGTTAAAAACATTGCGGGAGGAGGGGGTGGCGAAATGTACTTGGGCAATTTGCCAGCACCAAATAACGATGAAGATACATCGTATGAATTTTGATGTTGTTTGTTGACTTTGTATTAGTTTGTTTTATTTTTTAATAATAAATTTTCAACCGAAGCGAAGTATTTTTTAATTCGATTAACTTCTTTTCTATTTTTTGTTTTACGAATCATTAATAAATGATAAGATTTACAATGCCAAAAACACGAATTTACAAAATATGCTCAGATAATTTTATATTTACGTTTATTAATAACTGAGGTAATAAAGTGTAATTTACATATACATTAACTTATTTAAATATAGGAAACTACGGCGTCGTTTCGCTTTCATTAAGGCTCGTCAAGTGACCATAATATTTCAAAAACCAAAGGAACAATTTTAAAATCACCAATAAAAAAATATATTATTGAAAATGAACGCACAAAAAATAACATGCCACTGACATTAGTCAATAATAAAATGTGCTTTCATTTTTAATTATGTATACAGTCAACTCAGAGATTATTAATAAAAATTTCCCTCTTAAGCGGACACCCTATTAACCGGACACGAACACTAAATTATGCCGTTTAAGAGCGTATCACATTTTGCTGTTTAATAGCTTGATTTGTTTATTAAAAAGTTACCGAGTTCTAAAAATAATTTGTAATGCATACTTTTATACTTGTGATTCTGAAAAATTACATATCGATGACTTGCACCTACTAATTAATTCTAGGCTGAGCAACAATTCAATTTCTTCACAAATACAATTCAGAAATTATTAGTGTTTAGTTCTATTAGATATAAAAGTTAATTAAAATTTAAAAATGACTTGTTTTATTTTTTAATGGCAGTGTACCAAAGGTACTTGGCGTAATCATGAATACTACAGAGCAAGAAAATTTATTTAACAAATTTCTTTGTTAAGGACACACACAAAGCGGGTGTCCGCTTAAGAGAGAGTTCACTGTATTTTATTATTCGTGATTTTAGGATAATTATTTTGCAATATTTAAGTCACCTGGCTTAAGTCAGTCTTAATGTGAGCGTAACGAAAACATAGTTTCCCATATTTAAATAATTTATTGCATGTAAGTTAGATTTCCATAACTTGGTTATTAATAAAAGTAAATATAAAATTTAAATATTTTCAACAAGTTAAAATTCAATATTTTATAAAATATTTTAATTCTGATTTTTAGTGAAGACATGAATATTAAAATTGTTTTATCGCAAAACTACAAATTTGCACATTCATCAATCATGCACGGGGGCGACGATATAAATATTAAAATGTTGCTTTATTTTTATATTATATCTATATACAGTGAGCTTGTAAAGTTTGGAAGACATTCAATAAAATATTTTAGAAGAATTTTCTCAGAAATTGTATAGTTTATATAGGTTATTTATAGTGTTGTTACATTTTTATACTCAAAAGATTACGCTGTATTCAAACCCGGAATGAAAAATAAGAGATGCAATTTAAAAAAATTTACCATGGTATCATTCAAAAAGAAATCACTAAAAAATACAAATGATAGAAGTTTAATATGCCCGAGGATTTTCTGAGAAAATCCCTCTACAATATTTTTTCCAAACTTTACGAGCTCACAGAATGTAATTTGATTAAAACGTAAAACCGGCGTTCCGCACTATAACAAAAATGAGAAATCATAAAATGAAAGACGGATGCTTTCATGACAATGAAAGTCAAGATTTATTAATAAAAGTGTCCAACAGTTGAAGGGCCTAGTGGAAAAAGTAGTTAAGTCACTTTTTTTTCAATTTGTTGATTTTTATACTAATTTGTAGAGAATAAATGCCGCAATGTGAAAATGTGCTCAACTACAAATTGACAAAAAAAGTAACTACTTTTTCCACTAGGCCCTTCAGTTTCTCATTATTAAAATAAATTATTAAAATGTCAGATATAGTCCTTTTGAGGACTCGAAGATAAAAAAATAAGTTATAGGGTCCCTTCTGTAGTTTTAGTTGTGCCAATACAGAATAATAAATAACAAAGTAAAAACTCAATTTAAGAAAAATCGGTGGCATTGAACTTAAGCTTCACTAGCTTTTATGTATAGATACGCTGCTGACAAGAACTCATAGACGCTTAACAGTTATTATAATATCAATTATGTGTGACCAATGCCAACGTGTGTTCAGTTTAATCCCTTATTAAAATCATTTGAATTTACTGATATTTTTTATTATAAAGAAATTAGACGGTTTAATATTATTGATACCAACACTAATTAATATTTAATTTCAACTACTTATAAGATTAAAACTTAATCGGTATTTTGATACAAATATTTCATATTCTCTAAATAACGGGTTTACATTAAACCGAAATCAAGCAATCCGAAAATTATTTTAATAGATATCCTGAAACATCCAGTTTGATTTAAGTCGAATATGTCGAATTTATTAAAAAAATTAAATTTTACCCAAGTTGAAAAATACTTGGCACTCTTTTTTTTTGAAATTTAACAAAAAAAAAGTAGATAAACAACAGAACTTCTGCCCAACCTTTTTTTGTAAGTCAAGATTTAATCAATCCGCAGACTTAATCCGATTGAATTAATTCATTTATAAAAAAGTTATACTCGCCATCAAAGTGATGAGCTAAGAAAATCTGCGATTTAAACCTGGAATTTCCGTTTTATAGCTCAACTCACAAGTATCTATACTGTAATTAAGAATTTTATGTTCAAACGTCAATAAATAAATAATTAAAGTAGATTAATTTTTGTAAATGTTGCTAATGTGGGTATTTCAGCAGAATTATTTTTGAACCGTTATACTGATATGCAATTTTTGTTGAAAATTAACCCATTTATGCACAGTGGGTGCTATAATGATACGAATTATAGTATTGATATAGTCAACTTGGAGATATAAACCCGTCAAGTATGTAAATGATCTTGTGATATCTTTAAGTTTAAATCTTCTCTGACAGATCACTTGATCATGGAACTGAGAAATCTAAAAAAATATTATTTAAAAATAATTCACTGTTGGAAATAAACTTACTATTGCCTATTTCAATATGCTATTGCATCTAGAAGATTTTGAAGAAAGCGAGACCTTCGTTGGTTTACTGTATATTTGTTATTACTATACATTTATTATATTTATACTATTCTTTGAAGCGTTTTAATATATTTTTCGAAGAGTAAACAAATTGTAATTGGGTATTCTTCAATTACAGTTGTCTTAGGGAAAACATTAAAAGGAAACTCAATATGAATAAATAACTGCCGCGCCTACTTGTAGCTTCTCGACTTTTAGAGCTTCCATCGCGATTTTGTGCAGAAATTATAAGACGCTCTTGAACGGTTAACAATTTAACCCCACAAATTCGTAATTGTAATCCTAATAAATTCAGTCAGTCGATAAATATTTAAAGAGCTACCTTGAATTAGATTGAATTTTAATATGATCGCAACACATGATTTCTTCACCTGGTCAAGTTCAAATGCAGTGCAGTTTTGTATAAGCAGATGTATCATCACATGCCAACTATAACCCTGTGGGAGGGCAAAGTTTCATAACCTAATTGAACCAATACAGTATTAGGTATTTCCAATAACACATCTGCCACATAAAATACTTACAGGGTTGCGCTGTACAGCTAGCAATGATTTGAGAAGCAACACCTTGAAAAATGATTTTATGTATAGCATTAACCTTTGTGCTCGAATCTAATGTTTCGACTGTTTTAAAATAACATATTAACTTTGTACTACTTTTATACAAATAAGGAACACCTAAATGCGTCAAGTAACCTTAACTGTTGATGAAATCGGGGTACACTTGTAATTATTATTGTGGTGTGGTAGCGGCAACATAAAGAATGATCTTTGGCAACTGCAGTTATATATTTTATTTGAATGTTCATATGGATATGTATTTGTAACCTTTAAACGTTTTACTATACTTATATGTGTCAGATTCGTTGAAGGCACATCAGCTGTCATGTAATTCATCATTTTGCCGCCTACCGAATGAATAATTTAAAAGTTTTGCATTCTAATATACCTACCACACCAAATACTCTAGTACGTGTTCTAAAAACTTGATATTATTGTTACATTATTTGAATTTTATACCTTACCTCTTCAATTTACATTTTAATTTTTGTTTAGTTTTACAGTTTCACATTTGTTCTAGTTACTAGTAGGTATACCTACTTGAAACTAAGTAGAAAAAAAATTCTGAAGATACTTACTACCAACTATATATGTAATAAAACATAAAAATACACATTAATGTGATTATGGGCCTGAATGGCCTACATTGACGTCTTCTAATAAAGTACACATTTAATTTAAAGTAACATTAATTAATGTTCCGAAGAAAAAAACATAAATTAATGTGTTTGGCAAATATTGTTCTACTCCTACATAAAAGTATGTACACAAACATGTAATACTATTAATATCTATTTACAACATAAGCATTATGTTAAAATCATGTTAACTAAGAACACAATAAACTGTTTAATTCTAGTAATAAATTTGGACAATAAAACAATAGCAAGTAATAGAATTATAAAGCTTTAACCGTTCAGTTGTTTGAAATTACGGTGCCCCAGTTTAAGCAGATATTGTATGAGTTATTAAATCAATTCATTACATTTTTCATGTACGCACAATTATCTTAGATCACGCAAAACGCATGTTGAAACGAGATATTATAAAAGGTTATAAAAAATTCTATATGATCTATTGTATAGAAACGCGGTTTTATAGAAATCGTTAATCATTTGTGCGCAATTATAGCATACAAATCCAAACACGCCTTTTCAATACAAGTGCATGATCATCAGCAGTAAATTAAGCAATACTGATAAAAGAACCGAATGATATTACGCAAATTTACTGTTGTCGAACCTCTTAGGCATTTCTCCTTTGTCTAATTATAATTTTTAACTTTTAAAATTATTATTAAATTAAACTTTAAAAATTAACAAGTTGTCTGATGATGTTGCTATCATTAATGTAATTCATGGATAGACGCCCCTGCGGGTAAGATGCCCCATGTGTGGTAGTAACGCTAATATCAAACAGATCCGGTAATGCTGAATTGTTGTTGTTCATTGTTATTATGACCTATGGTGTTAATGGACAAACGCATTTTACATTACTATGTTTATTCTAGAGTGTGTAGGCAAATCAAGGTAAATACTATTTTTTTGTAAGAGAATTACAAGGAAATGTTTAACGCAAACAGCTATTAAATCAAACTTATTATAGATTATTAGTAAAAATCATGTAAAATGAAGTTCTATGCAAAGGTTATGCACATTGTTATGTCCGTTTAAATCGGAAGAAAGTTTTGAGTTTCGGTTGTGGCAAGAAAGAGCAAATGCCCCAAAATGTTGAGGTATAGATGATCTTGAATAAGAAACATTTACTACAATGCTAAATAATCTACTGGTCCTCAGACCCAATTTACAGAAGTCTACTATACTCCTGATGGTGATGAGGAAAATCCATCAGCATAATACGTCAACGCAGATCAAGCTCGTAAGAAATAGATCGCATTCACCTTATTGTATGACCAAGGTTTAAATTAAACTTCCTAAGAAAACTGATCTCCTCTATGAGCTCCCCTTGTGTGAACACCAGTGGATGCTAATGGAAAGGTATCGGTTCACCAATGCGTATCTGAGGAAATCAATCTTTTTCGGTTGTACACGTAGTTTGGTGGTGGCGAAGGAGTTGAACTGTGGACCTGATTATCTAAGTTCGAATCTTAGCTACTTCTGAATTATTTGTGTCGTGGTTTGGATTCCATGTAAAGCTGTATGCCTTATTATGTAGTACATGAACGTATAGTGTGTAGATAAAACTGTGAACTGATAATTCGTTAGTGTGAGTTTATCCCTAAATAAAATGTACAAATACAAATCTAAATTTCGGAAGTAAAATTATCGCGTAATTCTTTCCTCCACTTCCCCAACAGAAGTCAGTTATGGAAAAAGAATTAATGAACCAAATCCCGAAGGATTTGTTTGAAAATACGGAGTGAAATTACTGTCTGTGATCTTCTGCTACAGCTCAAAACGGTACGGCGAGAGTCGTAGATAATCTATGAAAATGGATCCTTAAATGCTCAATTCAAAATAAAACACTGTATCAACAATAATAAAATAATTTAATAAAACTGCCAAAAAGAATGAAACTAATCAACAGGTGTGTAACATCAAATCCAGCACTTATCGGTATTAAACAAAGGCGGATACAAAATTTAAATGAATAAAATGGTCTACAAAAATCTTGTGAATAACCCAAGTTTACAAAAGGTGCATAGTCAACAATCGGCTTCTTGTAATAACAAAAATTACAAATCTAAATATATAAAAGAGAAGATCTGTTTGTTTGCGTGTTTGCGTGTTTGTTCGCTATACGTTCCTAGACCCGTGGACCGATCTCGACCAAATTTTGCACAGTTATTTTGTAGCTCCAGGCGCAACTAATCTCGCATATATGGAGAAGAAATTCCCGCGGGGAAAAAAGTTATTCGCTTTTTTCGAAAATCAAATCACAAGTTTGACAAAAAATTTAATTTGTCAAATAATTAATTTGACGTACAGTCAGTGGCGGGGAAAAAAGTTATTCGCTTTTTTCGAAAATCAAATCACAAGTTTGACAAAAAATTTAATTTGTCAAATATATAAAAAACTACTAACAAAAAACCACTAACAAATTAATCTGAAAATACTGTCAACAGATGGCGGGGATGGCGGCTTTAATTCGAAAAATGCAAACCACTAACAAATTAATCTGAATGCCGCGAATAAGACCGGAGCACTTTATATAGGTCGCAGAACTCGCCGGAATTGTGCAAGAAGACGCAGATCCACTTCTTCGTGGAAGATCTACCTCTTTGCGGAAGATTTAACTTTACATGAAGATGTAACTTTACGTGAAGATTATGTATGTATGTACATATTGCGGTATCGAGATACCACGTCAATGGAAGTACGTCATTTAAATTTCAGCAAAATTTTGTTATGAATAAAAGCATGTAACTTATCAAAGTAATCAGAAAAACTTCATCCGATACCAAGGAAGTTAACTTAAAGTCAAATGATTCGTTGAAAACGGGACATAAAACAGGTGTGAATAAAATAAATTTGAAATGCATCATTTTAATATTTGTTTTGTTAAAAATGTTAATTAATAGTAAATGAAAGATTGTTAGTAATAAGAAAGGTATTTTAAAAGTTAGAAATGTGTTAATTAATTGATAAATGTAAAAATCCATGTTAGCATTAAATTTAAAATAAGTTTGTTAAATCGTTACGTGAGTTCGGCATGTCACAACTTAATGAACTGCGTATGGAAATTTCATATCCAGCATCTTTATTTGTCCAACCACGAAACACTTGAGAAGAACACAATCAAATCTAAAAAATAGAAAATTTTACTTATAAAATTTCAACGAACCACAATGGGCTTAGTCCATACCTGTACTATGAAACTGCAAATAATATTGATTTTTCGATCGACCAATAAAATACGTTTATGCAAAGATCAGGATTGCGTTGAACTTCGTAAAGAAAATTAATGAAACAATTGATAAAAGGTTGGTGTTGATATTCGCACGTGCAAAGTGGAGAATTTAGAATCGTCCTAATAAAATTGATATTACAGTGAAAATAAATAGTGAAATTACGAAATATAAGTGCATAATTAAACAAAATAGTTACTTACCTACGAAAAACCACAATTAAGGTGAAAATTGTAACGGATTGCAAATATTATAAAAGAAAATTAACTCCAACACAAAACGAGGTCAACAAACTGTAGCTGGAAGTTTCTGATGGTAAATGAACCCTTGGAGTGTCTTTGACGCGCAATTGTACCATCTCCAATTCAAATAACAGAAATATTCCTGGATTTAATAAGGTACCGTGTACATTGCAATAAAATCTTTATAAACTTAAGTGAAATCTCCGGACTTCGTACGACACGTGTTTTACATCATTTTGCGTTCAGAAATTTTTATATAATAGATTTAATAATAGAACTTTTTGATTTAACCAAATATTTATTTTCATTTGTGTGCTTAATAAAACATTAATTACTTTGTAACGAAGGATATTTATTTAGACCTGTTCCGCACCATAAATTTCATTTACAGCATTGGTAACGGAGCGAATCCACCCTGCACAAGGTAAGGTACATGCACTACGAAAGAGCTAAGCTGAGGCACCTTATTTCATTAAATTGTGTTTACAAAATTTCACATACTTTTCCATTGACGGGGTACAATTACGTACACCCATATAAAACCTTAACGATAAGAACCTTTAACCCTATTAGCGAGGGTATTCATAACAATTTTGTATCATAGAGTGTGGGTCTCTTAAAGGCCATACGTAAGCACACAGCACTTTTTGGCGTCACAACGTGGAGGCACGAGTAAACTCGAGTCACCTCGAATAACCTCGTACCGCGAGTAAAAATAGGTCAATATAATTAAATTAATAGATAGGTTAATTACAACGAGAAATTTCATTAAAATTATTCATAACGTTGACATTAAAACTAACAATTTTCTTAAAATTAAAATTAAAAATATTCTTAAAACTAAAATTAAATTACATCAAGATTCACTTAAAAACTATTTCCTAATAAATAAATTAAAATTAAATACATAAATTACGATGGCACAGGAAAAGAAAACAGAAATGCAACAAATGATGGAGTTCATGACAGAAATGAGAAAGCAAGTAGAAGAAAACACAAAATTAATTATTAAAAACACAAAGGAACAAATACAAGAATTCAAGAAGGATTTGATAGAAACATTCGACAGAAACTTCGATAAAATTGAAAACGCATTAAAAAATAGGGGGTCACAGATAGCCGAAAAAGTTGTACAGGAAGGAAATATTAATTTGGTAAAAGAAACAGTAAAGTTGGATTTTAAACGAGTTCCAACACCACCAACCAACAAGTGTCGGTCGTACAAAATTTTAACAAGAAAAGCATACAAACGGTCACATTTAAAATTTAGAAAACTACAGTTAAAACAAAAATATCAAATAAGAGGCATGCGAACAAATAAGAAAAGTTTACATAAAGAAAACATTTTACAATTACATAGCAGTTTACAAAATAAAAGATTACATAACTTAATAAAATTAAAATCCAAAAATTCAACAGATAACGGGATTAACAATTTAAAATGTAAAAACTTAGCAGGTAAATGGGTTAACAAAATAAAACTTACAAAATCAGGGGGTAGAAAAAATTTTACACATAAAAATTTACAGAAACAAATTAATTATAACAACATCGGCAAGAAGAAAATAAATTTACAAAAGAAGAATACGAAGAGAAAAATACAATGTAAAATGACAAGAAATTACGAGATGAAGTGGACGAAGAAGTCCAACATGAAAATAAATGTTAAGATAAAAAGAAAATACTATGTTAATAAGAGGAAGATATTATTATACAAGCGGAGAAAAATTAAAATTAAAAGAGTTCGCTGGAAGAGAAAGTCATTCTTGCGAGATCAATAAGCGGTGAAGAAAACAACAGCGAAACTTAAAATCATTAAAACTAACATCTACATAAAAAATTTTTTTGACCGCTGAGAAAATAGCAAAATAATGAAAACGCCAACAGCGAAACTTAAAATCATTAAAACTAACATCTACATAAAAAATTTTTTTGACCGCTGAGAAAATAGCAAAATAATGAAAACGCCAATAGCGAAACTTAATAAAATAAATAAAATAAATAATAACTTAAAAAATTGACCGCTGAAGAAAATAGCAAGAATAAAATAGGACCAAACATGACAATTGTAAATATGATTTGTCTGAAAATAATTTGACCAAGATGAAATTTTGAAAATGCTACGCTTGAAAATAACAATAAATGTAAGAGAACAAAATAATTATTGAAAATTTTAATTTATTCAATGAGATTCAGTTATAAAATGCGCGAAAGTAAAATTATTTAAATAGATCAGTTTTATAAAATGAAATTATTAGGTGACCAGAAATGAAAGAAATAAAATGACAAATAACAGATCGTAAAAATAGGAGTTTTTAAAATAAATGGTATCCAAGAATATGTTAATATTGAAATATGAATAATTATGAATATTAGGGGAAAATATTATTGAATATGATGAAGATTATGTGGAAATATGAATAAATATTATGAAATATTATGGGAGGGGAAAAGCAAATGAATATGATAATAAGAATATGATGATAAATAATTTATTAGGGGATACCAAATATAATTAAAAGAAAAGATAATTTAGGTCACAAAATATGATTAAATGAAAATTGAATTAAAACAATTACTTAAACAAAGGGAATCAGAATTGAATAAATAAAGTACATGGTTAACAACCAAATAATAAAACTAATCAAGTAGTTAAAATTTGAAATAAATCAAAATATGAAACAACGAATAGTATAAACATGCTAGTAAAAAGAGCAATTAAAATTAAAAATAAAAGATCAATCTTGGTCAAATTAGTTAGTTAGGTTAATTAATTAGGATAGTTTGAATTTTATAAACAGTTAGTAAATTATTTGAACATTTATTTTAATTTATTTAGTTAAATTTATATTTTTGCATTAGAGTTAATAATTTGATAAAGGTATTTAATAACGCCACATTATAAATTTAGTTTGTTCTGTTTTAAAAAAAAAAAAAATGTTACATTAGAAATTTAAGTTTGTTTATGAATAAAAGCACATCAATGTTAATTGTGTAATTTAACACAAAAATAGGTATTTTTCTTTTAAATTACAAATCAACAGGGGGTAAATGCGGTATCGAGATACCACGTCAATGGAAGTACGTCATTTAAATTTCAGCAAAATTTTGTTATGAATAAAAGCATGTAACTTATCAAAGTAATCAGAAAAACTTCATCCGATACCAAGGAAGTTAACTTAAAGTCAAATGATTCGTTGAAAACGGGACATAAAACAGGTGTGAATAAAATAAATTTGAAATGCATCATTTTAATATTTGTTTTGTTAAAAATGTTAATTAATAGTAAATGAAAGATTGTTAGTAATAAGAAAGGTATTTTAAAAGTTAGAAATGTGTTAATTAATTGATAAATGTAAAAATCCATGTTAGCATTAAATTTAAAATAAGTTTGTTAAATCGTTACGTGAGTTCGGCATGTCACAACTTAATGAACTGCGTATGGAAATTTCATATCCAGCATCTTTATTTGTCCAACCACGAAACACTTGAGAAGAACACAATCAAATCTAAAAAATAGAAAATTTTACTTATAAAATTTCAACGAACCACAATGGGCTTAGTCCATACCTGTACTATGAAACTGCAAATAATATTGATTTTTCGATCGACCAATAAAATACGTTTATGCAAAGATCAGGATTGCGTTGAACTTCGTAAAGAAAATTAATGAAACAATTGATAAAAGGTTGGTGTTGATATTCGCACGTGCAAAGTGGAGAATTTAGAATCGTCCTAATAAAATTGATATTACAGTGAAAATAAATAGTGAAATTACGAAATATAAGTGCATAATTAAACAAAATAGTTACTTACCTACGAAAAACCACAATTAAGGTGAAAATTGTAACGGATTGCAAATATTATAAAAGAAAATTAACTCCAACACAAAACGAGGTCAACAAACTGTAGCTGGAAGTTTCTGATGGTAAATGAACCCTTGGAGTGTCTTTGACGCGCAATTGTACCATCTCCAATTCAAATAACAGAAATATTCCTGGATTTAATAAGGTACCGTGTACATTGCAATAAAATCTTTATAAACTTAAGTGAAATCTCCGGACTTCGTACGACACGTGTTTTACATCATTTTGCGTTCAGAAATTTTTATATAATAGATTTAATAATAGAACTTTTTGATTTAACCAAATATTTATTTTCATTTGTGTGCTTAATAAAACATTAATTACTTTGTAACGAAGGATATTTATTTAGACCTGTTCCGCACCATAAATTTCATTTACAGCATTGGTAACGGAGCGAATCCACCCTGCACAAGGTAAGGTACATGCACTACGAAAGAGCTAAGCTGAGGCACCTTATTTCATTAAATTGTGTTTACAAAATTTCACATACTTTTCCATTGACGGGGTACAATTACGTACACCCATATAAAACCTTAACGATAAGAACCTTTAACCCTATTAGTCAGGGGATACATAGCAATATGTATGTATGTATGTATGACAGATGACGGATGACAGATGACGGATGACAGATGACGGATGACGGATGACAGATGACAGATGACAGATGACAGATGAAAGATGACAGATGACAGATGAAGGCCGAACAACTATGGCCTTCATGGATCTATTATGGTCCGGTCTGTGAGGCCGAAGGCCGAACAACTATGGCCTTCACGGATCTATTATGGTTCGGTCTGTGAGGCCGAAGGCCGAACAACTATGGCCATCACGGATCTATTATGGTCCGGTCTGTGAGGCCGAAGGCCGAACAACTTTGACCTTCACGGATCTATTATGATCCGGTCTGTGAGGCCGAAGGCCGAACAACTATGGCCTTCACGGATCTATTATGGTCCGGTCTGTGAGGCCGAAGGCCGAACAACTATGGCCTTCACGGATCTATTATGGTCCGGTCTGTGAGGCCAAAGGCCGAACAACTATGGCCTTCACCGATCTATTATGGTCCGGTCTGTGAGGCCGAAGGCCGAACTACTATGGCCTTCACGGATCTATTATGGTCCGGTCTGTGAGGCCGAAGGCCGAACAACTTTGACCTTCACGGATCTATTATGGTCCGGTCTGTGAGGCCGAAGGCCGAACAACTATGGCCTTCACGGATCTATTATGGTCCGGTCTGTGAGGCCGAAGGCCGAACAACTATGGCCTTCACGGATCTATTATGGTCCGGTCCGTGAGGCCGAAGGCCGAACAACTATGGCCTTCACGGATCTATTATGGTCCGGTCTGTGAGGCCGAAGGCCGAACAATTTTGACCTTCACGGATCTATTATGATCCGGTCTGTGAGGCCGAAGGCCGAACAACTATGGCCTTCACGGATCTATTATGGTCCGGTCTGTGAGGCCGAAGGCCGAACAACTATGGCCTTCACGGATCTATTATGGTCCGGTCTGTGAGGCCGAAGGCCGAACAACTATGGCCTTCACGGATCTATTATGGTCCGGTCTGTGAGGCCGAAGGCCGAACAACTATGGCCTTCACGGATCTATTATGGTTCGCCCTGTGAGGCCGAAGGCCGAACAACTATGGCCTTCACCGATCTATTATGGTCTGCCCCCTGTGAGGCCGAAGGCCGAACAACTATGGCCTTCGCGGATCTATCATGGTCCTCTCTCTGTGAGGCCGAAGGCCGAACAACTATGGCCTTCGCGGATCTATTATGGTCCTCCCCCTGTGAGGCCGAAGGCCGAACAACTATGGCCTACTCGGATCTATTCTGGGTCTAGATGGCTAAGGGCGGCGGATGCAGCCCGTGCCAGCTAGTAAATGATAAAAATACAATAAGACTTCCTAATTCCATTGTTGTAAACCTAATAAAAATTAGGTTTACGACATAATACTTTATATCGTGGTATTTTATATATTATCACAATCGGCAATAACAATATACATGGTTGATAGTTTAATCAAAACAGAAAACACACACAAAACTCAAAACAGTGATTATGACGAATAAATATTACAAGTGCATAACAAAACTTAATTGTTAATTAATAGCACTTGCAACAAATGAAGGTGTAAAATTAACCTCATAAAAAACTTTTAACTGATAGTTAAACAAAATAGAAAGGTCTCGATTATCACAAGAACAAAGTGGAGCAAACAGCAAACCAAATTCTAATTTTCCATAAAATTCGAAGTAATCGTAAGAGTAAAAAATTAATCGCATTAAAACTTTGGTAAGCAACAACCAAATCGTACAAGTAGGATAAAAGTGTTCACAACGCACGGACACATTATCGATGACAAACAAAATGTGATGACCATAATCGTCTTCTCAACTCAAATGTAAAGCGTTGCAATAACCACAAAGACTTCCAAATACCCAACACTTTTGTAACAACCCCTCTCAACAATGCACTTGAAAGAATTGGGTTGTCCATGCAGCATCATGACTCGACCATCGGAAAACCCAAGCACCAACAGTTCAAAACATTCCTGTGTGTTGACAATTCGGACGGAACTCCAGATCGCTAATTCATAACCTAGCGCGGTACGCACTAGCGTTTCTCTTATAGCTACTGTAAAGGTAGCCACTCTCGTTCCAATCTGGTCGGACCGACAAGCTGTACTGCACATGAGTTGAATAAGGATCCGACTATTGTGTCCTTGTTCAACTTATGTGTAGGACAGCATGTCGGTCCGACCAGATTGGAACGTGAGTGGCTACCTTAAGACGACGTATAGGGGAACTCGTAAGTAGCAAAACTGTGCAAGCAAAATTTTCTTGCAAGATCGAAACCATGGTAAAGAATGCGACAATTTTTTACGAGCTTGTTTTTTCTTACTATTTTTCTACTTACATACATTAGCTTATAATAATGATGGTAGCAGGAACTCGATAGAAATTAGTAAAAGCTCGTAAAAATTAATTGATTTGTATTTCCTTTTTAAGATCCAACATTTTTTATTCAAGAATAACATTCCTAGTATAAATTAACAAATATAAACAACGAATTTTAAAAATATTAAAAAACAATAAATTGCAATAATTCACCTGTAAGATGGAAGAATTGGAAGAATAAGATGGAAGAAGAATTCGATCTCAGCACCGCTGCTGAATTCTTCCGTTGCCGTTGGTTGCACAAACTGATTCTTTATATTAGGAAACGTGTTGCACAGTTATCACCCGACACAACAATTAGCAATCGGTCAACCTTATCAACTATAATTCTTTCGCATCGTTATTCCAGAGCCCTAGTGTTTCAATACCAAAAGCTAAGAAATCATAATTATTGTTTTTTACCGATTTATATTTATTATGTATGAATTAAATGTTTTGGTTTCTAAGTTTCTTTGATTTCCTAGCTATGAACCAGGGTATCAGCACATGTTGCGTCCCACACTAAAGCTCTTCCTTGATTGCAAGACACCACTCCATCAAGTTTATATAAAAAGAAGCTGAATCTTCTGACTGTCAAATTATTACGTTCCACATTCAAACAGCTATTCTTTTAAGTAATAGATCTCAAAATCTGGTAAGGATGGACTAAAAAACACATGAGTATCTCAGTGTTACATATAGAAGAAATAAAAGCTACAAAAACTCCGTTGACCGTTCTTCTAACACCTAAACTACCAAAATGTGTCGGTAAAAAAACCTTGTTTGAAAGATGAGAGACTTCTTAACAATTTTTCCAAATGATTTCTCATTGTAGAGTCGATGGCGGATATTAAATCTAAATTGGGATTGCACTTAAGAAATATGTTAATTTTTTAATGAAACCATCGTGTCTTAGTTTGAATAAGGTTTAATTTATTAACAATCAGCTGTAAGCGGGGACCAAAAAAAATTAAATTTTAGCTATCAATAACTTTTAAATTTGGTCTTCATACAACTTTCAACAAATGCATACATTTTTGAACCAAAAATTTTAATAAAAACCGGACTGAACGAAATATTACGAATTTTCAAAAGGAAGGGGATGTAAAAATTGAATTAAAAATTAGAAAAAATTATAACATACTACATCGATGTTTCGGTATTATTATACCATCATCAGGCATACTTAACTAAAGAATTAATGATAATTGAATATAAAATTAAAAACCATTTTGTTAAATATCAGAAAATAATTGACAAAACGGTGACGAGACGGTGATCAGCTTAAGCGGTTCAGTGCATTGCTGCTAATGCGGAATGCCCGGTTCGACTCCGGGCTCAGTAAAAACTTTATTCTGACCGTCTCCCCTCAGAAGGCAATGGCAAACCACCGAGGTGTAATATGCTTAGAACAGCCTCTCTGGAGATGAAGTGTATACACTTCCCGCGGTTCGGAGCCCGCGTTAAACAAGTAGGTCCCCTATGTGTGTGATAGTACTAGAAATGCACAACACATGCATAGGAGAGAGGTCGCCAACATCCGGTAACGGATAGGCACGTGAAGAAGAAGAAGAATTGACAAAAATGGAAAATTTGAAGTGAAAATCTTAAATAAAGGTAGTAATAGAATAAAATAATTACAAACAGTAAACTGGCAGAAAATTGAAGAAAAATCAAATACAAAAAATCGAACTAGATATTACCGAAATAAAAAAATTATAAATAGTAAAATAACACAGAAATTGTTGAAATAAATAAAATTAAAAGAAAAATGAATAAATTAGGAAATACATAATTACGCGATAACAAAATGATATTACTGAACTGAAAGAAATAATGAAAGGATTAAAAGAACAAAATAACCAACAAGTGCAATAATTCAAAAAGCAGTATGGCAAGCAACACCAGACCGAAAAGGTGAAGGAAAAAATAGCTATTAAAAGAAAACTTAGAAGACAATGGCAGAAAAGTTGAACAGAAGAAAAGAAAAAATTAAACAAAGTAACCAAAGAACTGAAGGAACTGTTAATCTAAAAAATCAAACAATCCTGCAACATCTAAAAAATTTCAGAGCTACAGAAGCAAACGATTATTCCCTTTGGAAGGCAACGAAACTTATTGAACAGTTACAGCACCAAATACCACCGATTAAGGATGCAAGTGGAAAATCGACGAAAAACAATTACGAGAAGGCCGGGACATTTGAGATTCATCTGGAATATAATATATTGCAATGTCGGTAAACCACGTCAATAGAAATACGTTTATTTAAGATTCAGAGAATTTGTTAATAACAAAAGCATGGACTAGTCTGAACAAACAGATAAAAATTTCGTCCGATACCAAGAAATTGAGTTCAGTATCATTTAATTTGAAAAAGCGAGGCTTGAAACAAGTTAACAAAAATAATTTAATGTAACATTTAATTAATTCCGTTTATGTAAAATGTTTATTTATAATACAAAATCAAAATTGTTTAGTCATAAGAAAGGTAATTCAAAAGTCAAAATATTGTTAATTGATTAATTAATATAAAATTTGTGTTAGCATTAAAATTTAAATAAGTAGTTAAAATATTACCCAAAGTTCGGAGTGTTTCGATTTAGTGCACCGAAAATTGATGATGCATGTCCATAAATTTCATGAAACCAATCACGAAGAAATGGTGAAGATCAATCCAATCTAAAAAAATAATAAAATTATTTTTATTAAAATTTTAACAAGTCACGTTCAGCTGAGTACAGACCTGCAATCTTAGAAGGTCAAAATGGTATTGATTTTTGCATCGACCAATAATAAACAATAACAAAAAATCAAGAGGCTATGAATTTCGAGGCGATGAGAAGAAAAACAATTGGGATCGCTCTACGTTTGATTGATTATAAATGGCGTTGTGTTTTATGGCCGCTAGTAAAAATAGTTAAAAAAGTACAGAAAATTTAAGTAAAGTCGACGAAAATTAGTGAATATTAATATAAAAAGTGTACTTACGTTGTATTAAAGTGTTTTCCAATCGAAATCATAAAAGATTCAGAATATTTCTACAAAAAACGAATTTCAACTACACGTGGTTTGTACGACGCACCAAGAAAAGTAATCCGTCCATATCAAGATAAGAAATAACCATCGGCGTGTCGAAGGTTAACAATCTCATGGTCAAACATCTTATGCATAATAAAAACCCTAGAGCTCTTAAAGGTAAATCCCCATTAAACTTTATTTTCGTAATAAAATTAAGTGAAAATTTCGGACAACAAAAACGCGTGCTTTTCTTCGTTAATGTTAAGAATTTTTATTAATAGGATTAATATTAAGAACTTTTTATTTAATAAACCATTTATTTACGTTATTGTGTGTAATAAAAATATAATTGTCTTTGCAACGGAAGATATTTTTTTGATCTGTTCCGAGAGTCCAAATTTTGATTATAGTATTACAGTTATTGGTCCCGGAACGAACCCAGACTGAGAGAGGTAAGTCCATGCACTCCGAGACATTAAAGCCGAGGTATTATCATTATTATTACATTATTTGTCTCTGGTGTAAAAGTTTAATATTTCTATCGACGGGGTACATTTTATGTGCACCCGAACATTGCAAAAATTTATTATAACGAGAAACCCTATTAGCTACGACCGTTCAGAGCATATTTTGGCTAGCCCAATGTGAGGCTACGACATCTCATTGCAATATATTATTCAAAACACTCGCTACTGATGATCACGAAAATGACGACCAAGAAATTAAAAAAATTATCTGGAAGCACCATACCAAATGGAACTGCCAATCACGAAGTTCAAATTAAATAAAGTACAAAGCAATAATTAAAGGGGATTATGGGTCAAGTCTTAAAGGAAATAAGAAGAACAGTCCAAATGGCAATTATGCAAACATGCAATGCAATCATTAAACTGGGATATTTTTCAAGTCAGTGAAAGGTGGGCTAAATCATGCTACTACCTAAACCAGTAAAAAATGTGGATAAAATAACATCGTACCGGCCGATAAGCCTTTTCTCAGTATTATCAAAGGTGTTGGAAAAACTATTTCTTAGTAGAATACTACCAATCCCAATCAACTCAGCTTTAAAAGTAGCCACATAATTCACAGAATTATAATAAAATTAGCAACGACCTAAAGGATAAAAGATCTGTTCAGCAGCCTTTCTTGATGTATAACTCAATTATTTGATAAGGTATGACACGACTTTCAGAATTATAAATCGAAAAGAGGTTTGTCACATCCCTATCATCAAGTTATTTTCGAAATTTTATTTGGAAGATATAAGAACATTATAGAACATTGAACCTAGTAAAACAACAAGAAGAGTACACAGATCTATGCTCCATCAGTTCAGCAGCACTACAGGGAAGCATATTGGGCCCAGCCCTGAATCTACTTTACACTGTTGATATATTATCAATAGTTACAGAGTTACAACAACGGCTTTATTTGCTGATGATAACGCCATACTGGCTTCACCCTCCAATGGATTAAACGCCCATCGAAATCTACAGAAAAATTTGAACAAACTGAAAAAATGGAGTATAAAAGTAAATGACATATTACACATAAATTTGAGTATCAACCGATTCCAAAGTTCTCCGTCGTATTTTTATATTGTTTAGTAAATTGAAATATTTTTATTCTATTTCGATTCAATTTCTATCATTTATAAAATAATTTCCACTAGTAATTTTGCCATAAAATCTTAATTTTTGTAACACATTAATGTGTTTTGCAGCTCAGGTGCCATTTTCACGCCCCTAAATTTCGGGTTTTCTGATTTAAAAAATTATATCTTAAGGTACTTAAAATTTCAGTCAAAGTAGCAAATTTTTAATGATAAGCAGTCGTTACTTTTTGTCTCAAATTATTATAATTATGTCGAATACTTTTTACATGTGGAAAAGTATGTTATATCTTCTTATTTAATTTGTAAGCGAATTTGTTTGAAATTTTTTAAATAGAAAAAATTAAATTATAAACAGATATGTTTATAGTTTCTTTTGCATCTTTTATTTTTATTTTATTATTTTATTTCGTTATTTCATTCATTATTTTAATATTAGTCTTTTTGAATATATTTTAGTTTAATTTAATATTCTTTTTCCTGTCAACATTTTTGGATAATTTAATCTAACTCTCAAATTTCCAAATTACGAATTTACGTGTAATTTTGCATGATAATAAATCATATCAGAGAAATACAACTAATGTCCATATTGACTTTAATTCTTTACAATAAAAGCAAATATAAGTTAGGTGCAGTTAATCTTAAATTTGTCCTATTAATGTCAATATTTTTAAAAAAATTTATCTGTAGATTTTAAAATATGCGCCACAATAATTTATTTTAAATACCCAAAATTATCAGAAAATGGCGTGCTACGTTAAATCTTGCAAACTGTAATTTTGTACTATGCTGAAATTAACTTGTAAGAACTTGTTTGGAAAAAATTATGAAGTAAGTAAATCACATTCTATTTTTAGTAAAAGGGAGCCATATTAACGGTTCATTTTACTTCCTGATGACAAGACTAAACAATACCAGAAGTTCTCCAAAAGATCCCCTATAAGCAGGTGATCGAGCTTAATGTAAGTTGATTTTATATGTAGAAGCAGTCTTCCTGAGCTGTGAAGCTGCAAAAAAATAGTCTAGAGATAGATTCACCTAACAGTTGTATTTTTAAACTTAATTTAATTTTCCAAAATAAATAACAGTCCTTAAATGCGTATTTAACACTACAATGATTTTTAACGAAAAAAAATTGGAAGTGTTATAACCGCCTCTTTTATACGTTTCCTTCTTTCTTTATTGCTCTTTCATACCTTCAGTATTTTTTATTTAAAAATATTTTCTCTTTTCTTCTACCGAATAATTCGCTTATCATCTGCTTCCTCCAGAACTGAACAAAGCTTATGAATAATAATCTCTCTGCACTACAGGAAATTTGCTTATCGATCATAATTCTTAATATTGAAGTCATTGAATTCTGGTGAGTGCGATCATTTTTTACAAAAGTTAAATATTTACAGGTTAGTGCGGAAATTCAGCCTTATCACTGCCAATACAAACAGATATGATTTTAAATAATAAAAATAACTTGCACTTGATATTATGGTTATACCTACCTACGCTATTATAAAATTTTAAAAATTGCGGGAAAATTTCAGCTCTGCCTGATTCACCGAGATTATGGAAATTCTTGTTCTGTAAGATAACAAAAATTATTAAAAAAATAATAGCAAATTGTATTTGGAACATTTTGCAAAGCAATCATAGCGTTTGTTATTTTCATGAATAATACAATTAATTTATTTGAAGCTCTTCCTAGAAATTTCATTGTACAATTTGAAGGTTTTTCATAACGGATTCGATTTAAGCATTACCTGTTTTAAAATTTTTGAAAGGCATGTGCCATACCAGACGGGACAGATGTGATCAAGTCGTACCTTTTCCTATTTAGGTCTTTGCCCTTTTACAAATTTATAATATATGAACCAGGTAGATATGGTACGTACTATTATGTACCTACCATATATCAATAAAATTTTATAAAGTAAAATCAAAGAACAAACTAAAAAAGTTTTGTGGTGCGCTATATATTTTTAAATATAATATTAAAGGTAAAAGGTACATATCATTTCAAAATTTAACAATTTTTTAAGCTCAATCAATATAATAAATTGTTCCTTATTTCTTAAACGGTCTTTAAAATGCATTTGATAGTTATTAAATATTTATAAAGGATATCTAAAGTGTTGATAAGTGGTTGCTGATAAGAGCTATAAGACCCTCGATAGAATATTGTAATCAAATTAAGTAAACAACTTGACGAACGCATCTTTGGAACTATTCTTAACTTGTCCAGTTTCGTACTTTTTCCTTATCTACTAATATGTTAGAAGATGTTTCATGTCTAACCTTAAAATCCACAACAGATAAGAGATGATATTTTTGACAATTTTTGAATAACGTGCGGTAAATAAAAAAAAATTATTTCAGTTTTTCGAGAACAATGAAAATTCCCTCACACATTACACAATCAAATCGTGTATTATATTTCAATGAAACTTCATAGTTAAGCGGGTGTCATTCGTCAAAAGCTGCATTTCAACTATCAACTATATCATAGGTCATTGAAAGTAAAGCTCAGCGGTCGTGCGCCAAAGCCCACCTGCTTTTTCTTTCATAAAGCACCATCCCTTATAACCCCACATGTGTGAGGATATGGATTGCAAATTTCGCCTTTAAGTTCATGTGCAACAAGAAGCGTCTGCAAGTGCGTCGGCACGCGTCCCAGGATGACCGTTACAGAATGCATTCAGCTCTGTTAGTACAATTGCACATCTGCACGTGCCTCTCTCTGTAAAATAGTTAACTTTCAATGTGTTTCCAAATCCGTAATTGATTTATGAAGCAAGTTATCTAGCCAAATTCTTTAATCAGCTGTTTTCTGTTTTGTTTACCTGTATTTTCTATTGCCCGTAACCACAAAAGTATGGCTGAATGAAGCGAACTAAAAATAAATTAGTATCATCGTTAGATGTTTTCTTTATAGTAACCATTTTCTTTGTTTTTAATTTAATTCCTTTATTGGAGTTGCATCGTGGGTGGGTAGCTAAAGACATAAATCATAAATTGCAATGCTAGTTTTTGTTATCTTGGGATCTATGCACTACATCAGATAATCCTTTGTACAAAATTTTTATGAAATATATATTGCATCCAATTTATTTTATGAAAAACTTTTAAAATATGTACCATACTTAACTTATAATTCCATATTATCTCATTAAATCTGAAATTATTCAAATATTACAATGGAGAATAAGATGCAAGCCTTTTGCTAATTGCTGTTCATCAGTACAATTAATAATTTATAAGAAAACTCAATTAAATGTTAGATATTTGAATTTTAATCAGAAATTTTATTAACACTTAAAAAATTATGGCAATAAAGGACTTTAGATTATTATGTTTTTAAATTTTAAAATAAATACAGAAATTAATCGGCAGTTACGCATAATCAATTCAGTAGAGACTGCATTAATTTGTTGGATAAATCAATCAAATAATACATTTACATAATTAAAATAAAATAATAATAACGATTTGAATGGTAATTTTAAACGTTTTTTGTAAACGTAAATTGATACTTTTAAAAATACATTAATAAATTATTGATATCAAAATTTTAACAAAACATGCAGCAATTTTGCAAATTTGAGTTCAGTCTAAAAATTAAAATTACATTTGGAACTCAGATATTTGCCATGGTTCGAGCAAATACTACAATTTATTGCTAGCAGTGTAAGTAAGCATGGTAGCGAAACAATGAATGAGTTTGTGAAATATCGTGATGTCTTACGTTTTGTGAAATGTGAGAATTTCACTGAAATTTTTACCTGAAACCAAGGCATTTTTGAATTATTATGTACGATTTTTAGTTTTTATCAATAGAGAATGAACCAGGGCGACATTCAAGAAAAATTTATATTAAGCAATATATTCTACAAACCGGTAAAACAGGGCCGGATACAAACCCTAACTCTTAAGGGGGGGGGGGGATAATATTTATATTATCTATAGAAGATAATAAATAATTTTTTTGGATGTAACAGATAATCTTCTATCTAACTATTATTTTCAGAAGGATAATCTAATTGCCATCCTCCCGTGAATTCACCATTGCGATGAAGTAATGATTAATTTGTTAACCATAAAAGTCAATAGAGCTTCGCGTTGCGTTGTAGCATTATAATTTAGTCAGGTGACAAAATATATGAAGTAGTAAATGTTTTATTGTCGTAAACTTGTGTCGCATATATACATATAGTTAAAACTTAAAACATCGGAATTCGCGTTACAAAAAAATGTGTCAAACGAAATAATTTACGAGTCGGCTGTTTGCAGAAGTTGTGCATCGAATCGCCGAATGAATGAATGAAGGTCTTTAGGGTGAATGATCCATTCTGGAACGGAATAGATAGGACATGAACCCTTAAGCACTTGGAACATAAGACAAAATTATTTTAAAATCTCGGAGTTCCAAAGTTACCGCTTTCTTGGTTTCTATTCTTTAAAATCGTTCTTTGTTGATTTTGAATAGTGCAGGTTGTGCGCTTTGTACTCAACCTGAGCCTATTGGTTTTAGATTTTGTTTTGTTGCTTTACGAAGACATGTGTCTTGTGCCTTTTGCTAAATAAAAATCAAGAATTTTATTAACGGACAAACATCAAATCTAACTTAACTAAAGCTATAAAAAAAACTGGCAATATTCCGCTTACATTGTAACGCATTTAACGTTGAGCCAAAGCTACAGATTATAAAACATGAAGGTTACATTGTCGAATGTTCAAAATAAAACATTGCAGAACTTTGTGTTCGTATTTTTAATGTTTTTGGATAATATAGAGCATAAATACTGCGAATAATTAAAATATGTAAAAATGTTCAATTGGGTAAAAACCATTTCCTGAAGTAGAAAAATTAATTTAAAACAAAAAAGATTATATTAAATTTTATCACGTTATTCAAGTGCTGGAATTTTATGCTCCTGATATCCAGACTGAAAAGTAGGTACATCCCCAATATCCCATTCCAGCCCGTTTCAGCAGCTGTACCAGGACAGGTGACGTACTCAGAACCTGCACTTTCTAACAATGTGTACAATAGACACATATGCAGAGGTGGGTCGCTAAATCAGGCATGTGCCCAAACTGATTTTATGTGTAACGAACTTTTCGAAATGTACATCTGGAACAGTTTCATTTTATATAAGGAAACAAAAAACAATGGGATCTCTTGTGGTAACAGTTAATGGAATACAAAGAATTCGGTTGATGTTTGTGTGACACCAAGATACTTAAGGGGTAATTTCTTTCAATGAGTTTTCGGGAGCAACTAGTTTGAAAAACAATATGTAATATAGGATGCACTGAACCACCCTCTTCCTTCGAATATCCTTGACACACGTGTACTCTTAAGACGCGTGTCTACACGTGTGTAAAACGCCTACTAAAAACGTCTATCAGAAGACATCTGCCAGAAAATTCCCCTAAGCTAACTGGTGCAATTACGGTTGCGACGTTAATCAAAATCTATATGTGAGTTTAATCATAAATCAGATATTGTTCCGACAATGTTGACAGGAGATCCATAAAACACTTGGTATATTATTAATGGCACTTTTCGTCACAAAATTGTATTGCTGTTATAAAATTTTTAAAGTGCACGTACATAGGTACTTTCTAGATCCCCAAATTTTTTAGAAGAAATTTTGGAAATAAAATAAAAATGAAGCAAATTAATTATCTACGATTAATAACGTCGGCGTCGTAGGGATTATTTCCCCTAACCGGACATTTTCTTACTGATGAGTATAATTTTCACTTGAACAATGCAACGTATGGATACCATGTGTCCCAACTTAAGTTAATTTATTTTTTAAATCAATTATTTAATATTACAAAGCGGCAAATGGACGTTTTCTCATCACATTCAATCTTTCAAATGTATTTTAAATAATATTAACTGCTTGAAAAGCACTCGAGGCATTACAAAATTATTTTATTACCTAAATCAATCACTCCTTATATTCTGAAGATGATGCCTATTACACGGTCTCGATACCTCAAGCACGAATATGATTATTAATCAGACTTATTCATCTATCTTATTAAGGTAATGAATTTAAGGTGTAGATACGCATATAAAAAAGATTACTTATTTAAGTATAAAAGTGGTTACTTCGTCAAAGGAAATTTTAAAAGGTAAATTCTTAGCATTACTCGCGAAATTTGTATTTTATTTTTAATATTTCACGATATCTACGTATAGGTTTTCAGCTTCATGCTTTTGTGCATTAACTAGAGGAATGGCCGAGAACAATAACATTTAATACCCCGCGGCATAAAGTTAAGAAAAACGAAATACCTGCCATTCTCTATGCATACACAAAGTACAATACATGCATTGAATTTAAAGAATGAATTTTACCTACCTGTCGTTTTGATTTGCCAAGTCGAAAAAATATTTCACCTCAGTAATCATTGTCAACCATTGAATGAACGCTCCATTTTTGTACTTAGAAAGAATTCATTATCTGGTAGTTCGATTTTTCTTAGATACCACGAAGATAAAGTATCATCGGACCTTAGTAATTTTTTTTTACAAAAATCCATTTTTAGATCTTTTCGTAAGGATAAGAGTTTTATTGCAAGTCTTTTATTCTATAAAGACTTCAAAAGCGACGAAAGATAATCCACTATATCAAATTTTGACTTCCTTTCAACACAAATTTTTTATTTTAGTGTTATATTTAATTCCATTTTATATCTTCCTACTTAACTGTGCCATAAAACTTGCAAAATCGTACATCCTACACGAATATACCTACCTAAAAAACCGTTCTTTTGAAAAGCAAATTTAATGCTTTTAGTTTGGATAAAAAATTATATTTTTGTCTACGTCTACCACATGTGTAATACAAAATCAGTGCTAAAATTTAGTTCTTAATTCAACCTCTCCGCATAACGGCTCGAGCCACCTGCTTAGAATGCTCTTCTTTTGAGGATTTCCTCACACCAGTACCGTATTTTTAGGGCACCTTAACTATAGAATCTCACAAAAAGCATACATTTGGAAGTAACTCGGGAAACAAAAATTGAACAATATGTTACATCATTTCCTATTATAAAATATTGATTAAACTATGTTTCCAAGTACCAGAGCATAAAGTGTAAAAATAGTTTGCTTATCGTATCTCAAAATCTACGGAGACGGATCTGAAAAGTGAAAAAAACACACCTGCGGGTGGCTTACTGGAGTGAGCCACGCGTCAATCGATTAGCTTCTCTCCCACACAGCTGTCACACATGTGCTTCTCTTATTCACATTGCCAATGTTGACACATAGGTGAGTTACAGGAATTCAACTAAAGAAATATCTAACTCACGTTGTGTGTGATATGCTTCTTAATAACATTATCAAGCATCATTTTTATTTGAGTTGGTATGCTGTCATCTTCATGATAACTAGTATAACGTGCAGTATAGCAAAAGGGAACCGGCCAAGAGAATAACATCAAAAACTGGAGCACTCCAGAAAATTATTTTCCTGGAAAGAATGAAACTTGACAAAATAACCATTACTGTTATCAAAGATGTCATTAAGATAAAATGAAACGTGAAAGTTGATATCAAAGTTTTAACATTTGGACCAACATGAACTTATAAAAGGCAGTGCAATATAAATTTAAATTGTAATAGCTTAGATAAATAAATCAAAAGAGATAATAGAAAATTGCAAAGATAAACATATAGTCAAGAGCACTTTGCATTTAACAATAGTCAATACAGATGAAGAATTTTATCTTATTATTTGTTTATAATAAATTGTATAATAAATATTAAACAATACTAAACCGATCATTTCGGTTATCTTAACGCTGGAATTTCAATTAAATAGATCCAGAGTTCGAATCTAGATCGAGAACCATATATTATATCATTATGAAAAATTAAATTTGTCAAAAATATAGAAAAATTCGTCATCACGTTTAACGATAAAATTTATATGTTCGTGTGGTTATTCCCACTAACTGTCTTCCACTTTATTTTATTGTAATAATAATAAAACCTGGAAAAAAATATAATTATTACGAAATGATATAAAATCCCATTCGAAACCGTTAATGTCTACTAGGTACCTGTAAGCACACTATCACCACGTAATATCCATAATTTATCGATACTAAATCAGAATGTAAAACTAGTTTAAAACACAATAGATACATAGGTATGGTATAACTAAACTTTATATTATAAATCACGACATTTAGTTAAATTTTACGATCAAAATTTCAATCCTTGGTGGTTCGTCCAAAAAAAGGGACACTCGGTTCTTTTTTACAATCAGGTTTCATCCGGATACGGGATGCAATCAAACAAAAGAGTAAAACAAATAGTTGAACGGTTGCCAGTAACAAACGTGTAATCTTTAGTGATGCAGGTAATAATTTCTGATGATAATGAAAGGATAAGAAAACATTATGTAAATGTAATGTGTTGTGCAGAATCGAGAACAATACGAAAAACTATCATAAAATTCTTTATAATTTTAGTACAATTTTATGTTGATAATGTTTTTGCTACTTAGGACAATATTTATGAACCTTGAAGGATTAACTTTCATACCTTGCATCGTCAAGAGAAAGCTGTACTGCAAATGCCAAAAAAACGTATTTTGTTGGTAGATAATAGCAAGAAATTTGCGTTTTTAAATTTTCTTATATTAAATATGCAATTTCTTTTTCTTTAATAGTTTTAACATCTCACTTTACAATTATCTTTACAGGTTTATGTGTGCACATAAACAGAGAAATTATTTCACAGAGCCTTATATGCAACAATGATTAATAGTAGGTAGCTGCTACCACACGCTCATCTAGTGACTTCTGAAATAATGTTACATACTAAAGGCACTGTAAATTTTACATAACCATAACACTCAGAATTTTAATTAATAATTGTTGTTTCAAAATTATAAAAGCCAAATCATTTCGAGTTAACGTTGAAATGAATATGTATAAATAAATCGCCTACGGCAGTTTTCTTCTTTTGGATATAATAGTTAAAATATAGTTCATAGTTATAGCTAATAGTGGAAAATATATATGGTATTACAATTAATTATGTAAATACATTACCCATATAATAATATAAAACTTTATTTCATATTAAGGTATTTTCTTCTTACAGTAGTATGTAAAGCAGGGCGACACCCTGTTTAAAATATTTAATATGCTACAGTAACATAAATCATAAATTAATGTTTTTCTTGGAACCTCTAGAAAGTTGAGTGAAATGGTGCTACACATAGCAGGTAAATGACCACTTTATATCATTCAAAAAATTTTATCAACTCCTTTTCTTTGTTATATTCTCAAGAAACCATAAGAGATGTCATTTATTGTTCAGCACATATGGAAGAATGACGAAAAATTTCGAGATCCTGTTTCTAGAAAAATTACAAATATTTTTTTGATTACCATTTACCTTTGTTTAACAGGAAGTAAAAGGCACGTGTAGAGTTCTTCAGTAGAGTGCGGAAATAACGCACCCAAGCGTTCCATCCCTATAGGCTTTAAGTTGAAGCGTGCATCCTTAATAGAGAGCTTTTAGCGTATATACACAATTTATTATGTCATATTAAATTACATATAACGGTTTATAAGTTGACCGATGCAGTAACGAGATCAAACTATTACAATATTAAGAGTTAAATATTTATCTATCTCACGATTAAAACATTGAAGTCGCATTCGAATAAAACACTATTGAGTGTTCCTGCTCCATAAAAATTAATCAAGTAAACAGTAACCAATATGCAAATTTATAAACATTTTGAAATAAGGAGTAACTGTTTTGTGTTTTACTATTTAATTAACATGTTTAATAAATAATAGTTAAGTGACACGATAATAGCAGTATAGAAACGATACATTGACACAATTGATAAAATTGCGATATAGATTTCACCCAATGAAATTTATTAATGACGAAATTGTAACGTCATTGAAATAATATAGGTAATCGTGACTTAAATCGTCCGCCTTCACTTGCTCTATCTAAATTATTATGCACACATTGATTTACAAAAAATTATACATTGGATATGCATAATAAATATTTGATAATGAACTTTACACATCAATAACAATTATTTTCGGTTAACTGTAATTTATAATTTAGGTGAACGAATAATCTGGTAGCTAATACACTAATAGAATCAATATTTTTTAACAACCATTACCTTTCAATGTTCTTTTGCTTTGCTCCAAACAGCTTGGATAATTTGGTATCTATATATTATACTTATTAAGTAATAATCGTTAGTAATATACCAGGATACTGTTATTACAAACCAGATGAAAGCTTGTTTAAATTAAAATATCGTTGACCGTTGGTCAAAATTTATTATAATTTTAAAGTTTAAACTATAAAAATAGAAATCTTGAAACTGCCTGTCTATAATAATGAACTAGAAATTACAAGCAAAAAATTTAAAAAAATAATGAAAGTTCTCTTCCTAATATAGAATGCTGATAAGATGAACAATGTTTTAAATTTAAAATTTTAGTACCACATTTTTCGATACGATACAACTTCAATCAATGTCTAAATGTAAATAAAATAATTCTTTTGGTATTTGATAGCAACAATCTTCAATCAGTTTTTGAGATTCGGGTTTTTTGGACCAATCAAAAGAGGAAAATTTGTTTTCTTAATCCATGTCAAAACCCCAAAACTCAAAAACTACCTAAGTATATCAATATCAAGTCCGAATAGACAGATTCTTCCGGAATCTATAACAGTACATGGAAACATTCCCACCTGCAATTTGAGATAATATCGAATTATATGATCATGCACTGCATAATAATTAATTTGGGATTAGTAACGAATCGAAGATGTGACTCCAAGATTTATAGCCCAACTTCTTATGCACTATACAAAACTACCTGTACTGTAGCTATTACGAATAAAGTTTTATTGGCTGACGATGTCATAAAATGACGAAATACCTACTATATGAAAATGTGTACATATTAATTATTCTGAAAAGAGTTTTATGCTTTTTTTATTACTTGATTATTCTAAATGATTGCGGTTATGGTTAATGTAAAGTTTTACTATATTACATTGTACTCTGAATTACTTGGATTCAATATGAGCTTATTTGAAATACTCGAGATTTTTATTGCATAATTAATGATTTGATTCTTTATTAATAGGGTTGTTGCATGATATCGAATTTAGCGATGACGCTTATTATTCCTTGTAATACATAGAAAGATAAACTTATAACAAGAAACAAAAATTTTTAAAAAATGTCTTCGAACGTGAAAATCGAATTTAAAATTCAAAATACGTTCGGTTTGCCGACGGCCCCTCTGACGTCACACGCGTTTTGCCGAATCATTTTATCATCTAATATTTGACAACGTTGCAGTTGAAAAAATTTTAAAGCTTTTGACAGCTTTTTAGTTTAAGGTTATTGGTTATTGTTCTAAGTAATTATTTTATTAAAAATGGCTTCTTTGGATTCAAATTTTGTAAAAGCTAGTTCGGATAATCTTCCTATTGTGCACATTTTTATAAGCACTTTTTAATCTGTTTGTTTGAACTCATTTTTATTTAAAGTTTAACCTTTTTATAAGGCTATCACAAAACAACTTGACAGCTAACTGCTACTATGTTGCCAGATGTTTTCAAAAGTAGAGTGTGACGTCACTCGAGCGAAATTCCTGTTTCAAATTAATACTTTTTTAATAATTTTTTTACGGAAAACCAAAGTCTTCTTAGACTTTTGATCTATACAGTACTGTTGAACAATACTTAAACTTTATAAAAAAAAATAATGTTTTCATGTGTTTAGTTTATTCAATAAATAATCATCACATTTACATGTTATCAGTTTTTTTATGTATTGTTGCCGGATATATTATTCATGAATATAAAGCAAGATTTTTTAATTTATTAAAGTACAAAAAAATCCTACAAAAAATAAAATAGGTATAGTTCTTTCCATATCTTACGGTTCTAACCAGTTCTAACTTAGTTTCACTAAGTATAATGAAATACATTGGTCGTTAAAGGACTTAGGTACCAAAATAACAAGTGGTAATATTAATGGGCGATTTTAATTCAAAAATTGGAAAAGGTCGCAATGCAAAACATATCGGTCCACATGGACTGTGGGAGCGAAATGAAATAGGAGAGCAACTCAGCATTTTTTCAATGCTCCCAACGAGAAGAGGCTACACATGGAAGTCACCCAAAGACGCTCTGATGGGATAGTCAAAATCCAAATTGACTACATATTAATTAGCTCAAGGCATATAAACTTCATTACCTCAGTTAAAACGTACCGGGAAGCGCATATAATTTCGGACCACAACTTGCTCGAAGGGATTCTCAAAATAATAAGGTAAACGGTTGCGAAAATGTGTACAAAACAAATTGTATCAGTAAAATCTGAGATATTACTGTAAAATAAATATGATACGAGATAGGCTACGGAGAGGAAGTTTGGACTTAGAGGCTGAGACACAAATACATATGTCAATAAATAAATCGACACATTCAGTCAAATAACTGAAAAACATTAAAAGGAATACCAGAACCTAGATGGGAAGACCTTGATGACAAGAGAAATCTTGGAACTGATGAAAAAACGGTATAAAACAATTTTGTATTTACTAAATAAAACACAGGATAATTGAGATATCGGCCTGAAATTTATTCCGAGTGTAATAATACACATGTTACATTTAAGTACGGAATTCTATCTCGTTCATATGACTACCGCGATCACATATGCAGCGATCAATATAGTTCCTAAGCTTCTCTAACGTTGTTGGCTTATTGTTGGCATAAACCAACGGCTTAACATAACCACATAGAAAGAAATCGCATAAGTAAGGTGGCCATTCGACAGGACCATTTCTCGATATTACACGATTACCGAAGTTACCCTTCAGTAGATCAATTATTTGGCCAGCTGTGTGGCATGCTGCACCATCTTGTTAGAACCACATATCATTGATGTCAAGTCCATCCAATTCTGGCCAAAAATAGTCTTCTAACATGGCACGATAGCAAACTCCATTGACCAACATGGCGATCATTTTCATCGACGAAAAAATACTGTCCAATCACACCTCCGGCATGAAATCCACACTACACGGTCACTTTTTGTGGATGTAATGGAGTCTCTTGCATTAAGCCAAAAATGAGCTTTATCGCTGTAGATAATTTTTCAATGAAATTCGGGATTTTCTGCAAACTTTTGCAGAACCCAATCGGAGAAGTTTCGGCGCTTCAAATGATCAAGAGGCTTCAGTTCTTGAGTTAATTTGATCTTGTAAGGGTGCAGGCTAAGATCTTTACACAAAATTCGCCACAATGTAGAATGAGAGATTGTGAACGGCGTGGAATAGACTGGTTTGGCTCATTTTGAACTGAAGCACTTACGCCTGCGATATTTTTGGTACTTCGACCGGTGCGTTGTCTCACTGGCACAGGAATATTCAATAATGAATGAAACAGAATTTTGGTAGTAATTTTTTAAATTTCCAAACGTTGCTCGTTCGTGAACTTCTCCATGATAAAAATGTAAACCGTAACTGATGTTTTGACATTAACAGTTTATAAAAAAAATCTATTAAAATACAAAATTGTTATGTCCCTATTGAAAAACCCTATACAAGAGAAATGTATATTGAGATAGAGATGCTTCAACTCAAACATGATAATTTCAATGTCTATCGCAAAGTAAATGAACTCACAGGAAGAAGTAAAACAGACAATAGGCACAATTATTATGGATAACGATGGAAAAATAATAACAGATAAAAACGACCGGAAAATGTTTGGAAAAGATACATTGAGCAGCTCTTTAAGGATGACACACCAAATAAACCCACAATAGAAGACGAATCCGGACCGATTTCCTTGGTAGAAAAGTAGAGGTGTCAAATGAAAGACGGAAGTTCTCCAGGACCAGATCAAGTTCAGACAGAGTGTTTTATATTAATTTTGATTTGTTTTGATACAGTTTGATACTCCGTTCCTTTACAGATTGAACATTTTTATCGAGAGGACCTGCGATCATCGCTCACCGCTACAGACGAGCTACAGTAGCGCTCATAAGTAAGGTACCACTTCGTTTTTTTGCAATAACTTTTTTGAATTTCAAAAATTTTTGTTTAATTTTTCAAAATTTATTCTTTAAATACCTTGAAATTATAACACATAATTAAAATTATTTGGAAAATTTTATAAACAAGTAAAAATTTAAAAATCAAAAAATAGGTAATATTTGCTTATAATAAAGTATTATTTAAAGCACTTAAAACAAAATCTAAAATACATTATTGAAAATGTAAAGATTAAAAACAATTAATACTTCGTTGCATAACCTTTTGCGGCTATAACTGCTTTGCATCGAGAAGGCATAGAGTCAACAAGCTTGACTAAACGCTCCAATGTTATCTTTTGCCATTCTCTCCTTAAAGCTTCCAATAACTGACTCCTATTTTGGTATGTCCTACTTCTAATTTGTCGCTCGAGCTCTTCCCACAAATGCTCTATAGGATTTAAGTCAGGAGACTGACTAGACCACTCAAGTAGGCGGATATTAGCCTTCGCCATGTAACCTTTCACATGCTTTGAAGCATGTTTCGGGTCATTATCTTGCTGAAATATCCAGTTGCGTGGCATTTTTCTCTTCCCATGTGGTAGCATGTGATCTTTTAATATATCAGCATACATAAACCGATCCATAATACCATCGATTAAGTGTATAGGTCCAACACCATCACGGGAAAAGCAGCCCCACACCATGACATTTCCACCGCCGTGTTTTACAGTGGGAACCTGATACTTAATATCATGTCTTTTATTTTTTGGACGTCAAATATACTTAATGCCATCAGAGGAAAACAAATTATATTTGCTCTCGTCGCTCCAAAGAATTTTAGACCATTCTTGAGCTCCCCAGTTTAAGTGATCTTTGGCAAATTTTAATCGGGCTATCCGATTCTTCTTTGAAATTAGTAGTTTCTTAGAAGGACGCCTACCAAATAGTCCAGCTGACTTCAGTCGACGTTTCACTGTCGAAACACTAATATTATCTTCGCGATTCTCGTTAAAATCACGAACAATTTCGGTAGCCGTTAAACGAGGATTCTTTACCGCATCACGAACGATCATTTTATCTTCCCGTCTGGTTGTTTTTCGTGGTCGCTCTGTTCTTGGTTGATTGGCCACTGATCCATGTTGGTTTATTTTACGAATCCAACGACCTATAGTTTGATGTGGTACATAAAATCGGCGTTCTGCTGTCCTTAATTTTTTTTTTTTTATTGACTCCACATTTACATTACAATCTGTCCATGAGACAATAGGTAATACTGTTTGACATTATTTATAATAACAATGACAATGAAATGACACAGTGGAGTACTAACCCATTGGTAAGCCTCCTTTTAGATTAATATTTACATTTTTATACAATTTAAATTTGTTACAATTTATTTAGAAAAATCGATGGGGTAAGTCCATGGGATCACTTCTCTTTAGTCTTCTATCCTGAAGTTCGACCATTAGATCACACACTAATGGGTTGGGCTGTCCTTAATGAGTCTCCATTTTTCCATGATTTCAAAATCGCATTTTCAGATCTTCGGAATATTCTTTCATCTTTACCCTGATTCTTACTGTTTAAGCAACTACTCTAACAAGTTTATTTCCAAAAAATTAATTTTATTTACAGTTTTTGACGTTTTAAAGAATATGGCACTTTACTTTTGGACGCTGAATAAAATATAATTATATTTATTTCATTTTGATATCATAACCTTGTTTTTTAGAACGGAAATGGGGGCATAATATGGCTTTTATAGCCCTAGGGTCTATAAAGTTGCTAAGCAATGTCAATAACAATAACAATATCAAAACAAAAGAGTTAGTCCAGACTCTGTTTTTTTGCGCGATCGATCTGAAATTTTGCATATGCCTTCCTACCGACAATTCACGGAGGGGGGTTACCTTGCGAGGGGGGGAGAATTTTTTGCTCAGTTTTTCGACATCTAGTGCCGTTTTCGAGTTATTGCCAAATAAAAAAATTAATTCTCGCCCCTCCAAGTTTCTCGCCATAGGAACCATGGCACACCAAAAATTCATAGCACAAACAAAATGACATGATATTTTTTCTCAAAATACTTAATTCTTCAATTTTGACAATTCAAGTACCAAGTACCAAAATGAAATAAAACGTTGTATGTACCACGGGCACAATCAGATTATAGCCCTCGGGCAATTTAAAGCCCTCCGCTAACGCGTCGGGCTTTAAATTACCCTCGGTGCTATAATCTATTGATTGTGCCCTTGATACATAAATAACTATTATATACTGTTCGCGATATTACCAATATTAAATATTAAACGTCAAAATCTGTATTTGCCTACTTATTACTTTTAGGAATGATACAACAATTCGCGAAATAAGTTTTTCTTTTATTAATTTTTGCTAAAAAATTGAGTGGCACCTTACTTATGAGCGCTACTGTATTTGAATCGACCATCAGGGTTTTTGCTCACGCAAATAAAAGTATGAATTGATCTTTTTGCGTGGGCGAGATTTTACCAGGTTTGTCTTCTCATCAGAGGCAGGGTGATTAAATTTCGTATTAAATGATTTGAGTGTTCAGGAGTCAAAACTTGGCAATATGGAAAAAGAGAAGATTGCTGTGATGTTACGTCTTTTCTGTATTGCTCTGTGAAATGGAGGCGTGGACGCTGATGGAGACGACAACAAAGAAACTTCAAAGGCCATGTGGCTATACCGAAGAACTTTGAGGGTTTCGTAGGTGAAACATGTAGCAAACTACGAGATACTTAGAAAATGTTCGCAATGTTATTTCCACACACATAGGAAACCTACATTTTAGGTCTTGGGCTTCAAACCACATATTCCGAAGCAAGCATTCGAATGGCAGATTAGCTCGGTGAATTGTCATTGCTTATTTTTCCCCTGCAGAGGGCTGGACGCAAGTAAAAACCAATCCAAACTATCCTTTTCTTACTTTTTACTAATGACTTCTAAATTAATCTTCAATTACTTTCAAATTCAGTTACTTAGGCTTTAGGGGACACTATTTTTTCTGTAGGCGTGAATTATCTGCTGTAATTTATTTGGGCTACTCCTTAGGGGCCGTTCATGTATTACGTAAGACGTTTTTTCCTACTTTTAGACTCCCCCCTCCCCCTAATAAGACAAAATAAGAAAGTTTATATCCCCCCTTCCCCCCACTAATCTTACGTAAGATTAATTATTACCCAATGAGAAGCCAGATCGAATCGGGTCAAAAGAATGTTCGGTATCTATTAAACGTTAAAAGTGAAATTAATGAAGATATTATGTTTATTTTATATTTAAAAAAAGTTATTCAAACAATTTGCTTTAATATACAACCAATATAACAATTTGTAACCTATGGTTGAACTCTGTAAAAACCCCTATTTTTAATCAACTTCAAGGGCTCCCTCTGTTTTAGACTAGTAAATGTTAATCTTCCGCAATTTTGTTTTTCAATTCTACTATATAAACCTTCAGCATTCCGAATCTCTATAGGGAATTTGTCAAATCCGGGAACCGTTTTGCGTGCATTTCCAAGAGCACGTAAAAAGCAGCGCCGTAGCAAGGATGAGGCGACCGAGGCTTTGACTCAGGCGCCATCGCAATGGGGGCGCTAAACCTCGACAAAACTCAATATATAATAGTTTAAAATATTCAAAATGATATGAATCTTTTGGGAGGGTGGCGCATATATTCAAATTTGCCTCAGGCGCCAGAAGAGCTCGCTACGGCGCTGGTAAAAAGTCACCTCGATTTTAAAAATTCTCTGTAGGTATTCGGAAAGCTGAACATTCATATACTAGATTTAAAAAAAATGCGGATAAATCACATTTACCCTTCAAAATCAATCCTTGAAGTTGATTAAAAATTGGGTTTTTTTACAGAGTTCAACCATACGTCACGCTTTCTGTTGTCGGTGTGAGTGCTCCGATATACACTTATGTGTATGTTATGGTGAATTGGGCATTGACGTCAATGGCCGGAAAATGACGTCAATGACTATTTTTGCTGGACATTGACGTCATTATCCGGTCTTTGACGTCAATGCCCGTTCACGGTGGACAATGATGTAAATATTTTTATCTAATTGTAATATTTACGTCCTTGGCCGGTCAATAACGTTATTGACCAAAATTGAACGGACAATGATGACATCAAAATTTAATGGATAGGAAGCAAAACCAAATATGTCGAATTTTGCTTATTTTGCGATATTTATTTGTACAGATCTTCCATCAGTGAAGTATTATAATGTTTAATAATTTATTAATAACAATTTTTAAAAATAATATTTTTATTATCAACTTTATTATCATCGCGTTTTGTTTGAATGGTTAAGTTAATGCTCTCATTAAATCGCCTACGCATTTCATTGAGATCCATGGTATCCATTTATCTTCTGTTCGTTAGGGGTCGTCCATAAATCACGTCACCCAATTTTAAGCATTTTTTAACCTCCCCCCCCCCCAATCGTCATACAAACCTAGACCCCCTCCAAGTATTACGTCACATATTCTTGAACCCCCCACCCAAAAATTTTTAAAATTTATATAATAAAAAGAAACCTGGGGCGGATTTCATGGGTGTCATCCCCACCTCGGCTGATGACCTTTTTTTTAGGGGTAGCACCCCAGAAAATAGTTTTTTTTAAATACTTATAATAAAATATTTAATCTATAATATATTTTGTGACGTCACAATTTTTGAACCCCCCCCGCCCCCATTGTCACAAGGGTCGGACCCCCACCCCCCAGGAGCGTGACGTAATTTGTGGACGACCCCTTATGTCTTTCTCTTTGTAATCGTTAGAAATTACTTAATCTTATATAACATTTACAGATAAATTTTTAAGTTGGTAATAATCCCTTAATTCCTTAATAGCTACTACCAATTATACAGGCACTTTTAATATGTACATGCCCGATGGAATAATATCATCATCGCCCGCTCTGTATTGGGCAATGACGTCATTGCCCGGACAATGATGCAAAAACCATAGATAGATTCTTAAATGTCAACAGTGCCCAATTTGCATGCGCATTGACGTTAATGGCCGGTCATTGACGTCAATGCCCAACCGTGAAGGACATTGACGTCAATGGCCGAAGATTGACGTCAATGCCCGAATTGTCATCATTGACCGTAACATATACACTTATGTGTATATCGGACACCCAAAAAGTATAAGAAACCCAATTCGTAAATTATTTGGGGTTTACAAAGAACCCATTTTTTATCCATCTGACATGCGAAACATTTGTGAACAACTCCTAACGTGGTGGATCTCCTAAAACGTCCAGCTTTCCGAATTTCTATAGGAAATTTGTCAATTAACGTAAATAACGTAAATAATTAATATTATAGTATCGTGTTTTACATTAACATTACTAACAGCACACTAAATTTGATTAAATAATTTTCAAATTTTGAAATTCAATAAAAAAAAAATTTTACCTAAGAAAATGTCATGGCCCCCCTACCCCCGAATAAGCAAAAATAAGATGTAAGCTAGCCCCCACCTCCCCCTAAACGTCTTACGTAATACATGAACGGCCCCTTATACTATGACATCAAAACTGTCAAAAGCATTTTTTATTCATTCTAAAATACAGATATGATGGATATGGAAATATAGGTATCAAGATTCAGTACATGAACCACCTGAACCACGAATCAGAATCAGCCCATTAAATATTAGGATGGTTACTTTTAGAAATATTTAGGTTAGCTAGTTTTTGGATTGCTAGTTTTGTTATGCACCAGTTTGAAACCAAACTTCAATATTTTGACGACATCGAGTTTTTTACAGCATTTTCTTTGAATATTTTATGGGGTGAAGTCACATTTTCTGTTAATTTTTGGTTATATTTATGTTATGCAGTTTCGGGTTAAAATGGATGTTTCCTCACATCCATCCATTAGATATCCAGTACATAAATAAATCTTAAAACAATTCCCATAATCTCATTTTTAGTGTTGTCTTCCAGTTCAACTGTTACCCATGGCTGTTTTGGAGGCAAAGCATTATGAAAATTATATAAAGCTCTACTAAATAAAAGCATAGACTTTTACTTACTGTTAAATTCACTTAATAAAACCAAATTGCATATAGATATACGTAAAGCCGTTGGCGCGCGTAGTGGCACAAGTATATGCAATGACTGGGTTGGGTACGATTATTGCTAAAGGCGCTGTAATAATCTAATATCATTATAATAAATTATTATTATCATCAATATCCGGATAATAATTCAGATCAGTTGATTTGAACGGATTGTTTCATTTAAGCATTTTGATGCTGAATTATGTACATGAATTTATAATTTAAAATAGCCTTAGACTGCACGTCCACTGTATATTTCTTAACAATCTTGAATCAGGCTCGAGTGTTGACTGTATCTACACAGATTTGACTAAGGCTTTCGATCGTGTTCACATTGAACGATTAATATTCAAGTTGGGTAAGCTCGAAATTGATATTAACTTGCTCAATTGGTTCTCATCATACCTGTCCAATCGACATCAAATGGTTAAGATTAATAATTTCTTCTTTCGTGATATATAAGTTACATCAGGAATCCCCCAAGGTTTTCGTTGTTGTTATAGTCGATAGGAATTATTACGTAAATAAAGATTATATCATTATTACATCCCCTAGATGTAATTTAAAATATGTGTCATGTAAATCCAGTTCAAGTCCTGGATATAGTAGATACGTACATGTTTTAACCATTAACTAGATAACTCCGAGATATAGGGTTAATGTACAGGATGTATTGCGGTCTCTAATGTCTTCTTATTATTTTATCCGGGAAAATGCATGTGTTAGCAGTCGGACCCTTCTCTCTTGCATTAAAACGTCTCAATTTATTTGTGTTGACTCATTTGGATGATTTAACTTAAGTTGGCGTTAGTATTCAAATTCTCGTATTGAGATAGAGGAAAGAGATCAATGGATTTTATTAATAATGGGGAAGCCGTTTTAAACGCCATTGGATACCCCAATGTATGTATGTACAATTTTTGAATTGATACCTCATATTTGAGTGAGTAATTTTAATAACCTTAATCCGGTTATTTGATGATTCGGAATGTCATTAATTATTTTGCCTTTTTTTTTAGTTAATCCTACATAACTACACCCTAGTGTCCAGGTACACTATGATGTTAATGACATATATATCCTTTATATCCAGCGTCGAGAGCGCGGAAACTTGTAGATTATTTTGGAATCAAGTGATTCTCACGCAACTAATATATTATAAAAAAAGGTTTGGTATTGCAGGGCGCCAGGAAAAATTAATAAACAAAAAGGAAGAAAGTTGCTTTATTACATCAGCAAAATAAAAAGGACAAATGTTGGGGGTGGAGTACATACCTTATATTTAAATTCCAAATCTGGTCCACATACAATAAACATTGGAATAGCCGAAAAAAACTAAACAAAAAATAGCATACCGGTGTACAATTTATTTGAGGTTTTCTCGTTTTTTTTTTTATTTCTTGACATGTTCTAGGACTTCTAGGTGTTTCCAATTAGCCATAGGTATAAGTTATTATATTCAGCAATAATTACTTTAAGAAATTTTAACATTTTTAAAATTAATTAAACTGGATTGTTATTATTTAGCGTTTTTATAGTAGTAGTAATACCTGTTTCATATTTGAAGTTTAGAATTTCTTTATTATAAACGATATCAAGTGCGGAATTAAACCTGTTTAAATTAGGAACCCCATAGAGAAATAACCGACTATTTTTGAAATGTGAACTTAATTGTCAACATTAATTGATTAACTTATATTATTTAATGTTAATTACATTTGATTGCTCGAGTTTTATATAGGTAGTAGTACCATAGTACTTCTAGTGTGTTATGTATAGATGGTATGTATCTATAAATTATAAACAATTTGTATATATTATTAGTTCAAATTATGTATTATGCAAATTCTAATAACCTACTGTAAAAGATTGAGAAAGTCGCTCCCACAATAATAAATATCGGTAGCTCAATGTATAACCATTGTAATCAAAGAGCGGAAATATTTAATTGGCATTGCTCGATACTATATATTTTGATAACATATTGTTCTAAAAGCAAAATATTAAGAAGGTTATCCGGTAAGTAGCGTTAGCACGACTTGCAATAATTATTAAATTATAGATTTAATAAGTTAAACTACTTCTAGATGTTAAAAAACTAGGTGTATACTTGAAATACTATTACATCTGTAAGTGCATAATTAAATTCCATTAACTGCTTTGTACAGATTTGGAAAACAATAAAAGAGTAAAGGCCATGCCAAGGTAACTCTGAAGAACTTTCTCTACTTGCTATATTGTTTTTTAATTTCTATATCCTGCTCTGCAAAAAATTAAAATTCGGATCATCTACTTATGGCACCAAAGTTAGATTTTCAACTTTTAGTATGAGTTGCGCTCCCTGATGGATGATTTAGCACTGATAATTTAGACTCGAAAATTGTCAAAAGTGGAAGAAGAAGACATTTATTATTTATTATAATATCACCTGTACTTCAAATAATATTGTTGGATTATTTCAATCTGTTATTTTTAAAGTAAGATCATGACAATGGGATTAGCATGGCACAAGGATTACTAAAATAATACTTTAATTGACAATTTCGTTCATAATAATTCAACCAATAGGATGTTAGAATCTCATCAATTTGAACCAATCATAATCTACTTCCTTTGACAATACAGACCACGGTGGTGTATTGTCGCGGCAATACGACCACCGTGGTCTGTATTGTCAAGTAACGATGGAAACTACCGTAAACGCATACTATAAATTATTTGTTGTCAGAAAAAATTGAAATTTTATTTACGAAATTGTCAAACGAATTCCACACGATACTATAAAATTGTCGGTTAATTTTTAAACCATGGAATCTTCGTGTTTGTCGCCCTTAAAATCACCATTCGTGCTAAAGCACTCATGATGATTTTAAGGGCGACAAACACTCAGTTCCAGTTTCAAAAATTATTGCCGACAATTTGATAGTCTCTTGTGGTATTATATATGAAAATTTAGCAAAATTTCCTGTTGCCGCTAGACAAGGACTTTCATTTGAAAATTTTGAAAAACATTATACATTTTCCAAATGCTGACTTCTTACTATTATTACTTTTTACTAAGTACTATTTTCATCATTATTGTGCAATCAATGTTGCATTTACGAATAAGCAGACTTGAGCTTTTCTTATTGATACTCAATGTAACAAATGTAAGAAAATTCAAAAAAAATCCAAACCGGTCTTCTGCGGTGTTAAACGGATTTTGTTAGGCAATGGTTCATACTTCAACACACTAAAAGTCGCCGTGTCTAAATCTTGACGTTCTTACCAAATTCTTGGTCAGAAGTTGAAATTTTGAAAGAAAACATTTTTTTTTTTATTGACTTCCTCTTATATTACAATCTGTCCGTATAGACAATAAGTAAGTGATATGACAGTGAGTAAAATGACTCCATAGGAGGAGTTTGCCCGATGGCTTGCTCCCTTTACAGCTTAACACCCGAGAATTTTATGTCTGGCCTTCGATGTCTTCCGGAATGTACACATCTAGTTCAGAAGCGATGGGGCAAGTCCATTGGGTCTTTACGTTTCAGCCTCCTGGTTGGATGGGCAGTCAGCAGATCCACCGCAAGTGAGTTGGGATGATTCTCTACACGATCACAGTACCTTGAACTATACGATTTGATACATTCTTCGATGGTGGGAATGTCGAGGTCTCTGTGGATTATTTGATTGGGTACGAACCATGGGGCATCAGTTATGGTTCTTAGAATTTTGGATTGGAACCGTTGAATTTTGACTATGTTGGAGTTACTGGCGGCTCATAGTTGGATGCCGTAGGTCCAGATCGGCTTTATGATAATTTTGTATATCAGCACTTTGTTTTCGAGTGATAATTGGGAGTGACGATGTAACAGCCAATAGTGCTTTCTGAAAGTGTGACCCAATTGAAGCCTTTTGTTCCATATGTGTTTACTCCATGTCAGTCCTCTGTCTAAGTGCATACCTAGGTATCTGACTTCTTCTTTTTGGGGTAATAAATTTCCATTGAGCCTTACTGGAGGACAAGTGGCTCTTTTATTTGTAAAAGTTATTTGCACTGATTTTTGGTCGTTTGCCTTGATACGCCATTTCTTTAACCATTTTTCAAACTTTGTAAGATGAATTTGTAGTAGTGCGGACGCCGTTAATGGATCAGGATGAGACGCCAAGATTGCGGTATCATCTGCAAAAGTCGCTATAACTGTATCTCTTGTTATTGGTAGGTCAGCTGTGTATATTAGGTAGAGAATCGGTCCAAGTACACTGCCCTGAGGGACTCCTGACTCGACGGTTAAGAGCGAAGAAATTTCTTCCTGAAATTTCACAAAGAAATGCCTATTGGTAAGGTACGACTTGAGTACTTCGTAGTAGGTATGTGGCAGGAGTTTTTTAATTTTGAAGTAGAGACCAGTATGCCAAACCTTGTCGAAGGCCTGGGTTATGTCGAAAAATGCAGCTGTACAATAACTTTTGTTCTCCAAGTCCTGTCTGATTTTGGCAGCGATTCTGTGTACCTGCACAATTGTTGAATGTTGCTTGCGGAATACGAACTGGTACTTTGGGATTATTTTCTGTTCTTCGATTATTGGCATCAGTCTTCTCAAGAATAATTTTTCGAATACCTTCGACAGAATAGGTAGCAAGCTGATAGGTCTGTATGAGCCAGGTTCCGTTGGAGGTTTTCCCAGTTTAGGGATTAAAATAATTTGGGCAACCTTCCATTGCAAAGGAAAGTATCCCATTCTCAGGATCGAATTGTAGATCATGGTAATAATTCTGATTCCGTTTTCTGGTATTTATTTTAGAACTTTTGCAGTTATCAGGACGGCTCCTGGGGATTTTTTGACAACTTCTCGAACTGCCCTGTTAAATTTTGTTCTATCGCCAGGTGCACGAGTGATCTGCCATTTTTTCCTAAGTTTTCTTTTTTCTCGTATTTTTTCCTGAATACGTTTTGGGCAATAGTTTTCTATTTTTTTATTAGAGTATTCTGGAGTTGCTTCCCAAGCTACTTCTTGGATATTTTTAGTTAGGACTTGCACTGCTTCATCTATTTTGTAATCAGTTTTTAATAGGATATGTTGAGGGAACTTAGTGATTAGTATTTCTTTAAATAGGGCCCAGTCAGTTTGTTTGTTGTGCAGCGTTACAGGTTTAGGCTGTTCAGCAATCCTAGCAGTGAGTGTGGCTATGATTGGAGAGTGATCCGAGGAAAGCTCGAAACAAGGCTTGATAGTGAGGTAGTTGGACGAGATGCCTCCAACAACACAGAAGTCCAGCACATCAGGAAGCTTTTCTCTGTCTGTGGGCCAGTAGGTTGGTTGGCCAGTAGAACAGTGGCTGAAATTGTTAGTTTTTATTACTTGAAACAGTTGGCGACCTCTCGGGTTGGTTAATCTCGATCCCCAATGGTTGTGCTTGGCATTAAAGTCCCCGCCTGCAATAAAGAGACTACCGAGTGTTTTGAAGTAGTTTATGTATTGGTTTTGACTGATACTGTGGCCAGGTGGGCAGTAGACTGCGGATATGGTGATTTGTCTGCCGAGTTCTTCAACTACAACACTTGTAGCTTGTAAATGTTCTTGAAGATATTTAAGCAATTCGTAGTGTTTTATGCATGCTTTAATTTTGACTGCTGTACCGCCTCTTGCTCTTCCACTGGGATGTTGGGTGTCATATATTTTGTATTTTGGTGTCTTGAAGTAATTTTTGTTGGTGAAATGGGTTTCAGATATCAACATTATATCAATGTCGTGATTGACTTGAAAATTATGTCTTTCGGTAAAAGATTTCTAAATTAGTTGCATTGTTATTATACATATTAATTATGAGCACTATCGAAATTTTTGACTATCATAGTTAGTTACTATTTTTTTACTATCGATAGTTAGTAACTAAAAATTTAGCTGCTAAGCACCAAACCAAATAAAAACTAGTGAATAAAAACTATCGAATAAAAACTATAGCGAATAAAAACTAGCAAATAAAAACTATCGAATTATCGCTTAAGTTGTCATTTTTCATTCAAATGTTAGGTGTTTCCCGACTTTTACCTTTAAATTGTTCAAAATTTAAAATAACGATTTTAATTTTAAATAACGATGGAATGGAATGGAACGTTATTGAAGGATGCATACCATTATTTCGGCCATTTAAATCGTTAACGACAGTATTATCAGGGCAAAAGTATTTTACCTTTAATTCTGGTAATGAGCTACACATTCAAATTATATAGTAAGATCGTCGGTAAGATCATAAATGAATGGCTTTAAGCTATCTCGGATGCTCTTTTATGGGAAGAACAAACAGGATTCAGAAAAGGCAGATCCTGTGCTGACAACGTCTTCACTGTAAATCAAATAATACTAAAAAGACGAGAATTTTATTTAGACTCTCATCCAACTTTCATAGATTACGAAAATGCATTCGACCGAATAAATAGATCGAAACTATGGAAAATAATGACTAAGAGAGGATATCCAAAACATCTAATAAAAACTATACAATCCCTTTATAAAGATACAAAAATCTCCATTGATACAGGAAAAGAAATAACCACATTAATCAGAAATAATCTTGTGGTGGTGCCCTTTTTAAGAAAAAGGGCACCGCCTCGCATAATACGGTATTTTTGAGCTTTTATGCGAAGAAAGCCCTGCTGTAATTTTGAGGTAATTTTTTAACATTTTATTTATTTAATAAAGGCCCATCTCTTGTTAATCTCAATATTTTATGTTTTGTAGAAACTTTTCCATATCAATAAAAAAATTATGGTTTTTTTCACACGGTCATACCAGCGCTTTTTGCCGGGCTTGTCAATCAAAACTGTTAAGATTTTAGATGGAATAGGATGTTTAAGGTTTAGTTCAGGTTTAGAATTAGGATGAACACGAAGCCACATAATTTTTCTAATTTTTTAAGTATTTATAATTTTCAATATTCTAGATAGATCTGATGATGCGTTACAGAAATACATACCACATACCTATATGTACATGCAAAATATTGTGGCTTTCTCAACAATATCCCCCCTGCGGACATTTGGATTCAATCACTTTGAAGCCAAGAGAAATCACTAGGATATCTCGTAACCATTTGACATCTTGCGAGGACATCTCGCAAAATTTAATCGTCTTCAAATACACCACCATCCTATACTCACGTAGTGTGGAATTTCTGCCCTTTAAATACCACCTCCCTTAATGTTACCTAGATTCAGTATGAAGTATTCCACCCGTATCAAATTCGCTTTGCTTATTCTGTGTTTTCCGGCCTTTCGGAACTTCTGCCCCGAGTCCTTTTTTTACTATTATAATTGCCTTTTCAAAGATAGACGCCACTTCCCAGTTCACGGAGTTGCCGAGCATCGCCCCCACTAGTTCTCAGACTTCAGAGGAGAGTCTATGTATTTTTTTCTGCTTTGTTGATTCTGGCCATTTTGAATCAGAAAAGATACTCTTCAAAACAACCTTGTTCGGTGAGAAACTAGGTGAACTCATAGGTTGTCTCACCGTTGTACCTCGTTTAACAAAATTCATTATCAAATATGATTTTGTAAAACACCTAACCAAATTTAACTTTTTTTAAATATTTTAGCTTGTGCAGGGAGGTGAGAATCTTGTACGAGACACCAACTCATCAGGGCTGGTAGTGTGGGACTTAATCCACTAAACTCACCTCCCCTGAAACACCAAATACCGCTCACTAATATGCATCTCGTGAGTGATGACTGTCATATTCGGGGTCTTGTATCCAAGTTTCCCCATACGATTAATCTTCAGTTAGCGAGGACTTATTCAGAACGCTCCGCAACTTCCTTTGTCTTCAAGTTGTTCTTCGAGACGTTTGCTGTGACATTACACTTGTCTTGGCTCTTGAGTAGCGCCGTATCAAAGGTGAGGCGAAGGCGTCATCGCAATTCTATACTTTGACAATACCCAATAAATAATAGTATAAAATTTTCAAAATGATAAGAATGTTTTGGGAAGGGACTCATACCTTACATTCAAATTTATTTTAGGCGCCAGAGACGCTGCTCTTGAGCATAATGGCAACCATGTTTTCGATGATTATGAGTGCTCCTACAACTGCTGCCGTGGATACGCGTTGTTCAGTTCAGTTGTAATGGAAAACGGTGTGCTCCGCTATATCTTCCTCCTCACAGTATCTGCATTTGATGGAGGTCACTTTTCTAAATCGGTGCAGAAAGTGGCACTGGCCGCTTGTGGCTGTTTACCATCGCTCTTTCCACTTCGTCATATATAAATGAGGTTGTCTTTGGTACTTAGTCTTTTTTCGTACTTCGCAGCTCGTTGAAGCGTGAGATGGTCGACGGATGCTTAAGATTTTGGATCGGTTCTTGGAAATTTCCATTCTTTTCTGCCACACTGGAGCCGCGTACAGCATAATCGATTACGCTATTGTGCCAAGCGTCCACCCCTTTGTGGTCTAGGCTCCCCTGACGTTATGCATCAGCCGTACGATGTTGTCGTTGCTAATACCATGGTGGATTCATCCTGGTGTGCTTAGCGTAGTTAAGGTTCTTATATAAAACTAATACTTCAAGGATGGTGACAGAGGCCCTAAGTTCTATAGGATTGGTTAAATTGGAGGCTGATGTACGGGACTTTTCTTCTTCCACTGACTACACTACACATACTCAAACATCGTCCGGATGACCACGTTGCCTTTAACTTCCAGTTGCGGAGCGTTTCTGTTCGCCACGACGAGGGTCAGATCCTAAGCAAAGCAAAGCCTACGATCTACATTCATTTGGTTCATCAGTAAAAATTACCCCATGGTAAAACTTAAAATGGTGCCTCTGTCGCTAGGAACGAAACATTCTCGCAGTGATTTGTTGGGAAGCTGGAAACTAAAGCCAGAAACTAAAAAAATGTGAAAGAACAAACTGACCAATATCAGAAATAATTTAAATTTATGCTTCCAAACGACGGCGTCCAAACGTTCTGCTCCGTATTAGGGTGTCTACAAGCGGTCACTAACCCTTCTTATCGAGCTTGTTATACCAGGCATGGCATGTACTGAAATGATTACCCAAATTATTTCAATTTTTAAGCTATAAAATTAATATTTTAAAATTAACACGAGAATTATAGTCCAGTCAAATTACGAAATCTTTAAACATAAAATTATGTAGTTTGGCGATTGTTAAGGATCGATAGGGGGGTGCATTCTGAGCATACATTTCAATTTGAGGGGTTCTCCGAAGGTCAGCTGTACCTCATTTCGCTAAAAACGCGTTTAATTCGATATCTCGAGAACGGTTAGTGTTAGGCAAAAAATTGTAGAGACCTTTTCTCTTCTAAATTAAATTTAATAACTTTTTTATCTGAAACTTTTTTTTAACATCAATATTTTTCAACTTATTACTTCCGAAAGGCAAAAATTTTCCTTTTTTTCTCCCTATTTTTAATTTTTCGCTATTTCCTCCCCACCCGTTCAATTTTATTAAAATTTTTCTATTATAAAAGTTGTAGATCTTTTAATTACGAACAACTTTTATCTAAAACTTTTTTCTCTACTACCAATACCTTCGGAGTTATACCTTACTTTACCGAGCGGAATCCGCGCCATTGTCACAATATCCTCGACATCAGTGGGTATTCAGTACTTGAAAGAAATATTAAAGTATTCCATGATCATTTATTAGCCAACTTACCTGTATAAAAAGGTGAATCGATTAAACCATTTAAATATTGTACTTCATTTAAATATTAAATATTGTAATCATTTGAATATCATTTAAATATTGTACTTCTTCAATTTGGGTATTTTTTATTGCATTCAATGGGATAATAATGTGAATAAAGATTAGAAAAAGAAGCAAATGAACAATGTAGAAAGGCCGGCCTATATTGCTCAGTAATTTGTATTAATTGCCAAGAGGACTATTGTTCGAATATCGCTAATGTTGTTGACGCAATGGACGATAATATTGTTGACGCAATCGACGAGGACGACGTATGCCCCGATACCGTCAGGGCCTTTAGTGATACAAACGAATCACTTCCATCCACCTCGGGTGCTTAATTTTACGAATTCTACATTCTATTTTTTATCAATAAATGTGTGGAACAGTTTTAATTGTTCATTTGCTTCTTTTTCTAATCCTTATTCACATTATTATCCCATTGAATGCAATAAAAAATACCCAAATTGAAGAAGTACAATATTTAAATGATATTCAAATGATTACAATATTTAATATTTAAATGAAGTACAATATTTAAATGGTTTAATCGATTCACCTTTTTATACAGGTAAGTTGGCTAATAAATGATCATGGAATACTTTAATATTTCTTTCAAGTACTGAATACCCACTGATGTCGATGATATTTTGACAATGGCGCGGATTTCGCTCGGTAAAGTAAGGTATAACTCCGAAGGTATTTGTAGTTGAGAAAAAAGTTTTAGATAAAAGTTGTTCGTAATTAAAAGATCTACAACTTTGATAATAGAAAAAATTTCATAAAATTGAACGGTTGGGGAGGAAATAGTGAAAAATGAAAAATAGGGAGAAAAAAAAGGAAAATTTTTGCCTTTCGGAAGTAATAAGTTGAAAAATATTGATGTTAAAAAAAAAGTTTCAGATAAAAAAGTTAGTAAATTTAATTTAGAAGAGAAAAGGTCCCTACAATTTTTTGTCTAACACTAACCGTTCTCGAGATATCGAATTAAACGCGTTTTTAGCGAAATGAGGTACAGCTGACCTTCGGAGAACCCCTCAAATTGGAATTTATGTTCAGAATCCACCCCCCTATCGATCCCTAATAATCTCCAAACTACATAATTTTATGTTTAATAAACCCATTTTGAGCCGTAATTTGACTGGACTATTAAGCAAGTTTATCAGTAATGGTCGTAAAACTTACAGCGGCAGGCTAAGAAATGGAAAATCACATAGCTGCGATCTAATTTGGCTTACAGGGAAGTCAACAGGAAACCAACCCCATTAAATATATTTCCCTAGTAAGTCGTCTTGTATTCGACGAAGTTGATGTCCAACGTTCACTAAGCGGATACGGCGCTTAAAGAAGAAAGGTAATTAAACAAAACTTTTAATTTAATATTACCCTTTACCTTCCACCAACAGGTAACGATTTATATAAAGCGATCAAGTCTATCACGAATTCGGTCAAGTTTATTTTCGTATTTGAAGCCATGATAAAAGGAAATGTTGGGCGTATAAAGTAGCAATTAGTTTTTTGCTATGCTAAGTTTACTCGCATGCACCTATCATTCCGACCTATACGCGATCAGTTTTGGCATGGCCGTGTGTAGACACCTTTACGAGTAGTCCTGCATATCGCAGTTTCTCATTACGCGACATTTCACAAGAACCTGATTGTCGCGTTATACGAAGGTTTAATTGGAATCATTGCATTATGCATTATTTTCAGCATTTTAAATTAATTTTTAAAAATGCTATGCTATCTCTAAAAATTGTTTCTCATTGAAAAATTTATATCAACTTAATTTTTTATATGCACAAAAATGCAACACAATGGCGTTGTTTTCCTAAAATTCGGATAATGCTGTGTTAACTTAACGCACAGCAGTGAAAAGCCATCATAAAAACTTGAAAATTCTTTCCCGGACATTAAAATGCACCTGATTCCAATACCGTACGATTCCTTTCATCAACAAGAAAGTTTTTGTACTAGATCCAGTTTAGAACACATTTATATATTGCGGATCAATACATTTTTAAGATAAAGAAATTATAAGCGAACGTTTTTAAAATATTTGAATTATTAAAATTTATTAAACTAATTTATTTTATCCACAATATCACAGTTACACCGTGACAGGAGATTTATGACTTAGAGTTTACGATTAGTTCAGTTATTTACTTTAACAGTGTTGAATAATCGGAAAGTTGAAATTTTTGTTATCTTCTATAATGTGCGCTACATTTTTAGTAGCTTGCAATCGATTCTAGTTTGATTACATCACCGTTATTCAACAATAAATAATAATAAACTGCTCATTAGATTTGGACATTGGTCAACGTTGAACTTTCGAAGTCGTGGGTGATATTTTACATTTTTAGCACAGCAATTAACATGTCGAATCCGGTATTTTTAATTAAGTCATGGTCATCTTAGATATCTTCTGTGTTCAAGAAAATAAGGTTATATTTGACTAAGTGTAACAACTTAAAATGCCATTATGACTTAATGGTATCCTACTGAAAAGTTTCGAATCGACTACGTGTTCTTATTATTATAGTGCAAATCAGTACAACCTGCTGCTTTACAGCTTGGCACTCGGTGCAGTGCAAATCATAAATCATTTATTATTAAAGCCTTTCAAAATTTTATAGACGGCTATCTTTATAGCTAGATAAAATTATTAGTTATAAATCAGAGCGTTTTTTTTATAAGCGCAATAATATAATAAATTGTAGTTCACTCCATTTCTTATTTAAAATATTATTGTATTAAAATAATAAAATTAAAAAGAATCAATGTTTAACACATCATTTAGTTGTTATCTCCTGCGACTAATCCGATTGGTAAATTGACAATTATTAATACATAATAAATCATGCAAACACTAATTGATTGGTGTTCTCTTGTCACATAAATTATCTTAGACAGATTCTATTTACATTTTTAATTTTTACACTCTACTTTATTGTACTTACTTGCTAATTATATACCCGTGCATTAAATAAATAATATTAAACCGATAAAGAATTGAAATCATTTTTTTAACTGCTTACGTAATTATTAATAATTTTAAAACTAGTAGTGAGAATTACGTTGTGTAATATAATAAATGTACGTAAATTGCATTCAAGGTAATTGTTAGTGTGCAACAATTAAAATTTTTATTTAATCCGAAATAAAAACATGCAAGTTTCTGTAAGCGTCAAACAAAGTAATTGGCGCAGTCGACAGGATTTTCAATAGTAATAGGAATTAAATCATGTATTGTCAATCTTTCTATTAATTTTTTTTTCTACTTTGTGCGACCACAAACAAATACAAATTTAAAATGTACTATAAGATAACTGTTGTTAACATTTATGAATTAATTATATAATATTTGTACCACCTTAACTAATAAAGTTACGTTCTAATTTCTTGACAGCTTTTTCATTTTCCCATAATTATTTCCTAGGTTCAGTCTTTAAATTAACAATAATTCTCTATCAATTAGTTTTATAAATATCAAGGCAGTAGATTATTGTTTAATTTAGTTATTATTTGTTGTGCAATTTGGTGTGTCTGTGTCTACTAAAAATTGTACCTGCCGTAATTACATTTCAAATGTAGCAGCAAGGTCAAAAAATCATGTAAATTCGTGTGTGTAAATATTCGACACTGGAATTAGCTGATCATGATTAGAAATTGTACCTCGTAATTCTATTCGAACGTTTAGTGACTTTGCTTTACACTTTTGTTTATCCTAACATAACCTAAAGCGTAGGTTTAAATGTCTATGGCCTCTTCTCAAGTGTAATAATAAAGTCATAGTAACTATGGAAAACGACTCCAAGTAATTATATTGCTTTTAGAATTTACGATTCCAATATTGCTGCCAGCAAAAGTTACTAATGCTAAAAGTTAGCTTTAACATTGTTCCATTATTTTCTCACCTTACTTTAACGATTTCGAACAAAATAAAAGGAATTTATTTATTGTTCCAGTTATAATATCCTCATTCAAGGATAACTAAAAGTCAACAATTTAAGATATCTAATTTTTTAATTGTTACGTTTTGATGACCCCTTCGGTGATTTTAATATAACAAATTATTAGTGTTTTGTTTAATTTGATCTCGAAAACCATACCACACTAGCTCTTAATCGCGGTATTTTGTTATTCTGTACAGGGGCCGTCCATTAATTACGTAAGGATGATTTTTGTAATTTTGGACCCCCTCCCCCCGCCACGTAAGGGTACGTAAGATTGTGGCAAACCCCCCCCCCCCCCACATCTTACGTAAGGATTATTTAAAAGAAAATTAATTTTGACCCCCCTCTCCACCCCTTATATTTATAAAATATGAATAATAATATATTATACTAGCTGGCACAGTCGGCCAACCAGCCGCCTTTACTGCCGTCATAAGTAAGAAGGCAGTAAGTCAATTTTTTTTCGAAATTGAGTTTTTTATATTTTTGAAATCAGCGTAAAAAACCGCATCTATATAAAACTCAATTTCGAAAAAAATTGACTTACTGCCTTCTTACTTATGACGGCAGTTTAGCCGTCTAGACCGTGTGGGATATGGTTGTTCGGCCTTCGGCCTCACTCAAGAGTATCGCAGGCATACGTATAGACCGTGGTTTTTCGGCCTTCGGCCTCACTCCAAGGTACTAAAGTAGCCTATGTTTTTCGTAGCATTGTAAATAACTTCTACACCAAATTTGGTTAAGATTGGTCAAATAGAAACGTAAAGCACGTGCACGCGTATTTGCATTGTCGATCGGTTGACAGTTTGACAGCATTCATTATTGTTTTTTAAGTTGATTTTGAGTAGCCTGCCTTCCTTTAAGGAATCTCGATAATCCATTCATGCGCGTCCCATAGGGACGCGCATGAATGGATGATCGAGATTCCTTAAAGGAAGGCAGGCTACTCAAAATCAACTTTCCTCTCCTTTGCGAATTTTTGCACTATTTCAATACAAAAACATGCGCAGGGACCTACATAATAACTGTGCCAAATTTGGTTCCGATCGGTCAAACGGTTTAGGAGTCTATATGGAACATACATACACACATACATCCATTTTTATATATTTAGATAGATAATGATAAGTACAAAAATTTAAATTAAATTTTTATTTACATAGATGAAAAACCGTTCGTAAAGATCACCAAAGTTTGATGCCATTTTCTATAATTCACACTATTATGCCACTATGTTTAATGATTTTTAAGTACTATATATTTCAATATATGATATTTCCATTATACCTGGATATAATTACCAACATAAAAAGAAAAAATTATATTAGATTGTTAAATTTAATTTAAAAAAATATTTTAAGAAACTTACGTAAGGAATACGTCGGACCCCTCCCCCCCTACGTAAGGGTCCGTAAGATATCCAATACCCCCCCCAAAAAAAAACCCTTACGTAATTAATGGATGACCCCACAGGGTCGTTGTGACTAAAAATAATTGAGTATCAGTAGCACACTTTAATGAAAATGTGTTTTTTAAATGAATTGCTATAATTAAACAGATTTATGCGATAGTAGGAAATAATTTTTTTTAAAGAACCTACCCATGTTATAAATCATACATACTTTTGCGTTAATTATTAAAATGTTAAGCTACTTAATAAAAATTTAAAATTTCAAGTATACGTCCAGCTTCGTGATCGATTACATAAAAACTTTAATGTTGATCTAAGATATTTAGTTAATGTTAAATATACCTACAAGCGCAAGTTAATTAAGTGTAACCAAAAACTATAAAATGATATATGGTTTAAAATACTATTTATTGTTTTGAGGCGGGAATTCAAATAATTTTGTTGCTAAATAACTAACTTAATTGTTAAATTGTTATACGTTTTAAAAATATTTGGTAATGTTGGTTAATTACTATAAAATGATCACCGATATTACTTATTACAGTAATTAGGGATTATAAAATAGCAATAACTAAAATAACTAATTATTAGCCCAAGTTTTAGATCAATTAGATCCGTTACATAACGCTAATTGTAATTTTACATTTATCAAAATCTTACTCGTGATAGTGCAATCATATTTTACGATCGATTAGCCATTTATAGAAGTAACTTCAATTTCTAAATTTACTTTATGTATTTCTAAATTAATTATGTTATCGCAAACTTCATCTTCGATATTTTTAATGTTCGTTAGATAAAAGCAGTGGTACACTGCTAAGTGCACTTAAACAGTGCTTGGGGGCCTGAAATGTTTGGCAACCTTCCATTGTTTTATGGGATCGAAACCTCAACAATGTTTTAAATTACATTTCATACCATTACTACGCCACTGGATGAGAGATATTGAAATTTACGAATGAAAAGCGTGAGTTGGGTTAGAAAACAATTTTTGCAGGCTCGCATCCTTATACGGATTAGGTACTTTTAAGAAATTAAATGTATATCCATAATTAATTTTAAGTTTATTACGATAGTTTTATTATAATGAACCATAAAGAACCATAAAAGGAAACGCAAATTTTATATTATAGAAATCGTGAAACGCCCGCTTCTCCAATATCTACGAACCCTTTTCTCGTTAAATTAATTTTTTACGTTTTGTTGAAAATATTATGAAAATAGAGTAGTGGGGTAATCGAGATTTTCCGTTCTTTGCCTCAAGGCAAATACCTGTTGCTCTATTGCCTCGAGCTCCAACTCCGAGCAGAGTTCAGAATCCGGACTGCTATGTACTATATTGCACTAACAACTCGCAATTGTTTTAAAAAATACTGAAATAAATTTTAAAATGAAATCGGTGTTGTAAGTTACGCGATACCCTTACGCTAGATATTTTACACAATTCCGATTGAACTGATAAATTATTTAAATTCGTTACCTAACAATCAATGATTTTATAAAAGCTATAGAATTGCCTAATATAAATAATTGATTTTGGAACAAATCATCGGAGAGACGTTATTTAAGAGTTTTATAGAAATGTATACAAAGTCGTAGACCTGAGGGCAAGGTGCGGTCCGCGTTTGAAAAATGTGGCAGCTTAGCGATACTGCTCTGGTGCTACGCCCCCACGGTAACCTGTCCGCGCGTTTAGCATATTCACCAGAATAAATAAATGTAGACTGCAAAATAACAACAAGGACTACATGTACAGTTTTATGGCGCCTTTCTATCTATACAAATGATTCTAGGCTTATGTATTTTAAAGTGGATTAACTAACTTGTCCAGCCGTAGGGTGCACTACTGCCTAAAAATTGCACCACCGACGATTGATTGTGTACAATTTTTTTAAAACCTCTGATCCATTGCCTCTACTAAAACTAAGGTTCAGTTGCATGTTTCTCTGTCATAATTTAGAAATCATTTTACGTTTAGTTGTTCTTACATTATTTAATGTTTATAGTTATCAGACCTACCTACCCATAATAAATTTTTTACATGATTTTTCTACTGATAATATAGGTTTATGGGTATTTTGATTTATTCATTGTTGCACATTTTAAAATGCAAAACGCTCTTATTAAAATAATGAGCATGTAAAAATTTACGACCAAGAAAGTTATATCTCAATTTTTTCTATATTATGGTAAATAATCCTTAAATGTTCGAGTGGTATTTTGAACGGTAATTTTACGATGTCTTAATTAAATTTTTGACAAAATACCACGAGTACGTTTGGTTAAGTCAAAATAGTGAAGAAAGTTTACTAAATGCATTTCAATTTAGTTATTACATAAGAATTTCCTAAACTTTCGCTTTTCTTCATGGATGTTCATATTCGTTTTAAATTATTTTAGATTTTAGTTCTGATTGTATAACGATTGTTTAAATCAAATTTGAATGAAAGCAAAAGGTGTGTCATAACAATAACTAGGTTAGCTTCCTAGCCTAGCATTAAAGTCACCACTAGATAGATATTTAGATGTTTTTGCACATTATACGGTAGCGATTGCGTGTTATATACATATGATAAAAAAACTGAAATGGTAGAAAACCATAAAATTAATTGCTTTGGTGGCATTAACTTATTAAATCTTAAATTGTAATTGCATAAAACTATATATTACACGATAGTCTTAATGTCACCGGTTCATATCCACCCTTTGGAGTTTATCATTTAATCTTAACAATTTTCCACAGACCATTAACTTCAGCAGTGCTTGCAAATAATAAGCCGGTGTGACAGTGAGGGTGTGTCTGATGGATGCAGCCAGCAAACGATATCTTAAGTGCTTCTAAGGTGGCCACTTCCTGGTGACCCGCGGAATCCAAGGGTCACTGCTACATCATAGACACCGTGTTCATTCATGCACTCATTGTTGATACACGACATACAATAATTGCGCACATCTTAATTTCAAATAAATCTGTTAACTGTTATAGAAGCTTGACTTTCTACAACAAGGTACAAAATTTGTATTATAAATAATCATTCGTGCTGATAGCTTCTAATTTATGCTATGTTTAAGTATAGTGCTAATACATTCCTCCATATAGTGTAAGAAAATTGCTGAAAAAATCCAAAATCGGTCTTCTGCAATTTTTCGACGGATTTCGTTAGGTAATTGTTCGTACTTTAACATACTAAAAATCGTCCTTTTTAAATCCTGAGCTTCTTACCGAATTCTTCGTCGGAAGTTGAAATTTTTAATGAAGAAGTCAATAAATGATGGTTTTCGGCAAAATATTTTTAAACAAATTTCTATTTCAGCTATATTGTAATAATACAGCTCATCAGTAAAAATATTAATAACATTTAAAATATTTTCCCTTGGGTTCTACCACCTTGACGAAGGGGGCTTGCGTGCTTTGATGAAATTAAAGGCTATGCCGGCGGTAGCAAAGCTACTGATAGGGTCTCCTTAGCCGGACAGGTCGAAATGAGAAGCCAGACCAAGAATAGAACACTGGTCCTCCAAAGATGGAGGCTTGCTCCCCGTTACATGTAAAAAGATCGACAAGCCTCGGAAAATTGAAATGGAAAGTCGACGACGAATAAAGCTAAGAAAACGGAAAATGAATATCGGCACATGGAACATTCAAGGACTCTCTCGAAAAATGGACGAAGTGATTATAGAAGTTAAAAGAATGAAAATGGATATAATTGTGCTCACAAATGCAAAAAAAAGGAAATGGAGCAGAAAAACAAAATGACTATGTGCATCTTTTTAGTGGAGTACCGAAGGAACATAGAGCTAAACAAAGAGTGTCCGTGTTGGTTCATAAAAGGTGGACAAAATTCATAACAAATTGGGAACCTATTGACGAAGGAGTATATTCAATAAATAAGGATTTGGTGGTGAACGTCAAAGAAGAGGTTTTTCAAAAGTTAGACGAAATAATAAAAAACGTTGGTTCAGCAAAAGAAATTGTTATACTACTAGGGGACTTAAATAGTAGAACAGGAAGCAGAGAGAATGATCAAGTGGTTGGAAGATATGGAGAAGGAGTGGTGAACGACAATCGAATATGACTCATAGATGTATGTGAAGAGAATAAAATGAAAATAACAAATGGTTTTTTCAAACATAAAGAAATCCATCGATATACGTGGAGACAAGAAACACGAGCACTAAAGTCTATAATCGATTATGCAATAATAAGACAACAGACCAATATAAAAATACAAAATGTAAGAACATACCGAGGGCCAACATGCGGAAAAGATCACTACCTATTAAGAACAAAATGCGCATTTCCCTGCAGATCAACAGAAGTGAAAGACGCAAAAGACATGAAACAGAAAAGATTAAAATGCAACAGATCCAAGAAATTAAATATAATCTCATAAGTTTTGCAGATGATAGTACAACGTTTCTATTTAAAACACGACTAGATCAAAAACTCAAAGAATATAAAAAAATCCAATGATATACAGAAAAATTACGAGAACATAAAAATTGCTATACACCAAGCTACCAAAGAAGCTCTAGGAATTATGGAAACAAAAAAACACCAAAACTCCCTACTGGTGAAATGACGAAATAGAAAGGGAAATTGAAGACAAACGCGACAAATGTATGAAATATTTAAATACAAAAGAAGCGGTGAAGATAAATTTAGATTTAAGGCAGCACAAGCAATAGTAAGAAAGCATATCTATCAAAGGAAAAATGAGCGCTGGGAAAAAAACTGTAACAAAATCGATACATTCTTACGGGGTAGAAAAAGCACAGAAATTTGGAAGTTTTTGAATGCAATTAGAAGAGAACACATCAAGAATAAGATAATATCCACAATATCTCCGCATATTATAAGAAATCTTGGAAAATGAAAACATGGACATGAAAGCGGAAGAAAGCTGAGCCTAGAGCGGGTAGATCTACAATAGATAATCTATTTTGTGTCACGCAATTGATCGAAAAGAAAACCGCAGTTAACCAAGAGATGCACATGCTCTTCGTGGACCTGAGAAAAGTGTACGATAGCATTCCGATACCTAAATTATGGGAAACTCTGGAAAAAACAAACATAAACATAAATACAATCAAAGCTATAAAAAGGTTGTACAAAAATTCAAAATCTGCGTAAAAGTAGGAATGGAAACAACAATGGATTTCCCAGTAACGAAAGGACTACGGCAAGGTTGCTGCTTGTCACCTTTTCATTCATTCATACATCGGTTTTTGACGTTCTACGCCGTCTTCCGATTTCCCTGCCTGTGCTCGCTGCGTGTTGAAACTGTGTGACGAGCACAGAGGACCTACAGCTTAACGTGGATTCCGAACCACGGGAATAGACGATTTTTACATCGTCTACTCCGACCAGGGAAGTCTTTGAGCCATATTTAATGTTACCTGTGGCCAGCAGATAGACATTTGGTGAGCGAAAAATCCTAGATAGCACCTCACAGGATTTGAACCTATGAATCTCGGCATGAGAAGTTAACACGCTAACACGCTAACCGCTCAGCCATTCGCCCTTTATTTAAAATCCCCACTTTATTTAAAATCTATCTGGAACAGGCACTAAAAAGATGGAAAAAAAATTGCGAAAAAATGGGTATCCCGATAGCAGAAGACACAACATTGTATTCCCTACATTTTCAGAACGATCAGGTCGTTATGGCACAGGACTACGAAGACATGGGGTACATGACAAGAAAATTGATAGAGGAGTACGCAGAGTGGGAACTAGAAGTAAATGTGCAAAAAACGCAATATATGTGCATAGGTGGAATGCAACAAGATCTTCAACTAGAAAACGGCAAAAAAATTTTAAAATGCTAAGAATATAAATATCTTGGGGTGATAATGAACCAAGACGGAAGATGTCATTCGGAAATCCGTAAAAGAAATCAATTAAGAAGAAAAGCAATTACCGTACTAAATTCAATACCAATCTTGGTATGGGACCAATCTGTATCCAAAGCCGGTAAGACAAGAATATATAACTGTATAATTAAACCAGTAACAACATACGTCTCAGAGGTATGGCAAATGGGAAAAACATGGGAAGGCACATTACAGGCTACAGAGAAGGACTTCTGGAGAAGATCACCTGGTAGAAGTAAATTAGAAAGGATTAGAAATACCCGCATTCGACAAATTATGCATGTAGAATAACGGAGGATATAACAACGAAACAACTAATATGATTCGGACATGTACAACGCACGGACACAAACAGAATACCTAGAAAGATACTGTTTTGGAAATCTCCAGGAAGGAGAAAACGCGGAAGACCCAGGCTTAGTTGGAGAGAAGGTATTGACAGGAAGATGACAGAGAGAGGACTTGAAGAGATGCAATGGGAAGATCGTGAAGAATGGCGAAGGGGAATCGGAAGACGACGTAGAACGTTATAAAGACCGATAAATATACAGATAGATAGAAAATATTTTAACATCTTCCAAATCATGAAATGAAGAGTTCCCTAAAAAGTTTCTCCCAGCCCTGGCACTCGGACAAAATTTCTATTTCACAGTCCTGGCGCTCAGCAACTATTCGACTTCGAGAAAAATATGTTAGATAAAAGTTGTAGTAAATTTTATTTTCTATAAGATTTATAGCATATCCAAAACATATCCAAAAATTAGAACTCCCTGACCATTTTTAGAAAACTCTTCATTTCATGATTTCGAAGATGTTAAAATATTTTAAGTATTATTAATATTTTTCCTTAGCTCTTTAATAACAATATAGCTGAAATAGAAATTTGTTTAAAAATTATTTGCTGAAAAGCATAATTTTCACTTCTTTATTAAAAATTTCAACTTCCGCCGAAGGATGCGGTAAGAAGCTCAACGTTTAGAAAGGACGATTTTTAGTATGTTAAAGTACGAACAATTACCTAACAAAATCCGTCGAATAATAGCAGAAGACCGAATATGGATTTTTGCGTCAAAATGTGCCCAATTTTCTTATAACTCAATTTGGAAGACATTACGTTTAAATTTATAAATTACATTTTGGTATATGAAAAACGTTCAAATGCCTAACCTATAACATCTAAATAAATGGTGCTCGGTTATAATATTATTTAAAGATTAAATAACTACCAGTTATGGTATCACATGGGTAATTGTAAATGTTTCATTCTGGACACCAGCTCGTACAAGCATTATAAAGTCGCTTTATCATTTGATTTATTTACTGTCGCTGTAATCTCACTTTAATGAAACTACTCGTTACGCTTGTGTTATCATTTAATTACCCAACAGCTTAACTTACTACTCAATTATAAATAAAAGTAGTTGATTAACCTAAAAATATCAATTCGAACTTGCGATGTTCTTCATTTCTTCTTTTTCTTCGGCGGATAAAATGGAATGTCAGATTTAATAAATGAACTGCGGTATTAACTACTATGCTATATTATGTATTAAGAGAAGTTACAATAATTATATTTTGCAAGTTATTTCAAATGGTGTGAGATATCGGTGAGTGCATTAGTTTAATTCTATCAGCTTATTTATTGCTATGCTTGAACTTGAAAAGAAACTCTAAGATAACTACGTTTCCTTTAACGATTATGAGTTTCGCAGTGGGATTTGTACTTGTTTTGACAGAATTAAAATTAGATGTAAGTATATTCCTAACATTTTTCTTATCTTCAACATGTACAACTTAGAATTAGTTAAAGTTACTTGTAGAGTAACATCAAGTGATAATGTTATGTTAATTTATTAGTTACAATTTCAATTCATCTTGTGAACATTAACTTACTACTATGGTTGCCGAGTACGGCACTGTATTTTTTATTAGTTGTCAATTCCGTAACCAGTATCTATCATTGTTTATCTTGGTTCAATTTAACTTTGCAAAACTATCTGCACGTATGTAAAAATTTAACTAAACCAGTAAAGTAGGTGTTCTATTATTTCGAGCTATTGTTTATGTTCTCTTGAGAGCAAAATGCAACTTGTAGCAAATTTAAAAAATTATCCAGCATTACACTTACATTATTTCCTATTATAAATGTTGAAGGTGTGTCAATTGAACTATTAGCGGTATCGATTTGTGTTGATTTGTTAGCTAGAAATGGAACCAATTCCTGAAAAAGTGGCAACTTTTTTAAGGATCGCGTAAGCCGTTCCGAGAGATCGGTTAAATTAGATACTAAGTTGTTAATTGATTATATACCGGTATGTGATTGGTATCTTGCCTCTTTTCAATATGTTGCTATAATTTACAAAATATATTTCTATAGTTTGCGGCTATTTACCACATTTAAAACAGGTGTGTATAATGCGAGATCATCGAGATGGTAGTATATATATTATTGCTTTCTTGTGGGTGTATTCAACTTCTGTTTTATCTTAACCCACAGGTATCGTACACATTTCAATATTCACGTGGAATCATTGAAATAACTTGCAGTTTTTGCCAATCACCCAGAGTATAAACGGCATATTAATATTACAATTGCCTACTGAATAATAATAATAATCTTTGCTTTTGCATGAAATCCATTACTCGGCTAGTTAGTACCTAACGTAATTGATGCAATATTGACAACATAATAACAATTATCAATATCAATTATTAGTTAATTAAAAAATAAATAATGCCTTAGAGGTACTCGTCAAATGCTTTATTACCATAAATGAACTATGCTTTATGTGTGTGTAACCGTTCATAAATGGTTTAACATTTATTAGCATGAATATATTTATCTTCAATTTTTTTTTATAATAACTATACATACATAGGTTCTTGCCGAGTTAATTATTATACACGTAATAAAAAATAATTTAAATTATTGCGCTAGTTTTTAATTATATCCGTTAATTTGTGTAGAAATTTAAATAATCGAAGCACATTTTACCATGTTAGGTTGTAATGATGAGCTTATTAGTAATTTAGAACTACCAAGTTCATCCCAAAATAGGCAAGGATAGACTAATTAAATTTATTATTTTCTTTATAATAAAAATATCGTGGTTACTTTGCATGCATTTCTATACAAGGAATGTTTACATTAAGTCGTTAGTTAAGTTCATGATCGAGAAACAAATTTATGCCAATTGAGTTAAATACGTTGAAATTTCTACTTTTATATTTTTATCAAAAAATTTAAATACGAAATTACCTCCGATAGCCGAGCAGATATGGAACTCCAGTGCAATGCATAAAGTGATAACTCGATGTCACAAATGCACTTGAAGAATTTAAAAAAAGTGTTCATTTCAAGTTAATTAATTATCTACACTTGTTAAGTTCTTGTAAAAACTTGTTCGCCACTATTAATTTAATGATGTGTCAACGCTTAAAAAAATGTAGTGTACTGTTATAAGGATAGTAATCTAGTAAATCCTTCAAATCTTTGTGTGTTTTTTATATTAGAATCTAAATTAGCATAATTGACTTCCAAACGGAATGTTGTACCTGTCGTTGTTTGCAAACTATGAAAAATGATCAAATGTGTATTTTAAAAATCTACCGTTAAAACTCTTGTATTACAAACTAATTTATTAACTAATATAATTATTTTTTGTATTTACTAAGCGTGTGTCTTATCATCAATTAAAGTGGAAAACTCTGTATCTACTGGCGCATTAATAAATTTATTTGGGAGGAACTGATCAATTCTATAGTAAAGCTCCGTTTTTCTTTAAAAAAAATGAACAATTTATGAAGGCGTTGTAAGGCGCCTCAGCTAGAAACCCTGAAGACATCAGACCTGTTAACCTTGTTACAGATGTGTGTATGTTAATTGTTAAATTGTTAGTCTTTGATGCCAATTTTATTATCTATTGTCAAATCAATACATTCGTTAAAGAACAACAACCAATAAATGCGCAATCAATTAAAATTTAATTTAACTGTAACAGTAAATCATTTCAAAAAAATTTGATATTGTGTTAAGAATTTCTGTTTTATTTCAATTACCACTTTCCCATCCACGTGTCGGATTAGTCGTTTGTAAGGTTATTAAGAGGAAAGATGCAAGCGATGTGGCTTGCGCGTCTGCTCGAGGTAATATTTGATGATACTTATCTCAAGACATTTTTAACAAACATTGCGATTGTGCCCACGTTTTTCACAATAGAAACAGTGTCACCTATTAAACTGAGTTAATAGAGCAAAACATTTGTCACCATATTCCGGGCAATTGAAATACTACTTGAAAAAACTGGAAAATGATATTATGGAATGTATGCATATTGATGATAAATAATTGTATGTATATATTATATACATGCAACAGTTTAACAAAGGTTACCTACCTGATTTATATTAAAACATTTCCATTTCAAAATTTATTAATTTCTTAGATCTTTGGCATTAACGGTACATATTATAGACTCGAGTACTTTTTTACTTTTCTCTCAGATTTATACAAGTTAAGATTCATTCATTATCGCCGCCTTTGTAATAGTCTTAATAAACTACTCTGCACTCGGACAAGTTGCAAAGGTACTAGACATGTAATGCTTGTATAAATAATGTTCTCAAGCCTGGTGGTCTCCTGTTCATATAAGTATTAATTATTAAAATCTAGACTACGATTGATTCTTATGGGATAGCAAATCACATTAGTACAAAACAGATGGCTATATCGTATTTGTAAACAACTCAAATTCCATATTCAAGTAATCGAATATTTATTTGCATTACCTACTTGTGCTAACAAGTCTTATTCTCTATTTGTACTACCAATACCATACTGTTTTGCCATAAACAATTAACAGAATTAGACCATACGATCCGTGGAAAGACACAGATGTTTTAAAATTTGCTTATGTAAAACTTATCACTCAAATAAATTGAAAACAATTTGTAACCCCAAATTAGCTAAATGACGCCAGATGCAAGATATATTTCATCACAAATGAATTTTTCATTAGCAAGCAAATGAAGTTCATCCCTCCATTTCGGTTCTTCTATTACTAAACAAAATTGAAAACTCATTTGCACACATGACACACCATCACCTGATACTTTCTCACCATTTTTAAAATACAGGTTAGTTGAGAAAACACGCAGCTTCCAATATCGATTTATGGTTTAGAACAATAGATATGTATTTTATTTTCCTTCGCGTGTGTAGAACAGCTTTAATGGTTTTCTACTGCCTCAACAAAATATCTAGGAGGAACCAGAATGTTTAGTTGTTTACATAACTTAAAAATTAATAACGAAACTAATACACATACATAAATTATGTATTGTGTAAGACTCCCCTATATGTATTTACCATCATAAGCATATTTTATTGCACGTGTTTCGTTAAATCTAAGTCACGTGTTTAATCTCAATCAACGAATTGTATTTGCAGCATCTCTCATTGTCAAATCACGCATATGAAATCACCCCCGTAACCGCAGGGTGTTTCTTGTTTGTACTTGTCAAAATTCAAAACACACTCCGGATTATTCGCCAAACTTTACCAAATTAAACCTTGCGCAAAGTGCAATTCAAAAGGCGAACAAAAGAGATAGCCGCAAAGCACACAATCGCCAATCCATCAAGTGACTTTGTTCAATCGTTCGGGATAGGCATGCAATGTGATCTTTAGTTTAATTTAATTTTACCCGTGGGAAAGTTTCGTGTCCTGTGGGAGAGTACGGTCGGTCCATCTCCACAACAGCTGAACCATTTCTCTTATTATGGGTACTTTTAAAACAGATTATTGTATCCTAATTTTTTTTTTTTAGAACTTATAATTAAATTACTGCATCCATGAGTGACTTTTTCAATGTAAATCAAATTATACCAAAGTAAAAGTGAGAAGAAAGTGATGAGTTTTACGGTAAGAAGAGGATGTGACTGGTAGAAGTGGAGAAACGCTTAAAAATAACATCGTCATTGTTTGGCACACAGAAATTAAATTTATTTAATAAAAATTAATAACATTAGTAACATTTTTTATAAAGTAAAAATTGTCATATATCTACTGATTTTCTCATGGGACACTTAAACTGTATATACTAGCTAATTGATAATGTTAAGTACAGTGTGAAAGGCGACCATAAATGATATCAAGAGGGTGGCTTGTTAAAAATGAAGGGTAAACAATAATGCAACAATATCCATGGTGGTAATGTGCGATTCATCAGGGGGTGGTATTTTAGGGGGTGGTTCGTGGGAACTTCACTAAACTATAGCTTCAGTGTCAACTAGTGTACGATTTGCAAGTGCAATCGCCCTTCAATTATGTAACAGGGTGGCTATAATAGATTTAAGAGAACTAGGAAGCAGGAAGATATTGTGTTAAATTTATAATGAACAGATTTATGTCAAATGTTAAAAGTGTGAGAAATAGAGGGTCACGAAAATTAATTGAAAGAAAAATTCCTAAAAATTGTTGGGGTTGCAAATATTTTATTTTGACCTACGCGAACAATAGCGATCTACCAGTGTAACAAAAATAATCGTTTGATACCTAATAATCAGTTGAAATATAAAATATTTGATTTTTCTTAATTTCGAGTATTTAATTTTTTTACACTATACTCGAAGCATTATACCAATATATTTTTCTAAATTACAGCGTTTTGCATAAAATAATTTGAACAAAAGCCTAAATATAATACATAGGGGTTGAGTTTGGAAGGTACCGCACCAGTTCCCGATATTACTATTGACACTTATAAAATTTTAGTGGGACCTCCCATACACTCAGTATTTAGAAACCTATGGGCTCCGTATAGCTGTTCAAAATTGTAAATAAACTGTGAACAAGACGTGAACGGGTCTAAAAGGTAAATTCATAACGGTTATTAAAAGATCAGTATAAATAAAAACGCAATGCATAATTATGTAATTGTGCATTTTAGAATTTTGAGATTTGGTAGGGCTTTCCTACATTTTTATTTATAATCCTACTGTTTGAGGATGAATCTTATGAGTATTAATTCGAGATCATAAGCGTTTTGAGCAATAACCTTGTTGGTCATTGATGGCTGTTTTATTATGGAAAATGGATAAACGGTTGTGCAAGTTGTATTCCATTTTTTACATATGCTTTATTATCTTTATAGTACCTATAATAATATATGTATTTCCCCAGTAATGTTAACAGTAATGTTAGCATTAACGTTCTGCTACAAAAGTGTAGAGATCAGCGAAAAGATGTCTTCGTTTGCTTTATCGACTACGAAAAGGCATTTGATAAGGTGCGGCACGACAGACTGATAGCGATACTCAAGCAAATGCAACTGGATGACAAGGATATCAGGATAATCAAGAACTTATATTGGGACCAGACAGCGGAAATTCGCATAGTAAGCATGAAAGCAGATAGAGTGGGCATCCGACGTGGAGTCCGACAGGGTTGCGTTCTCTCTCCCCTGCTATTTAACCTGTACTCTGATAGAACTTTCAAAGAGGCACTAGAAGGTGTAGAGTATGGCATTAAAGTCAATGGAATCGTTCTGAACACGATAAGATATGCGGACGACACCCTCATCATATGTGACAACCTAGAGGCACTACAACAACTGGTGAATAGAGTAAACATAGCGAGGCGGGAGGCGAGTCTCACCATTAACATCGGGAAAACCAAATTCATGGTGTTCAGTCGAGAACAACATAGAGACGCACAACTGAACCTCTGTAATGAACCGATCGAGCGTGTTCACCGCTTTAAATATCTGGGAAGCATCATTACAGATGATATGAATCCTGATGTCGAAATAAAATGCAGGATTGAGATGGCTCGTTCTAGCTTCAGAAAGATGAGGGCTCTTCTTGCCAACGACTATCTGAACCTCAAACTGAGACAACGCATGGTCAAATTTTATATCTGGTCGGTCCTGATGTATGGGGTGGAGTGTTGGACACTGAAGGTGAGCACAATGAATCGACTAGAGGCGCTCGAAATGTGGATACACCGAAGAATGCTCCGTATTCCATGGGTGGACCTAGTGACAAACGAGGAAGTATTGAGAAGGGCAAACACTGAAAGATCATTGCTCAACAACATAAAATGTCGAAAAATATCCTACCTGGGTCACGTTTTGCGCGGCGAGAAATATCAACTTCTTCAGTTGATCATGAAGGGGAAAATCGAAGGCAGAAGAGGTATGTGTTGGTCGAAAGCAGATATCCTGGTTAAAGAACATAAGAGAATGGACGGGAATAAAAGCGGCTGGTGACCTATTTAGAATGGCAGAGAAGCATTAGCCATAGTAATCGCCAACGTCCGGGAGACCGGATAGGGCACATCAAGAAGAAGAAGTAATGTTAATAGTCATTGGTTATTTGTCATGAGATGCACTAAATAAGTAAATTTTGAAAATGTGAAACTTTGAAAACTTCTTCCACCAAAAAGCAAAAAATTATCAACTTGAAATTTTCAACCAACACCAACAGCTGCGATTTAATAAGTTGTTTTATGTATTTCACTCATCTGTGGACTATTTTTACGTGTAATGAAAAAGAATAAACAGAAAGCTTTGGTGCTCCAATAATCAAAAATAAAGCTACGTCATTTGGGCAAAATTCGGAAACTAATAATATAAGGGTTCACCGAACACTTTTTTCAATTTTATGCATAAATTTATTCTACTTAATTTTTTTTATCTAATTTGATGGTCCTTAATTTGATAATTTCTGAATTTTAATGCTCGAAATTTCAGGTTCCTATCTCAATTCTAAATACCCCCTAAGCATTCACATTTTCTTATTTAAATAATATAGGATTTGGGACTTGGCCTTTAATTTTTTTGCTGTCGCAAAAATTTTACACATTTTTAACGATATTTCTTTAATAAAAATTTTTCAACGATTGAGATTGAAACAAATTTCTGTGTAGTTACTGCAACTCGCCCAAAAATTACATCGTTAAAAATCTGTACTATGTAAAATAGAATAATACTACACAATAGGTAAGAAATGTGAAATTTCAGTTATTCTGCAGTAAAACTGTGATGGCAAAAAAGTTAACCGATCCTAAAATTCCTACGGTATTAAAATAAGAAAATTTGAAAGTTTTCGGGAAGAATTTAGAATTAAGATAAAAACTTAAAATGTTTACCATATCTTTCTTAATTTATTTGGAAAAATTTTAGGGGCTGTGGAAACATTAAAATTCGAATATAACCAAATTAAGGAGCCGCCCTAGGATGCATAAGAAACGGATGAGTAAAGATTGTAGATTTTTGGAACCTCCCTTCGAAAAATTTACTTCTGTTCCGATTCAGACGAATTTCGAAAACTTAGGGGCTGTTTTTCAATGCCAAACAAGAAAATCTCATTTCCGAGTTATTTCCACATTGATACTTTCTTAGTGGCGTAAGGACTGAACTGAAGGACTACTAAATATTACAACCAAATTAAAAATTACTAAAATAAGGAAACGTAAAAATTTAATTTATTTCTTAAGCTTTCGACAGCAGTTGACTGTCTTCTTTTGATGTTTTCATTGGCAAGCAATAAGTGCAGAATAATTGAAATACTATTTTAAACTACTATAATAATATATATTAATTTGTTTGTTATTTTGATATATTAGGACCCACTGTTACTTAAAATTGAACATACTTTTTTAAACTTTATATTTTTAGCATTTAAAATTAATTTAAGCGATTTGCCAAATTAAATGTAAAAAACTTGCTGGTTTCGATAAATAAGTACCTTCATGTCACACAATTATTTATTCATACAAGTGCCAATAGGGGTGCAAAACACAATGACCAAAAGAGGGTGGTAATAGCGCATTTACAACTACCATGGGAACCATTTCCTAAATTTACAAATAGCAAACAGTAAAAGTCCATTATTTACAATAACTTGTCACTTTGTATTAATTCTTCCCAAGAGACTTTTGCTTTTGAAGATGATAATTTGCGTTTAAATAAATCGCCAATGATTTTACACAAAATTCAAAACTGTTTTGCAGAATTCAAATTAGAAGATCATGTTAGTGCTATATTAGGCCATACTTAAGTCGATTCCGATGGTAATCTCGAAATCGTGCCAATTAGAAAACTATACACCACATAAATAACCTTCCTGTAAATTATAATAGGTACCCACATTTATTCTAAAATGGGAATAACTTACAAAAGCACGAGATCTTCCAATTTGTTGCAATCAAGATTACAACAACCTGAACAAATCCTGTATTGATAAGGAATCTTTTTGTTTCGACTCAATTGTACTTCTTGGTAGGTAAGCTACGAATGTTCTATCTCTATAATGTTTTAAAATGTACTAATGACTACATTTCTGAGAAAGAAGTACTAGAAATTTTATTTCTTGCGAACCAACTACAGTGTGCTAGCATGATTTCAATCCTTGATACTAATTAGAGTAATGGTGATCGTAAACATATCGAGGTGAGCTCCATAGCACCTGTATGCGCTTTCACGATACTCCGGATCTAGTCACGTCTAAGCAAAGACTTACTAACAGGATGGACGGCCAAATTAACACCCACGATCGTTTATATTTACGTGTAATACTTTAATATTTGCTATTTGTTTGACTCGCTTTCTTTATGGATAATAACGCCTTCTCGGTCACGATTGTAGCAAAAGTTTATCGAGTATATCGTATTATGAACCTCGGCTGAATTTTTCAGATAACTACAAGTTGGGACAATTAAACGATAAAGCCACTTTATTATACTAAAATTATAAGCGTTGTAGTAATAATGATAAACAATTTTAACTCCCTCTGATTGTGAAGCTCTGTTACAAAAAAAACAGAGTTAAGTGGGGTTGGTGAATTTATTACAATATTATAAAGCTTTAAGCAGAGTTTAAATAATATTCAAAATGAGTTTAAAGGTTAAAACAGAAATACTAATCATGCTGAAGGGTCTTTTTTTATTAAATATCATAGGCACATACAATAATGTTAGTTTCTGTAGGTACTTCTGAATATATCAATAAAAAATCCACAGAGTTCTGTGTAATAACTATTTAGTAAAATGTAAACTATTATTGATATAAACTCCATCTATTGGTTTCTTACTAGATAATAATTTAATCATAACTCTTCCGTTAAATCGTGCAATCCTATATGATGATAATAATTAGTTATCAAAACATGGCATGAAGTTATTTGTATACAGGAAAATGTTCGTTCGTAATAATCTGCCCTACTATGAACAAAATTCTCCATCCATTAATGGGCATGTTCAACATTTTTTCTTTCCTCCAAAATAATATTTTATTTTACGTGTCGAATTGTTGTACAAATTTATGTACTAATTAATTCAATGCTCATATTATTATCTTCTTTACTTACTACATTGACGAGAGCGAATGTTGGTATAAATACTTTAATACGGAAAATATTGACCATGCATTTAATGTATTCTGGGGCTAAACTGTTGTATTTCTTTCAGAAATAATGTTAAATGCATTACTTACCGCCTTTACATGAGCTCCTTCCATATTTTCATTGCAATCTATCAGGTCAAAAACATTGTTTTGTAATATTTTCGGGCGAGGAATCAATGCGATTGACAACTTTTTCGAAGTAGGTTCCCAATCATCTTCTAGTGGATGTTTTACTTGTCGACCTGCTGTACCCATTTATCTTCAATTCAATCAAAGAATGTCACAATATGATGTGTTTACTTTTAGGATAACTTGTCATAAAAGTACCTGAAGCAACTTGGTTATCAGGATCTTGGAATATAGAACTAAAATCAACAAATTTTCAATTTGTTAACATGTCCGAATTATCAAATTCGCCAACAAAATTAGAAACCAGAGAATAAATAAATAGTTCGATTATATAAGGGCCAAAATTAAAAATCGATGTTTTGAAAAGTGAATGATAATTTTTAAAGTAAAATTCCAATTTTATTTACACGGCAGCGACGTACAATAAATTTTATTTTCTCCACAGAAATAAATTAAAATTATACATTCTCATCAAAAGCTACCTTAATAAATCCGTCACATAAATTTTTTAGTAAACTTCATTGCTTGTGCCTATTAATTCCATAGTTTAATTTTTGATATATTAACGCATCTTCACCTTTACATGTGTTGTTGAATGAATTAAATTATAATTTTCAACTAATTGGATCAGGCGTCGCTAGAAGCACATCTTCTATGTATGTGCATGTTGTTGTGCAGATTTATCGGTGTAAGAGCAATAGCACGAGTGCGGAAAAGCACTACTTTCACGCTCTGTGAAATTTTGTAAATGGAAGTTTTCAAAAATTGTGTTTTTGGCACAATTTAAGCCGTACTTAACATAAAAATTCAAAAAATTAATGGAATTATGCTCGTACATCGATTCTGGTCATTCCTTTATATCTTAAAGGCCTCTAACTTTAAACAAAGGTAAAAAAAATCCAAAAATCCGGACTTAAATACCATAGCCACGCTATTCATGAATACGCTAATACTTTTCCTTTGAATTTTCAGTGTGCCATTACAGAGATTTTCATGCAACATGCGTTTCAGTGAAGCGTCAATTAGCTGCAGCGCTACTATTTATACAATTCATGCTTAATCTAAATTTTATTATTTTTTATAATCCAAGAACAAACAGTTTTATTCGATGCTTAGTACAGGTTTTATTGATATTTAAAAAAAGCTTTAAATTTCCAAAATATCAAAATGACAGATAAAATATGTTACATTAAAATTGATACAAAATGGTATATTGTACAATACAAAACGAGTATGAAATTTGGAGCACTAGCAACAACGAGTCGCTATAGAGAGATATAGTGACTTAAAAACAGCATAATGACAGCTCAGAATTTTTTGTCAATATCTTATATAATTTTTCATATTAGTGTAATCGCAACATGCAAAAATGTAAGCTAAAAATTTAAAATTTTAGTCATTCAGTCATCCATAATAGCGATCTAGTACGTGATTGGATGAGTGGTGGGGCCTAAAGGCCGCATTGAGAAGAACTATTATAATCATAAGCCGCAATTTATAATTCATTTGCAAATTATCGTATAGATTAGCTACAGCTTTATTTCGCCAATCAGACTTAAGTTTAGACAACCCACATTACAACGGAAGTTGATCTCCTGGTGCGTAGCTTGGCTTATTACAGTTTATTTTTTATTTTGCGTAGGTACGTCGAATTTTAAAAGCAGCAACAAAATGTCTTTAAATTTTCACGAATTATATAAATGGAAGCAACTTGAAACATAATTATTGTTCATGCTTCTTTTTGCATGCTTCTTTTCGTGCTTCATGCTTATTTGACTGCTTAAGAGGATTTATTTTTGGTTGCCTTATCAATTATTATTATTTCTTAATACCGACTCAAGGGCTAAATAAGGGGGGAGATTTAGTGTATACAAAGTGAGAGATGTGAAGTGCATGAAAATTACGTGTTAACTGAAACTGTGTAAATCGACATAAAAATGAACGTCTACGATTTTTCAAATTTGAATTTATTTAAAATGTTATATTTTATTAATTTTTATAAGATGGATTTTGGTGAAAAGGAGATAATATGCATGATGTATACACATATACTATGTTTTGTTGGTGATTTACCTCTCGTACCAACCTATTTGATGGTCCATAAATATTATTGTCTATATAAATAAAAATTTAATAAAAAATTATGAAGATTTAGACCCAACAAAAATTTAATATGTCTAAATGATTACTCTTTGAAAGAATTAAGAATTAAAAACAAAAAAATCGATTATGTTTTGAAACCATTTCAATAAAAATTTTCTGTTCATTTTGGCTGAATTATATTTGTAGAGCTGCCATAATCCTCTGCCTTTTTGATTGTAATTTTATGTTTATTTGCTTATTTTACTGTTTATGTCTTTCTGGTAAAAATGCACTTTTTACTTCAAGTGTGCTTATTTTTCCGCTATCTAATCATGGTATTGCTATAAAACTAGGGGATACCGGAAGCGCATTATGCCTTACTGTGTCCAACTCGGTGGATTAATGGCATAATCTGAAGCATCTTCTTCATATTATGTGAATTTTCCTGATGTTAACGACTAGTACCCGAGTAAAACTTTTTTTCGTTTCTTTATTTAATATTTGTAAAATTGAGTTTGTCAGAGCAAAAAGAGAAAATAAATACAGGACAAGAGTTGAACATGGAAACAGTTTTAAAAGCTATCGAGTTCATGAAGTAGAGATACGGGATGAATTTAGAGAAAGCAAGAGAGAAATGAAAGAACTGAAGGATGAGATTAAGAGGATGCAGGAGAAGACAATGAAAAAAAGGAGGAGTTCTGGACAAGACAAAATCAAATGCTATCAAGGAGAATTGAGGAAATGGAAAATACCCTCGAAAGGCGGGAAAGGGCGAAAAGAAGAAACAATATTATAATCAAGGGACTCGAAGCGACGAACTCCACGAACCTGAAATAAATAATACAGAATCTCATAACAGAAGAACTCGGCGTAAAGATAGAACCTATAGAAGCCTTCCAGATAGGGAAAAACACAGAAAATAAACCAATAGTAGTCAAAGTACAAATAATGAAAAACAAGAATAAGTTAAGAGAAGGAAGAGTATATATAGATAACGATATGACAAAGAACTAGCTAGAGCAGGGGTCGGCAACCTGCGGCTCGCGAGCCGCATGCGGCTCTTTCGATGTCAAGATGCGGCTCTCCAGTTCCATGTACAAATATTAATAATTATATTATCCACTAGAAGAACTGCTAGGATTGCTGCAGCTCTCAGGGAAACTCGTGGAGAAGATATAGCGAATGCTGTGCAAAAATGCCTGGAAGACTATGCAATCGATATAAATAAAATCGTTTCCATAGCAACTGATGGAGCCAGAAGTATGACAGGAATACATAAAGGGGTAACAACAATTCTTCGGCAAAAAATAAACCACGAAATTTTAATGTTTCACTGCACAATTCATCAAGAGGCGCTTTGTGATGCCCAAACATTTCCGGCCGAAATAGTTGAGGTCATGAACTTGCTAATTAATATCATTAACAGCATTTTGGCAAAAGCACTCTACCATCGCCAGTTTAAGGAATTTCTTCAAGAAATAGAAAGCCAGTATTCTGACCTACTTCTGCACAATAAAGTGCAATGGCTTTCCAGGGGTAACGTATTGAAACGTTTTGCTTCTTGCTTGAGTGAAACAAAAACATTTTTCAATGAAAAAGGCATTGTCCATCCCGAATTGAAAGAAGACAAATGGCTGCAAAAATTCAACTTCATGGTGGATATCACAAAGCAACTAAATGAGCTTAATGTAAAACTGCAAGGAAAGGGAAACCCAGTCTCTGCCGTGCTTGAAGAAGTGGTTTGTTTCGAAAATAAATTACTTCTTTTTGTCGAAGACATGGAGAGCGGTAAATTACTTCATTTCGAAAATCTGAAGCAATATCGTGAAGAAACCAATGCAACTATAGACACGAATTACTTCAGCATGGCTATAAACAAAATGAAGGATGGATTCGCTGAGAGATTTAAGCAATTCAAAACAAACGCAAGTACTCTGGCGTTCATAGTAAATCCTCTCAACACAAATACAAATGAGATCAACATTGAGCCATTTGGAATTGATATTGGTTCGCTTCAAATGCAATTGCTAGATTTTAAAACCAAACACTTGTGGAGTGGCAAGTTCACAGAATTCAAGAGCAAGTCAGAAGAGTTGCAGGTCCAGAAAAGTATGCACGTCACGCTGCACAAGTGGACAGCTCTAAAAGAAATGCCGCGAATTGAGGCACTCATATTTGATTACTAATTTTATTATTCTAGCAGAGCTAGCTAAAATACTTGAATATGTTTTGTGCGAAACATTTGTATACCTATTTTTATATGTATAAATATTATTTCATATTTAAAGCTATTTATTTTAAATCAAATCTACAAAAATGTTAGTGGCTCTTTAAAAACTGGGAAATTTTGTAAATTGTAACTTTTGGCTCTTCCATCTCAAAAGGTTGCCGACCCCTGAGCTAGAGATATAAAGTAAAATAAGAGAAGTGGCTCGAAGAGAGAACGAAAGAGGGAATAAGACTAAAATTGGGTATCAAAAGTTGAACATAAATGACAGAATGTATGAATGGAAGGAAATACATCAGAAGACCATAAAAAACTTCCAAAAAGATACTCAAAATGGACCGACAAATGCAATACACATGGATTTTGATTTTGACAATGATTTTGATTTTGAAGCTAGCAATGAAGAACATAGAGAAAAGAGAAAGAAAGCAGGAAAAAGACAAAATGAATGATTGCAACATGGAATATTCGAACAATGTTAATGCCCGGCAGATTGAACGAAGCAGTTAAGGATATTGAAAGATACTGCATAGGTCTGGCAGCGGTGCAGGAGGTGAGATGGAGGGAGAATGGAGAGATAAAGATGAAAATCATACAATACTGTACTCAGGAGCAAAGACGCAGGGAAAAATGGAGTAGCATTTATAGTGGAGAGAAGCCTGACCAACAATATAATACCCAGCAGTAGCGCACCCTGAATTTGTCCAAGAGGGTAGCTAACCCAATATACTTGCATACTTCCAAAGATGTCCGCTGGGGTTATCTGCTCTCGTCCACTATGCAAATTTTTGAACTAAGAGTTCAAAATATTACTTGTTTTTGTCATCTTCTTGAAAATTCAGATATTGATGGGACTCGATAACGATACATTAGAACAAAAATTAGTATATCAAGGTAACCAATGAATGCAGAATGTCAGCTTTCTCTAAGTACTTGGAGAAACCTTAAACAGCAAAACGTCAAAAATATGAAAACAAAATTTTTCTAATAAAAGGAAAAGAATAAATTATAATTACGATTGACGGTGACATTGCTATGTTATTCGCTGATGCGCTAATCCAATGCATTAATTATAATTATTCTCAAACTGGTTATATGAAAAAAATGTTTAATAATTTTTGACACAGGTAATTGGATGTTTTGGGTAGTGGTCGAATTGTCTAGCTGGTACTCAAATTATCACATAAGTCGAACATTGTTTGGGTTGTGGTATGTGGTTCAAATCCTACGTTAATCCAAAGGTTCCACTTGTATGTTTGTATATGTAACAGTTTAATTATTCTATAATTGGGGTTAACCTGTTGAGTAACTGGTATGCAAGGTGACAATAAATAAATAATTTGATGGATTAAATCACGAACTAGACCAATTTAAAAATTTTTACATTTTTATTAAAATATTATTCGATAAATATTAATTTTTATACTTCAACAATTAAAAGACAATACATAATACACATAAATTCCAAATAAATATTAATCCTACAACATTGCCGTCATTATTCATACATTGTTAATGCAGTGGGAGTCTTTTAGGTAATAGTAAAATGGCTTAATCACAATTTACGATTAAATTACATTCAATTATTGTATCACTTTATCAACATATCTCTAGCTAATAATAATTTATCATTTAATTCCTGTGGTGCAGCTCTAAAAACTGAATTTGTTAAAGGTGGAACTTTAGCTGATGTAATTGTTAATACCATTATTCAAGCTCCATATGCAAAGAGTCGGGTGTAAGATTCACTTCGATGGAATTCGAAGATACTTCGTTCGTTGGGGCATAATAACGCTTTCCAAGATAAGTAAGTAGTTGAATACAAATCAATTGATGTCTGAAATATATTGCCAAATGCCGATTTTGCAACTGGGATTTGTTCTTCAGGGCGATGTATTCAAATTTTTATATATTACTTCAATATAGACTCGTGATTCAAAAATTTCAGTTTTCACATCAGGAATCTTGTTTATATAATATTTCAAAAGTAATTTGTAATAAATATTTTTATAGCACCATTCGTTAATTCTCCTATTTGACGAAAAGTCTGTGTTATATTTTGTATTTCTCCAGAAATACTGTTTAAGCCATTGGAGTCTTCCGTTGGTAAATGAAACTGCAATATGTATTGTACGAAATGTTGATTGAAGGTGATCAGAATACTTGTTTGCTTATAGAAAACTTTTGTGTAATGACTTATACAATTTTATTTGGAGAATTGCGGGTTATCTTGTTCGATATCATTTTTGCATTAATAGATTCAGAATTTACTCCCACAGTATTATTGTGGGGTATTGTAAACGATACATCAGTTGATTCAGTTCCTCCTTCCAAGTTCAAATTTATGTTTACTTTTTTATTTACTGCTACATCAAACAAAGTACTAGTCAATTATAGGATGAGATGACGAACATGAGAAATTCCAAATTAATCATTACAAAAACAAACCAAATATATTCAGCGGCAAAACAATGGGCAAGCTGAAAAACTCACATTTGATAAAAAGCTTACTAACTGACTAATACAAAAATTGCATTCGACATATAATCATTGCCACGAAAGTTGACATCTGGTCATAGATTGACCGAATATAGCAACGACGTATTGCTTATGAGCATTACCAGTAATTTTGTATTGATATGACAAAGCACGAAAATATATTGCACGTTTGAAAAGGGAGTATTAGCTTAGTTCAGACGATTATAATTTTATGACGAGACGTCAACTTTCGTGGCAATGATAATAGTAACACAATTATTATTATCGCCAATGCGAGCCATTCTGTTGACTTCCTTAATGTCCTTGGAGGGACAAAAAAATTTACTTTAGATAAAAGTTTGGAGCAGTTAACAGAGACAACACCGGCCCTAAACTTGGGATCAGTTAGCTTCCTTCTCTCCACCAGCATGGTAAGACTGAGTAACTATTTGCATTAAACAGTCGTAACCCACTTCGCGATGTGAAATGTCCAATTTGTATGCAGCGTATCTAAGAACTCTCTTCTGTACCCTGTCCAATCTATCAAGATCAGGCTGATAGCAAGGAGACCAAACACAGGAAGCATAGTCCAAACTTTCTTTCTTTATTATAAAATGTACTTTAAAAATAAAATAGTTAAAAATCATAATATATTTAAATAATTTATGTAAACTCTTTAGTACAAAAAAAATCGTAAAAATCGCTTGTGCTTCTCTTAATGAAACCAAGAGCTTTCAAGGCTCCACTATAGGCAACCACTATGTTATGCTCGTTAAAGGTCAACTTTGTGTCAAAGATAACCCTAGAAACGCACTCTGAAGAAACTCCGTTTATTAAATAGATTAGTTAGGAGTGCCACATTGATGGCGGTTGAAGCGAATATGGTTACATTTTGTGATGTTCAAGGTTCGACTGCAATCCAATGACTATCTGCTGTTGATCTCATTGAAAATCTTCCTATCGTCCGCATAAAGCAAGACTTGCGCAAGCCGAAAACTTCTTCTTCTTCTTCTTCACGTGCCTATCCGTTAACGGATGTTGGCGAAAACATCGAACAATATCATCGATAAAGATGTTGAAAATCAGAGGACCTATGTGAGAACCCTGTGGAACTCGGAAAGCAGTAATGAAAGGTGCCGACCGATAGTTTTAAATCTTAACGACTGAAGATCGTCCGGTCAAATACGACTAGAGCCAATGCAATAAAGCACCTCTCATCCCAATTGCCGATAATTTCCTCAGCAATATAGCATAGTCGACACGGTCGTAAGCCTTGGCAAAGTCCGTGTAAATGGCATCAACAGCTAATCCACAATGAAATGCGCGAATAATGGAATTCTCAAACAGTGAACAATTAGTGGTTGTGGAGCGCTTGTTAGTAAAACCATGCTGTCTGTCACTGTCACTGATAACATTCGCCAATGATGATGATTATAATTAAGCGCGAACTTAGCTTTCAAAGATCTTAGGAATATGCGATAAGATAGAGATTGGGCGATAATTCTCAACTAAATCTCTGGAACTCGATTTAAAAATTGGGACAACAAAGAACTCCTTCTATTAAGGAGGAAATGCATCCTAAGTAAGCGACTCATTGAATAGGAACCACAGTGGAAACGCAAGGGATACTGCGTAGTTCTTAAAAAATGATGAAGGTAGACCGTCCAGACCAGGTCCTTTACCACCATCCAACAGTTTCAATATATCGATGACCTGTGCCTCACCTACCCAATATGAGTGTAAATGCTGGCTGCTAAATTTTGATATCCTTTGAGATCGGCTATTACAAGGAGAGGAAAAGGCAGAAGAGAAATGTTTGGCAATGCTTATACCGTCGCACGGCGTCTCACCACTCAAATGTATTGAGTCGGGAAGACCACAATTCTCCCTCTTCCTACTATTAACATAGATCCAAAAATTTTCACTATTCTGTTTAATATTTTATTTCATCTTCTTCTTTTATCGGAGGCTGGGGATCAACATAGCTATCTGGACCTTCGACGCAGCAGCGCGAAATAGGGATGTTGTGCTCTTCCCACACCATTTTCTGAGGTTTTTCTATCACGGATTTTGCGGCGATCGGAGCCTCTTCTTCCATTAATTTTGCCTAGGATTATCACCTGAATAAGTCTATAGTTTTCGTTTCGCATCACATATCCCAGATATTCTAATTTTCTTTTCTTGATTGTATGCATTATTTCTAATGTCGTTCTGAGATAATCAGTCCAACTATGTATCCAAAATGTTAAATATAACGTGTCCGTTAAGTCAAGGTTATCCAATTTGTTATGTTATTTATTAAATGATTGTAATGTTTCACCTTTTATCGATAACGTTAGACTTTTAGTTATCAGATACGTAGTAAGAATTTAATAAATAACATAACAAGTTGGATAAAATTGACATAACGGGCACGTTATATTTAACATTTTGGATACATAGTTGGACTGAATGGCGTAAGATCGCCATGAGATAAAGGAGTAATACTTCATCTTGCAGTGTATCGTTTATTTGTTACATCTCGTACATACTCTTAATATCTAACAATACTCCTTAACAACTATTTTACAACCTCTTTTATTACTAGTTCTTAAACCTACTTATTTTGCTTAATTTGTATTTATTGAAGAATTGCTGCAAATGCAATGTGCATAAGTCAGCAATTACAACACTAGCCTAATTTAAGGTTACACATTATAAACTAAAGGTAAATACACTCTAACCAACTAAACACTACCATACTACAGTTCCTATTCTGCAGAGTACTTCTTGGTTTGGTGAGATACGCATCATTCTTCGGTATGTCCACATTTAAAATGCTCAATTCTCTTACATATGCCTTCAGTGAGAGTTCATGCCTCAGAACCATACAACAATACGGGGAAAACCTAACATTCCAAAATGCATTTTCGTAGTTCGATGTTAAAATCACGACTAGATAAAAGATTTCGCATTTTTCCAAAAGCATTCCTGGCTTGTTCTATACAACATCTTATTTTTTGGTGTTGTTCCCAATTCTCATATACATTGCATCCCAGATATTTATACTGCGTATATTCCATCTCTGGAATATGTAAGAATGGAAGAAGTAAACGCCAATGTAAGAATTTTAAATCTTCCCGCTAATGAGACGGTCCAATTCTATCAATATTAATTATTTGGTCCCTCTTCATCGTTTTAGTTCTTCATTCATTGCCTTTATTTTATCTTTATATTGAGTGTTTTGAATAAAAATATGACTTCTATCCATAATTCAACAAAATTATTCAACGTTTAATTGTCACCACTGGCACCGCTCGGCAATTTCTTTTCATGTAAATATAAAATATTAGTAGTTCATAGAATAAACTCATGTTTATGGTATAGTTCAAATCATAGTTTTGAATAACACTACTAACATTAGATCTAACCTTAGATCGGTAAATCACTTATCGAAATATGGGTGTTGCCATCATGATGTGTTTCAGTTAATGGTAATCGAACGCCAAACAAGCAGTAGCCAACGGCTACCTGAAATCGAAGCGCGTGACTACACGAATCTGGCTACTTACCTATATGGTATTTTGTTTTAATATCATTAAGAAATTTCAACTGAAAACACTGTAATAGAACTTCATCATCGTATATAATAATGATAATGAGAAAGTACAGCAATTTACTTAGAAACCTGTTCTCCGCATAGTCGATTCGACAGACAACTCGGAACTTTTCACTCTGTAGCTAATAAACGTACACATTTTTGAATCTTTTATTGTTAAATACTTTTGCTACAGGTTTGATTAAATTATAAATACAGTTAATTCTAAAAATCATGTAAATGCAAATTTGCACATTGTGATTATGTTTATTACAATGCTTTATTTCTACATATTTACTGTTATAACATAGTAGTGCTCTTATTACTGAGCCATCTAACTTCTTGCTAGTAGCTTTAATGTAGGTGGTTTAAAATCATGTTAATAAAATAACCACTCCTATATGTATTAGATTTGTATTGTAAAAAAAGTATCAATTCTAAAGAAGATAAACACATAGGTATCAATAATTATTTTGAAAATTTTCTCAAAATTATTTAACTGAAATATCCCACTACAGTTAAAGATCTCTTATATTTATTGAAGTGTCCTTATTGATAATCAATAATAAAGGATAACTAATAAAACAAAAGTTCACTTTTTATATTTCTTCTTGGCTTCTAATAATTTTGCCTCAAATTATGGGAAATGCAAAGTAATTCTAAAAATTGATATCAAAAAAATTCAGATAAATTTCCAAATAAAATATTATATTTAATATTTTTTAAATATCGTGATAAGATCACATTTAAAAATAATAACAGAATGTTAATCTTCGTTATCTCGAAACTTGACAAAATAAACCAATGAAAAGTGGTCACGATTTACAGCAACTTTATAGTTGCAAATGCTTTACCGTTAAATTATCTTGATATCAAACTGTGATAAACAAGATTATTTTTTATTGATACCAGCAAAACAAGAATTATTCATAGTTACAAACTAAAAGTTTATGACTTCAAGTTTTCGTATTTGTTTTCATATATTTTTCTAATTTTCTGTCATTCCTTGCGTATTTTATCCCACAACAGCAATAATGTAAAATTTAAGATAATATTATTCAATAATTTTAATACTGTATTATTACCATAAAAAACTACAGGGATGATAATTTATCTATTTAAAGCTTCTAATAATTGACATCGAGAAAAAAATTAATAACAAAGATGAAAAAATTACTTGAAAATGCCTTTAGTGTTGTATAATATGTTCACAATGGTTTATTAATAATAAAACCCATAGGTTTTTGTAAGATATTGAAATTAAATATTAATTCATCTATGTAGGAGGGCTGTGAAGTAATAAAGGCAGCTGCACCCCAATAAGTGGCGCTCAGCCACCGGCCATCACCTAACCCGTGCCTCTATTATGTTATAAATTTATGGCCAAATAACAAGAAGGTGCAATATTATGTTGTAGTTTCTAATATTCAACACGCTTCTAACATATAATTATTTACACATTCCTGAAAGTTGTCTGATTATAATCTCAACTGGAGAGAGAAAAAATTGGACAACTTTTATTAACATAATTAAATGATCTGTTATGACAATTTTTTATAGCTTATTAATTTACATATAATAATTAAATTAACAGCTTTAATTTTTTTGTGCACATAAATTTACTACTAATGACCAAATAATTTTCGTAGGATCTTATAAGGTGACAAAGGACTACCGACGATTTGTGTTTTGTGGCAAAAAATGCTTCCTTATTTTATTGATTTTAATTAATTTTTTTATTTATGAAGATACAAAACAGATTTATTTGCGAATTAAAACCAACATGAATTATAAAATAAAATAAAAAATGTAACTTAATATTTAATAAAATAAATATAAACCGCGAAACCTTGAATTCCAGCTTGGGAAATTGGCTTTATTCCATGTCCAAAAGTTATTTACACAGTGGCACTTATAACCCCATCTTTATTGCTTGCAATAGGATAAGTGGAAATCCATTTGTTTGAGAAGCGCTAATAAAAGCATTAGCCCCCGTATACTTGTTGAAGTAATTTATTCGAATTCTGTAGGTTCGTGTTGTGCAAAAATATTTTAATTGTTAGCACATGCACTTAATGTTCAAACTTGTCCTCTGAAAGAAGCTATATATACCAGGTTATACACCTAAATTTTCTCAAAATTCCAGTTCCAGATTTTTCCTTAATTGGACTAGATAATTAAATTGAATTAAAACTTTGAATGAGCGATATCCAATGCTGTTTCTAAATTTTTAATCAAAGAAGGATTCTTGGGTTAAGCGGACACCAAATAAAACAAATATATTATCTCATCGACGTTTCGGAGACTTTATTACGTCTCCATCTTCAGGACTAGATGGAGAGAAACGTATTATGGTAACGTCGCAAATAACGAATATCAACAATAATCTCTTACCTTGATAATGAGTTGGAACAATGTTTTACATAATGGTAAAAAGATCAACAATGGTTCAAAGCAATAACAGTATTCAGTGATATCAAAGGTTAAAAATATGTATAACATATAAAAGAGTAATAAAATCAATAAATTTCAACAATAATAAAATCTTTTCACTGAAACTGACAATTAAATGTTTCAAAAGTGACACCCACAAACACGATCGGTATAAAGGATATTATGCAAACTGAGAAGGATGACATCCTATGGGAAGAGAGCATTGGTGTCCGCTTAACCCAAGAATCCTTCTTTGATTAATTATTACCATCGGACAAGAAACATCACTCTGTATTTCTAAATTTTTGTTTGTCAATAGCTGTTTGCGCTTTATTTAACTACTTAAAACTCTGTTCTCGGAGACTGCTGCGTGGATTGAGCAGCTCAGTCCTTAACGATTCCGGTTCTAAGTTCGGATCCAAACGGGTTTGCAACCTATCCGTTGGCAGGAAAGAACTTCCTCACAAAATCTATAATCAAGCAGAGAAACCAGGTTTGCCCCATAAGATGAAAACCCAAGCGCGGAAATAGAAATAGGATTTTACACCTGTTGGAAGTTGGAACAAGATCTTGGAATAAGAATGATCAACAAAACATAATAGAGCTCAATAGACAGAACATAATAGATATTTGTGTCATATCTAAAACTAAGAAAACAGAATATAGAACAGAACAGAATATTGTGGAAAAAAAGAAGGAAAAGGTCACTCTGGCTAGCGTGACACACGCTGAAACACCATGACCAAAAGTTGTTTGTGCAGTGGCACTTATAGTCCCATCTTTGCCACTTACAATGGGATAAATGCCCCCAATTGTTCCGCGGCCAGGAAGTCCATTTGTTCGAGAAGCGCTGATAAAAACGTTATTAGCACCTGTTTCTTTATTGAAGTAATTGAATCCCGCACTATTGGTTTCGGGTCCAATTGGTTGCAAGTTATATAGGAGTCAAATATCTGTCGTGTTTTGCAAAATCATTCACATTGTCAGCTCCTGCACTTAAAAATCCAACTTATCCTCTCAACGATCCCATACCCTAGACCGGGTTGTACAGGTAAATTTCCCCCAAGTCCAGTTCCAGCTTATGAGTAAGCATCGACGCCGCCCCTGTAGGTAATTGGGCTGGAAAGTTTGATATCCCGCTTGCTGCGTGTTTCCACCTCAAAGAAGATTTTCTACTCCACCGAACCATTGAGCAGATGCTTGAGTGTACGAAGCTGCCACGATGGCCACCAATAATAAACTTTTGAAAGCCATGTGAAAAGTTAGAAGAGAAGTTAGAAATTGTTATCCTCTGTTTCCACTTATATCAATTTCAAAAATATAGGGGATTTAATTTTACTCGTACGTTTTGTTTTCACAATCAATCAAAATATGTTTAACGCATGAGTCGAAAGTATGTAGCTGGACAAATTTTAATCGCATCAAGAAATTAGTTATAATTTAGTAATCCTTTTGATTTTTTGACTGTACTTTCTTTCATTTGTTTATTATGAAATGTAATTAGTTTCCTTTGAATTGTTACTATGAAAGTGTACGAACAAAATTTTTTGCCTAAACGCGTTTTTAAAATGCTTGGCGAGCAAGATAAAAGTTGGGTTTTAAATCATTTTATAAACGAAGGTTTCAGTCGAAGTACCATTTATTCGATAATTTTGAGATTCAGTAAGAATAGTAGTCCTGAAAAAAAAACGAAAGAAAAGTATTTCTAAAATAATTCAACCAAGTTTTTTGAAGAAAGCCGCCAAAACCCAAAATTGGAGTGAGTACACGCATATTATCAAGAAAATTTAAATTTTCTCAAACAAGAATTTACCGAAATTTAAAAAAATTGAATGTGAAAAGGTATAAGAGAAACATTAAACCAAGATACACCGATAAAAAATTAGTCATCTTTTGCAGCAACATTTTTTAACAGGCGATACAGTGATAATTATGGACGATGAAAAGTACTTCACCTTTGCGAACAGTTGTGATGTTACAAATAAAAGATTTTATACCACCGATAAAAGTGTAGTTCCTGATAATTTAAAATTCATAAGGAAATCAAAAATCGAACCAAAAGCATTGGTGGCAAAAGCAACACCCAAAAGGTGGGATATCAGTGAAAGGCATTTCAATTTTTTTTTGTTCAAACTCAAGTTGGTATTGCTGTTAATACAGGCACTTATATTACAAAATGTTTAGCAAAAAATTGTTGATTTTGTAAACGAAAACCATAAAAATGATAAAACATCTTTTGGCAGAATCTTGTGTCTTACCATTATGTAAAAATGCGTTTGATTGGCTAGACAGTCAAAATATACCATTTGTTGCAAAATATGCAAATCCGCCAAATATTCCTGCAGCTCGTCCTATTGAAAATTTGTGATCTATTTTTCACAATTAGTAATTTATAAAAATGATTGGGGACCAATATCAGCCCATCAATTAAAAAAACGGATTAAGTCCCGTGCGAAAACAATTGATGTGATGATGAATATGCTCCAGCGTATGATGAAAGGTGTTAAAAGTGAAGTCAGAAAAATTGAAGAAAACGAACCATTATGTGTTTCAAGTTTTTCTTGTGTGTTCCAAAATATTGTGGTTTCTTAATAAAAACTAAATTTTAAATTTTCTGTAAGCAACTTTTTTTTTATTATAGTTTGAATACTGTCCAGCTATTTTAGACTCATAGGTTACAAAAATAAATCACGACTTTTGAACTCAAAAAATGTTAACGTATTTATAATCATGAAGAAATGAAAGTTCAAAAAACTTAATAAATTAGAATATCAGATCAATTAAAACCAAAATGTAATTTCCCCATTAATCTGACCGAAAAAAATAATACAAATTTTTATATAACAGATTTAAGAACTTATTAATTTACTGGCCCGATATCTTCAACTTTTTCTAACAAAATTAACCGATTTTTATAACATCATTTGTAGGTGACAACGGACCACCCTGTTTCTGAAGATTTCATCATTAATTTTATCTAAAAATCTGTCAAAGTTTGTAGTTTTACGAGTAGTTGTGTTGCAGTTTCAAGGTTTTGCTACCTATTAAGAATAAAATGATTTTTTAGCTAATAGCATCTTTAATTTAATTTGATATTTTCTAAATTCTAAAGGTATTAAGATGTTATCTACAGGTATCTAAAGCGTTTCAATTATGAAATGTCAATTTTTTTATATCATTAAGTCTGGAGTAGCGTGAAAGGTAGTAAAATCCAAATAAGTGTTCTTGTGCGAAATCCGAAAAAAGTTAACAGCAAAAAATTAGCGAAACCTTTTTCCCGCCTTGGATGAAGTGTTCGTGCAACCTTGTATGCAAATTGAAGATTACAAGTTTTGCTGTTTTATGAAATAATAGTAGGAAGTGGAATAATTTTGATTTGATTTTTATGTCGTAATTACTATTAGCAGCAAATTATTTATAACAGCGGGTGTAGCAGTAAAAACAGGTTACGTAGGTGGCGTAATGTAGTAGCTCTGCACGTGGTCCTTTCAATTTATTTTTATTATACGTGGTTACAATTATTTGTATTATTTACTAATAAGTCTTAAAAATATATCTATCCATACATCAAATCGTATCATAACATAAATTAAAGTTTATTGAAAATATCAAAAATTATCAGTTCTTGTTCAAGATTTTGCCCAACACAATAGTTTTAATTCCAAGTGCCATTTGAATATCCCGATGCGATAAAAATTAACCATACTTGTTAGAATTCTTTTTATGATGATACAACTACACACCTGTCACAATTTTAAAGATGTTAAAAACCCACATAGCCTGCATAACAGAGGCTATTGTCATTACTACTTAGCTGGAGATGAAGTATCATCTTTATGAGTACCATAACATGAACACCTACTGAACCTATATCGTATTTAAATATAAAAAGTTTATTTTATTTTATATTCAGAACAATATAAGAATTAAAGAATTAAATTATACTGCAAAGCATTAATCATATTAATCGTCTTTCTATTTCAACATGCTAGATGCCGATGCCGGTAGCTTCTCAAAACACTCAAGTCGTAGGAAGAATACTTTATTTATTTACTATGTCGATCATACATCTATAAAATTATATTTGTTGAAGGAAGTGCTGTTCATCATACATGAAGGGTACCTTATACTCATAAAATAATCCAATACTATAATATATTATTAATATACTCCGTATACGTCTTATCACATTTGATTCCGGCATGAAAATAAAATGTTCAAATACTTAACAAAGCAGTAAATAATTTTTAACAACATCACTTTTATATATCACCAATGGGCACGTGCTCCGGACTGTTAGATAGGACTGTTTATGTTAGTTAAATGCCAAGAATACCTCACAAACAAGAAGTGATGACGATTATATAGTTGATCAAGCTTTTCCATTCCATTCGGAATATTACTACTCTGTTTCTCTGCAAAGTCTTCACAATCCATTTTTGAGGTGGACTTTTGAGGAATTATGTTGATGTTCACCGGAGGGCTGCGCTAAGAAATTCCGTTAAGCCACAATTTCTACGCCGTAACTCAACCAGCGATCACACCAAACCAATGCCGTGTATATGATGATTATATACTCAATAATGATGATGTTTAAAAAATAATAAGACGTTTTCGCTTCCTTTTAAATTTTTTTGTTTTTAATATTATCGATTTAATTTAATGATAATCTTCATGCGATTTCTGCCACGAGATAAGCTTAATAGTGGGCATATTTAAACAATTACCGAAAACGCGCCTGCGTTTGCTTTGAATATTATCTAAAGTAGATCAAATTGAAGTAGTAATTTAATAATTCAAATAAATTATACGTGAATATAAAAAATACAAGTAAAATGTGAACACATTAATCATAATCATGGTAATTTAGCTCGTTGTTTAAAAGCGGTATGAAATTATGCATGGTAACTCCACTAAATATTAAAATTACTTGATACACCAATTTAAAAGAAAAGCCCTTTGGCAATGGATTTATTTAATAATATTTAATGCAATGTTAAGTGAAATACGTAATAGAATATTACGCTAAAGATTAAACTATACCATTAATTATTTAAGAATCAATTTGCAAAGATAATTTGAACAATGCAATGGTGTGGTATAATAAATTTTCGTTTGTCCAAAGGTCTGTTTTTGTTTCAAATAAATTGATCACATACACAATAAAAAATAATATACTGAGCGTTTATAGAATAATTTATAAGCATATTACTATATTAGTTAAACGCGTTATTAATAAACTTAAATCACATTAAAGTTGTTACTAATAGTTATCCACTCTTGGATAGCATAAAGTTCTTTGTGCTTTGGAATTTCCGCTATATGATAAATGACTTCTAGTGACCCATTTATTTAATACCTGTCATCGCTCTTACATGCATTAAATTATAAAAAAATACTTGTGTTATTTAAAGATTATATTACTTACAGGTGTAATATATAAAAAAATTTAACAATAATTATGTAATTTTAGAAAATTAATTGAAGGTAGACTGATGGGATTTTTACAACTGCGAATTAATGTCTAAAAATTATGTTTTTCCTCAACCCTTGAATTAATAGTTTAACCAAATAATTATAAAAAAAATACTTAATATGTTTTGATTATGATTTTCTCAGAAAATCCTTGTTGACGTGTCATTTGTCATTTTGTTGGTCAATTGTCATTTTGTTGGTCAATTGTCATTTTTTCTACCATCGATATTTTTTTATCGTGTTTTCTTTTTGAGTTATGACGTCATCGTAATTTTTTTCTTTCCAGATTTGGATGGAGCACAATTTTCTGAGGATAAAAATGTAAAAAACCTATAACCTTGTAGCGAAAAGTTTTCGAGATAATCAATCCTCAAGTTTCAAAACTGCATGATAAAATTATTAGAGCATACCAATTGTTTACCAAGAAGGCGCAGGAAAAATTAACACGGTTTTGACAGTGATCAGAATTTTGTAATCTAGTATTTTGATAATTAATCGTTGCTTAAATTGTGTTTAGAATTCATTTTTATTTTTGTCAACTATCTTTAAATGGTTCGTCGCTTGTCTGAAAGGCAAGGGTTTGAAATCCTAATGATTATCGGTTACGGGGACAGAACTCGCACTCAATTAGAAGTTTGTAATTTACTCAATAATAAATGCCTTAATGAGGAACCAATTACGCGTGCCACCGTTAGCAAAATAGGGCAAAAAAATTTGTTAGTGGATCATACGAGGGATCGTCCTAGATCGGGTCGTCCACCAGTTCAAGAAGATGTTCAGCTACCTATTTTACTAGGTGCATTTAGCCAACCCCCCCCCCCCCCAATTTCGAATTTTGGATCCAAAATAGTCTAAATCGTTTGTACCTCTTTGCGATTAGAGATATTTTAAAAAATGTTTGGGAGGGTGTTGGCGAAATGCTAGCCCTCCCCATTTAGAATTTCGGATTCAAAATAATCTCAATCGTTTGTACCTCGTTTGTACATAACTATTTGTACCTTTTTTATTTTCGTTTGTACCTCCTTAGTTTTCGAAATATTGTGGAAAATTAAGATACGATGAATTAGTCCCTCAACTTGCGCTGCTATACCCAAATTATGGAGATCCAGATCTGCCGAGCAACTTGATATGATACCAGCAAGATAAAGACCCAGTGCTTTGCAGTGATCGTTCGTGAATATATGTATAAAAACTAGATTTTTACCAACTAATGAATTGGTCGCAGGGAAACGATCGAATGGTCACCTAAATCTCCGGATCTTGATTACTTTTTAGTTTTTATAGTGCTATTTAAAGAGCAAAGTCTCTTTCAATAGACGAACTACCATGGACGAACTAAAGGATATAATTTACTTACAATGAAATTCGGGGTGATACGATCGAGAATGTTTTACCGGAGTTTCAGTAGCGGATATGATATTGCCAAGAAGTGAGCGGGGGGTCACTTAGAACATTTAATTTGATTTCTTTCTTTCCATTATTTGTGCAAAAACCTTAATAATTATTGTTTTCGAAACATTTATTGAAGTAATTGATTAAATAGCTTTTTGTAACTTTGGGACTGATTACCTTGAAAACTTTTCTCGTCGAAGTCAGGGTTTCTTACATTTTCATACTCAGAAAATTGTGCTCTATCCAAATTCCTAACGGAAAATAATGGTTGCCATTTAAAAAAATTTACAATGACAATTTACAAACAAAATACGATAAAAATATATCTATGTCAGAAAAAAGGGACATTTAAAAAAATAAGTTTTACGTGTCCTAGAATTTTCTGATAACATCCCTCTAAAAGTTTTTATCGAATTTGCTCACATGTTTCCCCTCAACCCTTGAGTTAATAGTTTAATTAAAAAATTTAAAAAATACTTATGCTATTTAAGGATTATATTACTTACAGGTGTAATATAAAAAAAGAGAAAATAATTAGTATTCTATTTTTAAAAATTTATTTATTAAATGTAGGTTGATGGGATTTTTGTAAACTATGATTAATTTCTGGTATAAAATTATGTTGCCCTTTCAATAAATTAATACTTTAATCAAAAACTTTAAAAATAATATTTTATTATTTTTAAAAGAATAAATTGCTCCACTAATATAAATTAGTTTTTATCGCCGATCTTACACCAAAATATACATAGTACATATTTATTATAGTAGCATAACCTCAAATATGAAACCAATATTGTGCGCTTCTAATGGTGTGCAAAATAAAAATAATACCGTTGGAAATATTACTATGCAGAAAAAAAAGATGATGGTTTCGACGTTAATGGCACTCCAATTTGCATTGAATAATCTTTTGATAAATTTTATTCCATTAAATATTAGATTAATGAATAGCCAAATTTTATCGAGTTAAATAACAAGGAGTTTCAAGTCCAAATTCAGTAAAGGTAAAACGCTAATTTTGTTTTTAATATAATATCAGAAAAGGTGGTATCGAATTTTATGCATTATCATCTTAAAAAATTTGAGTAGATTAACACCGAGAATGCAACTCTTGACCGATAAGGACTTATTTGGTGTTATGAACCTCGGGAATTTTTTTATTACATAAGAAGGGTGCGCACAAATGGTAGTATTATAAAATGTTAGAAAGCTAACATCTCTGCATCAAAAGAATATGTTGGTATCATAGAAAATATTTCTACATTCTCTTTATCAATGCCAAGCCCTTTGCCTATAGACAAAAGCTACAAAAAATAATAATTGAAAAGTATTTATTTATAAATTAAGACAACTTGAAAATACCAACATCTAAATTAATTTTTAGAATACAATAGGAACTATTATTAAGTTTTGATTACGTATTATAAATATCGACTGAAGCTTGAATTTCAACTTATGGAATTGGCTTTATTCCATGACCAAAAGTTGTTTGTGCAGTGGCACTTACAGCCCCATCTTTACCACCTACAATAGGGTAACTGCCTCCAACTGTTCCGTGGACAGGAAGTCCATTTGATTGAAAAGCACTGATAAGAGCGTTGATACCTGTGTCCAATTGGTTGCAAATTGTGAGTCAAATTTATGTCGTGTTGTGCAAAAACATTTACATTGCCAGCTCCTCCACTCAACAATCCAACTTGTCCTCTCAGCGATCCCATACTGCCTATAGCGGGTTGAACGTCTAAACTTCCCCCAAGCTTAGTTCTACCCTGTGAATAAGCATCGACGCCGCCGCTCTAAGTAATTGGGCTGGAAAATCCACGTGAGTTGGAACTTTGGAAGCGATTCCCATCCTGGTCCGGCTTGATATCTTGCTTGTTACATGTTACCGCCTCCAGCAACTCTTTGAACTTCACCGAACCATTGAGCAGATGATTGAGTGTAAGAAGTTGCCACGATTGCCACCAATAATAAACATTTGAAAGCCATTTGGAAGTTTGAAAAATTATGTCGATGTTGTGCTAGTAGTAGAAGAAATTGAACTATAAGTTATAATATTTTGTGGCATCTTTATGTACCCTGAATGACGGCACCCTGAATTTCCAACGGATGGATTTCATTTTATATTCATAATGCACAATTTTAATCAATGCAATCATTAGAGGTGAAAAAGGTCTTAAAAGTTAACAATAAACTGAGAACGTTTAAATACTTTTCCCTTTCGTCGTAATAAATTTTCATATTATTTAAATATTGCAGTGGGCAGAATTTTAAGTATATACTCGGACTTTCAGTTTAAAAATATTTCTCGATACTGCATTTTAACTTATTAGCCTGGAAGACATTTCCTATCAACTGCATTTTTAAAAAGTAGATGATCATATTAATGTAAACGTCTAAATGTGTTCTATATATATAATTATGTAGTTATGGTTCCTAGTGAAAAGGGTTAGGAAGGACATTAACTACCACTAAAATATAAAGTTAACAGTAAGAAGAAGTAGTCGAAATATAATTAACAAATTTAAGTACCACTATGATTTTAACAAATTGTGAAGGCTTCTTTAAAATCTTATTTTATTATATACAATATAATAACATGGTTAAAGTAGCGGTTAATACTAAATAGAAGCGTGCACCATTGTTTATTACAGCTTAACTCATAAGTTAACACTGTTGCACAACTTTATAATAGCTTCTTTAGCCTCGAGCTATTCGTTTTCGCACCTTCAAAAATACAGGTTTGTTCAAAATTAAAAAAGAAATTTATGTTAAAAATACTAAATTGCTAAGCGGTGTGGTACTAAAAATGGTTTTTAAGTAGCAAGCCAAAACCTCAATTATTAATATTAATTAATCTGATAGATTAAAACAAACCGAGAGTTAAAGTTAATATAAGCTATTATCATTAATTAAATGTGAAAATTATCCACGAGCTAATATCATAACTAACCCCAATCTTAAAGATTATGTAAGATAAAACCACTAATTAAATTTGATATGAAAAATCATCCACTAGTTTAGGTACAGTATAAAGTTTACACCTGCCTTAAAAATATGTGCGTATCATTCAATAATTAAAGAATGCAAACTCATGGTGGCTCTGTTTGATTTTATTTTAGTGATAGTGGTGTAGATGTTTTTGTAGGTGGGGGGTTAATTAATCTTATTTTGTTGTCTAATATACTTTCATAATGACTTAGAAAATCATCTTTTCTGTTTCTTGATCTTCAAAAATTTCGGTGATCGAATTTGATCTCATTGGCAGGACTGAACGGGACCACCGGGAATTTCCTCATTTCCGGGCGCGGGGGGGGGGGGCGCCATCTCCATCAGAAGGAGCAAAAGTCTTGTTTTTGCCTGTTCAACCTTGCACGTATTTTTTTCTTTCTTAAATCAATTAACATTTAAAATAAAGCATGAATATAGATTTAAGTTATGTGTAACTGAGAATGCATGTAAATTAAAACACTGCAATTGCGGTAACAGTTCAGGTTTAGATGAAGATATTGTATGTTTAAACAATAAAAATAAACAACATTTGTTGCATACACATATCTGGTAATTTCAACATCATTTATTGTAACTTGTTAACATGTCTAGACAATGAAAAAAAGATAGAGAATTGTGAACTTCTCTATAATGCACTTGTTCATTTACGTGGGTTTAAAAACTAATGCGATATTTAACGTCGATGTCGATGGTACATCAATATCTATAGTGTTCTTGTAAATTATGGTATAAGGTTTTTTATTGGTTATTTTAAAGACATAAAAATGATTCTTGTTTTTTTGCATTTGAATTTGAAGTAAGCACTACAAAGTAACATAACTGCATACTAAATTTTCCATTTGTTGCACTGGACATTAAAAATCTCTATAGAAATGTAAATAAAACCTTTATTACAAGTACTTGATAAATTACATTGTCAGTTTAGTATCGTCTCTAATGTATTTAAGAGTTTAACAAAACAATCTGCAACAAGTAAATTTAATTCAGAAAAATTAATATCAGTGTGTTGCATAGCGAAATATAATCACCTAGAAGTTGTAAAATTTGTCTTTGTAATGTCCGAACAATGGTTAATGCATTTCTAGTTGCCATTATCATTAGACGTACTTGTAAGAAATCTGCATTTGTGGCAACTATTTTATTGAGTACATTTTAAATGTATAAGTACTATTCCAACTATGCTTGTTTATGAAGCCTTCTCAAAACGTATCAATTATATTATACAAAAGTGTAAGTACATATATGGGTTGTCTTTGAAAAGTTGTTCATTAGCTATTCATTAACCACATATTCCAGGTACAGCATCCAATATAATAATTGTAAAACCCATTTCTTCAAGATAATTAATTATTGAAACCATTATTATATAAAGTAATTTAGCATAATGTCTCCTGTGTCGAAACTCACATCTGTTTTAACAGCTACGCTCACGCGAGTTAGCAATTGCTGAGTGTTCACGTAAGGGGTGAAAACTATTTATCATCTTTTCACACATTTTTCATTCCGAAACTTACCACGGCATCATTTCGGTAAGCTATTTCGTATATATCGAACCAAGTTCTTCCAAAGGCATAGTAAAATTAAATTGTAAACATTTTAAGAAGCGCTGACTTTCAACGTTCATCAATTTGCAATTTGAATGTTTTGCTATTTTCAACCAAATAGACAAAGCATACCCCGTATAGCCACAAAAAACTTGAATGATCAACTCTTTATCAAAAAGAAGCTGTCGAATAGTTCGTTAACAGATCGGCTACAGGTGAAAATTGTGACCCATTGTTTCAAATACCTGCAAGATTGAAGAGGTTGATTTAATAAAAAGAAATCCGTTAACCATTTAACACGTGCCAATTTAATCAATTTTTAAAATCTCTTAAGATATAATTTACCAAATGCATTTCGGTGTGTTTCGTACCGCAAATTTATTGTGAAACATGTAACTGCAATTTTCGATAAGATCAGGGTTATGGTCGGGTCACACCAAAGAACGAAATTTTTATTATATATTAAGTGTGGTTTAATTATACTTTTTTTAATGATATTGATTGCTTTCCGCATTTATCTCAATAATGAATTAATGACTATCTCTTACATCTCAACTCATGCTGAGATTATTTGATAGATTATTTCGTTGAATATTAAAATTGTATATACTTGCCGCCTTTTAATATAATTTGCTGACTTATATTTTATATGAATGTGCTCTATTGTACGTACAAAACAATATAAACAAATTCATGTAAAAAAATAATAATTAATTATCTATGAAATACCCAAGTGGGATTTACATAGATAATACCTATTATACTACCGTATGGTATACTATGGCATAGTATATCATAAATATATAGGCACCATATAATATAGTATACAAAACAGTTTAATAGCAGGGACTGTATTAATAATTTATTTTAAAAAATGTGAAACTCGTCTTACGAAATTAAAAATTAAATATAAATTGCCCTTTCAATCCTATATTACTTGTAAAGAGCAATGCGAAGACAGCATTCGCACAGTTCATACTTGAAATTGAAAATATATGATTGCCTATATGCTATATTTTAGTTCCTCAATTGACGTTGTTATAAATTCATCCAGATATCAGATAAACTGAGCGGAAAAATTTGTGCGTCTTGGAATATTTATGCTTAACGCCCCCAGGAATGTTGAAGGGTCAACGCTATCACATGACTTTTAAACCTGAGAAAAATTTCGAATACCTGATTACAAATTTTATATGCAAATTAAAATATACCGCAATAAAATCTTAATTACGTTGGTTTCGAAGAAATAAAATTACAAAATATAAAACACAAATAAGTTCATCAACTATTATTTTCAAATAAAATTTAATTTTCGACATAGACTATAGTCTATCTGATCGGTTAAGAAGTCTACGGCTTAATCGCATGTTATCCCGAGTAGCTGCACTAAAATTAAATATGGATATGCTTTGTTTCTTGGAATAAAATTTCATAATAACAATCGAGCCGTTTATTTATGGCGCTTTACTGATAAAATGGTAGTGATTGAATTATAAGTGAAACCTAGTATGGCGTCGAATTAAATTAAAAATCACCAAAACAAGTGAATAAAATTCAACCACGCCTGTGGCGCCGCCAAACCCAATACAGGTGGGAACTAAACGTCTAGTCAACTTCTTGAACTAACCACTGGCTAACTTTTATGTCTCAAGAGTATTTTTCTTTAATTCGTACTCTTAATTTAAAAAAATTCTAAATTGGAAACGATTAAGCTCTCTCGTTTCAATATTTTACTTCGAAGTAGGTTACTTGGTTTATGTTCTAATATTTAAATGTTATTGTTATTGTTCTCGGTAACTCCTAATCGTTTCAATTCAGGTACGACGTCTTATAAGTCTTGTACCCATTGTTTAAGTAAGTTACAACAAAGTGTGAACAATATTTTAAGAGAGATTTCACGTGTGTCCATATGTAAACCACCCATGTATTTACATATAATGGATAACAATGTGTAATGAATCATTTCATTTGCAGAAAGGTTATCGTGCAATGTTGGATGTTGATGGAATTTTATGTAGGTAAATTATTCTACTCTTAAGCGTTGGCGTCGTCGCCAAATTGTGTTTTCGTTAATTTATCATATATTTTATATTAATACGTTTATGTTTCCGCATATCATGTATAATAAAAAATTTCTATTGTGACTTGGTGGTTTGCATTGAAAAAATAACCATGAGACATAATTGTTATTTATGTTCTTACTGAAATTTATTATAATTACTTTGAAAATCATATTAAAACTGTCCCAGCTTTTTCTTGTTTTCTTTTATACATTGTTAATACATTAAACTGGCTGAATTTTCTAAAATGGAAGACAACATTCAATTTTTCTTTTTCTTTAATTTAAAACGTTCGTATATTCTAACTGAGCAGCGTGTTCATCATTTCTAAAAAGTCACAAGTATTTGTAAAGTTAGTTTTTTTGGATTTTTATAACCTACATAAGTATGTTAAAACTGCAGAAATTTATTTTGGGAATTTTTTAAAACTGCATAATCGAGCTGCCCACATACGAATTCATCAGTTTCTCGTGTTTAAATCGAATATCGTAAGTTATTCAATACAAGGTTAATATTATGGTAATTTAACCAATGCTGTCCCTGCGAAAGTGCGTACAAACCTTAATTTAGGCAAATATTGTCGCATTTGCTGGCGTAATTGACGATATAAAAGGTTCCCATTTGCATTTTATTCATACTATTCCAAGAACCATAAATTTGTATTGTTCGATTACGTATTGAATGGAACTTGGTAATTTATCAATCAGTTTAACCGGCCTATGTTGAGAAATATGAAACAAATTATTGTAACTGCAGCAGAAGCTAAGAAATTCTAGAAATCCCATTCTAACCCGGACCTTTCGCACTGTAACTGAATCAACGGTCACACCAAGCCACAACTAAATGGTACGTACGAGAACAAATTTAAATACCAAGTTACACAATGAAATGTTTGTTTACATAAAAATTTTTATGAATCGCAGCATTTATAAATATTGCATACAACTTATTCTTTTTAATTGTTACAATAGATTACCTATACATATACAGAATTAAAATCAATTGATCACTAACAATAACACACCCACTTTCATAACCACAAGTGCTGCAATTTAATCAATTCGTTTTTAAATACAATAATTACGCTTGATTGATTCGTGAATAATTTAATAAAAATTCTACGTAAGTACAAGTACCGTAAATTAAAGTTGTAAGATAGCGAATTAAGTTTCATTTTAGCAGGTGGTATTTACATAATCATTACAATAAGCGCCACGTATCCTTGAGCCACGCTAAATTTTATTGTATTTTATATCAAGTTACGTAACTGCATATAATGTAACAAATTACATATCGAGATAATGCATTAATAATCAATTTATTGATAATTCATTGTAATTTCAGAAACCTCATTGGCATAGCTTTTGGCACTAAAAAGGTATAATAAGTTTGAGAAACCCACACTCACGTTGCTCATAGGGAATACCTGCAATTATAATTCAGATTTTTTCTTCCAATATTTGCAATTAGTTTATTCTTGGAACTACTCTTTTAGTTTCAACCCCAAACCTAGAAAATCAAACTTTAGTTCACAACCATAAAATATACTAAAGCATCGAAGAGTTCTGATGCGAACAGATCCAAGTAAAAATTTAAAGAACTGCGAAAATTATATTATTTAATGATATCGTTAATATTAAAAAAAACTGTTTTAGATATAATGTTCTTAAAAAGTTGTAAATGTTTTGCTGAATAGGGTTTCGGGGTCAAAACTTTTCTTCCATCTTTCCCGGCCAATCCATCACTGTCTCTAGATTATATGGAACAAGCAATGGTACAGTGTTCACCTAATTTTATCATGAAACAATAAAAATATCTTACTCAAATTAGAATTTATATATTACAATAAATAGATACATTTGTATATAAAAAATAAAAAATAGGAACTATTATAAATATTATGTGCAATTACAAATTTAAAAAGAGTAGGAAGCTTGAATTCCAACTTGAGGATCTGGTTTCATTCCATGTCCAAAAGTTGTTTGTCCAGTAGCACTTATTCCACCATTTTTACCGGTGACGATTGGAATAGAACCTCCTACAGTTCCTCGGGCAGGTAATCCGTTTGTTTGAGTACCACTAACGAACGCACTGGCACCATTTTTATGAGAATAATTAATACCTGCACTGTTGGTTTCAGGTCCAATAGGTCTTAAATTTCTATCCAAATATCTGTCGTGTTGAGCAAAAATATTAGCATTGTGGTCACCCATCTGATGTCCAAGTTGTCCTCTCAAGGAACCTTGTCCACCTATACCCGGTTGTACTGCCAAACTACCACCAATTCCGCTTCCTGCTGGAGAATATGCGTTAACTCCTCCACTGTACGTAATTGGACTGGATAGTCCACGTGCGTTCGAACTTTGACTGAGGGAACCCCATGCTGGTCCGGCTTGATACCCGGCTTGTTGCGATCGACCACCACCTGGAAAGCTCTGTACTCCTCCGAAAAATTGAGGGGCTGCTGCAATGTTGTGGTAAGAAACTGCCACGATGGCTAACAATAATACACTTGTATAAGCCATTTTAATAATATGTTCGATGTTTTTCTTGTATAGCTAGTGATCAAACTGTGAATAATAATTTCTCCGTGGACGTTTATATACCCCTTTATGAATCTTAATATCATCGTGAATTGTGATAATTCTATGAAATTAATGTTAATCCCCGAGTCCAAATAATTTATTTCTTAAAGCAGTTAAGATTTTAAACGTTTATCTAATCAATACGAAAATAATAACAAATTTTACTATAATAAAATGCGGTATAAGTAATTTACACTGTTCGACCTTGGTATTATCTTATGTTTATTTGCAGTCTAGATTTTTCTCAAAATAGCTCGCAACTTCAAATTTTATTAACACGAAAAGGAAAAAAATAATATAATGGAACTTAGGGTCGAGTAACCTATTGGTGACCACTCCAAATAAATTGAAAATTTCCTATTGCAAAGAGGAAGGTTTATATAGTATACTGATATAATTTAAACATGCGAAAGTATTATCAAAATTTTGAGTAAATCGAATTTGACCTTTGCAAATTTACATGTAAAATTTAACGAGATTCCGCGATTCGCTCATCCTGTTGACAGTCCGTGCAGTTTGAATGACCCTAACACTTAGAGTATTTCGCACCGGCAGATTCAGCTCGTCTCTCGTACATGTAACATCGATTATTTTTTGTTTTTACGCGATTTTTTGGGGGTGAAACGTAGTAGTTTAGTGCCCCATACCGCAACTATACTTTTTAATGCTATTTCAAGGGTCTCTAAGCTCCCGGTTTCATTTATCCCGGTTTTGCAGGAAATAACATTAATGTACGATAAGGAGGGGGCAAGTGATTTAGTTAACATTTGATGACTTCTCACATTTCTAAGAGTGCTCTAAAACATCCAAATTCATGCTAATTTGACTGGTTCGTTAATGATCTTTAAGACGCACAAGTAATGGCACGCAAAAAAATGAAAATTTACAGAATGTGAAATAATTTAAAATAAAATGTAAAATATAGAACATGTGAAGTTTAATTACAAAAACAAAATTAAAGAAGTTAAGCGGTAAATAATTAATGAATAATAAATTTAGAAATCTTGGAGACTGCTGGAGAGAATTGAAAAAGTTAGTATAGCAAATTTCAAGAAAGGCCACTTTAAGCAATAATCGCGGACGCATGTGTGCGTAAGAGAGGAATCAATAAAATTTGAAGGGGTTATTAAGGAATACAAATTGAATAAGTTTCTGCATGGTATTTTTTAGTAAACGCATGCACCTCCGTTTGTAGATGAGAAAATAATCATAGTAATATATTGCCATAAAACTGTTTGAAAATAAAGTCTAAACATTTTTGAATGGAGATTGGTGTCATTTTAATAAAAGAATTAATTATTTTATTTGAGCTGAATGTAATTTAATGTAAGATGGTGGAAATGTATTATTTTGGAAATTCAATATATGAATAAATAAATAACCAAAGTCTTCTATTAGGCATAATCAGATTAAAGATGCTGCGAAAGAAAAATCTCAAAACTGCCGTAGAAGAAGAAAAAATAAATATGGAATCTAGTATGTGGGAACAATCAATTAAAATCAATTTAAAAAAATGAAAACAATGAGAAATATTGGGAAAGCTTTACAAAGAGAATGAAAAGCAATTTATATGGGTTAGAGAAGCAGATTTGGAGATTAATCAGAACACAAATAATATAAACGAAATAACTGAATCCAATCATATCAAGATGGAGATATGGACCAAATACGACTTCACAAATCTGTTCAAATACGAAGGAAACACAGTAACCCACTTTAATAATCCAGACATAACAGTCGAAGCTGTTAAAGTAACCATAGAAGGCGTCAAACAAGCGCTAACAAAATTTAAAAAACGAAAATCTCTAGGACCAAACAAAATTCCCAACCTATTACTCAAGTATGGTGGTCAGGAACTTGCTCAAGAACTTCGAAAGCTGATCCAGAAAATCGTATCGCAGCATAGAATACCTAACAGCTGGAGAACAAGCACCACTATTGTAATGTTCAAAAAGAGAGACAAAAGAGTACCTCAAAACTACAGAGATATCAATCTCCTCAACACCGCGCTCAAGCTGACAAAAAAAATTATAACCAATATAATCAGTTTAAAATAACACTAGCTGAAGAACAACAAGGATTCTGATCGGGAAGATCATGTAACGATGCGGTGCTTGTCCTTCGACAAATTATGGAGAAATCCTTAGAGTGCAATAGACCGGCGTACTTGTGTTTTATCGATCTGGAAAAGGCTGTTGACCGTGTACAGCTCACCCGTATATAACAAGAACATACCCATGAACCTAATAAAAACTATACACTGAAAATACAATTTAAATAAGAGTAAATGGAAAAATCTCGAAAAAACTTGCTGTGGAAAGGGGTATACCACAAGGAGATTCAATGACTCCTCTTCTCTTTAATGTTGTGATGGACGAAATAATAAACAAGGTGCATAATGGCAAAGGATACAAGATGAGTGACAAGGAGATTTCCATACTATTCTATGCAGACGATGCCGTGCTTGTGGCATAGAGCTAACAGCGAAAAAATTTAATATGACAATATCTACTTGAAAAACCAAATGCATGGTGATCTGCGGAGCCAATTAGATGTCAACTGGAAACGAATGGAGATGTGGTCTAGCAAGTAATGAGATTTAACTAACTGGGCATACCATCCACAGCTGCGGGGATACGGAAGCAGAAGTTAGACAACAAGTCAATAAAGCTAATAGAATAGCCTTAAAGATACCATTTGGAGAAATAATAAGTACCTTGGAATAGAAGCAAAGACGAGAATATACAAGGCAACAATAAGACCAATCATGACTTCTGCAGTAGAAACGAGACCCGATACAACTAAAACAAACCTTATCTTTGAAACATCGGAAATGAAAACTATCCGCAAGATTGCTGGTAGAACCTTTGGGGATAGAGAACGTAATGAATTTATGAGACAATCATGTAACATCGAAAACATCAACGAATCGACAATTGGCAGAAAAAGAAAATGGAACCAGCATATGAATAGAATTGCAGATGATAGGGTAGTGAAGATAGCTAGAGATAAATCTCCGGTAGGCTGAAGAAGTGTTGGGAGACCACGAAAGAGGTGGAGCGATAACATCATGATGTTAATATTTATATTTAGTCCCATCTCTAGGTAATATTGGTATAATCGTGTTAGCATGAATTCAAGGTCGTAAGCATCTTGCGCTATAATTACTTGTCTGTCTTCTATTGGTACACCCATGCATGCGCAGCTTCTTCTCCAGTATTCCAAGACATACTCTAGGTAAATATTGAAAAGTAACGGTGATAAGCAGCAGCCTTGTCTTAAGCCTTAAGTTGTTTTTATAGTTCTTGTTAATCTTCGACGAATTCTTATATAGACTTTATTATCATGGTGCAATTATTATATAATTTCAATAATATTTACGTCTACCTCAAGGTTAGCCAACTCTTGCCACACATATCTCTCTTAGAACTAAGGAACTCTCTCAACACTGAGTTTTCCAAATAAAAAATGTAATAACCAACCAATGGCAGTTTTGCAGATATTACTTGAATAAGCTCTGTAGATCTAAAATATGTTTAGCGTTTTGATAAACTTTTAAGAACAGGGTAACACGCATATCGAGGGCCAGCTTAGCAAGCTACATAACATGTGAAATCAAGTATGCCCACAGAACTAATATGAACATATCAACGGATCTCAAATTATGACGGATTTTGGATTCTACATCCGTCATTGATCAACCTTCAACAATAATTTGTTTGGCCACTGCCATTTTTATTCAAATTTATTGAGACGGTAGTGTATACACTTCCATTACCACTTTCAATTTTTCAACAAAAAACGCATAGGGGCGAGGCGATGTCACGGCGCATCCCTCAGGCGTGCCCGAAAAGCCGATGCTTTAACATGGGGGAAATGGTTGGGGCGTGTTCGCGATTTTTGCAGATCGGATCCGCGCGCTTCCGCCATATTTTCTCATCCCACATCCGATGCGCGACCTTTTGTCAATTTGACAGTGCGTGGGATCAGCTTGACTGCTCTTTTTGATTCAGGAGCTTCACTATCCGTTTTGGGTACGGAAGCTCATCATATAATCGACCAACTCGACTTAAGTTTTAGGCGTGGTGCGGCGCTTTCGCTGCGTTCGGCGGACGGTACTCCTCAGGATCTGTTGGGCCAGGTTAATATACCCATCACGATATGTGGGGTTACCAAAAGCCTGAGCGTAGTGGTATGCCGTAGTATTAAAGTTGGCCTGACTCTTGGAGTCGATTTTTGTAAACTTTTTGGCGTACGCGTTGATTTTAGACGCGACGAATTTTTAGTTGGAGAGGTTAATTCTTTGGAGGCAATAAAGTCTCATCATGACCTCGACGTTGAGCAGCAAGTTGTTCTCACTGCACTCAAAAACAAGTACAAAGAGATAGCCCATGACAAGTTGACACGTACCAACAAGGTCGTGCACATAATCGACACGGGGGATGTGCGTCCTATTAAGCAACGTTTTTATTCCCTTTCACCTGCAATGCAGGAAATTGCGCACAGAGAGCTCGATAACATGCTCGCGATGAACGTCGTGCGACCTAGTTCATCTGGTTGGAACTCACCCATGCTTTTGGTTCGGAAATCTGACAACACACATCGCTTATGTTTTGACGGGCGAAAATTGAACTCGGTGACCCGTAAAGACGCTTATCCCCTGCCGAGGTTGCAGGACATTTTAATGCGACTTCAGGATGCGCGATTTTTAACATCCATTGACTTGAAAAAGGCATTTTGGCAGGTTCCTCTCTCTCCGGACTCTTGCGAAAAGACAGCGTTTACCGTTCCGGGTCGTGGGTTGTTCGAATACACTGTCATGCCATTTGGTATTTCGAGTGCTCCGTCCACGCAGCAGCGGCTCATGGACAACATTTTTGGACCTCTCATTGGAGAGAAAATTTTCATATATTTGGACGATATTATCGTCGTGTCAAACTCGTTTGACGAGCACATGAGTCTGCTGAAAGAAGTGCGTGAACGACTCCGGGACGCCAACCTAACTGTTAACTTGGACAAATGCGAATTTTGTCGGTCCAGTTTAACTTTCCTGGGTCATGTTATTGACAAGTCTGGACTCCACACTGATCCGGCCAAAGTGGAGGCTATCACCAGACTGACGAAACCATCTAACGTCACTGGCGTCAAACGATTCCTTGGGATGGTGGGGTGGTACCGTCGTTTCATCCCTAATTTTTCAACTTTATCTGCTCCCATTACCGAGCTAACCAAGGGTCGCATTAAGCGCCAGACCGTCAAGTGGACTCCGGAAGCCGAAAAATGTTTTGATGTTTTTTGAACTTTCAGGAAAAGTTTTTCGTACAGTGTGACGCTTCGGACCTGGGGTTGGGTTGTGTCTTGACACAGGGCGAAGGGGAGAGAGAGCGTGTCATTGCCTATGCGTCACGTACCCTGAATAAAGCCGAGAAGAATTATTCGGTTACCGAACGGGAATGCCTCGCGGTTATCTTTGGGATAGAGAAGTTTAGGCCATGGGTGGAGGGCACAGTTTTTACGGTTATTACCGATCATTACTCCTTACTCTGGCTCATGAACATGAAGGATCCCAAGAACAAGCTTGCGCGTTGGTCAATCCGTTTGGCACAGCATTCCTTCGATCTCCGGCATCGTAAGGGGAAATTGAACGTGGTCCCCGACGCCTTATCTCGCGAACCGTTGAGTGTCTCATCTTTGGTATTGTCCGAGGGCGACTTGGATAGGTGGTACCGGCGCATGTTAGCGAAAGTGAATGACACTCCAGATAATTACCCTGATTGGCGTATCGAATCAGGTAGGCTCTTCAAGCTGGTTGCCAATAAACACGATATTGCTTCAAACCTAGTTGAATGGAAGCAACTCATACCCAAGTCGCGTCGGAAGGACATTTTAAAACAATGTCACGATGACCCGACTTCAGCTCATTTGGGTATTTATAAAACTTTTTGTAAGATTGGCGAACAATACTATTGGCCTAAGATGCGTGCCGATATTGCTCGCTATGTGCGTCGGTGCGCTGTGTGTTTGTCGTCCAAAGCTTGCCAGGGAGCTCGTTTTGGGTTAATGGGACGCGAAAAGAAAATTAGGTTTCCGTTCCAATGCATATACGTGGATCTTATGGGTCCCTTTCCTCGTTCGGCGAAGGGCAACACCATGCTTCTTGTAGTCTGCGACTGGTTTACGAAATTCGTGCTGGTTAAACCATTGAGACGGGCGACATCCAAGTCGGTATGCGAATTCTTGGAGAACGACGTGTTTCTTTTATTTGGCGTTCCCCAGATTTGCATGATGGATAATGGGGCTCAATTTGTAAGCGCAGAGTTTCGGGAACTCATGACCAGATACAAGGTTTCTCACGTCTGGAGAAACGCTAACTACCATCCGCAGGTCAACTTCGTCGAGCGTTACAACAGAGTTATCGGGACGGCCATGAGGTCTTACGTAAAAAGCGATCATCGTACCTGGGATGTCGAAATATACAGAATCGCTCACGCAATTAGAGCCGCGACGCACGAAGTTACTGGGTTCACTCCTTCGTTTCTGAATCTGGGGCGGACCGTTACAATTAGTGGAGATTATTACGGACGCATTAGGGATTTAGGGGAGGGTGACTTGGCTTTCGACGGTCGCGAGGGCGTTGCATTGGATATGCGTAAACTGAACGAGGTTTACGTGGACGTGACCAAGCATTTAAACGATGCGTACAAGAAGAACGCCGAGCACTACAACTTTCGAAAACGGCCTGTTAGTTTTAAGGTCGGCGACGTAGTTTGGCGTCGTAATTTTGTTTTATCCAACGCTGGCGAAAAACGGTGCAGTAAGCTGGCACCGAAATATATTAAATGCAAGGTACGCGAGGTCACGGGTCCTCTAACATATCGTTTGGTGAATGAGCGCGGTAAAGACGTGGGTATATTTCATGCGAAAGATCTCAAGCAGCATCCTGAGGGCGATGACGTTGAGAGCGTACAAGAATTGAATAGGGGGTAGATTCACATTGCTTAGGGTGGAGGTTGGTGTAATGTTTGTCACTAATTGGTCTATAAACATCTCAGATCATAACTAGCAGCGTGCTTCCTGTCGTCGATTCATTCTTTTTTCCAACTTGCGTTTGAGTCGTCTTCGTGCGGCCTCGGGGCGACATCTTAACTTGTGATCGCTTTACCACATGATCATGGTCTTGTTTGTGTTTCGTGTATCCCGTAGGTCAGTTTACTGACTCACCATTTCCGTGGGGTCAACAAGTCCCGACCCAAATTAGTTTTCGGTCTTGGCGTTTATGGGGGCCGTCGGACTTCTTGCCTTGTGCAGGAACAAAGGGAGCTTCTTCGGTTGCTTCATCGGTGGGATTTGGCTACACCTGCACGCCCTGCCTAGGCTAGGCGTGCCGTTGCACTGTTGGCAGTGGGGTTTGTCAATCCTTGCTGGTGGGTAGTCGGCAAGTCTTCCTCCTGTTACGGGTAGGGGGGTCGTCGGCCGTATTTTCGTCGAGACCATAGTGCCTTCAGCCATTCCCCAACTGTGATCCCGGTTTTGAGAGAGAACCGGGTGAGTTTTTCACGTCTCTCAATGACATACTGTCATTCCCCGGGGTTAACCTTTCCTCCCATCCTCAAGATGGCCTGGTGCCCGCTGTCTTCTCGCTTCGGTGGTGTGCGTTTGTTAGCTGGCAGTCCACGACGCGTTGTTTTCACCCATACGCGAGGACGAGCTATCGCTCATATCATCGGGGTGGGGACGCATCGGCCATTAGGGTCGTTTATCCTTTCCCACAATTCCTTATTTCCAACTCCACTTACCTGACTCCTACCAAACATTCCTTTCCTCTTTCACATTGGGAACCTTTTAAATTTTCCAGGGTTGGGTTCAGGGTATATTTTGTTTTTTTTTCTCCTTGGTTTTAACAACATAGCTAGTAATCATGACATCTAGATGCTAGCTATACCATCTTTTTTGAGGTACATCCTTGTTTTCTCATGGCAGTGTTTTTGTTGGTTTTTATTAACCGAGTATTAGATTTATTAGTTTCTTTTCTGTATGTTAAGGTCGTTGAGTGCCTTGCATCAGAATACATAGTAAGTCTGTGGGGAGCGAGAGCGTTCCTTCGACTTCATAGGAGGGGTCCTATGTGTTCCCTTCTTTTAGTTGACAGTCAAATGTTGTTTGGACCTTGCTGTTCAGCCTTTTGTTGTTTTGGTGCGGGTCCGATGCGAGCCGTACGCTTATCATTCTATGATAATTCCGAATGGATGCGCTTATGCCATCGGAAAATTACATACATTTTTTTGTGGTTTTCAATAGCGATTATGCGGGTTTCAAGGTGATGAGTCATCACTTTTGAGCTAATATGATATTTTTTTGGAATTTTTTTATTCCACTGTCCCTGCCATGATGAAATCAAAGACTACCTATTACTATACAGATTTTAATTTTATTACGATTGGAATTTTTACATTGAGCGAGACGACACTCTTAGTTAGCACTCGGCAGGCGCGTTTTGCGCTCGCGGAAGACACTTGAGATCGGTTGATTTTTTGAGCCATAGGCGATTTTTTCTCTTTGAGCCTTTAGCCCTATCTATACCGGCAAAGACGTTTAGGGGGGGGGGTATGACGGATTTTGGATTCTACATCCGTCATTGATCAACCTTCAACAATAATTTGTTTGGCCACTGCCATTTTTATTCAAATTTATTGAGACGGTAGTGTATACACTTCCATTACCACTTTCAATTTTTCGTTTCTTTCGTGAAAAGCGCATGACGGCTGCCATGTTGGGTAATTGACTTCACTTTTGTTCCGACCGCTAAAGCGTATAGTTCGAGAGTGCGTGCAGTGCTGCAGTCTAAGTTAATTTTATTGCGGGTGCAAGTAAAAATTATTACATCGAGTTATTTAATATCAACATCGAGTACACAGGGGTGAGACTGATATATATTTTTTCGAATACGGAAGTTACCGTATCATATTCCGCTTCGACATCTGGTCGTCCATCACCATATTTTGTGCTCGGTTATCTTAAGTCCGATTGCAGTCTGCGCATGCTTGAGCGCCCTCTAGGGGATTTTGATGGTGACAAGTTTTGTCAACAAGAGCTCTGCCGAATTATTTTGTGATACCATCCACCCGCTTTTGCTAGTCCGTGCAATAAGTCACAATCGTCGTGTCCGTTGCCAATTGTAATCGTCGTACTGTAATATTTGTTGTGACACTTCCTGCCGATTAACCGAGCGAGCCTGCGTCCTGCGTGCTAGTGGATTTGGATTTAATTTTGGAACCCGTCATACCAGAGTATTTTGGAATAACTCTTTGGGGTTAAAAGTCCAGCATTTCACCAGAGTATTTTGGAATAACTCTTTGGGGTGGAAAGTCCAGCCATTGTCCTGCTGCCGAGTTCGTGGGTCGCTGTTGGAACCATCATCACTCAAGGCGTGCAATCCTTCCTAGTGGACCGAGGTTTAGCGGACAACAAGTCAACATCCATTCTCGTGGGCAATCCATCCAAGCAGGTTGGGGTACCTGTCATCTACGATTGTGTGAGCTTACCGAGTACTCAGGTGAGACAATTTTATTTCTGATTTGTTTGGGTAGTGATTGCTTATTTATATTTACGAGTAATAATTGTATTAACGTCACTAAGAGGTGTATTATTTGACACCTCAGTTTTTTTGTTCGCCGGATCTCCCCACGGGAGGATTGATTCACGCAATTGCATTTTTGGCTGGCTTCCGTCAGAAGTCAGCAATTATTTGTATTCGCCACCGAAGGTTGTTGCCACATTTGTTATTTTGTGTAATATTGATTATTTGTGTGTTCATTAAATCAATTATTATTATTATACCGTATTTTATTTCCCTGGAAGAGGGGGTACATCTAACCTTTTTGGTGAGAGATCGAGATTGGGACCCACGTCCCTCGCAGACCGACGTTAACATCGAAGAGCTAGCTTATAACATCTAGGGTTCCCCACGTAAAATAAAGTGAGGTGATTTCCACTTCACGTGGGAGGGGAATTCTCGATCCTGTATCCGCAGGAGAGGAGTTTTCATCTCAAAATAAGTCAAAAAAGATGGATAGGTACCGTTATTATAAAAAAAAAAATTTAATTCTTAAAAAGATATAAATATTTTGTTGATTATAGGGTTCCGGAGCCAAAACATTTCTCCCATCTTTCCTATTCAATCCGTCACTGTTTATAGATTATATGGAGCAAGCAATGGTACAGTGCGGGTACAGTGTATACCTAATGTTGTTATTAAAACAATAAAATATATTACTCAAATTGGAATTTATATATTACAATAACTAAATACATTACTATATGTATAAAAAAATAAAAAATAGGAACTATTATAAATATTATGTGCAATTACAAATTTAAAAAGAGTAGGAAGCTTGAATTCCAACTTGAGGATCTGGTTTCATTCCATGTCCAAAAGTTGTTTGTCCAGTAGCTCTTATTCCACCATTTTTACCGGTCACGATTGGAATAGAACCTCCTACAGTTCCTCGGGCAGGTAATCCGTTTGTTTGAGTACCACTAACGAACGCACTGGCACCATTTTTATGAGAATAATTAATACCTGCACTGTTAGTTTCAGGTCCAATAGGTCTTAAATTTCTATCCAGATATCTGTCGTGTTGAGCAAAAATATTAGCATTGTGGTCACCCATCTGATGTCCGAGTTGTCCTCTCAAAGAACCTTCTCCGTGGACGTTTATATACTCCTTATGAATCATAATATCTTCGTGAATTGTGATAATTCTAAGAAATTAATGTTAATCCCCGAGTCCAAATAATTTATTTATTGAAGCAGTTAAGATTTTAAACTTATCTAATCAATACGAAAATAACAACAAATTTTACTATAATAAAATGTGGTATAATGTAATTCACACTATTCGACCTTGGTATTATCTTATGTTTATTTGCAGTCTAGATTTTTCTCAAAATAGCTAACAGCTTCAAATTTTATTTAACACGAAAAGGAAATAAAAAATGTTATAATGGCACTTACATCCCGAAAAACTTCGATTTAGCAATGAAAATTGTTAAAACTTATAAATTACCTTCCGTAAAAATGTTGAAATAATATAAATTAAGTTTTCAAGGAATATTAGCGTAATATTTATTTCAACAATGGCACTTTTTTAATGTTTTTAATATTCACAAAATTTTAACTAAAGCCTAAATAGGTAGTACATACAATAAAATCAAATAAAAAATATTGTAATGATTCATTAAAATAATAAATGATTACTACCTATAATAAAATGCAAATATATTCAAAATCGCGAAAATAAATTGATTTTTACTGCTTTTTAACTTGTTTATTTTTCAAATTTAATTTAATATTAAAAAATTTTATTTTTGTAATGTACATTAATGTGCGGGAATAAGGGGACAAGTGACTTAGTTAACATTTGATGGCTTCTCACAGTTTGAAGAGCGCTCTAAAACATCAAAATTTATGCTAATTTGACTGGTTCGTTAATGATCTTTAATACGCACAAGTAATGGCACGCCCAATTAATCATAAGTATAGTTACTTAAATTAAATATGCAAATAAATTGCAAAAATATGCAAAAAAATAGAAATTTACAGAATGTAAAATAATTTACAATAAAAGGTAAAATAAAGAAAATGTGAAGTTTAATTTAAAAAGAAAATTAAAGAAGTTAAGCAGGAAATTTAGAAATGATGAAGATTCAGATTAAAATTATAACATTTGATATAGAAACTTAAATTGATAATATTGTAAAGCCAAATTCAAGAAAAGCCACTTTAAGCAATAATCGCGGACGCATATGTGCGTAAGAGAGGAATCAATAAAATTTGATAGGGTTATTAAGGAATACAAATTGAATAAGTTTCTGCATGGTATTTTCTAGTAAACGCATGCATGCACCTCCGTTTGTAGATGAGAAAATAATCCTAGTAATATATTGCCATAAAATCTTTTGAAAATAAAGTCTAATCATTTTTGAATGGAAATTGGTGTCATTTTAATAAAAAAAAATTATTATTTTATATGAGCTGAATGTAATTTAATATAAGGTGGTGGTGAAATGTATTATTTTGGAAATTCACTAAATTTATTTTTGTTTATTTGAAAATTTTCTAGATGTCGCCAGAATTTAGTCCTTTCGATATTTTAAGAATTGAAAATATTAAATTTAAAAAAATGAATAAATAGTGTTAACGAATTTAAATATCGCGAATCTTACCAAAAAGAAAAGTAAAAGAAGAAATCTCGCGGTCGAGGGATTAGGAAAACCGATCTTCGAGTAATTTTTGGCTCCTTATTCTCTCCTACTCTACCCCTATTGTAGGAATATATTAGATCCCTCTTTATGGGTCACCGGAAAAATTTCTAAGTTTTTTCTATGCATCTCACACTTTTCACTTTGCCCTCCACTGCAAATTTCAGTTTGCCCACAGTGACGTAAAACAAGGACAAAAGAGGAATAACTAACTTCAAAACACTATTATGAATAAGAAATATATTCTTAGGAGCTCGTTTTGTCGAAACCCAAAGAGTAAATCAAGAAAAATATTAGCAAAGCAGGCTTCCAAAAACTAAAAATATTTATACAATTCTTTTTATAAAAACACTAAAAGCTCAATACTGTCCCTCTTGTTTTACAGAGTGCGACCATATTACTCAGAGGTGTTAATTGTGTATGAGTACCAAAATATCGCAATAGAACTAATGGCCGACAAAAAAAATTATTTAAAATTAAAATTTCACTTTGCTCGTCCCTTCCCTACAGTTGCGCATCCCGGGTGTCGCTGCCGTGTGAAAACTTCTAGAAGAAATTTCTCAAAAGCCAGACGCCACGTGAAAAATTGTTTCGGACAAAAGTTGTATATCTAATATAGAGCTGCGGGACACCCCCAAAAAAGCGCTTGGAAAACGACCAACCGACCAGTCGCGTACTAATGCCTATTTTTTTTTTTAATTTAATTGAATAATGTTCAGAGATAGAAAATATGTATTTTTGACTGAATTATAGGGGGCGCAACCTATGCAAAAGGCGCCAAATCGCTAAAAATTTGATTTTTTCGTATCTTTTTTTTTTAATTTTTAACAACAAAAACTGCACACTTGATTTAAGCGCACCTTTTCACCGCGAGAGCAGCGAAAAACTAATTTCTGAGCTTGATTGAACACGCTTACTCGCACGACAAGTTCGATCAAGTTTTCCGCGAGTCCGCGTGCGCTTGTCCTCACTTCTTCGTGGATAAAAATCATAAATACCTCTATGAAAATTCACGATTTTCGGCAATAGCAGTCTCTCCAAGAGCTGTTATGATAATTTACCAGCGAAATTTATTGTTTATAACTATTCGTTAATTTATTAGTGAAATTTAGTGAAATTTATTGACGCATTAACAGAAATTTTGAAGGGTTGCCCACCCTTAAATTTGATAAAAAATGTATATTTCATATCCTTTGATAACATTTTATCGATAAAAAACAAAATTTTGCATTAGTACGCCATCGCCAGTGGTCGCTACATGGTCGAAAACTGGGGGTGTCCCGCAGCTCTAATAGCGAGAGAAAAAGAATCTGGATAATGGAATGTCTCATTTTTTAATTAGTGGACGTTTTCAAGATCGTTCAAGGTCGAATTGCTTATATTTTAATAGAAACTTATTTTTTTATCAGATTTAGATTCTCCACGAAAAGAGACACAACGTCTGTTCGAAAAAAAAGTATCTGAATTGAACTTGTCGCGTAAGATGCATTGAAACAAAATAAAATCACTTTACAAAATTCAGCTGTTTAATCAATAATTTAATTTTTTTAATAAATCTTCGAGAACTACTGAAAGTAGAAAAGCAAAATACATTGTAAACAACTGTTTGGTTTGGTAATTGACTTAAAATTTATATACCATAGACCTGGCGTGGTCTATTTAAAGGTGACTTTATTTGTTTCCCCTCTCGGAAATAAATTAAATCGGAATTAAACCACTGTTTTATTTCAGGCGGTTTCATAAAATGAATTAATCAAACTGAAACAGATAGGTAAATAATATAATACCTTGAATATATTTGAAATGGTCTAATTTTTTTCTCAACTCAGTGGTAACACTGATTAGTTTGAGATTCCTTTAAAATTTTAAAAATTTGAAGTTGGCAAATTTACATGTAAAATCCTAACGAGATTCCGCGCGGCGTCATTTTATTGACGGTACGTGTGGAATGAATGACCCTAACACTTAGAAAATTTCGAACCGGCAGATGCAACTCGTCTCTCGTACATGTAACATCGATTTATTTTTTGTTTTCTTCGATATTTTGGGGGTGAAACGTAAAAGTTTACTGCCCCATACCGCGAGTATACTTTTTAATGCTATTTCGAGGTTCTCTCACATCCCGGTTTCATTTATCCCGGTTTCCTTGATGGGTGGCGCCTTCTCGTATGTGTTCTCTAATCATTTATTATTTTAATGAATCATTACAATATTTTTTATTTGATTTTATTGTATGTACTACCTATTTAGGCTGTAGTTAAAATTTTGTGAATATTAAAAACATTAAAAAAGTGCCATTGTTGAAATAAATATTACGCTAATATTCCTTGAAAACTTAATTTATATTTCAACATTTTTACGGAAGGTAATTTATAAGTTTTAACAATTTTCATTGCTAAATCGAAGTTTTTCGGGATGTAAGTGCCATTATAACATTTTTTATTTCCTTTTCGTGTTAAATAAAATTTGAAGCTGTTAGCTATTTTGAGAAAAATCTAGACTGCAAATAAACATAAGATAATACCAAGGTCGAATAGTGTGAATTACATTATACCACATTTTATTATAGTAAAATTTGTTATTATTTTCGTATTGATTAGATAAAAGTTTAAAATCTTAACTGCTTCAAGAAATAAATTATTTGGACTCGGGGATTAACATTAATTTCATAGAATTATCACAATTCACGAAGATATTATGATTCATAAGGAGTATTATATAAACGTCCACGGAGAAATTATTATTCACAGTTTGATCATCAGCTATACAGCAAAAACATAGAAAATATTAAAATGGCTTATACAAGTGTATTATTGGTAGCAATTGTGGCGGTTTCTTACCACAACATTGCAGCAGCCCCTCAATTTTTCGGAGGAGTGCAAAGCTTTCCAGGTGGAGGTCGATCGCAACAAGCCGGGTATCAAGCCGGACCAGCATGGGGTTCCCTAAGTCAAAGTTCGAACGCACGTGGACTATCCAGTCCAATTACGTACAGTGGAGGAGTTAACGCATATTCTCCAGCAGGAAGCGGAATTGGTGGTAGTTTGGCAGTACAACCTGGTATAGGTGGACAAGGTTCCTTGAGAGGACAACTTGGACATCAGATGGGTGATCACAATGCTAATATTTTTGCCCAACACGACAGATATTTGGATAGAAATTTAAGACCTATTGGACCTGAAACCAACAGTGCAGGTATTAATTATTCACATAAAAATGGTGCCAGTGCGTTCGTTAGTGGTACTCAAACAAACGGATTACCTGCCCGAGGAACTGTAGGAGGTTCTATTCCAATCGTCACCGGTAAAAATGGTGGAATAAGTGCTACTGGACAAACAACTTTTGGACATGGAATGAAGCCAATTCCTCAAGTTGGAGTTCAAGCTTCCTATTCTTTTTAAATTTGTAATTGCACATAATATTTATAATAGTTCCTAATTTTTATTTTTTTATATACCAATGTATCTATTTATTGTATCTAATATATAAATACCAATTTGAGTAAGATATTTTTATTATTTAATAAGAACATTAGGTGAACACTGTACCATTGCTTGCTCCATATAATCTATAGACAGTGACGAATTGGATAGGGAAGATAGGAGAAAAGTTTTGACTCCGGAGGCCTAATCAACAAAACATTTATATCTTTTTAAGAACTTTATATTCAAAAAGTTTATTTTTATAATAACATAAAACAATTCTCGTACTACTTAGTTCCATAAATTTTTCTTTGGATCTGTTCATATCAATCGGGTCTTAGCGTCAGAAAAACTCTAGAAGCTTCCAGTTTCAGTATATTTTATAGCTGTTGAATTAAAGTTTGATATTCTAAGTTTGGGGTTTAAACTGTAAGAGCAATTCTAAGAATAATAAACTAATTCAAATAGTTGGAAATACCTACTATATTAGATAAAAAAATTGTTTCTAATATATTGGAAATTGCGTTCAAAGGAAATCCATATCAATGAATTAAATACACGAGTATTGAAATATATAGTAATTTAGAACCGGTAATCTCGGTCCTATCTCTGCAAAATTGCTAATCTTAATGTTCAAAATTCGTTTAGTAGGTATAGTAAAAATACAGATACTGAAATAAAAATACCGAATTCGCGTAATTATATTTTAGGGAAGAGTGCATAAACTAAACCACCCGAAAAAAATTTTCGTGTGCTACACACTAAAGAACATGCTTATATTAGTCTATAGAAAAAATATTTTGGGTGAACCCTTGAAAACTAAGCCTTATATCGAGTTTTTAAAAGTAGGGAAATTAGCTTCGAATAGGCCGCGCCCCCCAGGCAGACGCGATGAAATGCATTGACGTTCCCTTCGAATCGAGTGAAATTTTAACATGGAACATGTTTATACGGTCGTTTTTTTTTTCGTGTCGATTTTTGGTGTCGGTTTTTGGTGTCGGTTTTTGGTGTCGGTTTTTGATGTCGGTTTTTGGTGTCGATTTTTGCGAGGTAACGACCGTATAAACATGTTCCATGTTAAAATTTCACTCGATTCGAAGGGAACGTCAATGCATTTCATCGCGTCTGCCTGGGGGGCGCGGCCTATTCGATGCTTATTTCCCTACTTTTAAAAACTCGATATAAGGCTTATTTTTCAAGGGTTCACCCAAAATATTTTTCTATAGACTAATATAAGCATGTTCTTTAGTGTGTAGCACACGAAAATTTTTTTCGGGTGGTTTAGTTTATTGCACTCTTCCCTAAAATATAATTACGCGAATTCGGTATTTTTATTTCAGTATCTGTATTTTTACTATACCTACTAAACGAATTTTGAACATTAAGATTGGCAATTTTTATTTATTTATTTATTTCTACATCAAACGACAAAAGAGTCAATTACATGATGTGTCATTAATTACATGATTTTGCAGAGATAGGACCGAGATTACCGGTTCTAAATTACTATAGATTTCAATACTCGTGTATTTAATTCATTGATATGGATTTCCTTTAAACGCAATTTCCAATATATTAGAAACAATTTTTAACATGGAACATGTTTTTACGGTCGTTACCTCGAAAAATCGACACCAAAAACCGACACCAAAAATCGACACCAAAAACCGACACCAAAATTCGACACGAAAAATCGGCACCACATGTATAATTCAAATTTATAGTTTACTAGCTGAACCGGCAAACTTTGTTTAGCCCGAAATTAATTTTTATGCCACTCAAAGAATTGTCCCTTGAACCCGTGAAAGGTTGAAATATTTCCCATCTTTCCACTATGTGATTATCGAATAACATCTTCGCATTCACAATAATGAATTTTCAGCCGCCCTTAGCCATCTAGACCCATAATAGATCCGTGAAGGCCATAGTTGATCGGCCTTCGGCATCACAGGGGGAGGACCAAAATAGGTACGTGAAGGCCATAGTTGTTCGGCCTTCGGCCTCACTGAGAGCCCAAGATTCAGTGCATATAGGGTTTTACCAAATAAATCACAAACCAAAAATGAACTCTTACAAAAAAAAACCAAAAGGGAGGAGGAAATCTTCAAAAGACACCACCTCAGAATGAGGTGGTACTGTGAGATTTGTACTTACTAAAACCTCCCCCGGATAACATAAATCGATCCATCAACATTCACTACAAAACTTCAGAATAAACCACATTTCTTGTTTTTCCAGAAGGAGCGTATACAAATAGTTTGTTGGGTGTCCCTACTCTGGAGCATTCCACATACAGTTGAACCCGTTTTGAAGTGATGAAAAATCGAGCAAGAAGATCGTGCCTGTGCGATGAGTTTTGACCGAGGAAAAGAAGATCTGTAATTTCTCTCCATGTTGGATTGCATGTGAAGGTGATGAACAGATCTGGACGTCCATACTTTCGAACGTACGTCATAGCATCTTGTGCGTATTCATGCATGTGCCTTGGACTGCCGGCAAACGTTGCTGGCAAGATTACCATTTGTCCAATGTTAGCAGCGTTTCCATCTTTGGAAATTGCATCACGCAAGTGGACGTATTCTTCAACGCGCAGCTTCTGTTGATTTAACCGAATGAAAAGAAGACGTTCGCTTTCAATTTTCGCGTACATGTCCACAATGAATTGATGGAATAGTTCACGGCATTTCAATATGTGGTTGGTTTCATTTGCGCGAATCATAATGCGGTACGCGTAATAATCCATGCAAGAAACTTTCTTCGTCAACTTTTCATTCGTGATGAGGTCGACTTGCATGATGTTGAAATGGTAGCCATCTTCTCCATGGGGAAATAACACTGGATATTGAAGTGAATCATACGATCGATTTCTTTCCGAAACGCGTTGTAAAACTGCATCCCGGCGCTGGATGAGTATGTCACGTCGATCGAATTCGGTGCCAACGATCACAACTGCTACATCACCTATCACAGGTGAATTAAATAGTCTTTCATGTTCACCAGACGGTGTTTCGTCTGCTCTTATAACAACAGCATAGTCATCTGATGGCATTTGATCTATAGCTGATTTGAATAGACGAATCAAACTGTTGCTAACGTGAAACATCGCTTGTAAGTTTGAAATGATTTCGCATCTGGTTCCAGTACTAATTGCGCAACGCTGTTCAACTTCTCTTTCTTCATTTCCAGTGAAATATATTTGGAGAAACTTTGGATCTTGTTGTGGTACTGGAAGAAACGAACCGATTTGGTGATATATTTGGCCTTGCACTTTGAAGGTGGGCATGTAACCGGCGTTGTAGACAATATTTGTTGCTCCGAATGAAGTCATTTGAAAGCATGAGTTGTACTTGCGGATATTTTGCAGGAAGTGTTTTGAAATTGGAGTGGTCCCAGTAAGGTAACTTAGAATCGGCTCAGGTGGATCAATCAGCGGTGGCAAAACAACTTTTCCGTTCGAACAACACATTCCTGGTGATTCCTTAGCGAACTTCAAAACACAACAATGCAGGCAAACTTTGTTCATTGGTCCTATTACTACATCCTCGTGATTTCTGTAATCGTAGTCTTTGTTGTAATTAAATGCTTCCAAGGTTAAATCCAATCTTTGTCTTGATCGAACCAATCGTAAGCGATTGGCATCAAGTCGTCCGATACGTTGTTGGGGAATTTCAGCAGCTCTAGATGCTGAAGCTCTGTCGCGGTTTTGTTAAAGCCGATATTCACGTTCTTCCTCTGTTTCAGCAGCTCTAAAAGTTGAAACCCTGTTGCGGTTTTGTGAAAGCCGGGCTTCACGTTCTTCCTCCATTGCAGCAGCTCTAAACGTTGAAACCCTGTTGCGGTTTTGTGAAAGCCGAGCTTCACGTTCTTCCTCCGTTTCAGCAACTCTAGACGTTGAAGCTCTATCGCGGTTCTGTGCAAGCCGAGCTTTACCTTCTTCCTCCGTTTCAACAGCTCTTTTTTCCCTAATTTTCTTAACCTTTGATGTTTTATTTCAAATGGATGCTTTTTTAGGTGGCATTATATGTATGTAAGAAGATCGAAAATAATCGCACTTTCTATGAAATATGATCGCAGGTTAATTCGGCAAATGTTACTAAAAGTAACCTAACGTCGTTTTAATTCTTTATGTCAGGTTTAATTCGAGTGGTCAAGGTGGTTTTGGTTTCTATCTTGGTTGTATTCCTGGTTCCACATAACGTTGTTTTACTTATATAGTGGTTTTGGTTCTAGTTGGTACTCCTAAATCCAGATAATCTCTTTGTCAGGGCGAATTAGTGTCATTCATGGTTTTCTGCTTCTAACATGTATATTATGTACACGTATTCCTGAGCGTGACGGACAGATAAATTAAGGCTACTATATACTGCTCAATTGTTTTGTTTGCTCGATTTAATGCCTGTCGAGTAGCTTTTCTCTGCGAAGCCGATTAAGCTTCTCCTGGCTTTGGCGTGCTCGCGATCTTTGTTGCCGTTCTCTGGCTAATCGACGTTTTTTTGCTGCCGGCTCTGTTGATTCATCCATATTGAGAGCTAAAGAATTAAAGTTTTAAGTTCTTATATCAAGTTAACCCCTTTTTCTTAATAAGTTTCATCCTAGATCAACGGATATGTAGATCTTTTGATCCGTTGATCCAGATTAAAGATCGTTTTACACTGAGGAGCGTCACACACAGATCTGCGTAAATCTTATTATTATTATTCTGTTTTTAAGTTGATTTTGAGTGGCCTGCCTTTAAGCTTGTGTTCGAAGTCGTTGACCCCGTTTATGTCCAATTTCAACCATTCTCTGAAATCGAATTCGCTTAGCATATTATGATGTATAATATCTAAGATAAGAAGGACGCATCTTGGGTGGCTTAATTGTTTCTTTCAATTTTAAAATATGTTATCTATTTTTTAATTTATATAGAAAAAGTTGTCCTTAGTTCTTTAAGTAGCTTATCCAATAAACCGACATATAGAGAAAAAAAATTCTCTTTAATCCTTTAAGGAATCTAGATGATCCATTCATGCGCGTCCCTGTAGTCTCCCTTCGCGAATTTTTCTATGCGAATTTTTGCACTATTTCAATACAGAAACATGGGCAGAGACCTACAAAATAACTGTACCAAATTTGGTTCCGATCGGTCAAACGGTCTATAGGGAACATACATACATCCATTTTTATATAATACTAGCTGGCACGGGCGGCGTTCGCCGCCCTTAGCCATCTAGACCCAGAATAGATCCGAGAAGGCCATAGTTGTTCGGCCTTCGCCCTCACAGGGGGTGGACCATAATAGATCCGCGAAGGCCATAGTTGTTCGGCCTTCGGCCTCACATGGCGGACCATAATAGATCTGTCAAGGCCATAGTTGTTCGGCCGTCGGCCTCACAAAGCGGACCATAATAGATCCGTGAAGGCCATAGTTGTTCGGCCTCACAGGGCGGACCATAATAGATCCGTGAAGGCCATAATTGTTGGGCTTTCGGCCTCACAGGGGGAGGACCATAATAGATCCGTGAAGGCCATAGTTGTTCGGCCTTCGGCCTCACAGGGCGGACCATAATAGATCCGTGAAGGCCATAGTTGTTCGGCCTCACAGGGCGGACCATAATAGATCCGTGAAGGCCATAATTGTTGGGCTTTCGGCCTCACAGGGGGAGGACCATAATAGATCCGTGAAGGCCATAGTTGTTCGGCCTTCGGCCTCACAGGGCGGACCATAATAGATCCGTGAAGGCCATAGTTGTTCGGCTTTCGGCCTCACAGGGGGAGGACCATAATAGATCCGTGAAGGCCATAGTTGTTCGGCCTTCGGCCTCACAGGGCGGACCATAATAAATCCGTGAAGGCCATAGTTGTTCGGCCTTCGGCCTCACAGGGCGGACCATAATAAATCCGTGAAAGCCATAGTTGTTCGGCCGTCGGCCTCACAGGGCGGACCATTATAAATCCGTGAAGGCCATATATAGTAGTTGTTCACTATTATTTTCAAGTTTCGCAAGATTGCTACAGATTTTCAAAAAAACGCAATTTTAAAATTCTTCGTTTTTGGGAAGTCGGAAGAGATGGTTTTTTCGCCGTCAACGGATTTAGTAATTATTTGTATTATTTTGAGCGTTGAAATTACTAAATTCTAATATATTAATTTGTTAGTGGTTTTCATTTTTCGAATTAAAGCCGCCATCCCGCCATCTGTTGACAATGTTTTGAATCACTTACAGTATGTCAGAATATTTCGATTTTTGACAAATTAAATTTTTTGTTTGCAAGATTTGTGATTTGATTTATCGCAAAAAGCGGATAACATTTTTCCCCGCGCAAATTTTTTTTCCATTTATGCACGAATAGTTGCGCCTGGACCTACAGAATAGCTGTGCAAAATTTGGTTGAGATCGGTCCAAGGGTGTAGGAACGTTCAGGCCAGCCCGGCCCTGTAAGTAAGTAAGGGTTTGTTAACTGGGTTAAGTACCCAGGTAACTGGGTACTTAACCTAAGGGTAAAGTATACAGTGTATCAATAAAAAATCGAAAAACGCGAATAACTTTGCTCCCCGCGGGAATTTCTTCTCCATTTATGCACGAATAGTTGCGCCTGGACCTACAGAATAACTGTGCAAAATTTGGTTGAAATCGGTCAAAGGGTGTAGGAACGTATAGCGAACAAACAAACAAACAAACAAACAAGCTCTTTTATATAATAAGCTGGCACGGGCGGCATTCGCCGCCCTTAGCCATCTAGACCCAGAATAGATCCGAGAAGGCCATAGTTGTTCGGCCTTCGGCCTCACAGGGGGAGGACCATAATAGATGCGCGAAGGCCATAGTTGTTCGGCCTTCGGCCTCACAGGGCGGACCATCTTAGATCTGTGAAGGCCATAGTTGTTCGGCCATCGGCCTCACAAGGCGGACCATAATAGATGCGTGAAGGCCATAGTTGTTCGGCCTTCGGCCTCACAGGGCGGACCATAATAGATCCGTGAAGGCCATAGTTGTTCGGCCTTCGGCCTCACAGGGCGGACCATAATAGATCCGTGAAGGCCATAGTTGTTCGGCCTTCGGCCTCACAGAGCAAACCATAATAGATCCGTGAAGGCCATAGTTGTTCGGCCTTCGGCCTCACAGGGCGGACCATCTTAGATCTGTGAAGGCCATAGTTTTTCGGCCTTCGGCCTCACAAGGCGGACCATAATAGATGCGTGAAGGCCATAGTTGTTCGGCCTTCGGCCTCACAAGGCGGACCATAATAGATCCGTGAAGGCCGTAGTTGTTCGGCCTTCGGCCTCACAGAGCAAACCATAATAGATCCGTGAAGGCCATAGTTGTTCGGCCTTCGGCCTCACAGAGCGGACCATAATAGATCCGTGAAGGCCATAGTTGTTCGGCATTCGGCCTCACAGGGCGGACCATAATAGATCCGTGAAGGCCATGGTTGTTCGGCCTTCGGCCTCACAGGAGGAGGACAATAATAGATCCGTGAAGGCCATAGTTGTTCGGCCTTCGGCCTCACAGGGCGGACCATAATAGATCCGCGAAGGCCATAGTTGTTCGGCCTTCGGCCTCACAAGGCGGACCATAATAGATCCGTGAAGGCCATAGTTGTTCGGCCTTCGGCCTCACAGGGCGGACCATAATAGATCCGTGAAGGCCATTGTTGTTCGGCCTTCGGCCTCACAGAGCGAACCATAATAGATCCGTGAAGGCCATAGTTGTTCGGCCTTCGGCCTCACAGGGCGGACCATAATAGATCCGTGAAAGCCATTGTTGTTCGGCTTTCGGCCTTACAGGGCGGACCATAATAGATCCGTGAAGGCCATGGTTGTTCGGCCTTCGGCCTCACAGGGCGGACCATAATAAATCTGCGAAGGCCATAGTTGTTCGGCCTTCGGCCTCACAGGGCGGACCATAATAGATCCGTTAAGGCCATAGTTGTTCGGCCTTGGGCCTCACAGGGCGGACCATAGTAGATCCGTGAAGGCCATAGTTGTTCGGCCTTACAGGACGGACCATAATAATAACTGCAAAATTCGGTTGAGATCGGTCCAAGGGTGTAGGAACGTTCGGCCAGCCCGGCCCTGTAAGTAAGTAAGGGTTTGTTAACTGGGTTAAGTACCCAGGTAACTGGGTACTTAACCTAAGGGTAAAGTATACAGCGTATCAATAAAAAATCGAAAAACGAGAATAACTTTGCTCCCCGCGGTAATTTCTTCTCCATTTATGCACGAATAGTTGCGCCTGGACCTACAGAATAACTGTGCAAAATTTGGTTGAGATCGGTCAAAGGGTGTAGGAACGTATAGCGAACAAACAAACAGACAAGCTCTTTTATATATATAGAAGATATTGTTGTGGTCCCCCACTTGGCTATTTGAGGAATAACCAAGAAAAGGATTCCCACTTCGTAACTTCTCTCTATCTCAGGGTTTTAAACTCGCTTTGAAACGTCTTATAAGCCAACAGTCAAAAGAAAACAATCGGATAACCAAAACACATTTAATAACATCAATTAAATTAACAAAATCAACAACAACATAAACATAAAAATCGAACAACTTAATTAAACAAATTTTATGCTAACCTTTTTATATGGATGATAACTCGGCTAGACTCGCACACAATAGCGCACATTCACTATCTTCTAATCCCGAATCGCCTGGTCCAATTTGTCCTGCTTTTGCTTTAAATTTCTGACCTGCAACAATCCCAGTCCACTTATGGCTCTCAAATTAACTCTCACTTTTATTCTTCCAATGGTGCTGCACACCCGAACTCCAGTTTTCAATTCAATTTTTGAAGTGTATTTCATTCGACTGTTTCTACTACTTTCTTATGCGACTATCATTGTCGTCTCATCAATTTGCACTCTTTATTATAATTGTGCGACTCACTTTCTCATCAATTTGCATTCTTTATTATAATTGTGCGACTCACTTTGTCGCTTCTTCAAATTAGCTCCCGATTTGCCACTATCTTGTTCGCTTCATAAAATCGGACCCCCTCAATTATCGGCTTGGCAACCCCTCTTGCTTTTTTTTTATTCACCCTTTTGATTCTCATCTCTCATTTGGTTCAGTCTTTTGTGTTGCATATCCAAGTTATCATTCGGCGTTTAATTTTATAAACACAAAAACTTAAACTAACAAAACTCAATTACTACCAAAACTTAAATCTAACAAAACTTAATCTAACATTTACAAACTCTCCGACCGTTTACCTTTGCACTGTTCGCCCATAATCGTGGTAACACGGTGGACACAACAATATAGATAGATAATTTGAATATAGAGTAGATTATCGAATAATGTCTTCGCATTCACAATAATGAATTTTCAATAAAAAAATTTTTATTAGCAAAAATTTAAATCCGAAACCGAGCGCAAAAAGAAAATTTGCGAAGAAACGAAATAGGCACCCCTAAATCTCGAGGAAAACTATGATAAACGGTTTAGTACCGAAAAACATGTTCCATGTTAAAGATATTAGTCGGAGACTAAAATAGAAGGAATCCGGGGGTCCAGGGGGCGGAGCCCCCTTGCGGGGGTCAAGGGGGCGGAGCCACTTTGCGAGGCGCGGAGCGTCGATTTTTATCTAATAGTAGGTATTTCCAATTATTTGAATTAGTTTATTATTCTTAGAATTGCTCTTACAGTTTAAACCCCAAACTTAGAAAATCAAACTTTAATTCAACAGCTATAAAATATACTGAAAGCTCCTAGAGTTTTTCTGACGCTAAGACCCGATTGATATGAACAGATCCAAAGAAAAATTTATGGAACTAAGTACGAGAATTGTCTTATGTTATTATAAAAATAAACTTTTTGAATATAAAGTTCTTAAAAAGATGTAAATGTTTTGTTGATTAGGCCTCCGGAGCCAAAACTTTTCTCCTATCTTCCCTATCCAATTCGTCACTGTCTATAGATTACATAGAGCAAGCAATGGTGCAGTGTTCACCTAATGTTCTTATTAAATAATAAAAATATCTTACTCAAATTGGTATTTATATATTACAATAAATAGATACATTGGTATATAAAAAAATAAAAAATAGGAACTATTATAAATATTATGTGCAATTACAAATTTAAAAAGAGTAGGAAGCCTGAATCCCAACTTGAGAATCTGGTTTCATTCCATGTCCAAAAGTTGTTTGTCCAGTAGCACTTATTCCACCATTTTTACCGGTGACGATTGGAATAGAACCTCCTACAGTTCCTCGAGCAGGTAATCCGTTTGTTTGAGTACCACTAACGAACGCACTGGCACCATTTTTATGGGAATAATTAATACCTGCACTGTTAGTTTCAGGTCCAATAGGTCTTAAATTTCTATCCAGATATCTGTCGTGTTGAGCAAAAATATTAGCATTGTGGTCACCTGCCTGATGTCCAAGTTGTCCTCTCAAGGAACCTTGTCCACCTATACCAGGTTGTACTGCCAAACTACCACCAATGCCGCTTCCTGCTGGAGAATATGCGTTAACTCCTCCACTGTATGTAATTGGACTGGACAGTCCACGTGCGTTCGAACTTTGACTGAGGGAACCCCATGCTGGTCCGGCTTGATACCCGGCTTGTTGCGATCGACCTCCACCTGGAAAGCTTTGTACTCCTCCGAAAAATTGAGGGGCTGCTGCAATGCTGTGGTAAGAAACCGCCACAATGGCTACCAATAATACACTTGTATAAGCCATTTTAATATTTTCTATGTTTTTGTTGTATATAGCCGGTGATCAAACTGTGAATAATAATTTCTCCGTGGACGTTTATATACTCCTTATGAATCATAATATCTTCGTGAATTGTGATAATTCTATAAAATTATTGTTAATCCCCGAGTCCAAATAATTTATTTCTTGAAGCAGTTAAGATTTCAAACTTTTATCTTAACGATATGAAAATAATAACAAATTTTACTATAATAAAATATGGTATAAGTAATTTACACTGTTCGACCTTGGTATTATCTGGTGTTTATTTGCAGTCAAGATTTTTCTCAATACAACGCACAACTTCAAAAAAGGAAATAAAAAGTGATGTAATGGAATTTGCACCCCAAAAAAACTTCGATTTAACAATGAAAATTGAGAAATATATTTAAAACTTACGAAGTACCTTGTGCAAATAGATTGTAATATAAATTAATTTTACAATAAATCATTATTTGAAAAATAGGGCTTTTATAAATGTTTTTTAACATATTATTCAAAAAAAAAACATTGTCAACAACTTTAACGTGAAGAAAAGGTCGCGCTATAAATTGCGCGTATCAAACAGGGATCCAACGATAATAAAATCTTTCGTATTTGCTTAAACAGTTTTCATGAAAGTGGAACATAAAGCACTTTTATTTTTAAGAAGTATAAAATTTATAATATTATAGATATAAGAGACCTACGTAGATAAATAATCAAAAACAATTTACCATTTTTCGGAAGTGTTATCCTTCGTGAGTAAAATACAATTTCGATTACGTCGAAATTTTCAATCAAAAAATTGATGTAGGTATGTAGAAATTGAAATATGTATTTCAGAAATTTCAATGCGTTTTTATCGATATTTATTTTTCTTTTAATTTATGTCCATATTTTAGTTTTTGAACAAAGAATAAACAGCGTTTATTAAACAACTCGAATTTCTTTGCAAAAATTAACAGTTTTTCAGCTGTTATTTTACCATTTTTTGTCCAATTTCGTTGTTTTTTTCAGGTTGGGTAAATATCTGCCATAATATCTTATTTTTGAAATTATATATCACTGCAAAACGTCAAAAACTAGCCAACATATTCAACCGCGCCGTGTAATGCCATTTTTTAAACACATAATATAAAAATAGTTTTTATTTAAAAAATATATTTTCTTACATTCCATGCTGGTATGAAAGTCATAAAGTATTTGCTTTCGTTTCTTTGCAATTAATTCATAAAAAAACTTAATTTAATTTACGAACGATTTTTCTCTGTTATTTTAACCTCTATAACAGGTAGGTATATAAAGTAAAATTGGAGGTACCTTGGCGGCAGTACACGAAACGAACTACATACAAAAAAGGTTCGAGAATGATCAAGACTGTGGTCTCGGGGTAAAACGACTTAAATCAAAAAATGAAGTTTTGAGATATGGAGGCATTTGTATAAAGTAAATTTTTGAAGTATTATAATTTTGAAAATATAATATCTGGAATGATTTCTTCATTGTTCATGTTCTTGTTATATACGGGTGAGCTGTACACGGTCAACAGCCTTTTCCAGATCGATAAAACACAAGTACGCCGGTCTATTGCACTTTAAGGATTTCTCCATAATTTGTCGAAGGACAAGCACCGCATCGTTACATGATCTTCCCGATCAGAATCCTTGTTGTTCTTCAGCTAGTGTTAATTTAAACTGATTATATTGGTTATATTTTTTGTTTTAATCAATATTTAAAATATTGAGCAAATCTTCTTTCTTCTCTTTGGTAATAGCTTTTCAGAATATTTTCAGAAGCTTTTCAGAATATTGTTGTGTTACCACTAAATTTAGTGTTACCACTAAATTTACATTAGACCCGCGACGCGTTCGTCCTTGTCGTATGAAGGAGATCCTTTTGAAGGGTTCTTCAAGGTTGAAAGTGGTTTTAAACAACATTGTGCCTATTTCTTCATCTTTGAAGAACCTTAACCACTGTACATTATGCCATGCGAAATTATTTTTTTCATTATCTTTCGTCTTAAGATGCAACTCCTCGGAATACAGAATACATACGAAGGCATTATTTTTACCGACTGTTCGAATTAATTGGGACCAATCGCGGGGGTGATATATATGCATTCTTGTTTTCTTCTTTTTCTTTTTTTAAATTTGTCCTTTAAATCAATTGCTATACCTTACCGTGCCAAATGATAATGATTTCAATATTTTTTTAATTTCAGTTCAATTAGTATTTACAATCTACTTAACAATAAGTAAATGTGAAGAGAAGAAAAAACATGTCATGCAGAGAACATTCTATTGAATGTTCCCTTATATAGTAGTTATACCTGCATTTTGTCAGTTAAGAGATTACAATATAAAAAAATATATGTAGCGATCTCCCATTAATAAAAATAAATAAAAAAACGTCTGTTCCAAGGCAATTCAAGTTTAAGTGACAACAGTAATTTTCCTTAGTTATTACATCTGATGTTGATTAATTATTGTAAATTGCGATAAATATACCATTTCAGAATATTTTTACAAGAAAGCAACCTATAATGCATAGAGAAGTACAAAAACAACACCATAATTAAGTAATATTATTTTATTATTATACAAAAGGGTTGGCCAACCCGCGGCCCGCCTTGAACATTTTTCCGGCCCGCGAGATACGATACATCACTCTTTTACAAAATATATTTATTTTATAATGGCAAAAGTAGTGAAACGCAATGTATTAAAAAAATACATTATTTGTGCATCCATATAATATGTTTAGTATCATTATTATTATATTATCTACAGTAGCGATCAAAAGTAAGTTGGCAAACAGTTTTTTTGCAATAACTTTTTCAAATTTCAATATTTCTCTTTAATTTTTTTAATATTTATTCCTTAAAAACTCTTAAATTAAAAAATATAATTATAACTTTCTAGATAATTGTATTAATCTGAAAAACTTCAAAACAAAATAAATTCGAAATATTTGCATTTAGCAAGTGCTGACAAAAAGCTCTTAAAACCACAAAAAAAAGAAATACATACAAAAACTATAGATTAAAAACATTTAGCACTTCGTTGCAAAGCCTTTTGCAGCGATAACAGCTTTACATCGTGATTGCATAGAGTCAACCAGCTTCTCTTAACGTTGTAATGGTATTTTTAACCATTCTCTCTGTAATGCTTCCCATAATTTAGTTGTATTACTATAATGTTCACTTCTTATTCGTCGTTTGAGCTCTTCCCACAAATGCTCGATGGGATTCAAATCTCGAGACTGACTATTAGGCCACTCTAAAAGGCGGATTTTTGCTTTTTCCATGTAGTCCTTAACATGCTTTGAAGTATGTTTTGGGTCATTATCATGCTGAAATATACATCCGCGTGGCAATTTTCTCTTACCATATTGTAACATATGATCCCTCAATATGTCGGCATACATAAACCGATCCATAATACCATCAATTCTGTGTAGGGATCCAATGCCACAACGGGAAAAGCAGCCCCACACCATGGTGTTACTTCCACAATGCTTTATGGTGGGAACTTGATATTTAATATCTTTTTTTTTGGCGTCGAATATACTTAATACCATCCGAAGAAACTTTACTTTCGTCGCTCCAAAGTATTTTAAACCAATCTTTTTTTCCAGTGTAAATGACTTCTAGCAAACTTGAGACGGGCTATCATATTCTTCTTAGATATAAGTGGCTTCTTAGCAGGACGTCTGCCAAATAGTCCAGCTGAATGTAGTCGACGTTTCACTGTCGAAACATGAATCTTATTTTCGCGAATTTTGTTAAAATCTTGAACAATTTGTGTAACCGTTAGACGACGATTTTTTACTGCTTCACGAACGATAATTTTATCATCTCTTTTGGTTGTTTTTCGTGGTCGTCCTGTTCTTGGTCGTGTCTCTGCTGATCTATAATTATTATTTTTATAACACCAGAGACTAATATATAGTTTGATTTGGAATGCTAAATTCACGTTCTGCTGCTCTTAATGATTTTCCACCTTTTAACCATTCCAGAATCGTGTTTTTTTAAATCCTCGGAATATACTCTTTACGCCTGGGCATGTCGATTTTACCTTAATTAACTTAAGTTACACTTCTATGAACGCTTATTAATGTTTCATTTTCACTTTTCACTAATAAATCGATTTATGCCAATTTACTTTTGAACCCTGAATAAAATGTAATTCGCTTATTTACTTTTCGCGTTAATACCAGCTAAAAGTTTTATATTATGTCAAAATCCGTATTAATCTACATACTTTTAAAAAAGATATAATCGTCCACTAAATGACTTCTATTTTTATAAATTTTTTCTAAAAAACTGTTTGCCAACTTACTTTTGATCGCTACTGTACGTTTACATGTAAGAATAATAGAGTACAACACAATAATAATAACTCATTATATTTCAATTTTTTACTCCCAAAAAATGTCTATAGTGTATCTAAATCTAATATGGGGATATATAATTTTATATGTGGCCCGCGGAGTTATGATGCATTTCCAAAGTGGCCCGCAAGATCATTTGGGTTGGCCACCCCTGCACGGGGTTTAAATATTGTGCTTAACTACTTTTAAATAATTTTAATTATGCAAACCGAGATTTACAGTCTAAAGATAATATGATCCAGGATAAATTTTCAGTTCGCAAATATTCCTTTTTTCAGCAATTTCCCAGATTTCAGATTTTCTGGAATAACGTAGGTTCTGCCTACCTAAAGTAAATACAATACAGAATACAAATCAAAATAGAAAATATATGTTTTTCTTGATTTATTGTCTATTATTAAAACTAAATGGATTATTTTATATTATTTGATAAATATATTACTTATCTTATAAAAATCTAAATGCATATTACCTACTACGCTATTAAATGGGAATTCCGAAGAATTTTCAAATTAGTTGCATGTGTTATATTTTTTAAATTTAATATTTTTGAGATAACAGGACATGACTACATTATTATCATTATTTGTACTTTTTGCCTTATCTTATTAGATTAATTAAATTGAATTTAAATTATATTATGCGTGACGCTTTTATCAATATAAATTGCAATTTATATGTATCTTGGATATAGGGAATCACATCAGTTTCTTATTATCACAATAAGAAAAATTGCTATAGGTTGGAGTGGTACACGAAGTACCTACTATATAAGAAAATGTTAAAGCAAATTCACTATAATTCAATTACTTGTTGTATTTGGTAGTACAATATTAAAATAATTTATTATTACTGCGTGCACTTATTAAAACACAATCTCAAAAATGGCTTTAAAAAGTGTGTTTTTAATGGCAATTGTAGTGGTTTCGTATTACAAAACTCAAGCAGCGCCTCAATTTTTCGGAGGAGTACAAAACTTTCCAGGTGGAGGTCGATCGCAACAAGCCGGGTATCAAGCCGGACCAGCATGGGGTTCCCTCAGTCAAAGTTCGAACGCACGTGGACTGTCCAGTCCAATTACGTACAGTGGAGGAGTTAACGCATATTCTCCAGCAGGAAGCGGAATTGGTGGTAGTTTGGCAGTACAACCTGGTATAGGTGGACAAGGTTCTTTGAGAGGACAACTTGGACATCAGATGGGTGACCACAATGCTAATATTTTTGCTCAACACGACAGATATCTGGATAGAAATTTAAGACCTATTGGACCTGAAACTAACAGTGCAGGTATTAATTATTCTCATAAAAATGGTGCCAGTGCGTTCGTTAGTGGTACTCAAACAAACGGATTACCTGCCCGAGGAACTGTTGGAGGTTCTATTCCAATCGTGACCGGTAAAAATGGTGGAATAAGTGCTACTGGACAAACAACTTTTGGACATGGAATGAAACCAGATCCTCAAGTTGGAATTCAAGCTTCCTACTCTTTTTAAATTTGTAATTGCACATAATATTTATAATAGTTCCTATTTTTTATTTTTTTATATACCAATGTATCTATTTATTGTAATATATAAATTCCAATGTGAGCAAGATATTTTTATTCTTTAATAAGAACATTAAGTGAACACTGTACCATTACTTGCTCCATATAATCTATAGACAGTGACGAATTGGATAAGGAAGATAGGAGAAAAGTACTAATTCAAATAAGGTAGGGTAAACCATGTAGTTATTGGACACTTAAGAAAACGTTAAGATACAAAAGTTAATTAAAACGTTATTTGTAGACGTAAAAATGCGTACGTAGAACTAAAAGAAAGGTACAAATGTTGGCTTATCATACTAATTTTCATTACCCACTATTTAAAATAATTACTTTACAATGACACATTCAAGCAGGTTCTTTAACATTATTTTTCTGACAACTTCTCCAAATTAAAGGGCATTGACAAATATAAAATGTCATCTTTATTAATTATAATAAATTTTGTCCAGATAAAATCTAAAATGTAGCGTCTTCAAACTTGGGTTTTCCGCTTATTGACCATAAACTCCATAAAATATCCTTTTCTAATTATTATTTCCCCAATGTGTTCATTTGAAAACTTCTAACAAAAATTTCTTGTAAACTAAATGACACAAGAAAAATTGGTTGGGAAAGAATATGGAATGATTAATTTTTTTGCATAAAAAAAGAAACAACGTTTGTTCGAAAAGTTTTTTATCCGAATACGATGTATTGAAACACAGTTAACCATAACATTAATTAAACATAATCGTTGAATTCGTGGTTAATGTACCTACTGAAAATTGATATAATTTATCATATCTGCATTTTAAGTTTAACCTTTGTTTAACCTAAAAACACTTTCCAGGCACTAAAAAAGGCACAAAATTTTACTAGTAAATTATACTATTAAATATAATTGGCGAATTATTTTTTTGGTTAAACTAAAAATACAGATACAGAAATAAAAATTTATCGAATTCACCTAATTATATTTCATAGTATAATTTACTTGTGAAAATGTGTCCTTTTGCAGGTTGTTAAACAAAATCTTAAACTTCTTAAGGAGTTTTTGAGGATTACTGTAAGAAAAAGTAGTTTTGTTACGTTACTGTGTTTTATTTTTAAAATTTTCAAGGATTCTCAAACTCATCAGTGTTACCAAGGAGTTAAAAAAAACTTAGACCGTTACAAATATATTCAAGGTATTATATTTACCTATCTGATTTCAATTTGATTAATGCATTTTATGAAACCGCATGAACTAAAACAGTGGTTTAATTTCAATTTAATTTATTTCCGAGAGGTGAGACAAAATAACCTCCAAGTAGAACAATAAATAATTCAGGTCTACGGTATATAAATTTTAAGTCAGTTATTAAACAAAAAGTTGTTTACAATTTTTTCTGATTTTCTACCATCAGTAGTTCTCGAAGACTTATTAAAAAAATTAAAAATTTGATTAAGAGAATCTGAACCTGACACAAATCTAAGTTACTATTGAAATAAGCAAAGTAGATCTTCAAACGATCTTAAAAACGTCTAATAATTAAAAAATGAAACACTCCAAATAGTCCACTGCATTTAGGATTTTGATACGGAATAATTCATACAAAACGTTTTAGTGTGTTTTTGGCTTTAATAGGGTGTTCTAAATAGTTTCTCAAAAGTCCCCAAAGATTGGGTGTCCGCTAAAGTTTTCAGGGCCTGAAAACGGCTGAAATTTCAGTTCCAAAATTAATTTTTGTGAATATCTCAATTTCTATAGGATTTAGGTAAAAAATACATCAGATAAAAAAGTAAGCTGAAGAAATTTTCGAGAAATTACTAAGATAGACATTTTTTCATAAAAGCAACCGTGTCCATGATACACGCGAGTGAAATGTCATCTGAAAGCAGGTAAGTATAGTAATGTAATATAATTTTGAAGGCAAGGGAAGGGTTTTAGAAAAAAATGTTATTCTACATTTCGCTTTAGATTTGCTCACTTTATCGATTGAAAGAAAAAAAATTTTGAAATTGGAAAATTTCTTCAAAAAACGTAACATATTTTTCGATTTGAGCTCTTCGAAAGGACCGTTATGTTGTGAATGGATTTTTTGCAATCACGCTCGTCGATTGCCGACGAATACACGTTGGACATATTGAATTTTCCTTTCGTTGTGAACCTTTTTTCTCGCCAAAACATTACAAATTCATGCATGTTTATTGTTTTATTATTTTTATTATTCATGGTAATATTTTGGCGTGAAAAAAGGTTCACAACGAAAGGAAAATTTAATATGTCCAACGTGTATTCGTCGGCAATCGACGAGCGTGATTGCAAAAAATCCATCCACAACATAACGGTCCTTTCGAAGAGCTCAAATCGCAAAATATGTTACGTTTTTTGAAGAAATCTTCCAATTTCAATTTTTTTTTTTTCAATCGATAAAGTGAGTAAATCTAAAGCGAAATGTAGAATAACATTTTTTTCTAAAATCCTTCCCTTGCCTTCAAAATTATATTACATTACTATACTTACCTGCTTTCAGATGACATTTCACTCGCGTGTATCATGGACACGGTTGCTTTTATGAAAAAATGTCTATCTTAGTAATTTCTCGAAAATTTCTTCAGCTTACTTTTTTATCTGATGTATTTTTTACCTAAATCCTATAGAAATTGAGATATTCACAAAAATTAATTTTGGAACTGAAATTTCAGCCGTTTTCAGGCCCTGAAAACTTTAGCGGACACCCAATCTTTGGGGACTTTTGAGAAACTATTTAGAACACCCTATTAAAGCCAAAAACACACTAAAACGTTTTTTATGAATTATTCCGTAGTTTGCTTGATTTTTTGACTAAAAGCAGTGGACTAAAAATGGATTCAATTATTTCATTAATTTATTACATATCTTAAAAAAATCTAAATGCATATTACCTACTACGTTATTAAATGGGAATCCCGGAGATAATTTTCAAAAATTTTAAAAATCAGTTGAATATTTTTTGAGATAACAGGACAGTCGTGTCCTGTTATGCATATTATTATAAATTCTCATCGCAATAAGAAAATTGCTATAGGTTGGGAGGTACATGAAGCAGTGGCGGCTCGTGGGGTTGTATAGTGGTGGTGCCAGATTTTTTTTTGATAAGTTTGTAAATTCAAGTTCAGCCGAAAAAGATTTCTTCCGAATCCAAAAGAACTGTATAATAGTGTATACATTATGTTATACATTTCCGGGACTTAATTTGCAATTTATAATTATTTCGTACTGTAATTCCAACATAATCGACATTGTCCCTATACAATTTTGTTCAGTGCTCTCGTTATTTGAGAGGAAATAAAAAAAAGAACAAATTCCAGATAAGTATTCAAAAAATATTCTAATCGATCGATTTTTTGACGCTGCACTGTTCATGATCAGGTTAATTTGATGAACTTAACAATGGGCATAGTTGGCTAAAGAATAATAATTTTTCTTTCTGCCTGTGGTTTGCTGCTTTAGGTACTTCTTCATGATAAACGTTAAGCATACATCGTAACCAATTCATTCTGTGCTGTATTAGAGGTCTATTTAAAGACTGACGATTTAAAAATAGCTATTTATGCAACACGAGGTAAAAGTGATACTTTTATAATCAGGCGTAAAAATTGTCCATCGACAATTTTTTTCATCACATCCGTAAATCCACTCATTTTTTCAATAAATACTACGATTTCATTATGTCGTTCTTACTTTAAACTTTAAGCTATTGACAAAAAAATATTGTAGTACTTACTTAGGTTTTGAAATAATCAAATCAGGCAAGGGTCTACTCATTTTTTTAATTTCATTCTTTTCCTTCGTCAAACATGATGTGCAAAAAGGCTTGCATAAAAAGTTATTTTTTTATTCATTATTTAATTACTATTGACGAGTTTATTTACTTCACTATTAATAAATTATTAGAAGAATTCTTTTTTATAACACATAACGCAGTATGAATAATTACACTGCATAAAATCAGATTTATTGTGGAGGTAGCCACATTACAATCTTAAACGCGGGCATGGTTCGTAGGTAGAAGGTTATCACAAACCCGTGGTATCTCGCTGTGTCTCGCTGCAATTCGAGTTCTATTCAAGAGCCACAATTGAAGTGACTCGCTGTTAATAATTTATCTTATTGTAACATGTACATTTATGAAATAAAAGTTACATATTTTGTATACTTTGTTTAAGCTTTAAAATGAGAAAAATATTTAAGATTAAACATTTTTTAAACAAAATTAAATATTTTTTGAAGATTAAAAAAAATAGTTAAGGCCGGTTTGTTATACTAGTGCCATGGCTCCTGGGCTCATTATAACGAGCCGCCACTGACATGAAGTATATATAAGAGAATATTAAAGCAAGTTCGCCATAATTCAATTAATTATTGTATTTGGTAGTACAATATTAAAATAATTTATTATTACTGTAATCTTCAAAAATGGCTGTAAAAAGTTTGTTTTTAATGGCAATTGTAGTGGTATCGTATTACAAAACTCAAGCAGCGCCTCAATTTTTCGGAGGAGTACAGAATCTTCCTGGTGGAGGTAGATCACAACAAGCCGGGTATCAAGCCAGACCAGCATGGGGTTCCCTCAGTCAAAGTTCAAACTCACGTGGATTATCCAGTCCAATTACGTACAGTAGAGGAGTTAACACATATTTTCCAGCAGGAAGCGGTATTGGCGGTGGTTTGGCAGTACAATCTGGTATAGGTGAACAAGGTTCCTTGAAAGGACAACTTGGACATCAGATGGGTAACCACAATGCCAACATTTTTGCTCAACACGACAGATATCTGGACAGAAATTTAAGATCTATTGGACCTGAAACTAACAGTGCTGGTGTCAATTATTCTCATAAAAATGGTGCCAGTGAATTCATTACTGGTACACAAATAAACGGATTGCCTGCCCGAGGAACTGTTCAAGGTGCTATTCCAAATGTCACCGGTAAAAGTGGTGGTATAAGTCATGATATACTTACAACGGATTGTTCGTGCGCACCTAATATGGACGCCGGCGATTTACAACACGTCACATGCGAAGTACAATTGCACACTGAACAAGTGCAAATGCATTTTCAAACGTAAAAAATTATTTATATTGCGTCAATATTATCATTTCTTAAATAGCCAATTAATTATTGCTTTTAATACATATAATACAACATCTATTTATCTTAATGTAGCCTAACAGTCTTATTTTATTATTTAAAAAATATATAATTGATGTGGAAATACTAAATTGAATTTTTATTTTTTATGAAATACAAAATCAAAAAACATTCCTAAAATAGGTATAGGTGTAAGTAGAAAAAGCTACAGTAGGCATTTCAAAACTAAAATAAGCAAAAAGACGAAGGAAGTAGAAAAATATTTACTATTTACAAAATTCAAAAAAAAATACAGTGCAAGTAATATTTTTTTCACATCCTACTTTTTGCTCTTATTTTATATCAATCTCCATTTTATTCAGATATAAATTTCATCGAATGATAAAATACAGAGCCTTCAATATTATTGAACTGATAAGATTTTTTTGTCATTAAATTCAGAACACTTTTTAATACTCCTTGATTTACGTCAAAATTTGATACCCACTTTCTTAATATGGACATAGCAGGTAAGGGATAATTATGTGCTCGCAGATATCGATGCCTTTGGACTTACACTTCTTAGGTCCAGTTGTTCAGTATTATGTTATCTTTTAACCTAAATTATTTTCCATGGAAACAATTCTTGAAACAATCATTTCTATGGAAAATAACCCAGGTTAGAAAATAACCTGAAACTGAACAACTGGGCCTTAATGAAGCAGCAAATGCAATATCTTCTGGGGACCAATGCACTGTTTTCGATTTATCTTGACACAGCAGCTTCTTAATTTAGCCCACCATAAAAGCAGTGGCTAGGACGTCATTATAATATTGAATTTTATTTTCAGCGGTTTTCAACATTTCTTTAAGCTTAAGTCAACAAAAGATTAATAGTTTTTACTATTCAGTTCAATTCCCCAAAAATTATTCACTTATTTAATAGTAGTGGACAAGAAAAGATATGAATTACCTGTAAGTTTTAAAGTAGGTAATGCATCAGGTTTCAAATGTCGGCTGGCTTTAAAAGTATAATAAATTAAGAAGACGTTCTCTTAGAGGCACTTCAAAACTGCTGGTTTCAAAATATAATAAATTATATTTAATATCTATTACTTTTAAAAACAGAAATTTTAAACTTATTGTTTGTAATCCTTTTTTTAGTCCATCATCTTACTTTATAACGGAGATATTGGGCAAGATATGAAATTCAAACTGTGTTATCAAGGTCGAAGTTTTACCCAATTTTATTGTGGGCTCCTTGAGGAAGAACAGTGATTGTATACTTACTGTTAATTGATTAAAACTATTGCATTAAATAAATTTTTTTTTTTAATAATCTGTTTCACTAATGCTGCTACTAAAAAATATATCAAATTTAACAAAATAGTACCTACAATAAATTGATTACAATATTTTCACTTCATAATAAAATGCAATGCAAATGCACAACTAAACTTAACAAGATTTAAAGTAATATGGCAAATTATTAACAGTGTTATTTACAAACTTGGCACTTAATTATATTATTCTAGTGTCATTTATTATCTGATAGTCGTCTCATTATAAAAATAAATTCAACAATAAAACTGTTTATACGTGACTATAATCTTCCAAAAGAGCCTCCCCATAATGGGTAACGATGTAATCGTGATAGTACATCATAATACACAGTGGTTGCCCCATTATAATAGATGCCCAAACTACTACATTACCCATACGGGGCCCAAAATTTTTTTCCATATATGAAGAAATCATCGATAAAGGTATTTGTGACATCATTCCTATAAACGCCCATATCTTAAATGTCTTCAATGGTATACTAACCTGAAGAACACAAAAATAAAATAAACTGAATTATTAACAACAAAATTACAAAGCATACCATATATTCGTGGAAAAAGGCACTTATAAAAAACACAATAATAATAGCAGTCCTTCTTCCATATCCCATTTCCACTACAGGTATATAAATGTGGCGAAGAGCCCACCGATGCACTGGCATATTCCACGATCTCCAAAATATATCTATGTTGTTAGCATTCCACCAATCACAATAAAAATTGCGATCGGCAAAGTGTAAAAGTTCACCCATCAAATTCATGAATGAATGAAAAGTTATATAAAAGAAACAAAGCCAAACTAAATGATTAGGGATCTACAAACATAAAAATAAGAGTAAATTTTAGAAATTTCGTAAGGAGCTTACTGCTAATTTCAGTAACCTTTCTGAAGCTTTTGTAATATCCATATTACTGAAAGGAAGAAGTGAATTTTTTATTGATGGCACCATGTATTGTTGGAGAACAGCAAAAATTATTTGTATTCCAAGTACAACTTCGATAATTCGTTTAAGTAAAAATCTCTTTCTGATTCTGGATGTTCTTGGGAAGTTTAATTCATAACACAGAGTTGGGCATAATATAAAATAAAACAAATCTTTTAAGTTTAAATTATCTGGATACTGAACCAGTGATTCGTGTTCGTTATCCTCGGTTTGATTAGTGTTTGTGTCTCCTGAAAATAAAGCTCCTTATTTTTTTCAATACAAATTGTATATTATGCTTACCTCGTTGTAAGTTTGAATGTGAAAAAGATTGCCTTCTTAAGGTATTTTTCGATTTCGAATTTTTATGTTGTGTTCGACACCACATATTAACTTGTACATAGGACCACAGTTTTAGGAACAGTATGCTGTACAACATGCTTACTGAAGATGCACCGACTAAAAATAAAGAGATTTTGTTATTACAGATTGAGATGATCATGCAGATGTCTATCAGGTTACACTACAGATTTTGTCAAGAATGGCATAGTAAGCGTATTGGTCTACAAGGTAAACTAAAAGAGGGTAATCAGCAATATGGTGATCAACTTCTTTCCTACAAAGGAAAAGAGAAAAGAGATTTCGGTTTTGTTACTTGGAAGATACTATAACTTGGCCAAATTTAGAAAAAATCTATTTTTCTCTTCATTTTCCAACATTGGCCACAATTTCAATTAATTTATTATTAAAAGCATTTCCCGTGCCCGAAAACATTTCTCTCCCTGCAACAAATCAATATTGTGCTATTTTAAGGGTGGGTCGTGTTTTCGGTCAATAATTTAAGCATTAGTGTGCCATGGAAAAATATGAAAAAAAACTATTTGATAGAGAATTTTATGCTCTTCAATTATGGTCTGATCATAATTTTTCATACAAGCATAAATAAGCGAGTTATCGGCAAAAAATCGCGTTGGGGGAGATTGTGGGGGACGCCGGCGTGGGATTTTATGGGACTTTTGGGGAGTTCATTAGAACACTCCAATGTACATCTCTACCAAAATTCAGTTTGCTCGGATTTTTTGCAAGCTTGAGCCAATTTTTCGGCTTCGTTGCCAGGACAATTTCTGAATATGCCAATTTTCATTAGTTTTTTTGGCAACTCCAAATAAGAAAACGCCACCAAGCGTTTGTTACCACGACAGATGTTAAAGAAGATTTTCTCTACGTAAACCTCTTTAAAACGGCCATATTTGTTTAAATTTTCAACGCCACCAACGTTAATTTCAGTATCCAATTACACGACGTTAGTCCAGCGGCGGATCTTGATTTTGTGGGACCCCAGGTGCGACCTGATGTAGAGGCCCCCTAAAAAAGTTACATCTGGCAACCCTGAGGCACCCAACGATTTTGAGGCCCCAGGCACGGGCCTGTGCGGTAATCCGCCTCTGCGTTAAGTACTCCATCCCCTCCTCTTTCTATTTCATAATTGGGTGTGTGTTCTAGCTTTTATATACCATTTCTCTCCACATGTTTAATTTAAAATTAAACAGGTTTTTGTTGGTTGGTTGGTTTGTCGTTTTCAACCATCCTGTATATAAAATAAATTAAACAAAAACGCATAATTGTAAAGAAACCTATTTAAAAAATGCTAATAAAGCAAAAATGCCCTCATCGCACTTTTAGTAGGTCAAATTAAATTTATACATGTAATTCATTGAACTTTAATTCATCATAATTGCACTTCCGTATATTAAGTAGGTAAAATTTAAAACATAGTCATCATCAGGTCAATAACTTTAATTTAAAATATAGCATTAAAATGTGATAATTTAGCAATTAAGTTTTGTATAAATAGTGTATTTAAAACTTAATAAAATTAGTATCAATTTAAACGACGTTTTGAGTTGTTACTCACTCAACGAATTAGCAAGATAGAGTGTTATGGACTTAAGTCTAATCCATAAATCTTTGTGAGACTGCAAAGAATAACATCTCTTATCTTCTAATTTCGACACCACACATTTCTGTTTTCACACTTTGTTCTCCAGGTGGACACTTTCATTTCATCAAGATCTTCCATTACTTTGCCCATCCACCTCATTATTATCCTTCTCCTGATTCCCACTTTTATCAGTCTTCAATCCATTATAATATATCTGAGCACACTTTTCTTATCTACTTATCTATTCTTACCACATGATCGATCCATACAATTCTTTGTGCCTTTACGGCACATAACAATGTCCTCCTTCCCCATGATTTACAGTATTAATTTCATGGTTAGGTTTTCAAATACTATATATTTTTTCTTCTTCTGCTTCCGTTATATTCCCTTTTGTATGCTTTTACTTTTCAATATCTTTATCTTTCCATCCTATATCCTTTTTTTTATTTCCTTATTTCTGTCATTCTTCTTCTTCAAATGTAAGATTGTCAGCCTTGAGTTCTTTTCTATATTATCCTCTTATCTTTTCGGTTTTGTTACATTTCATATATTTTGTTTTACTATTAGTCTAATTGCTGACGCTTGTGGTTCTATTTTTCTATTTTATAATAATATCATTCGCGCGTGCCAACATTTAATCCTCTTCAGTTGTTATCGTTCGTACAAATTTCATACGCTCATTATGTCCTCAAGTACTAAGATAAACAACGTTGCCGATAACGCGTCTATAACAATGTATTGATATTATTTATATCATTGTTTACAAATTAATATTAATCGAGAAAAATATGCATTCTAAAATCTTATTTGGCATTTTTAAAAGTACCAAAATCCAAAGTCTAGCAGTCGCAGTCTTAAGTATGCTTTTTAAGTCCTAATCTACTCACTTTTATTTGTTTTTAGTTTGATTTGTGGTATTTTGCACTTTACCTTTTCATTTTTATTTGTTTCTTCAATTTCTGTTATTTCACTATTTGTAATATTTTTAATTTTCATCACTTCTAGTTTGATTTGTTGTATTTTACCTTTCTTCAAATTTCTTTGATTTTTCATTTTCTAACAAAAGGTATTTTAACTTTATTTTTTAACCATTTATGCTTTGATTAAGCATGCCTGATGATGGTATAATGATACTGAAACACCGATCTCGTATTTCTCGAGATATACTCGAGATATATCTCGAGATATACTCGTATTTAAAGTGTATTATTAATGTACACTAAAAATTATAAAATAAAAATTTTTTTGGCTCATGAATGGTTTTAATTAGCCACTGTTAATTATCGGCGTTAATTAACAATTGTTTCATTTATTCTGTTTAATAAGTTTGTTAAAGTTTCTGGTCAAATTTTGCACCATTCTGCTTATAAAATGTTCCATATATGTTCTGCTGAAATTTGGTTAACTTTTTTGGCATCCCTGTCCACTTCAGCTCACAAAAATTTAATAGGATTAAGATCAGGAGAGTGGTGGCCAAATCATAACTTTAATTGTTTCCTGAGCTGATAATTTTTCTAAATTGTTCTCTGTACAGCTTCCCAGAGTGCTTATCATGTTAAAACGTGATTATTTGTCCAATAATATCAAGTCCAAATGGCAATAATTGACGTTCAAGTATCTCTCAGTACTCTTCTTTTCTTATTATTCCTTGGTTTATGTGAATATTGCCCACACTATCTCTTTCAAAATAGGCCCATATCATGACGGAGCCCACACCATGTTTCCCAGAAAGCACCAAACACACCTCAGCTGTCCATTTTCCTGGTGACCTGCGGACGAAAACTCTTGGCTTCATACCAAAAACATCGAACTTCGACTCATCACTCCACAGAATATCTTTCCAATCTTGAAGTGCCCAGTTTCGGTTTTTTTCGGCCCACTACAATCGCTTTTACTTATTAATAGCGCGCAACAAAGGTTTTCTAGCCGCAACTTAGCCATAAAGGCTTGCTTCATGAAATCTACGCAACACTATTGTAGCATTAACATGTTTAAATCTTTGCAGATTTACTTAGGATGTTATTTCTGTTGAAGTAAGGCATCCATTTTGTTTACTGATGATCATTATCTTTATACTAGCTGATAGCCCGTCCGAGGACGGGTAGCTAGAAGGACGGGCAGGCAGCCAAGGTAACTTAAGTTGAATGAAGATTAAGGAAAGCTCTCAGTGCAATCCAAAAGCCATATGACCTTGGCTGCCTGCCCGTCCTTCTAGCTACCCGTCCTCGGACGGGCTATCAGCTAGTTACATACAGTTGTGCAAACTTTCTTGTTTGTCCTTCAGGTGGATACAGGTTTGTGGTTCTGTGGTACGTCTGTCCATGAATTTTGAAAACGTATGGTCCGTTACCCGGTATTGAAACAATATCTGCTCCCATTGAAGCGAAAGAAACCGAGGAATTGTAAGAGCGGATGTGCTGACGAAAGTTCTTGTAGTAAGGATTTTCTGAGCGAAGAAATTCGGGATATAACAATAGATTCCCATGTTGATCGAGCGGTTGCGGAATCTTCACTTTTCCTTTATGACAGCAGTTGTTAAATTGTTTATCAACTGGACGCTCCTTGGCGAAATTCTTGGAGCCGCAGAACTGACAGATGGAATTCATTTCTCCACAATCGTGTCGAGTAACGTGAGATTCATCAAATCTCAATGCTCTTATTTGGAGTTGAATTGCTTGAATTTGGTATCGATTTTCTTTCTGTCGATGTATCGCATGGGATCGAGCGTTAGCAGCTTGCCGCGCTTGAGTTTCTTCTAATGTTTCACGTTGTTGACGTGTCGCATGGGATAGAGCGTTAGCAGCTTGGCGCGCTTGAGTTTGTTCCAAAGTTTCACGTTGTCGACGTATCGCATGAGACCGAGCGTCAGCTTGTCGCAGTGATCGAAGCTGTTCTTCTGTGTTATTAGCTCTTGTACGTGCTTTTCTCTCACGATTCAATCGCCGTCGCTTTGCAGCAGGATTTTCAAAATTTTCATTATCCATTATGGAAGTTCACATAATGCTTTTTTGGAAATAGCTGTCATAATTTTTCACCTATATAGGAAATTTAAATACGTTGATCCCTTGATACGTTGATCCGATGATACGTTGATCCGATGATACGTTGATACGATGATACGTTCATCCGATTGGTTATGAAATTATCCGTTATGCGTTCGGTTCGGTTCGGTTTGCTTCGGGTATTTCCGTGGGACAGACAGAAAGAAAGACTTGGCCTTTTATAATAAGAGATTTTTCACCTATATAGGAAATTTAAATACGTTGATCCCTTGATACGTTGATCCGATGATACGTTGATCCGATGATACGTTGATACGATGATACGTTGATACGATGATACGTTGATCGGATGATACATTGATCCGATGATACGTTGTGCGTTCGGTTCGGTTTGCTTCGGGTATTTCCGTGGGACAGACAGAAGGAAGGAAGGAAGGAAGGACTTGGCCTTTTATAATAAGAGATATCTTCAAAAAAAGTTGCGACTTTCGGTCGTCCAGTACGGATTTTGTTTCTCAAAGTTTCTCCTCTCTTGAATTTTCTTAGAGCCGTTTTACATTACACTAAATTTTTCAGTTATAAGGAAGATAGAAAACTTGTTGTAATTCTTTCCTGTTTGCAACTGCAACTGACGATTTTAACTTTTTCAGCGACTGAATATGCGCCGCGCGCATTAGGTAAATTGTCAAATGTCAATTGGTTGATTTAAAATAATTAAATAAAAATGCAAATTAGCAAAAGAAAAAAATTATGTGCTGCGGCTGTAATAATTATTACAATGTTACTTGTAAAAACAAAAAATCAAACAACTTTGAAAAAAAAGCGATTATGGACAAAACCGTGGATTGAAAGAAGAATGGAAGGAAAAGGAATTTTAAATAAGTATGTTGAACCAACAATTATTAACCGAAGATGTAATGGCATATAAAAACTTTTTGCGAATGAACAATGCCTCATTTCAATACCAACAGTTATTTTAAATTATGAAATTAATTTTACATCATGCGCGCGTCGAATCAGGACACTGACAACAAGAAAATAGAGCAGGTTCTAATTTCTTGTTGTCAGTGTCATAATTCGACGCGCGCATTGGATTTTTAGTACTGAAAATTTTAGTACTGAAAAATTTAGTGTAATATAAAACGGGTCTAAAGGGCTCGCCACATAGCCTGTGCTGTGCTATGCTCTGTGTTATGTCAACACAAACGTTGAACAATGTCATGGTCATGCGCAAAATAGCATAGCAACTCATAACCATGTGAACGTCACTATTGAAACCCTATGTTTCTACTTCAATGTTTGACATTGGCATAGCACAGCACAGGCTATGTGGCGAGCCCTTAACATTGTAGTCAACCATTCTTCTTGGCAGTTTGAGTTCCCTCGAAATTTGGCAATTACTTTTGTAAATTCATAATGACCAATTATAATTCCACACATTTCAATCAATAGTATTTTTATTTTAGGCAAAATAAAAACACAAAACTTGGAAACACGAGTACGTGACAAAAAAAGCAATTAAGCAAGGTTTTCACCGCAAAAACCCAAAACAAAATAAATCTTTAAATATTCACAATACCCTTCTACCCGTAAACAGTACTGTGACCTGATAACAATAACGTAAGGGCTACCTGGAAGCTTAAAATGATTATTTGCAGTTATTGCTGCTATACGGATATTTCTACAAAATTTCTTAGAAATTATTGCTGCCGTTGTAACATATTCAAATATTTTTTTATTTGTATAGAAACATGTGGAATATAATATACAATTAATTAAAAAATTATTTTCCAGTTGATATTTGTCTATAGTACAAGAAATTCAAAAAAATATGAGTGGGCAAATACTTATGACCGGTAGTAATAATATGTAGTTCACCCTCTGGCTCCTCCTTGAGCAGTTCTTGAGCTTTGAATAAAATTCGACGCAGAAGGGTCAAATTCTTATGTGTGTATTTCGCCCTCTTGGCTCCTCCTGGTGAATATTAGGGTTCTTGAGCTTTGAAACTACCTCTACTAATATTTAAAATTTCATTATTTTAATATTAGTCTTAAATCAAACAATAAAGCTTCAGTTTTTAAAAATATTAAAGAAAAACTAGTCATTCGGGTTGCGTGCGTGTTCACAGCTAGAAAAGATAGTTTCAAAGCTCAAGAACCCTAATCTGCGCAAGGAGAAGCCAAGAGGGCGAAATACATATACGAATTTGAGCCTTCTGCGTCGATTTTTAGGGTTCTTGAGCTTTGAAACTATCTCTATAATAGGGTTCCAATCCAAATCAAGAAATATTTTACCGTATATAATCTTGCATAAGGAACCAATAAAATTAAAATCAGTAAAGTGCGACAAGGGCCTCGATTTTGTCCAAACAGGCATGTAGCAAAAAGTTCCAATTAATTAAACTGGAACGCCATAGGAATATCAGTAAAATGGTGAAAAACTAAACCAGCTACGTTTTGTCGACGATTTCGCGATATTTGACAAAAGTATAGAAGCGTTGCAAGAAATACAACAAAATAGGAATAAACATTATAAAATAAAATTACATGACAAATAATACCAAAAGAGAATATGAGAACAACCCAGATTTTATTATAGACAGGCCAACAAATAGAAAGAGTGTAACAAAGGATGTCTGCCCAAGAGCAGACCTAAATAGAAAATATAATTGACATGAGACAGCTTTGGAAAGATGCAAAAGAGCATCAAATAGTTGGAATTGTCAATTACCATAAAGGATAAAATCTTCAATCAATATATTATACTACAAATGCTGACATGTGGAACAGAAACCTGGGAACTGAACAAAAGCAGAAAAAGACTGCATAAAAAAATATCATCACATCATCAATGTGATGAGCCGTATATAATCATTTTAATCACAAATTTATTTATTGTTCGGAAATTAATGAAAATACATTTCAAGTAGGTAAATATAGTATACCTATTAAATTGTTACTAAACTTAATTTACGTCTTTTGGCTTGAAATGTCTTCATTAATTTAATAATAACTACACAGTGACAAATTTGTTTGATTAAAATTTGTACTTCAAATTGAAGTGCAAAAACATCTCGCATTAATTTGAAGTAAATTGAACAACAATTGAAGCAATATTTACTTCAAATTGATGCGAAACGAATTCCTATTTCAATCTTTTCTCTGTATACGATTATAATATAAAGCAATACGATATTTAGAAACTAATTCTTTTAGGATATCATACGCTCGAGGAGGTATAAAATTCAACACAATTAATTTACTGTATAACCTTAAATTTATACATATAACGTTAAGTTATACAAAATTTGTCCAATGAAAGGCAAATGCAGAGTACCCAATTACATTGAGTACATCAAAGTATCTCGCCTAAGTGCTTTCTTGTGTCTTGATTGCATGTTCCAATAAATTGAAACAATGTGTAATATTGATAAAAATAAAATAATTAGATTTTAATTCACATCTTTTGAGAACTACCTTTGGCGAAAGCATTGATTACATTAAGTTAAAAAAGAAGTTTATTATCTACAATAAACCAGGGTTCCCACTCTTCAAGAAAACCTGGAAGTAAGGGAATATATAAAATAATATTCAAACCCTATTTATAAATTTCTGTGTTCTATGACTCAACGAAATTTCACATACTGGTAACCTGTTCAATTGTGCTTGCATTGATATAAAACAAAGTTGCAGAATTTTGCTTTTAAGAATTCATTTTTAATTTAAAGCGCAGTCATCGGAGAGCGTTCAGTAGAAGCGATTTAAAGTACCGTTGGTATAGGGAATTCAATGTATTTGATGAACTAAAATGTTTTTTTGTTCACTTTCAAAGTGAATAAACTATAAATAAATCGCATAAATGCAAACTAGGTCTCCTATAGTCTTATTTTACAAAAAAACAAAAATTTAATTCACAGCTTTACCCGAAAATTTTTGTACTACTTCTTTTTCTTCTTCTTCTGTTGTTAGGGCTCGGCCCTGTTAATTAATCACGGCATTGCCTTCCTGGGATTCAGACGTCCAGCTGTCCTTCCATCTTTTAGGGGGTCTTCCGGGGGGTCTTCTGGTGTTAGGTCTTTGTTTCATTACCACTTTTGCAATTCTCGCATCATCCATCCTCTCTACATGGTCTCTCCAGAACCGTCTCCTCTCTCTGGCCCATCTGACAACATCCTTTATTCCGCACTTTTCTCGTGTTGCTTCGCTTCTCACTCTATCCCACAGCGTTACTCCCGTTATCGCTCTTAGTGTTCTCATTTCTGTTGATCTCATTGTCTGCTTTGTTCTTGATGTTGCGGCCCTGGTCTCTGCCGCGTATGTCAGTACCGGCCTTACACATGTTTTGTATATCCTTGTTTTACTTTCTATTGATATGTGTTTATTGCCCCATATGATGTTTCGTAGGCATCCCGAGATCCTGGCTGCTTTGAGTGCTTGTGTGCGTACCTCTGATATGGTGCTTCGGTCGTTTGTTATTTCCACACCAAGGTATGTGAATTTACTGACCTGCTCAATAAGTTCTTCGTCAACCATCAGTTTGCATCGTATTGGGTATTTTGAGATCACCATAGATTTAGTTTTTGGTGTCGATATCTGCATGTTGTACGTTTTTGATACACCATTGAGTCGGAATAGGAGTCGCTGTAGGTCGTCTTCATTTTCGGCCATTAAGACCACGTCATCTGCGTAAACTACTATTTGGATTCTGCTACCCCCCACTCCATAGCCAATGTGAGTGTCTTTGATACCTCTAATTATCTGTTCCATTATCAGGTTAAACAATGCTGGGCTCAAGCTGTCACCCTGTCTGATTCCAGTTGTTATTGGTACTTCATCTGTGAGGGTGCCTCCTACTTTTATTCTTGTTCTTGTGTTTGTGTTTAGTTCCTTTATTATGCTAACTATTTTTCTGTTGACTTTGTTATTGAGCAGTATTATTAATACATCGTCGAGTTTTACTTTGTCATATGCTTGTGTAAAATCAACAAAACAAAGGAACAGTGGCTTGTCATATTCAATTGCTCCCTCTACCAGTTGTCGAATTGTACACAGAAGTGTACTACTTCTGTGGATTGTTTCTGATATTACTAAAAAGCAACTTCTGATAGGTCATAGTTTTTAACCTTTTCATGCACACGAAAAATAATTTTTAGAGGCCTTTTCACGATTCGAGCACTCTATTGTTTTATGGAATGTACATACAAAGTTTTGAAAAGTTAGTTCAAGTCAATTTTAGTCTGGGAAAACCTGGAAAATTCAGTATGGATACTGTAAGTTAATTCTTTCCTTAATAAACTGAAATTTTACTTTTAATCAAGCTACAGAAAGAGTTAAAAATGTCACTCAAGTTTTGTTTTCTCTCTGGACAGAGTGAAAAACCACTCTAATTGGATGCTTATTATTTAAATCTTTATTTAAGAGTGATGGAATTGGGAAGGACTTGCCAGACTTTAGAACAATTGAAGGGCTTAGTGTGAAACAATGACAAGCCACAAATGAAAATTGTTGGCAATGTCAATTTAAAGTTTGTGCAAAATCTATAAAATGAACATTTGATTTTTTTTTCTTGCAATTTACTTTGATATTAGAGTGTCATCTGTAAGAATTTTATTAAACTATTTCTTGTGTTGCTTGTTATCATATGTACTTATTTTAGTAAGACAGTTCTCTTTTTTAGAACGATGTCCTATGTACTTTCAATCGTAATCGTCGTATATTTAGGTACGCCGCACAGTGTGGTGAAATGGGGTTTTTGTGGACAAACGGTTGTTGAGCCTTCAATTTTGGGGCAAAAAATCTGGAAGTTGTCTTACTATATCCTTAATCCTTAATATATATAAAAATGGATGTATGTATGTTCCCTATACTCCTAAACCGTTTGACCGATCGGAACCAAATTTGGCACAGTTATTATGTAGGTCCCTGCGCATGTTTTTGTATTAAAATAGTGCAAAAATTCGCAAAGGAAAGGAAAGTTGATTTTGAGTAGCTTGCCTTCCTTTAAGGAATCTCGATAATTATCGAGATTCCTTAAAGGAAGGCAAGCTACTCAAAATCAACTTAAAAACAATAATGAATGCTGTCAAACTGTCAACCGATCGACAATGCAAATACGCGTGCACGTGCTTTACGTTTCTATTTGACCAATCTTAACCAAATTTGGTGTAGAAGTTATTTACAACGCTACGAAAAACATAGGCTACTTTAGTACCTTGGAGTGAGGCCGAAGGCCGAACAACCACATCCGACACGGTCTAGATGGCTAAAGGCGGCCGGTAGGCCGACTGTGCCAGCTAGTCCTTAATAGAATAGAAGAAAACAATAATTTTTGTGTTTTCCCACAGAATATTGCATAAGCCACGATTCGAAATTCTAAAGTTCGTCATTTTAAAATAGTTTTCAATTGTTTTTAATATCTTTCTGTATCGTCCGTTCTGCTTATGTATTGTTTACATGGGCATTTGGGAAAAATTTATTGATTTGTTAATCCAATAATACCTTCGGTAAAAATTGGACAAGTCTCAGTAAAAACGCTCTTGTGTTCGCATCTGCAAGTATCTGCAGCTGAAATTTGGAGGGCAAGTACTAGAGATACCAATGATACCATAATCGGTATTTCTCATGTGGATTTCGGTGTGTCTCATGCGTTCTCACATAACTAAAAGTTTAAGAGAAGTTAACATTTAAAAAAATCGAGTTTTTAGGTCGAAATTAGGTCTACAAACCGTTAAAAATGTAATTCTTTGCTTTGTTTTGGCACTTGTGTGCTAGTAACGAGAAACAGAAATAATATTTCAACTTGAAAACTGAAAAAAATCAATGAATTTTCGTTTTTAAGCAAAGTTAAAGTACCTATGTATACGGTACATAATGTATATAAAAAAGGTTGATTTTGCCTTATTTTTTCGACACTTTCCAAACGCATTTTTTATGATTTTTATTGTGTTCCTGAATCCCTGGGATGTTCCTAGCAAGAAACTATTATTAAACTGACCAAATGAATTACTTTAAAAATCACCATTTGTCCGCCTCCACCACACTGTGCGCCGTTGACCTTTTTTTAGGTATTTACCGTGTTTCGCCGAAATGTACTTTTTATTACTTCCCTATAAGGAAGTATTGTAATCATGAAAAAATTCGATGTCGGTATTTTAACGGAAATATCCGTTTTGAGCATTTCTGAATCCGTTTTGACTACTTTCGCAATGATGTCTGTATGTATGTATGTGTGTATGTATGGATGTATGTAACGCAAAATGTCTGTAAGTTCTGTATCTCTGGAACGAATTGTTATATAGTAACAAAATTTCATATTTAACACTTTAATCAATATACAAAGGCACCATTTGATTTTGGAGGAAATCCTTAAACCGGAAGTAGCACTTTACTTGAAGGACGAAATGGTTTTTCTTCAATATCTCAGGAACGAATTGTTATATTGTAACCAAATTTCATATTTAACACTTTAATCAATATACGAAAGAACCATTTGATTTTGGAGGAAATCCCTAAACCGGAAATGGCATTTTACTTGAAGGACGAAATAGTTTTTCTTCAATATCTCAGGAACGAATTATTATATAGTAACCAAATTTCATATTTAATACTTTAATCGGTATACGAAAGCACCATTTGATTTTGGAGCAAATCCCTAAACCGGAAGTAGCACTTTACTTGAAGGACGAAATGGTTTTTCTTAAATATCTCAGGAACGAATTGTTATCTAATAACCAAATTTCATATTTAACACTTTAATCAGTATACTAAAGCACCCTGTGATTTTGGAGGAAATCCCTAAACCGGAAGTAGCACTTTACTTGAAGGACGAAATGGTTTTTCTTCAATATCTCAGGAACAAATTGTTATATAGTAACCAAATTTCATATTTAACACTTTAATCAGTATACTAAAGCACCATGTGATTTTGGAGGAAATCCCTAAACCGGAAGTAGCACTTTACTTGAAAGACGAAATAGTTTTTCTTCAATATCTCAGGAACAAATTGTTATATAGTAACCAAATTTCATATTTAATACTTTAATCGGTATACGAAAGCACCATTTGATTTTGGAGCAAATCCCTAAACCGGAAGTAGCACTTTACTTGAAGGACGAAATGGTTTTTCTTAAATATCTCAGGAACGAATTGTTATCTAGTAACCAAATTTCATATTTAACACTTTAATCAGTATACTAAAGCACCATGTGATTTTGGAGGAAATCCCTAAACCGGAAGTAGCATTTTACTTGAAGGACGAAATGGTTTTTCTTCAATATCTCAGGAACAAATTGTTATATAGTAACCAAATTTCATATTTAACACTTTAATCAGTATACTAAAGCACCATGTGATTTTGGAGGAAATCCCTAAACCGGAAGTAGCACTTTACTTGAAAGACGAAATAGTTTTTCTTCAATATCTCAGTAACAAATTGTTATATAGTAACCAAATTTCATATTTAACACTTTAATCAATATACGAAAGAACCGTTTCATTTTGGAGGAAATCCCTAAACCGGAAATGGCACTTTACTTGAAGGACGAAATAGTTTTTCTTCAATATCTCAGGAACGAATTGTTATATAGTAACCAAATTTCATATTTAACACTTTAATCGGTATACGAAAGCACCATTTGATTTTGGAGCAAATCCCTAAACCGGAAGTAGCACTTTACTTGAAGGACGAAATGGTTTTTCTTAAATATATTATGATAAATATTTTATTGATGAATTTTTATTTTTTAATCAAAATTAAAGCAAATAAAATTTAATTATTTAATTAAATAATAAAATAAAATTTAAATAATATTTCTGCGAATCTTTAGATGAACGATGAAGGAATGATTCCTTATAGGGAAGTCATGTGCTGGCCACATCAGATTTTTTTTCATAAAAATAATATGGTCACCATAACCATAGTAGACCTCAAAAATGAACAAAACCCATTTTTTTAATGTGTGGCTTGTCATTGTTTCACACTAAGCCCTTCAATTATTGTAAGAAGTGTATAATGAAGTAGAGACCACAAAAAAGGTGGATAATTGACATAAAACAACACAAGAGTGATGAAAATACAGGAAGAATTACTTACTTAAGCTAAATCCATCCTTAACATGTATGGCAACAATCGGTATTAACACTAAAACCATTAAATTTACAATATGAGCTATCATCCCTGGACCGCTTGGAATAATATCCTGCAAAATTAATAAAATATTTATTGGGCACAAGAGGCACAAAAGAAACTTACAGCAGCTAATCCTTTCTCGGTTAATAAACATAACACCACTGGGATAAATGAATCTAAAATTTATATCAATGTTAAAAATGTGTTCATTAAAACTACCATTTAAACTCACAAATTAACAGTATTAAAGAAGGATGTGCTGTTCCACAATCATCTTGGCCAGTGAGTACATAAATCCATTGTACCGGATCAACTCTAATACCATATCTAAAAATATTTGGCTATAAAGACAGAAAGTTATTAAATAATTAGCTAACTTTATAAAATTCTCTAATAGCAAACGAACGCCTCCCATCGACAACAGCAAAAAACCCCAATTTACAAATCCAGTAAAGTTGTCGAAACCCGATGTCCAAGAAAATAAAGAATCCCTTGGTTTGTGACATCTAAAAAAAAAATAATTATAAATAGATGTACTTAATGGTTTTTAAAAAAAATGTAAGTGTATATAAATTACATTATTATATTACGGTAATTACATATTAATGGTACGTACCATTTTTAAGCGATACAGAATAATCGAACAATGATTTGAAAATAAAACTGAAATAATTTAAAATCACGTTTAATTAAATTTGATGAATCTTGGGTCAAAAAGTTGATGACCTTATCAGCAAAAATTACATTTTAATCAGTCAAGTTTTAAGATTTTGGCAAGAAATTATAATACCGGTCTTCATAATTTTGTTTCTTCGTTGGTAATTAGAAGATAATAAAAATGCAAATTTAAAAAATAACTTACGGTTTATCTGGCTGATTTCTTCTAACTTTTAATTCTTCTGCTGTAATTTCTTCTGCTCTTGTAACACTTTGAGTTCGGCGAAGCCGGATACCATCGTGATCGCTAGACATTGTATCAACAAGTAAAATAAAACTTATTTATCGGTTATCAACAACTACTGATAAGAGCATAACGGTGTAACAAAACTGCGAATTTTTATTTTATAATAATTCTATTTAAAATTGATTGGTTGTGAACAGTCACATTTTTTGTACAGCATGTTTCAAGGTAAACATAAAACTAAAACCTGTTCACACTGCTGCCACAGGAATGTATTAAACAGAGATGGAGCTGTTTATTGTAACAATATTTCGGTCAAAAAGTTAATTTATGTATAATAAAAAAGCGTTATCTTCGGGTTTAAAGATAATTTAATAACAAAAATAAATAATTAAAGTCAATTGTGCGATTGAATCATTGTATTATTTATAAACGCTAGCGTAAAACGAATATAATGGCATCGATAGTTCAAACTTGGTTCAAACTACATTTACATGATAATGACAAAGTCTAGTAGTAAAATTTAAATAGTTTATTGAAATTACTTTAGTAAATCGTAGGGCTTCAATCTTAATAGTCGATTTTGCTATTTTGTATTAAGCTGGATTTTTTACCAAAAAATTTTTTTTTTTTAAATTTCCAAAAATGATTACAGGTTAGTCCAGAAACATTTCAGGAAGTCCGCAAAGAGTTCCAAAATGGGTTATACTATTGTTTGGGCAATAACGAATAATATTTTGAAAATGTAAAATCTAGTAGAAATTTTTTTTTGTTTCGTTCTTTCAATTTTAAGCTCTAATCAGTGCCGGAACTAGGTAAGTGCAACAAATGCTCTGGCACAAGGATCAGGACGAAGGGAGGCCTGAAATGGAATAGTCATAAAAAAACTCCAATTTTGTAACTTACCGTTAGGGTAAAATATCTGTAAAGCCAATAAATACCATTTTAGATGGTATTCAAATGATTGACAACTAAATGCCAGAAACCATAACTTACTGTCTATTCTGAAGGTCTATGTTTAATTTTACACTTCCGTTATAAAAATATAAATCAATTCTTTTTTTATAACCTAAACAATGTTGTCATTTGGCTGTGATTTTTAAGTTCAATGTGTTGGACCTTGAAAATTCTCGAAAAATCGCCTGCGGCACTTTTCCCCCAGAAAAACTTAAGGAGCACAAAAATAAGACCTTGCACAGCGTACAAGAAAGCTAGTTACGATACTGCCTCTAATTCATAAACGGATCCACTAAATCCAATTTTTTGAATGTGAATAAACGATGATTTTTCCATTCTCAAAATGGTATCGCAAGGTATAGTCCAGGCAAGGAAGGTTTTTAGTTTGCAAAAAATCCAGGCAAGCTGAATTTTGACAGAGATGTACATTGGAGTATTCTAATGAACCCCCCAAAAGTCCCATAAAATCCCAAGCCGGCGTTCCCTCAAATGAGGATTTTAGCCCCCTAAGTGCGGTGTTTCGCCTATAGCTCACGTATTTTTACTTTTACGAAAAATTACCATTAAGCAAAGTTGAAGAACATAAAATTCTCTATAACTTGTGACGCTGCTGTAGGTAGTACTACAATTAGGGGTGCGCGATTATGAAATTTCATAATCGATTATCGATTATAAGAAATAATCGATTATTTTCGATTAATCGATTATTCATAATCGATTATGAGTTCATAATCGATTATGAACTCATAACTCGATTATGAGTAGGGGTGCGCATGCGCATATAATCGATTAATCGATCACCGTAATTCGAATAATCGATTATTTCGGTCGTTCTAATTGCTGTTGGGGTTGGGATTACGTTTAAGTTTAAAAAGTTGTATTTATTAATACAAGATATTATGCTTTATATAGAATAAACCTGTGACCAATAAAAATTAAAGTATTCTATAATCGATTATTTTCCACAATCGATTATTTTCAAAATCGATTATTTTCATAATCGATTATTTCCACAATCGATTATTTTCACAATCGATTATTATAAATTATCATAATCGATTATGAAATAATCGATTATTCGAATTACGGTAATCGATTAATCGATAATAGGCAAATTAAACTTTGTTTAATGGTAATTTTTCGTAAAAGTAAAATACGTGAGCTATAGGCGAAAACCGCACCTAGGGGGCTAAAATCCTCATTTGGGGGAACGCCGGCTCGGGATTTTTATGAGACATTTTGGGGGGTTTATTAGAACACTTCAATATACTGTGGTGTTCTAAAAAATATAACGCCCGCCGGGCGAACAATTTAATGATGTGGAGTTTCTATCCTCCAAAATTTCACAAAGGAAAATTAAACACCGTTACTTTTTAATAACTTTCAATTTAATTTTCAACTTTTCTCCAAAATACAAATTTTAGTCGCTAGCCGCAACGCGCGGACACGACTCGACTGACTCGACTGACCGCCACATTTTTCTAATCTCTGACAACACTTGAACGCAAAATTTTATCTTCGTTCAACTCGTGAACGCAAATTTAAATGTTTTCGTTAATCTTAATAAATACAAAAATATCAAATATAAAATATACCCGGGGAAGGCAAATAACAGGTCAACTTCCCCTTTCGATTGAGGAAAGATTAGGCAACACAATCTTTGCGAAATACAACAAATATTCAAATTTGAATTGAATGGCAAATATATGGGTTTTATCAAGACGAGTGAATCAAATTCATAATAACCAAAATCAAAATTTATAACCGAAATCAAATTAAAACATTTTTCTACTCTAGATTACAATAAATTAAATTAAAATAAAATTTCCCCCTTAAATGAAATATCCACCTTTGACCAAATTTTCAAATAATAAAAAATCTTTCTTTCCACTCACAAACATTCACATTATTTTTTTTAACTTTTCTCGAAATGAAGTCCACGTCCTTCTCCCTACAATCGGCATATCCGTCTTCCATTTCCATCTCACACTCTTCCACGAGATGATTCCTGTTAAAGGCCTCCACATTTTATTTCCAAGCTTCTTTTTGACCACCACTAACGGATTCAAATAGGCAGTTGCGTCTTCTTCAACAATGTTGTCTTGTATTATTTTCGTTAGCTCGTTCGATACTTGAATTTTATATGCTAATTCTACATTGTTACAATTTTTCATACTAATCGTTCGTTCCTTTTTATTGCCATCTTCCACATCCTGGTCTCCTTCAACCGTAATCTTATTAATAATTATTTGACCTTCCTCATTAACATCTAACATTTCTTCTTGGTCTATCCATTCCATCTTCTCCCCCTGGATATGAATTTTTCGGTTCGGAACGTCTACTTCAATTTCAGAATAACCCTTGTTGGCTCCTCGCATTATTTCCTCTACGTCTTCTCCCAACTCTTTAATTTTTGTATCAGTATTTGCCTTAACATCCTGTACGCCCATGTCTAGTATTTCCTTCATGATAGCTTTTTTTTGTATATCACGGAGAGCTGCGCCAATATTTTTCAACTTCCCTTGGAACTCAATCTGGGATCTATTTATCTGTTTCATGTTATTTTGCATTTCTTGGTTCGATACATCTATTTTATTATTTATTGTTTCCATTGTTTTATTCATTGTGTCTGTTGTTTTATTCATTGTGTCTATTGATTTTGTTAATAATTTCCACATTTCTTGCTATCCAACTTGAGGATTTATTGTGCTGTGAAATTTATTAGCACCATGAAAGGAATCTTCATTCACATTCATTTTTTCCAGGGTACTTTCCCCTAAAGTTTCAGCCTTTACATCCATCTTAGCAAAACGAAAACTCCAATCTCAGGGGTAAAGTAAGTTCAATTTCCAATTGCACCCCACGCTAATTGGTAAAGCCAATAGCCACACGTTGGGCGATCCAATTTAAGATGTGGTGTTCTAAACAATGTAACACCCGCCGGGCGAACAATTTAAATGTGTGGAGTTTCTTCTCTCCAAAATTTCACAAAATGAAAATCAAACACCATTACGTTTTAATAATTTACAATTTATTTTCAACTTTTCAAAATACAAAAATTTCACCTTCTGGTCGCTACGCGCGAACCCGACTGACTGACCGCCACATTTTGTACTCTAATCTCTATCGACACTTGTACGCAAAATTAAAAATGTTTTCGTACATTCAATAATGCAAATCAAATCAAATAAAATATCAAACATCAAACACAAATATCAAATAAAAATTATACCCGGGGAAGGAAAATACAGGTCAATACATACATATTTGCTAAATTTCAGCTTGCCCGGATCTGTAAGCTCTAACCAAAATTTCGGTTTCGTTACTTGGAGGATACTATAACTTGGGCAAATTTTGAAAAAATCTATTTTTCTCTTCATTTTCCAACCTTGGCCACAATTTCAGTTATTTTTTTATTCAAAGCATTTCCCGTGCCCGAAAACATTTCTCTCCCTGCAACGAATCAATATTGTGCCATTTTAAGGGTGGGTCGTGTTTTCGGTCAATAATTTAAGTACTAGTGTGCCAAGGAAAAATATGAAAAAAAAACTGTTTTATAGAGAATTTTATGCTCTTCAATTATGGTCTGATCATAATTTTTCATACAAGCATAAATAAGCGAGTTATCGGCAAAAAATCGCGTTGGGGGAGCCAAAACCCCCGATTGTGGGGGACGCCGGCGTGGGATTTTATGGGACGTTTGGGGGCTCAGTAGAACACTTCAATGTACATCTCTGCCAAAATTCAGCTTGCCCGGATTTTTTGCAAGCTTGAGCCAATTTTTCGGCTTCGTTGCCTGGGTTGCTATTTAAAATTTTTAACAGTTTAGTCCATTCGCGATCTCTTGCAAGATTTGATCCTACAAAACAGTAAGTACATCGAAAAGATACGACCCACGGGACGTAGTTTTGGGATACATTCAGAGATAACCACTATATTTCATAATTTATTTATAATTGATTAGTAATTACATAATTAGGTAGAATACATCATAAACTTCTGCTTGATAATGGGTTTCCATTTCATAAATTAATAGGTAATATTCGTGTCAACATAAGATTATATTCCATTATAGACAAAAATTATTGTTTATAAATAGAGTATAATGAATTAATTTTTATTGCATAACTTTTGCATAACGTATAGTACAATAAATTATAAATTATCAGAAAAACACTGGTAGAACATCATCAAAACGATTATTTTCTGAATAGTACCTGATCATTTGAACAATTTACAATTTTATTTACGCATATTTATGAAGTCGTCCCTGAATAATAAACATAATTATATAGGGATGATCATTATTAAATGCATGTATTATCAACCTAAGTAATTCCATTAATACAATTTCAATGCTAAATGTGAAAACAAATTCAACAATAATATTAATAACCAATACAAAAAAGGACATAAAGTACGTAGGCGCTGTGGTTGAACGAAACGTCACATTAGGCTAACACAACCTCTGTAAAAACAACGAAAGCTTAACAGATGATAAAATATCACCACCTGCACTTACGACATTCCAGCTTACACAGAAAGAACTAGACGACGATCTAAGGGGACTGGGCTACCGCATAGTAGCAAAAAATTACGCAGTAGCTCGATCCCAGGCCCCACACAAGAGAGGATAGGAGATATTATCGCCGTCCTGTTTCTATCTCACGATACCATCACGTAGGAGAGTGAGACGGTCGAGAAAGCCTTCCAGCCGTAATCGGAAAAGCCCCCGGACCCGACTGCGTCCCGTCAGATATAATTAAAATAGTCGCAGAAGAACAGCCACACTCATACGATGCCAGGGACGCATTTAATTCGGCGAGTAGCGGCATTGGAGGCGATCAAGGTGGCTCCATACCTGGTTTCGATCGTTAAAAGCTAAATAATAGAGGAAGAAATGCACAGTGACCGAATCGATATCACCAGTGGCGTTCCACAGGGGTCGGTCCTGGGGCCGCTACTGTAGAATCTGATGTACGATGGCGTGCTTGAGATGCAGCTGCCAGAAGGGGTCGAACTTGTTGGCTTCGCCGACGACATTTACATGCTCGCGTCGGAGGCGACGATAGAACAACTTACCAGCGCGGTTAACCACGCAATCGCCATGATCCTTGCGTGGACTGGCAACAAAGGCCTGCAGCAGGTTCCAATGAGCGGCAGGCAAAAGACTGCCGAGGTTACGTTCATAACGAGCAGTTGCATCATAAAGCTCAAAATCGAATCTAAAATACTGGGCGTTGTCATCGACAAGAAGATGTGCTTCGGGCCGCACCTTGCAGCGGTGGTGGCTAAAGCAGATATATGTTGCACGGCATTGTCAAGGATGATGCCGAACCTGGATGTCAGTGGTACATTCAATCATACTGTACGGCGCTGCCGTTTGGGTTCAAACGGTCCGGATCCAAAAGTACCGGCGGATGATTTCAATCGAATAGTGTAGTAATATTAACGAAGTAAAATTTTACTACAACAGTAACAATTAGTAATAGTTACAAAACTTTCATTAATACAACGAATTTGAGTTTAACGAACGTCATTCGTAAATATTACGACCTACTTTAGTAAATTTTGAGTTGTAATATTAACGAATAGAGTGTAGTAATATTAACGAAGTAAAATTTTACTACAACAGTCACAATTAGTAATAGTTACAAAACTTTCATTAATACAACGAATTTGACTTTAACGAACGTCATTCGTAAATATTACGACGTACTTTTTTTTCAGTGAAAGAGTACAGAGACGAGCCGCACTGAGAGTATGCAGCGTGTACATCACGGTATCGGAGAGTCCTGTACTGGTTCTGGCTGGACTCCCGCCAATAGACCTTATGGCGGACGAAAGAGCCGCCAACTACATCGAGAGCGACAAACAGGCCAAAACAGCACACATAGAAAGGCTCCTGGAAGAGTGGTAAGAGAGATGGGAGGCCTCCTAAACCAGTCAATGGACCAGTGCACTCATCCCCAATTTAGAGCTCTGGCTAAAATGAGACCATGGAGAGATGAACTTCCACCTTACACAGGTGATGTCCTGACATAGTTGCTTCAACAAATATCTTCATAAAATTGGGAAGTCACTTAGAACCTCATGTTACTACTGTGAAAATGAGGACGACGCCCAGCACACCGTGTTTGTATGCCGAAAGTGGGGAAGTATAAACAGATTACAGGAAAACAGAAAAGATAGGCAACCAGATAACCAACAACTAACGCGTTAAATCTCGATGGCGGAGAAAATAATGTCGAAAGACGAATGTCGCGCCCTAGGGAAGGGGGTTTTAGTGGGTAAGAATCCCACACTACCACCAAAACCATCTGGGTAGTGTATTTTGAAGATTTCCCCCTCCCCAACTTTTACACAGGTTTTTTTGTATGATCCGTTTCGTTGTCAACAAAAGTTAGCTCAACTGGCATATCTGGTCCTCTTATGGGGTGACAACGAAACCAGTCATACGATAGGAATAATGCGAACTATGTTTTTGATGAATTACATGTTTAAGCTTTTATGCAATAGTATGTATTGAAAATATGTAATCTTACATTACATAATCTACTGGAATATACAAAAAACGTATAATATACAGAACATAAACTTTCTGGTTGGAAGTAACGTCTCAGAATTATGTCGTTCAAAAAGACGGGTACTTAACGGCGCAGGATGACAAAAATACATGTCTTGTTAGAGGTATTGCTGAGAACTCAGATTACACTTCTTCTGAGATTCCCGATATAGAATCAAGTCTCACCGAAATAGACGATGAAGAACAGAATCCAGATGAATTTCATATCACTGTGGAAACCGAAAATGATGAACATCAAAACCTGAAGATGCACCAAAAAGAGGTAGGAAAAAACCTGAAAAACAACAATAGCACAGAAATGAAATTAAAAACTAAGATTTACTGGTAAAAAATAGAAGGGGTATGAAAGAAGTAAAAATGATAAAATTACTGAAGGAAGAAGCGACGAATGACAGAACCTTGAAAAATCCGTATCGAGGAGATCAGGCTTTCTATTTTTAACAAATTCTGGAACAATATGGGATCGTGAGAGGAAAGAAAGTATATGTTTTGGGTAACGTGGAATATGTTAACGTATGAAATGCCAGAAATGCTTTTGGAAAAATGAGAAATCTTTTATCTAATCGTGATTTTAACATCGAACTACGAAAACGCATTTTGAAATGTTATGTTTTCTCCGTATTGTTGTATGATTCTGAAGCATGGACTCTCACTGAAGACACATGCAAGAGAATTGACGCATATGAAATGTGGACATTCCGAAGAATAATGCGTATTTCATGGATGGATGGAATCACAAACCGGGAGGTATTATGTAGAATAGGAACGACATTATAAATAATGCATACAATAAAATAAAAAAATTAGAATATCTGGGACATGTGATGCGAAACGAAAAATGTAGACTCCTTCAGGTGATAATCCAAGGCGAAATTAATGGAAGAAGAGGTCTCGATCGCTGCAGAATCTTGTGGTTGAAAAACCTCAGAAAATTGTATGGGAAGAGCGCAAGATCCCTACTTCGCGCTGCTGTGTCGAAGGCCCAGATAGGTAAGTTGATCGCCAACCTCCGATAGGGCAAGGCACATGAAGAAGAAAATTAGAACAAACCTTCTTAGAGAAAGGCCATGCACAAATGGAGTGGGATAGTCTGCATGTATTGACTGAAAGAAAATTTTAAAAAACCAATTTATACTTTTACCAAATGATTACATAAATCTTTGATGGTTTAATTTGTTCATTAAACAACTTAAGTCAAAAATTGCCGTTTCTGGGTTATTGTAGTAATTATACAATTCCATTTTTTCCCCTCTTTCTAATGGCATAAAGAACTTATATCAAATCACAAAAATAAGAGTGCGAGAGAGTGAAAATATAATAAACTTTGTTCGAAATTTATCTTTTTTAAGCCGTAAAAACAACTTAATTTGCTTCTACTGTAAACTTGTGTTTTTTGACTTAAGTTCTTTATACCAAACATCAATGAAATATTGCAAGACAAACAAGGACCAACCTTTTCCATTAGACAGCCTCTACGTAACTAATCAATATTTTAAAAATTATTCCAAACAGGAAACGTGGAGCCTCAAATTCAGCAGAAATTCTGGGTTCGAATCATGAACTTCACAAAATTTCTTAGCTCAGCTCTCCGGTGAACATCGGCTCGCTGTGGATCAGCCTTACCAAAAAAACTCTTACCAACTGAAAAACGAACAAATAAGCTAATAACCTAAATATTGATGCACCTAATAACAGAGATAAAAAAATTGTCGAACCATGTCACGTGTGGTTTGTGGTTTCATAGTTATTGTAAAGGTGCCAATCCACAATGAGAATATCTCATGAAATTTTTGTCTCATGAAATAAAAATGTCATAAAAAATGTAATTTCGTTGTGGAAACAGACCTAGTATACGTGATATACTAGAGATACTCTCGTGAAACAATGAATCTCAGAACCTTTAAGGTGCCAATCCACAATGAGAATATCTCATGAAATTTTTGTCTCATGAAATAAAAATGTCATGAAAAATGTAATTTCATTGTGGAAACAGACCTGAGATACGTGATATACTAGAGATACTCTCGTGAAACAATGAATCTCAGGTCTGTTTCCACAATGAAATTACATTTTTCATGACATTTTTATTTCATGAGACAAAAATTTCATGAGATATTCTCATTGTGGATTGGCACCTTAAGAAATGCAACAACGCTCTAATAATATGCTATTTTTGTTGTTTCTCAATATAGTTTGTGCAAAAAGCTTTTTAATTTTAAAACTTGTTAAAAGTGACATTTCGCAGGACAACTGAAATGCTTTTATGTATCGAAACGAAGATTTTACATTTTTAATTAAGATACCGCTGTGATTACTGATCAATTTGCTAAAAACAGACAGACTTGATCAAATATACCATCAATACCTACCATTAATATCTATAGATATACACTACTGTGCAAAAGTCTGCGGCCACTTAATTAATTTGCATAAATTTCTTATAGAACATTTAATAAATGAAATAAAAAGTCAAATACGAATTAATTTTTTTGAAGCTATGCTTCTTATCGCACGGGTATTGCACGTGTATTTTGCACGGGTATCGCACGGGCAGTTAACTGAAAAAAATCGTTCGTCACACAAAATCGTCACACAAAATCGTCACGGAAATATGTAACGCAAATTCGTCACACAAATTTCGACCGCGACTTTCAAATTTCAAACTTCCCTTCAAACACCATAACTCCGGAACCGAGAGGGCTAGGACCCTGGGAATGGTGGCTATGGATAGGGGGCGGAAAACCCCCCCCCCTCCTCTTTTCGTGGGTCGGCAAAAAACGTCAAAAAAATTTTCAAAATTTTTATTTTTCAAAAATTTGGAGCTAGTTTTAGTTTTTTCACAAAATTAAAAAATTCCCGCCCCCCCCCTTTCTCCCTTTTCGTGGGTCGGAAAAAAACGTCGAAAAAATTTTCCCGTATTCTTATAAGCAAATTGGAGGCCGAAGGCCGACCCGTATTCTTAAATGCCAGTGGGAGGCCGAAGGCCGACCCGACCCGTGGTCTCTAAATCAAGTGGGAGGCCGAACGCCGAGCAGTATTCTTATAAGCACGTTGGAGGCCGAAGGCCGACCCATATTCATAAATGCCAGTGGGAGGCCGACCCGACCCGTGTTCTCTAAAGCCAGTGGGAGGCAACCGCCCCCGACCCCACGCCGCCCCCGCCGCCTCCAACCGGTTTTAAGGGAAAATAGTTTTTGACCAAACTAAAAAAATTAAAACATTTTTTTTTAAATTAAAACCCCCCTCCCCTTTTCGTGGGTCGGCAAAAAACGTCAAAAAAATTTTCAAAATTTTTATTTTTCAAAAATTTTGAAGCTAGTTTTAGTTTTTTGATAAAACTAACAAAATTTAAAAATGCCCCCCCATTCTCCCTTTTCGTGGGTCGGCAAAAAACGTCGAAAAAATTATAAGAAATTCTTATAAGCAAGTTGGATGCCGAGGGCCGACCCGTATTCTTAAATGCCAGTGGGAGGCCGAAGGCCGACCCGACCCGTGTTCTCTAAAGCAAGTGGGAGGCCGAAGGCCGACCCGTATTCTTATAAGCACGTTGGAGGCCGAAGGCCGGCCCGTATTCTTAAATGCCAGTGGGAGGCCGAAGGCCGACCCGTGTTCTTGAAAGGCAAGTGGGACGCCGACCCGTAGTTTTATAAGCAAGTTGGAGGCCGACCCGACCCGACCCGTGTTCTCAAAAGCAAGTGGGAGCAAGCATAACTCCGGTACCGAGAGTGCTAGGACCCTGGGAATGGTGGCTATGGATAGGGGGCGGAGGTGGCAACCACCCCCCCGACCCCACGCCGCCCCCGCCGCCTCAACCTCCAACCGGTTTTTAGGGAAAATAGTTTTTTGACAAAACTAAAAAAATTTAAAAAAAAACCTTTTCGTGGGTCGGCAAAAAACGTCGAAAAAATTTTAAAAATTTTTCACAAAAAGGCCGAAGGCCGAACAACTGTGGCCTTTACGGATCTAGTATGGTCCTCCCCCTGTGAGACCGAAGGCCGAACAACAACTGGCAATCACGGACTAGCAGTCCAGACAGCTGAAGGCATATAAATATAATCTATTATGGTCCGCCCTGTGAGGCCGATGGCCGAACAACTATGGCCTTCACGGATTTATTATGGTCCGCCCTGTGAAGCCGAAGGCCGAACTACTATGGCCTGCACGGATCTATTATGGTCTTCCCCCTGTGAGGCCGAAGGTCAAACAACTATGGCCTTCACGGATCTATTATGGTTCGCCCTGTGAGGCAGAAGGCCGAACAACTATGTCGTTCAAGGATCTATTATGGTTTGCTCTGTGCGTAAGAAGCATAGCTTCTGTGGACGGTCCGACGACCGCTCTCATTTTTCAGGATTTATAAAAACTGTTTAAAAAGTTGTTTAAAAACTGTCTTTTAAGCAAATTTTGAATAATTTAAAATTTAAATAAAACGCACAAACTAAATACGCACAGAAGGCAAAATAACGTTTTCAAGACGAAAAACTAAATCAAACTGAAAGAATATTTAACAAATGTTTAGGAAATATAAAATTCACACCAAAATATGAACCGAATTATGGTTATACAAACCATCTGTTTCATTTATTACCAAAGTGCCATTTTGAGATCAAGGAGCCGACAGTCGTAAAATTTATGTTTCTTTTAAATTTTTTGTAACAACTGTGCTCAAAGCAATTTAAAATTCTTACTACATTTGTACAAATACCTATTTCATTATTTTAATCTGTAAAATGGAGATTAATTAATTATAAATAGCAATTAATGAAGTGGCCGCAGACTTTTGCACATAGCAATTTGCATAGTGTGTGCGCGTCTCTCTTATCAGTTGCACCGATATCGGTACGAAAAATTGTATGGTGTATTTGGCACTTTATATCACCAACTTTAAAGGTGTATTCAGAATAATATACGAGTACAGAGTGCAATGTATTTAAATAAAAATACATTCAACGTGGGAGCGTTGCGTTCAGCTGAATTATTATGAATCTTTTATGAATATGTTTGTAAGCCAAGCAGAATGACGGATTCGAGCTAGCCATACATAAGAAATACTTTCGATAATTTTAAATTTAGAAAAACTCTCGTAGTGAACCGGTCCATTTTTAAAATTTTTCTAATCGTCATTCTTCTTACTATACAAAAAGCTATCCGCATATTGAATAAGATAATTATAAAGCTCTTAATAGGCCTGGAGCCGAACAGGCAATTTTCCGTTGCGCAACTTGCTTGCAATAATTTGATCAGTCAGTGGCATAACCGCGCTGACATACGCAATTAAACAATCGGCTGATGAGATGTGCGCATATCATCACTATCAGCTTAAATGTTATTTTTCAAACATGTCTAGTCCACTATGGGACTTGAGACCTTCTCTCCATCAAGGGGTCATACTCTACCACGCTGCGCTGGCCAAGTGCAGATTGATAGAGCAGCACCGACAAGCAACACTTTTAGATTGGTCATTGGTCATATTTAACATCATTACAAGAATCGAATATTATCCCATGCAATGGAAGGTAGCCCGCTCACCATGGGAAAAGCAACGTGCCCGCCCATTTTCTAAAACAATCGTCAATTATCACAAAATGATGATGCAAAATATCTTGGAATATACCTGGACACACGACTCACGTGGGTAATGCATATTATTATCAAAAGGAAACAACTGGGCTGGAAGCTGACCGAGATGTATTGACTGATGGAACGAAAATCTCGACTCTTACTGGAAAATAAGCTACTGCTTTATAAATCTATTCTCAAACCGATCTGGTTCTACGGAATCCAACATTGGGGTTCAACTTCCATCTCCAATATTGAAATCCTTCAAAGGTCCTAAGAGTGATTGTCGATGCTCCGTGGTATGTACCTACCCAATACAATAATACAACGCGATCTTCAAATGATTTCGGTGTAAGAATAAATAAAAAAGTGCAATTTAACTTACTTCGACAGGCTTGGTGTGCTCACCCTAATACCCTAGCAGTGAACCTAACAACCGACTGCAAAGTGGGTAGACTGAAACGGTTCAGACCTTCCGATCTGGTTTTGAGATTCAAAACGTACCTACCTAATCAAACTCAAAAAGAACTCTTTACTTTCCCAACTGTTCAGTTTTGTCATGACATAACAGATCAAACTAGATTGAATTTAATGACAGATCATTGAAACTAATAAGTTGAAGTTTAAGGGTGTGAATTACTGGATTCAATCTTACATCTCCACTATTCATCGTCATCTAATTTGCTTATTGTTTGTATATAACAGATTGTAAATATTAATTGAAGTGATTAAAAAAGAAACTTCTTCATTAATGTTCCTATGGCTATGGATAAATAAGAATTTTTTCACACACGATTGTTTTAAATTTTGTAACAATTTCAGAATAAAAAGAAATACTAATTTTGTTTTACAACTTATTGAGATCTTCAAGAACAAAATGTTATAAGAGATAAACGTTACTAATTATTTAATATAATTAAAATATAAATATTATTACAAATTAAATTTGATCGGTTAATCAGTAAATTCCAGTGTCAAATTTTACATCAGTCCGGCTCCGATTGCTTCTACACCTTGAATGGTTCATTAAACTCCCTTTTTCATAAAATGAGCTATGTTTTCTTTTGCCTTCGTTTTACATGACCCATAAAGGATTTCCTTAAGAAAATTCGTGTAGTATGGATTTCATAAAATGCCACCAAGGAGGATTTACAGTCAACGTTCATTTAAAAATTAGCTCTCCATTCTGGTGTATGTACTATGTAGTACACCAAAGTAATCTGCAACTCATCCAAACCTGAGTTCATCAGTACGAATATTTTTTCATCAATGGTAGATATAAATAAGTTCATATTTATTCTGCTTATACTTTATCGGTCATACTTTTCTTGGGGTCGAGTAACCTATTGTTGACCACTCCAAATAAATTGAAAATTTCCTATTGCAAAGAGGAAGGTTTATATAGTATACTGATATAATTTTCATAAGCGATGATATAATCAAAATTTTGAGTAAATCGAATTTGAAGTTTGCAAATTTACATGTAAAATTTAACGAGATTCCGCGCGTCGCTCATTCTGTTGACAGTCCGTGCAGTTTTAATGACCATAACACTTAAAGAGTATTTCGCACCGGCAGATGCAGATAGTCTCTCGTACATGTAAACATCGATTATTGTTTGTTTTTACGCGATTTTTTGGGGGTGAAACGTAATAGTTTACTGCTCCATTTTTTTGTTTTTTTTGTCGTGGCTTAAACATGCATTTTACATGCAAAATTATGCTATTTTCAAATTGATTTTTCTCGAAATTTTATGTACCTATACTTTCGCAAGTGAAATTTTTACAGTATACTCTATAAACCTTCCTCTTTGCTATAGGAAATTTTCAATTTTCTTGGGGTGGTCAACAATAGGGAACCGTCCCCTTTTCTTGTTCTGGAATATCCCATTCCAACCAAGTACTTGACCCAGGCCAGACGGTTTTTCCACATTATATCACTCTTCAGTACTAAATCACACTTAAAATTATTTTGAGTCATTTAGCCTCTAAGTAATTATTCCCATATCTGCTTCAACAGTTATAATAATTCTATACTTCAACTTATAACAAATCACAAGCACACTTAATTTCTGTATTTTCAAGACTTGTTTTATCGCATGCTTCTACTTGACTTTGACCACTATTTTAGTTAATAGATTTAGATATTATTCAGAATCTGGTATAAAGTTAAACCAAGAGGACAATCTTCTAAGCAACTTTTAAGGGGCCATTTTGTCTTCAAACTGTTTATCTGTAATTATTAAAAGTAATTAAAAACTTATTTATATTTCAAACGCGTTTCAGCTGTAATTCTTAATTTAATCATGGAAAAATAAGTTTACTTTATTTAGTAAGAAAACAATAGTTCTAAAAATCCCTCTTTTTTAATAAAAATGAAAATTTGTTTAATTTATATTATAATTACTATTTGAGCTTTAGTTAAAATTATGGAAACACTAAAAATATTCAAAAATGTACAGCAATTTATAATTAAAAGAAAAGTAAAAATGCCAATAATTTTAATGCTAGAAAGCGTCTTAAAAACTTTAAAAAAATGTTCTGAAAACTAAATAATTGTCCTAACACAAAAAATTAAAAATGTTTATATTAATCAGTAAATCAGGATTGAAGATAAGTTCAAATCTGTGATGTGTGAAGAAAGATGCTCTCCACATCAAAATCTGGCTCCTGCACATGATAACTGGCAAGTAAAACCAAAACATTTTAAAAATCTATGAAATTATATTTTCTAAAAATTTATTCAATAAAATTTACATACAATAATATAAATATTCCTATTAATTTAAAGTATGAAGAGATTTTTACAATAATAATGATGAAAAATAAATAAATCTGTTGACAAAACCACTAATAAATAATGATATCACAAACAAAATTTAACAGCATGTAATTTACATTACATAAATAGTTGGATTTTAAAGATTTCATAATCTTTGTGGAGTCAATTAACACCTTGCCATGGTTTATCAGTCAATTCCGTTAATTTATGCAATACACATTTTGGTGAATCAATGAAAAATGATCTAAACTTAAAAATTTCAGAAAAAAAATTAAGGCACGTGTCTTAGCCGCAATATAAATGAAACTTTATTACTATTTTCCTAAACTTACAAAATTATATACACCTTTTAGTTTCTATCATTTCATAATTACTTTTATTTACATACCAAAATACTCACTTGTACTATTTAATAAAAACATTATGACACTCTGCACATTAATTTTCTAAAACTGAGGAGATATTTACAGTAAATTCTCAATTGAACTATTAACAGTGTAATAAATTAAATAAAGTAGACAAATCATAATATTTCACATCCAGTTATAAAAATTTAAATCAATCTTAAATATTTGAATCTCTATTGCCAGTCACAGTGGAAGTTAGGTAACTTAAGTAAATATGGATAAATCAGTCTAATAACAAACTAGGGTATCTACACAACATATTCATTTGCTTTGATGTTCTTTAAAGATGCTTAAATTTAAGTGACCAGAAAGCACGCATTCCAAGAATTCGTTAATAAAACTTTAATTTTGAAAAAAAGACCATACATAACAATTTTTGATATATTTACTGGATTGTACTTAAATCAGTACAACATTCACAAAAAGGGAATGTTTGATAAGAATTATTTACACCTTGTTACTTAATATAGACGATTTTTAAGCACATTTTCTTCTTTCGACATTATCAAAAAAAAATTCAATAAATATATAACAATTAATTTATATAGAAAATGTTTTTCATTTTTCATGTTAATTTAGAAAGGCACCTTAAAAGTAAGATTTTCTTTTTCTAAATAATACTTTCACAATGTTTATAAAAATCAATTTTACTATTATGATTCATAAAATATTAAAAATTTGCATTAAAACCTTGTATATCATCGAAACTTTGTTTTGCTTTTTGAGATATATCGTCCATCGATTTTTTTGCGGTGTTTGTCATTTCGTCTATCGATTTTTTGGTTTGCAATAAGAGATCATCTTTATTTTTCGCTATATCTATTACTTCTTGATTTATATTAGCAATCACCCATTCCATGGCTTCCCTGCCTTTACTGGCATTCGCAGAAATTTTATTTTTTAAAATGTCTTCCATATACCCACTAAATGGTACACCATCTACTTTCACCACTGCTTCGTGTTTTAATATTGTTTTATTTTTATCTTCTGGATGAGGAACGTAACTTAATTTTTCATCTACAGCTACATGGTTACAAAATGTAATATTTACAGTTCTAAGTATCATTTGTCGAAGTGACGGATGGACTTGCGATTTTTCACTGGCATAACATACGTTTGCAGATCCTATTATCTGTAAAAAAAAATATATAAAAATAATTAGGTGAACTCCTTAAAATTATTGGATAATTGTTTTTAAAGTTATGGTGGCTTTTTATCTGCTCTATATTGAATAAAAGAATACATAATTATTCATTTGCGTGAGTGAACCTGATAAAATGATATAAAATCCCTTGTCTGCATTGTTATTAAAATTTCAAGGACATACTATGATGAATCACCTGGTCAAGGATAATAATGTAAGTGATATAAAGTTTTCAATTTTGTGAATCTATTATTACAATAATTTATTTATCCACCCCAACTTGAATAATTTAGCTTGAAATGAGAAAATCTATACTAAATTATACTTGAAAATATTTAAAAAACAATTAAATTTATTTTAGGAAAGTATTTGTAGGTTTTGTATTCTTATTGAAAAGAATTTTCTGATAATTTGGACATACCTTTTCACTACTCTCGTAGTTTGATGAAGGGGTATAGGGAGTTGAACTGCAGACCTAATGGTCGTGAGTTCAAATCTCAGCTACTTCAGACTTATTTGTGCCGTGGTTCAAATTCCACGTCAAGCTGTAGGTTCCGTTTTGTGCGTATACGTATAGTCAGCCAAAAAAAAGTTAAAAGTGCTAGCTAATTCGTTAGTATGGGTTTATCTCTAAACATATAAAAATGGTTTATCCGTAATTACCGTGCAATAACTACACCGATATTATTCGAGGGCGAACTGGCGCTACATACAATTTCAATCTAATTTTTTAAACAAATCAGGTTTTTACTACTTGTAAAGCTTTGACTAGTGATGGCACAGAAAACAAGCGTTTTAAGGAAAAAATTGCTCAGAAATATTTTTATTCGCGACAATTTATTTGTATGAAAAGCTTGGAAAAATTAAAACCGTTTATCTTTTGTGGAAGTTATTGTTATTAATTTGAGTTGGTTATAATTTTTTTACTAGCAAGAAAGTAACTCTAAAATTGGAGTTTAGATAATATCATGACTTCTTTGGTGCAAAATTAGCTATATTATGTATTTTTATTGCCATATGTATTTATTTTAATGTATGAAGTAGTTAGTTTTCGGCATCGACGAGTTGTCCGGATCCGAATATGCCGGTCAATTTACCTTGAACTTAACTTTTCTAACTCAATGTAAATTTCAATTCTAATATTTCAAATTATCCTCTTCTGTTTGACAAATTAATTAATTAATGAAATTATTTTTTCACCTACAGTTCTACAATTTTCGTAACCTTCAAAGAACTTTATATTTTTCAATAATTAAATACTTTCTCAATGATTTCAAAGTACCTATATCAACTTTTTAACTGTTGAAATTAATATTGGGTGTGTTAATTAAACAATGAAAAATTTAAATATTTTCTATTTATAAACTTTCAGCAATGTTGATTGCTATCTTCAGATGTTTATTTAATAATGTTTATAAATAATAATATCAAAATCAATAACTATTTGTTTTATATTTAATATCTTTTAACTTTATTATAAATAAATAGAAAATATACAATGTTTTGATTTTATAACTTGTTGAAAATATTTAATGTAATAATAATAAATTAATCTTTTAAATACAAAATATTGTAAGTTAACTACCTTTCAGTTTTTTTTTAAATTACCGTAAACCGGGGCTACTTGGACATAGTTTTAGTATTTTTAGAACATAACTTTTTTAAGTACGGCAAAAACATACAAATTATAAGCGCCTATAGCATTTGATCCTTCCACCAAAATGCAACCTTCTTGCTTCTACCATTATAGACAAAAATAAACTAAACAATTTTGTGTCAAAGTAGCCCTGACATTGGGGTTACTTGACATATAATTTATTTCCATTTGAACTACTTTGATATAGGCCTAACCGAGGGGTGTGCCACTGCCTAAATAGGTGTACATTTTATTAAATTGTATTTAAGAAATACGAGAAATACATTAAAATACTTTCAAATACGTGTAAATACATTTAAATACTTGTAGATACATGTAAATACATTTAGATACTTTGAAATACGTTGAGATACGCGTAAATACACTGAGATACGTGTAAATACATTGAGATACGCGTAAATAGTACATGTGAATAAACCTGCAATTGCAAATTTTTTTATCGCAACATTATAATGTGCTTCCAAGCACTTGGTTGGAGGTTATGTGGTGCAATCTAAATAATTTGAAAAATAAGAATAAGAAAAATACGAATCCCCAGAATTCAAACTCAATAAAATCTACAAAATTTTCGAAATTAAATTAATGTAGGTTAACTAATTAATGTAAGTTTATTTAAATATTTTCAATTCAATAAATTTTAAATGTATTTTTTTAAATAAAAATTTAATTGCAATTCATAATTTGATTTGAAATTAGAAAAATATAAAAAATTCATGTATTAAAGCAGGAAAACCCAATCGATAAATTATTCTTAATGAATTTTTTTTTGGAGAAATACATGGTTTCGATAGTAGTTAATGTAATGCAAATGACAAAAATGTGAAAATATTTAAATTTTGTTGACGATCAAACCGAGTAAATCGTATTCTTTAACTAATATTCAACATTTAAATACTTTAAAATATTTATAAATACTTTAAAGTATTTATAAATAAAACTTTAAAGTATTTATAAATACATCTAAATACGTTAAATACATGCAAATACGTCTAAATAGTTGCAAATATTTGTAAATACCTGTAAATACTTGCAAATATTTGTAAATACACTAGACCCTCCATGTACGCGAGGGTTCCGTTCGCCAAAACCTCGCGTACATGAAATTCGCGTAAATGGAACAGCAATAGAAAAAAGGGGGTTAGGTTCCAAAATTTATTTAAGACTAAAAACAAAAGTTTAAAACTAAGGTTTATTTACGAAATAGGTAAAATATAATATGCATACAAAAACTAAAATATACCTAATTGATAAAAAAATTAAATATAATGCATAAAAAAAACTATAAATCGTTGACACCGCATTTGTATCATTCAAGTGCTACGTTTCAGCGCCTGTGAACGGAGTAGAAATTACTTTGTATATAGTACATACATCTCTATTTATTATGTAAACAACTGTCAATGAATATCTTTAGCTTCGAAGTAAGATTTATATACACCTATACCTCCAAATTTGTTTATGCTATTTGGATAAAACATAATCTATATATCGATACCCCAGTTCAATAGCGTAACAAGTCCAAAAATGCCATTTTTGAGTTAGTCATACCAAATAAAAGAAAAATGTGTATTTTATATAGTTCAAAAGAGTAATAAGTCGAACTTTGCATGTTTGCCAACATATGACACAAGTTACTATATGGAAGTGGTGGAATATAACACAAGGTTATATGATGATAATAATTACCATGAGTTTTTAAAACGTCAATATCTCAAAACTACAGTTTTTGAGTTGTTACGCTATTGAACTGGGGTATCGATATATATAAATGGATGTATGTGTGTATGTACGAGGCTTGTCCAGAAAGTAAGTACCGTTTTTAAATTACGCCGCCGCAGCATTGCGGTCGCCGTTTAGCGCATGCGCGCCAGGTAGCTACATCTGTTGGGAAGCTACAGACGCCATTACGGAACCATCCGATCGAGTCTACATCTGTTTGCGTGATTTTTAAAAAGGCCGCACCTATTAAGAAGCCCACCGACTGCGAAGTGCGTGCGTTTTCTCAGTACTAAAGGCTTCAAAGCAGCTGACATTCATCGCCAAATCAGTGATGTTTAGTGAAAACATTATGAGTGCTGGAATGGTGCGGAAATGGGTGGGGGCCTTTAAAGATGGCCGCACAAACATTCATGATTAGGAACGATGATGAGACCGTTTCTCATCATGAATGGACCTACTGCTTAACCCGGGCTCCGAACCGCGGGAAGTGTATACACTTCATCTCCAGAGAGGCTGTTCCAGGCAGATTACACCTCGGTGGTTTGCCATTGCCTTCCGAGGGGAGACGGTCAGAATAAAGTTTTACTGAGCCTGGAGTCGAACCAGGCATTCAGCTTTAGCAGCAACGCACTTAATTGCTTTAGCTGACGACCGTCTCTGTTAAAATATTAAAATAATTAAATTACAATAAGTTTAGTGTGTAAAATGTTAATTTTTGAAAATTAAATTACCGTAGACCTCATGATTGAGGAAGTATTACAAATCAGATATACTGTGAAAGAAAATATGTTTTTTAATTTAACTTAACCCTTTCAGTCCTCCATTTTTATTTTTAAAGTAAAAATTTTTTTGATTATGTATTTGAATTAGGTGAATTTTTTAAAGTAGTTTTAAAAAAAAAATTTGAAATCTGACCCCTACTCCCGATTAGAAAATAGGTACAATTGTACACTTTATGTCTCAACAATTGAAAAAATACATAGAATTTTTTTCAAATGCACGTTTTTTATAATTTATTGTTAGATATTAAAAAGAAAAGTACAGTATAGGAAATTATTAGGAAATATTCAACAAACTATTTTGTGTGGAAAGCTAAAAAACAATTTTTGTCCTTGGATAAACATAAATGTACATTACATTTGTGGCATTTGATTCTTGATTTGGATATGCATTTTGGAATTTTGCATCGACTAGGAAGCTTTCCAGTTTAATGAATAATGTGTACAATTGTACACAATCGGTCTAAAATTATATTTGATTCATGCAAACCTCCTATAATGCCATATTAACTTAATGTGTATAGTTTGTTTCAGAATAATTGAAATTAAAAAAAGTCATAGAATCAAATTACGTTGATATAAAAGCGTACGAACTATGTGATAAGATATGCTGTCGACCAAGCATATGCATTGCTAAAGGCTGGCGCGAGATTAAAATAATTAACCTTATCTCTAGATATTATGTTTCGTTTATAGTTTGTACGTTTTTATATCAACGTAATTTGATACTATGACTTTTTTTAATTTCAATTATTCTGAAACAAACTATACAATTGTACCCACTGGGTTTAAAAGGGTTAAAAGTGTTTGATAATAACCAATAAATTTTTGTGACGTATTGTATAAAATTCGAAATTAGTGTTTAACACCTTAATCCTGTGGGATAAAATGAAATAAACTTGTTACAATTATTTGGTGTTTTTATGATGATTTCCGTTTAAATAAAGTTGGACACACCCTGGAATCTCCGTAAGAGAAATCATGCTCAAACTAAAAGGTCGTTTATCCACCTACTACCTGGAGAAGAACACCATAACACGCTTTAAAGCAACACCTAAGAGTTTTTACTCAGTGAACAGACCAATTAGAACTTGGTCTTCCACAAATATTAGATCGAATTTTATCTTAGTCCTAGGTCTGTTACATACGATAGAAACCTCCAAACAATATCTAGGTTTTCAATGGTAGCAATATCGTCCACGAATGTGATAGAATGGATCCAGAATACTAAATTAGAATGATTTAAATGTGAAATGGTCCCTAAGGTATGAACGAATTAGTTATTTATTAGTATTAGGGCTAGTTTATCAATATCTAGTTAAACTTACTGTCAGATAAATCTATCATGTGGTGCCTTTTAGTCCAACAAAAAGACGTCAAATTTCACTACCTAACAGATAAATTTAACTGGGAATTGATAAATTAGCCCTTAGTAGAATAAATGACAGGTGTTCCAGATTAAAAATATATATGCACAATTAAAAATCAATATATAAACAAAAGCCATAGCAATTAAAAGAGCAATAAGACAAGGAGAAATAATTTCGTCAAAGCTCTTCATAATGATGGAAGACTTTTCAAAGACAAGAACACAAAGAGTGGCAAGATAAAAGAATATGTGGTGTTTTATGTGATATTTTATAATTTTTAAATAAAATGAAATATAAAAAAAATTTAATTTGAAATAAATTTAGTTAAGGACGCAATTTCACAGACGAAGATAGACATAATATTGCAATGCAGTAGAAAGAGACCGAAATAGTGCCTCATTTCTCAACTTTCAGGCTAATTACAAATAATTTCAATAAACTAAAGTGGAAAAATAAAAGTAAAGTTGTTTCCGATTTATGTAAAACTGATTTCCATACAATTAAAGCAACATAAATAGGTAAAATTTGAAATCCAATTATTTTTATAAATGCACCTTTTTAAATGCCATAAAAAAAAGATTTCTATAATAAATTTCTCAATAAAAATCAGCTTAGTAGGAAAATTTAATCTTCTATTTTATGTTTCTCTTTCAGTTATTTTGAAATAATTTGAAATTAGCCTGAAAGTTGAGAAATGAGTCACTATTGCGGTCTCTTTCTATTGCATTGAAATATTATATCTATCTTCGTCGTTGAAAGGGCGCCCTTAATATTAAAAAAACAAAAATAAGCCAAGAGTACAAATGAAATGCAATCTTCAGCATAAAAATAACTTGTCTGTAGTTTTTAATGTACACCACCCATTTAATGTGTTCGATGGTAGAAGTTAGAGAGGGATGGAGAAAGCATTTATCCAGCAGTGAAAAGAAAGAGGGTAATAGTGATTATAGTTATGCCGAACAAAAAAGAATCGACCTAGAGTGAACCAATGTCGTTCAATCAGGTTAGAACAATAAATTATTGGATTAAATACTTATTTTAAGGCTTATTTAATGTCATATCATTAAATTGCGTTGGTTCAATCAGCCCTCATACTTAAACATGCGTCAAGAAAGTTGTGACAAGCTGGACTCACTATCTAATCTATCTTAGGCACACCAACGTTTCTAAACTGCCAAATAACATTGCGACATTTAAAAGTTTGAAATAATCTTTACAAATCATGTGATTATAATATCTCCATGGTAACTACAAATTGAATCGGTGAAGTAATGTTGCCATTTTACAACAAAAATTAAAAAAAGAAAGCATCGGCCACATAATATAGTCATAGGTTTCGCAAAATTTTCAAAAAAGTTTAATTTAGGTAACATTTCTTTCAAGTAAAAGCGTATTTTGTAGTTGGACCTTTGTCAGCACCGTTATTGGGTGCCAATATTTTAATATTCTATTTCAATATGAATGTCAAGGTTATATAATTTTGTTTTAAATTCACATCACCCAACTGAACACTAAATGTCACAATTTTGACTTAAATTAGATACATGTTTAGAAAACTTAAACACCTTTTGACTGAAGTTTAAAGTCTTCGATAATCAAAACATGTGATTAGGACGTGCACCTGACAATTGTGAACAAACCTTTAAGGAATGACTACCATTATGACATAATGTAAAAAAGTTTTGTCTATAAAATTTTCACTAAATTAATGTAATATACGGAAATTAAACTTAATGAGATGCCTTACGACAGAGTATTTAAAAAGGTCCCAACTACATTATGAGAACATGCAATTAAATCGTTTTTTAAAATGAAATGAAGGAAAAAAAGTTTTCGTGACTTAATTTTTTTTGTTATTTGTGAGAGTATTTAAAAAATAAAAACTTACAGATTGGACCCATGAAGGAAAACCCCATTTTGAACTAACCAGTCGATGGGAATGTAACACACCATCGACAACTTCCCGATCTATGACATCCATTCCTACAACAGCAGGATTATGAGGATTGGGATACTTTTTCCATATAGCGGTAACCACTTGCTCCCACGGATGTCTATAATTTAATTTAAAATTATTAAATTTTCTAACATTGCACAATCTTAAAGTTGAGTACTTACGGAAAAGTGTGTTCAATAGTAAATATTTTCACCATTATTTATATGACTACGAAGTAGAAAATCACAAAAAATTAAGGAACTTATAAAGGGTCTACTTTTGAACTGGAAACTTCTAATTCACCTACTCGCACTTAACCCAAAAAATGTGAAGTGTGTGAATTTGGTAATGAATTTTGATAATGGAATGCGTTGACGTCAGATAATAGCGCCATCTATTTGAATTAACGCGAACTGTACTTTTATTTACCTGTCCGTTGGGGACACCACAATCGCAGGTAACAGGTTGATTGAAGAATACCACGAAAACAACCACCAGTTGAACAGTTGCAAATTGCAGTGCGAAGTTCACGTAATCAAAATATGAAGTGTCACAAGTGTTGAAAATTTGGTGTGTGCGGTGTTTTTCAACTGAACTATGTTTCGGATAAATTAAATATCGTTTTAGGTAAATGAGACTAATTTTTATTTACAACTTTTTTATATTTTTTCTAATCTTACACGTTGTAATATAAAAAAGTAACTGTTAACTGTAATCCGTTAAAGTTGATCAATGCCACTTAATCCATAATTTCCGTTTTAAAGTGGTGCCTTATGTTAAAAACGGTTCTCGCTGGAAATTATTGACGAAACTTCATTCTTTAGATTTTTGAAGAAAAATTTTTAACCGCATCCGCTTCTAGTAATCTCCAAAACCTCAATTACAACAATTATCTAGGATTGATATGCATTATCTACTTGTTAAAATCAATATTGGCCTCGTGAATTAAAAAATTCTATTTTCGTGTAATATAAAGGTCAACAACTTAAATATTGCTTCTACCATGAAATTAAATCATTGGAACCACCAGCAACCAATCATGAAAGATACATGCTGAAATCATGAACGTAGGCAAAAATTAGATCATTTTTGTTGTTTAATAAACAAATTGAGTCTATTTATTATCATTTCGAAGTTACAAACTACCATAGACTAGCAAATTAAGTGCTATTTAAATAAATTCGTGTTTAACTAGAGTGCCATGCATCGGTACATTTAACTGGGATTTAATGTACAGCGTACATCCAAAAATTACCATCAAACGGAATAATCTTATTAATAGCGCCGTAGCCGATTTTTACGCGAAAATCTAAATTTAGAATTTCTAAATGTGAAGTTTAATTTTGAGCACGTACCTTTTAAGATATTATGAAGTAGGTACTTCATGAAATTTCGATTTGGAGATCTATATACATAGGTACTACTTCCTTTGTACGATTTATCAATCCTTTTCTCTGGCTGTAGTTTGTTGTAAACCAATATCTACTTCCTAATTTGCATAGGCGGTCTGTGGTTGACAATGAATTTGGTTATTCGGGTTCAAATTAATGTGACTTGTCAGATTTTCGGTCTCATGTTGAGGAAGTGGGAATGCTGCAATATCCACTTTTAGAGAGTCAGTTAGATCCAGTCACCACATCCATAGTATTTTTAATAGTATTGTAATAAGTTCTTATATGAAATATTATTAACGTATAAATCTTTTTAAGTACAACAGTTGCATTATTTAGCCCACTTTATGTAGAAAATTACAAACCAGTAGTGTTTTACTTACCAGCTACGTACTCATATAAATAAAACATACAGCATAGCATGGAATATGAATCTGATTCATCAAAGGATCTGTATAAAGCAGCCCAGATACATGGAAGTAACAGAATAAGAAGAAAATAGGATCTAATGTTTCTGATTTGGTGTCAAACGATGAACGAACTGATGAGAATTCCTTGGTTTACCAATTTGCACCTATTTCTATATATGGTAGTAAAACATGGATTGGAAACATTCCAAACATTCAGAATTCCACTTAACTCCAAACGAGAAAAAATTAGTTCAAGATGATTTTACCGAAGAAGAGACAGTCGAAAGACGCATTTATTTGGAAAGAACTGATCGAAATACTACAGATCAATAGGATATTTGGATGTAATTTGCGAAATAATATCAATTTCGGGGGTTGATACTAAGTAATAAGACAAGTGGATCAATTGCCCACAGACTATGACAAATCGAAAGGGACAAAATTGGAAATAAAGGCGGAATATACCAGTTATTGTGCAAGAGTTGCCCGCCTACATGCATTAGAAAGACACGTGCAATCTAAAATGCACCACCAGACGGGCACGAACTAAATGAAGGCGCAACAAGAATTCTACATGACGACATAGTTCAGTCAAATTAGCAAAAATAGAAAAAATAATCGGTAAAAAGCTATAAATTGGTGAAGGCCTTCACCTTGGCATAGTATTGAACATAATGAAAGTCCCGACGTCTACATGCAGGGCTCGATCCGCCATCTTGGAAAGAAGTGCTCCAAGTCAGGTTTTTTCTTCATATCTCGATAATCGTTGGTCCTATCGCATTTAAAGTTATTATAAAAAATAAAGCTCATTGTCTATAAAAAAGGTTCAATAAATTTTTTGTATATCTTTATTAGTTTCTCTGTAATACACAGTTGAACATATAAAAATCACTTCCAGTGTAAAATCTGCAAAAAAAAATATAAAAAGACATAATACCTATGAAAATTTGGCAACTCTTACTGTTTAAAGTTGTAGTACACTACTAGTACTGGGGGTGTCGTCATCTATAAAATTCTTCCTAACAGGGCTATCATCTCGATCTTCAGCATCGGAATCATTTTCGTCAAACTCCCGCTCAATGGAACTCTCCTTATCTTCGTCAAGAGCAGAATTTGAATTTAGGTATGACGTACCATGACATTAGCCACATATAGCCGCGCAGTTCAGTCCTGCTTTTCTACACCCACAGGAAAAAGTGCAGCCTTTTTTACAATTGCACGAGATTAATGTAAGCAATGAATCCGGAGCTGGTGCCTTGAGTGTCAGTACAGGTTTTAGACACTCATTGATATTTTTCCAACCCCACAGCTCAGGGCATTTCTCATTACCGCGCCACTTTTGTACCTGGTAATACACGCGAAACGAGTGTTGTTGAGCTGCTGCAGCTGTAGGAGGCAACGAAGCTAAATTCGGTTTACTCTTGTACGCTGATTTCGTAAAAACATTATACCGATGTCGATTTGAAGATTGTCTCAATTGCAGGTGCACCGTATATAGCCATAAAAAAACGTCCTCCAGCTAGAGTAATATCATCATGAGAAGCGTTGTTGTCATTAAATGTTGTTACGATATCACGTAAATCTTCTCGTTGCCTCAATAGTTGAAAGCATTTTAGTTTGCCCTTTTGGAAGAGACACGATGTTGTATCACAACCACTAAAAGCGTGTGTAAATAGTATTCTATCTCGAAGTCCTCCATGTGATTGTAAAGTACGAGAACAGTATATTTTACGTTCGGACTTTCCTCTTCCTGGTTTTAGGAAATAAATATTCCGTTTCTGTGGAGCTAGAGCAGTTAGTAAAACGAGAAGGTCTATATCCTCACCGACAATCACAGCCTCTTCGAAAGAAGATACTTCAATCGCTGTTGTGACGATAAGAGTATCAGCATCGTCTTTAGCCTGTTTAACGATAAAACCTTCGGCCTCAAATTTTTTCGATAACATTGATATCAGTCGAGTCTTATTTTTTGCGTTGCCCAGAAATTCTTTTAACATTTTTTGTTGATATTTCTAACGTGTACAATCATAGATTGCAGAGTACAGCCCAGACATAAAAATTATTTACGTATTCACTGAGATGTATTACAAAGAAACTATTAAACATATGAAAAAAATGTATTGAACTATTTTTATAGAGAATTTAATGAGCTTTATTTTTTATTATAACCTTAAATGCGATAGGATCAACGATTACCGAGATATAAGAAATAACCGGAAATAACCTGACTTGGAGCACCTTTTTTCCAAGATGGCGGATCGAGCCGTGCATATAGACATCAGGACTTTTAGTATGTTCAATAGTATGCCAATATAAAGGCATCCACCAATTTATAGCTTTTTACCAGTTATTTTTTCTATTCGCTATATTTTAATCTAATTTGACTGAACTAACAGGGATGGTCGCTGGTTGAATTTGTTAAAAATACTCGAAATTAGAAGATAACAAAGAAATAATAAGTGCAAAAGAAAATAAAATCTTATTAAGTCAACAATTAACCTTGTAACCACGCCACTGTTTGAGATAGGTGACGAAATATAAAACTAAATTTACAGTACACTTGCAGCATTACGGTGTTATATTTTTTTAATCTCATTTTTAGCCGTAATCTACTGAAACGTATTTTATTGTATTTTGTTTTCCCTTTTATCTAAATTGACACTTAATAAACAATGTATTTTTCATTCATTCCGACATGCAGTAATTTGTAACTTTCCTATGCAGTGGGTCCGAAGTCGGTCGCATGTGACCGAAACGCGTAACCAAAGAATACATTGCGTGCACGTAACGTCATACCATGATCAGCTGTGAGCTTGTGGCTAAAATACACAGGATGCAAGTGAATTATAAGGAATTTTTATGGAGTGATGTAGAATATATTTATTAGAAAGATTTAATTAAATGCTGCTGTATGTTGATGACCAAATACTGTTCCAAGAAACGGAATAGATCTCTAAAGAGCGATCCATAGGTTACATTTCCTATTCCCGCATTACTATATTAAAATATCCATAAAAAAACGATACTTTTCGCTGGAAAACACCCCATTAGGACAAAAATTGCTATAAACAACAGCTGAGCAGGTTCGACATTTAAATTTCCTTGGCTGTGGTGACTTTATCTACGAGAAAAACAACGACATGCATAATGAACTAAATAGATTTAGAGCAATATGTGGCACAATCCATAAAAGCTTGAAACGCAAAACTACAAAGAATATCCGCCTAAAATTCTGCAAAACTATAGCAGTTCCAGCATTTACGGGTGTGAAGCTTGGGTCATAAGGAAAAGAGACGATAGCAGAATTTTATTGAAGCTGCTGAAATGCAATTCCTAAGAGCTACAAAAGCCTGCGCTAGAATGGACAGAATACGCAGCAAAGAAATACGAGAAAAACTTAACATAAAGCCTCTGCTGGAATCTACAGTGATGCGAACATCTGAACAGGATGAACAATTGTAGACCAGCAAAACAGATACTAAGGGACCACCGTAAAGGAAAAAGAGAGGTTGAAACCGACTTTAGCCTAATCCAGGTTGAGTTGATGATGATGATTTAACTGAATATAAAATGCAGTTTTACTTCTTGAGTTCAGACGTTGGCAACCTGTCTTTTACTGCTCTTACGTATGTGTTGGAAGTGCTATCGCACCAGGGAACCTACTGCTTAACGAAAGCTTCGAACAACAAGAAGTGCATACACCTCATTTTCAGAGAGGCTTTACTAAACAGATAACACCTCGGTGGTTTGTCATCACCTTCCGAGTAATATCAGACGGTCTAAATAAAGTTCTTACTGCACCCGGATTTGAACCAAGTACTCAGTATTAGTAGTTAACTACTTAAGCTATGACCGTCTCCAGCCAGCAGTTTTACTTAATCATCCCTGAAGTTATTTCACAAGAAGAATCAAACATCTTCTTTTATTCTTCATTTATTAAGAAGTATCCCTCTTAATATAGGTCCAGGACCTGTTCTTCACTAATTTTTGCAATTCGTTCTGTGAGCATTTTTGTTTTTACAAATCAAATTACGAATCAAACATATAGAACTTAAATGAAATAATAGCTGAGTCTGTGAGTATTGGATACGGCATCTAAAGCGAATGGATAATGGCAGAAAACTGTAAAATAATGCACAACTACCAGTCAATGGGTAGATGAGACATGCAATGTCCGAAAGGGAGTTGGACTGATCAGTATTAAGAGTTAAAACAGGCTATTAAGCCTAATGCTTGATGAAGAATAAAAAACAATTTGATCGATATAGCGTTCATAACAGGCGTCAACTAATAATTCCCTACTTGGGGCGAAAAAGATGATAAGTCATATTGAGAACCTATATAAAATGAAAATAAGTCATATTAAGAACCTATGTAAAATGAAAGTGTTTACTTAAAATGAACTTTTTTGAATTAACATCTTTTTCACCCAGGTAGCGACTTCTAGGTTCCCAATATGACTAAACTTCGTATGCGCAAAAATATGACTTATCACCTTTTTCGCCCCAGGTACACAGCCCATTCGTCAGAATTGAGAATAACATTAATTTTTATCGCTTCAGTAGATCTACCGATACCCTTTGTTTTTACAAATCATTCGTTGTTTTTGGGGTCCAAAGCTAAATATTTTATGGGGTAATGTTCAGTAACAATACGGTAGATAAAGAAAGATCAACATTTGTGCGCATTCAGGCAATTATATGATAATGATATACGTTGGGCTGTGACCGGGGGCCCATGTTGCATCGTGAGGCTGAAGCTTACGCTACTTTAGCTTCTATGTCGATCCGCCGCTGCGCTGTTACTACGTAAATTAAATGCAGATAGAAAAGGTGTATCAGCTTTTTTGTAGTTCCTAATATTATTTACCTCTACTGTATGTTGTGCAACGGGTTTATCACTTATGTAATAGTTGGGACAGGTCACATGTAATATTTGTATACCTGCTAATACTTGGGACACTAAACTTGTCAAGAAGCTACAATAGTTGGAAGTTAACTTAAAATAAAAATATACCTATATTGGGTGTATGTTACAAAAGATCTACCATTTCACTTACATGATTGAGAAAAAACAATGGTTGTTCATTTGTTTTAGGTTGAGATATTTTTCACATTGGACACTGAAATTCTGACATTATCTTAGACTTTCAAGTTTTGCCTTTTTATTGATAGTCAGCACTGACCCTGAACACTAATAGAACGATATTTTCAGCTAGGGAGAGGAGGACATTTTCAGTATACCCATAATGTTGCACCCTATTGGGAACTGAAATTAACGTTGGTGGCGCTGCAAATGTAAAAAATATGGCTGCTTTAAATTGGTTTACGTAGAGAAAATAAGTCACAATAAGAACAAGTTGCTGTGAAAGAGTCCAAATAATACCACAATCACTTTTATCACTTGAAAGTACCACAAAAATATGCACAAGTAAATAGCGCTTGTATTATTTTAAGCTACTTTATAATAGTTCTATAAAATTTCGCTAGTGAGGTTTTCTTATTTTGAGTTGCCAATTACAACCCATCAATGTTAAGCTGAATTTTCAAATGGAACTACTTTTGGTACTAAGCCATAGTACTGTCAACGTCTCAGTGTTCAAAGTGAATACGTTTGATAGCTTTCATCGATAAAATTTCCAGAATGTAATAATTATAATACAGTAGATGCCGCTTATTATGATCACGGATAATAAGATCAACCGGGCATTGAGATCACTTTTGCGAAGGACTGCATAGAAAAATCATCGTGTATAGTACTCAAAATTCGGTTTATGCTATCAAATTTTTGTTAAAATGCTTCAAATGCAGGAAAGCGTTGGAAGTTTTACGTATTATAGATTTGAACATTTTATAAACCCCGCAAAAATTATAGATAAACATCAGATTATTGTTTTTTAATTACACTACTGGAATGTTACTTCTATTTTTAGTTTTGAATATGTTTCCAATAAATAAAAATTAGTGTTTTTGACTTTTGATGATTTTTTGTTTATACGAATCATCGGTTATTGTGATCAAAAACCCCGAGTCCCGATATGATCACATTAAACGGCGTCTACAGTATTTCGAAAAATGCTGAATAAAATTTAAAATAGCCACTTAACAGATTTAGGACATTTCCACTTTTCTTTTTTAAATCTTATATATATGAGGGGGTTAAAGCCATAGTGGTGTAAGTCACATTTTTGTAAAATTTGAGTTATGTATTGTAGGGACATCTTTAAAAGTCAATTTATTGAAAGGCAATTTTACAAAATTTTTACAACAATGTGACTTACACCACTATGGCTTTAACCCCCTCATATGTATGTTTGTAAAAGGATCAATTATTATAAAAAATCACTAATTCGCCCTATACTCGATTGTTTACTCTATATTTAAGTTAAAGTGCAGGGTTTCTTTAGTAAAAGAAAGAACATTGTGTTATTGATTTAAATGAAGTGAAAGCTAATACGATTAAATTTCACATAGGAAAAAATTTTTGCTCACGTAATTTTTTGCCCAATTTGTACACATTATGAAATCGACAACAATGAACTTGATAAATTAAAATAATATGAAGGTATTCGAATGTGACACTGCAAATTTGATGTTTATTGTACTAAACCATCAATCACAAAAATTTATTTTTTCAACTTATAAATACCAACAACAGCAGTAGGTTCCATATTAGGCTACCCCTGAATAATAAAGTCTTGCATGCAATATTTCATTTCTAACGCATAAAAATTATTTAGACTAAGACATAAAACTAACCTATATATTATTATAAAGTAATCCTAAGATCAGTCATCTAGAACAGTGCAGCCAAGTTCGACATAGAAATTCTGCAAAAATTTTACAACGAAGTTCTCCGGGTGATTTGTGGATCTCCATTTTACACCTACACTTTTGATCTGCACGAAAGCGTCAATCACATCCCGTTTATATGGAATTACATTATTTATATCGAAACCCATAAATTATTTACCCATACGGTAAAACTTAATCCCACCAACAATCGCATAGGTGATTTGACCCGGGGAATACGCCGATCAGGAAGCATAAGCTGAATAGCATTCTATTATAGAAATGCTAATTTCATAATATCAAATCGCTGGGTTTTACTCTCATTTCTCAGCCACAGCATCAATTCTTACCACATTCGTGAAATTGTTTTTACGAGAATCCAGTAAAATTAAAAACTTCAGAGCGCGCATATAAATTGCGTTCCGCAATAGGTAAGGCATGAAATAGATCTAATTGTCACCAACAAAATTAAATTAAAAAATTGGAAGCATCTCATGAAGGCAGTAACTAATCGTTGAAAGTTAAAGAAATTATTTTAATTTTTTGTATTTACCTATATTTACTTAACTTGTTAATTTTTAGTTAATTTTTAATAATTAAACAAATTGTGAAAGAAAGCATGTCATAACTCGATGCTAATAGTCTCAAAAAGCCTTCCTCTTAATAGATCATTAATTCTGATGGGTTAATACATATTTACGTTTTTCTACCAAGTGAAAGGTAGTAGGTAAGTAATTAAGAGCAACACCTGCAGTACAAAATGTCCTGCTAGCAGGACGCATCTTTAACAGTAGAATAAATGCCCCCCCAAAAAAAACACACATTGGAATCTTTGTTAAGAAAAACTGCCTATCTAATGTGTAAATCTCAACTTTAAAACGTGAATAACAAAAAGTTCCACGATTTTAATTCTAGATCAGTATTGTAAGACATTCATAAGTGTGCAGTTATTTCTACCTCATTCTACTCCAGCGCTACTTAAAGTGATGATAATATCAAACATAAAGATTTCAATTTAAAGAGTTTTTGCGCATTGACTTAAAAAACAATTTTTGAAGTGTCTTGTGTCTCTGTGATCCCATATCTAAACGATTTCAATATACAACAGATTTGATAATTAAGCAAACCAGGCTAATCAGACAATTTTAACTATCTTTATGGTATTTAGTCATTGTAAAGAGTAAAACTTATTTAGAGAATTGAACTGGATGCCAACTTAAATAAGCTACATCGATACATGAAAACTAGAAACATGGAAAAATTGAGTGTCAATTGTCTCCATTAGCTTGATGTTACATCTATAAAAATTAAAATTCAACAAATCTAACTGATCATTTTAAGGTCTACTTTCCATCAGAAGAAGATCGGCACAAAAGAACAAAATGGATAATAATAATTACATCCCAAATTAAGTGCACACAAGAATTCTAGAGAATTCCGACTGACTGTTCATAAGAATTCCCGATCGATTAACGCCTAGTTTGGAATCGCACTGGAAGCACCCATCGCCATTAAATAAAATTTAACTCCATTCCAATTGGGTCCAACCTAGTTTATAACACCGGCCCACCCATATAAATCTGCTACTTCCATTAGTTCAGATTTAGTTTGTTGTTGACGGTGAATACAGCCTTAAGCCCGTCTTACATCAGGTTATTTCTGGCGTCATTTCTTGAGCCATTTCTGCGCACAACGGTATACGCACGCGCAAATACTATGAACTCGTCTCTGCGCAGAAATGGCTCAAGAAATGACGCCAGAAATGTCCTGATGTAAGACGGGCTTTAGAAAGCTGAGTTTACCTTAAGTGCACATTACACGGGGCGTTCGGCTGCATGCAATTTCTGCGTAGAGACGAGTTCATAGTATTGCGCTTTGCGTATACCGTTCTGCACAGAAATTGCTGCAGCCGAAGGCCCCGTGTAATGTGCACTTTAGAGAGATAATTTATATATCGCTCTAGAAGGCAAATTATTGGAAATGACTCTGGACAAAGGATTACATATGACGTTCGAAATGGTACCATCAATTGTTTCATTTTGAACCAAAGTGAAAGCAGGGTATCCTGAACTATAGCTAAAATAACCTTGAAATCGCTTCTACCATTTCCCTCAACATATTATCTTTATGAGGCTGCTTTCTATATCCACTGTGAGTGTCATTATGAAATTATGATTATAGTATATATATGTAGAAATAGTATGAATGCTTCTGCCCCATGACGTACGGCACTATCCTCAATTGAGCTACGGATTGATAAATGGCAAACAAGAAACAGTTGAACCTGTCTCATTAGTACATGAAGATTATATAAAATTAATTATTAAATCTAAAAATACATTAATAAAATTTGTAAAACATTATCAACCGTTTGTAATAATTAATTATTCTGGTTTTGAAAATGTTCCACATTTGGAGAACTGGGAATTTCAGGTTAATCTCAGGAGGAAATACTATTGGTAACAATTTTTGCTTGATTCCGACTTTCTTATAATAATCCCTATATTACTGAAAAATACAATACCGGTCCGCCCTTTAGAGATTATATTGTATATGCTACTGAAAGTGCGTTGGTAGTTAGATGCAAATACTGCCGGAAGAGTTCTTGTTCCTGCCAAGCCTGTTCTAACTGTCCTTCCGGATGACTCACCAGCAGGAGAGGAGGTTGAATGTTCTTGTTAGAAGTTAAAGGGCTTCTACTCCATTGTGCCCTATGATACCATTCTAATCGCATATCCCTTACACCGGAAATGCAGTAAATTAGATTGGTTGTGATCCCCAAAATCAAAAAATTTGAAGATTCCATAATAAATTCAATAATCGCAAATTGCCAAAAGTTAAACAATTGAAAAAGTTTAGAAAAACTTGCATTCCGCTAATAGAATCCTTTTCTTATGCTAAATAATGAAGATATATTCTGTCTAATTTATGGGAAACAACAAAATTGTTTAACATCTTTGTACGTGAACTTTAGTATTATGAAATAGTGTTATCAAATTTAACAAATTGCGTTTAACTTCGCAATTATTATTAAATGGTAAAAATTAGAATATTTATATAAATTGAAAAAGTTAGTTGGTGACCGCAACGTTTGAATGGGCACGCGAGATGGCATGTTCTTTTATCAGATATTTTACGCTTGGATTCTTATTGTTTGTAAATTAATGTTATCTTTGAACTTCACCAATTTAATATATTGGTACATATATTCGCCCATACAATTTAAATTACATTTCTGCGATACTGCTGGGTTAATTATCTTCCTGAATGCCTTTATATGTTAAATTAACGCTCATTTGAATAACGGGTGTGTGATATACTGGGCATTAGTAATTTGTCAACAGCAAACATAGTTTGACATTACAAGAGCCACAGGACAAACCGTGTAGGTCTTAGGTGATATTTAAAACTAGGAAGAGAATTTATGTTATGCAATTTTAAATGCTAGCAATTAATACAAGAAAATTGTGTTTATCGTCTGTGAGTTTTTATATTGTATTCGAATAGTTGAGCTTGATGCTTGAATAATCTTCTCTTGCATACATTTAAGCTTTTCAAATAGTAATGTTGTCTTAATAATAATAATAATGTATGTTCGAAAATTTGTTTTTTAGAAAGTAATAACAGCGAAAAAAGCTATCGTGAAAGTATACATTTTTTCAACTACTTACACGCAATTGTTTAATACATACATAATAATATTATTATTATTTTACGAAATTATTTTAACAAAATTCATAGTCAATATTTATATGCACTTCAATTTAATATGACATTATAAAAGTGAAATGAAGACGAGTATAATAACAAAAACTCTTGATTAAATGAGAAATTCAAATTCTAAATTAAATTTTTACCTTTAAATAACAAGAAAAATACATCATTTTATTCAAAATAAAGTCTATGAACACCGGAAGAAATTAGGAATTTTAAATTTTATTTGCACATAAAATTTGTTTCTTTTGTATAGCAACACTTGTTATACTTACACTCTCCTACTCGGAATGAAAATCTTATTCAACATTTTAATTTGTGGACTTGATCCAAATTTCATCTCTAATTATCGACGAAGTTCATTGACTTGTAAATACAAACACAGCGCTACTTGCAATTGTATTATCTTCTATTGAAAGTTTCTAAGTAAATTTGCTTCTTGTTAATATTTAATTTAGCTTCAGACAACTTGACATAGTTTATCGAGAGTATACCGTTCTACATAGGTAATATATTAAGAACTTCTGTTATTTGCCTGCCATTGAATACATTTTAAATTTTGGTTTTATTCAATGAACTGATTTGTACCATAACCATATTTCTTTAAATTTTTTTGACGTGCAACATTCTTGGCCAAAAATCAAATTTATGATTAGGCCAAATGATCTTGGAGACTCGCAAATTTTTTCAAAGGCATCATAGGAAGACTGAAGACTATCAACTATTATGGAAAGCTTTTGTAAATAAAAATTTTCTAGTTAACAAATCAAAATTATTGTTGCACTGTTTAAAAAATTCAAAATCAAAGGTTTGCTAGTAGGTACTTTCAAAATCGACTCTTGCATTTTCGGTCATACGCATTCTAATCATGAAGACTCATATTATCGTTTTCTATATTAGAAGAGAACCATATACAAACAGTTTTCCACAATATTCAGTGTCAAGGCAACTCAGGTCTACGACCTTCGCAAACGTATTTTTCGATATGTGAGTGTAATAGTAAATTACTACACTGTTAACTGAATAATCTTCTCACTTATGTAATCACGATTATTCGCTAAAAATTAGATGCCATCAAACTTTAACTATGGTGATTAATATGAAGGCTCACATGATTATATTTCAATTATCAAATTATTTAAACTTGATTTATGGAAAAATAGGATGTCTACTTCATGATTTCTGTCGCCGCCCCAAACAATTTTTTAACCGCTACTTAAGGAATTTTTTAAATTAATTAAATCGGTAGGTTGGTGTTCTTTGTATAATATTGGTATGTCGATGTCGTCTTTATTTTCTGTTTTTATTTACTACAGCACTAATTTTTGTGTTTCTAAAAAAAGGAGAAAATCTAAAGAGAAAATTACAACAAAGAAGTGGAAATACATCAGGTCACATTGTAGTACATACTAGTAATTAAACTTGAACACCTCGCGAAATAATAAGTGGATTCTTTCGAATTGCGGTCTTATTTAAATATCTATATCGGTTATGAGAATGAAAGTATTTTTAAAATTAAATTTAAAAGACCATGTAAAATTTCTTGGTACGTCCGCTGTCATACTACAAAATGAATTTGACATGACTCTTTATACCATGTAGTTTTTGAATATTTTTTAATGGTACGGAAATTATTATGTGGCGGTTACCATCGAAATACCTTTCAACCTAAATGAAATGGTACTTATTGTTAAATCAGTTTATAAAACGAAAAGGTGGAACATCAACGCACATGCGAATCAAGTTGTTGATTTTTAGACAAACATTTTAATGGCCTATTGTATCCATACAATTTTGGCCGCCGAATTCCTTTCCCCATATACTGAATGAATTGACTGTTAAATATTGAAAGAGCAGTGGGATAAATTTCAAATGTAATTTTGTGTATTACAATAGAATAGTTTTAGAATGTTATAATTAAACTGAATAGTCATAAATAGAAACAATCATGTGAGATAACAAGTGATACACTTGTATTAAAGAAACTCCATAATGTGATATACTTTTAAACATATCTGTATTTTTAGATTCATCAAGCAATGTACTTAAACACTTTTCAGAACTAAAACGCACGAAATTTCACAAATTATTACACTGACAATCAATTAGACACAGGGGACCTACAGCTTAACGTGGGTTCCAAACCACAAAATTTCAGGCCAGCCATGTAAAAAATTGAAAAATGAAAAAAAAAAAGGTATAATGTTTGAAGATCAAGTACTAATTTAGTTATATATTATCTTTTATATATTACCTGTTCAATTTTCTTTTCAATAAGTGTTAGTCACTTGTACTTTATTAATTTGAACAAAATATTAAAAGTTGTTGAAGTAAAACAGGTTTGTAGACTTTATATCAATAAAAATCTTGTTTTCGAATACTGACAACCGTTAAATAAGCATCACTTAAATCCTTTGCTAGAAATTGCTAGCAAAAAAGTTATAATTAAACAATTGGCAAGTAAAACTGTAAAGCAACTACTGTTAGACCTTTTAAATTTTGTAAATTCTATTATGTATGTATTGTCATGCACCTATTAATCAACAAATCTTCAACTGGTAAAAAAATACTTTGACAAATTTGATTTTTTGTACCAGCTTTGTGTGCTCACATTAAAAATGGAAACTATTTGAAAGAAATTGATAAGAATTGAAGTCATAAGAGTTTACATAAACTTTTAATTACAACTTGTTAGCCATGAAGAGATTATTCCTCCAATTATTATTTATTTTATTTTTTTTAAAACGTGATCCATCACCATTTTTATTAATAATTTTTTTTATTTCAGACTCATGGATTAATCTTCCAAGATGGTTATCGTAACTCGGGTATGTTAAAATTCCTTTAATGTAGTAATTTATTCTAGTAATAATGGGGAGTAAGCTGGATTAACTGGGAAATAGGTTCATCCCAAATATTTCTTGAGCACTGGGCCAAACACAGATTATGTGATTATGTCACTCCAAAAGATGGTTTTTGAAACCTGTTTTTCTTTTAATGAACTTAGGTGAATACATATTTTAGGTTAGGTCAATGAATCAAAATTTTCGCATAATTTTTATTTATTATTACCAAGTTCAGACGCTTACATAATATTCGTTAACGTTAATGTTGTAAATTTTCCGTTAAAAATTGGTTATAAATTATAATTTACATATTATTAAGATTAATGTGTAGGTACAGATACAAGAGTATCACAACATATTATGGGTAGTAACATACCAACGATTGAAACATATTTTCTGCAAGTACATAATATTATGGTTTGAAAAATTCTTTTCGAGTTGTATTTATTGTTAAAGTATTGTATATTTAGATATATGCATAGCTGATGTCAGTAAACATACAATTAAACAATTCCGAATACATGGTAAATTGTATGGTTAACTCAATGGGGCGTGAATTACACTATAATCATTGCTACTGCAACGTTTAACATAATCTATACATTTAATGTGATTGGAAGCATACAAATAATAAGCCATTTTATTTCTTATGTTTTATTTATACGTTCTACCTACGCTTCTTTATGTGATTTCTGTAAATATTATTTTTGCATATTGGTGCTAAAAATATTTATGTGGGTCATTAAATTTTATAACAAACTTGAAGTTTCATAAGAAATTTATGAATGTAACCCAAAGACCAAACGGATATGAAATTGCTAAATATAATATTATTGTTGTTTCTTTTCTTATTTAAAGAAAAACCGAGAAAAATACACCCCCGTCTTTAAAATTATACAATGTGGAACCTTAAACTGGAATAGAATCAAAAAACACATAAATTTTTGTAGTTTATTTTCACTCGAATCGCTGCAACCACCCCTAACTATTTTTTTAAATCTTTTAAAGGGTGTGTCGAGTAACACATGGCATGAAAGCTCATTTCGAAAGGTATACAATGCATTATTTGTTTTGTAAAAAATTCCAAGTGAAGAAAATGAAAACTTACATTTAAAGTTCAATATTTACACGAAACTTTCCCAAATAAGTGGATTGAAAGAACAAGTGCAGTTGCGTGGCCGGCAAGATCTCCGGACCTTACTCCACTCGATTTCTTTTCATGGGGAGGGGGGTTATTAATTACCTTAAGAGTAATGTTCATATAAAAAACCGGAAAGCACCGTAGATTTTTTTACACCTAACGTTTTGGAAATTTTAGAAAATAAATAATGCATTTTATCTCTCTCGAAATTTTAAAAAAGGTTAGGGGTGGTTGCATCCATCCGAGTGAAGATAAACTAAATGTAGTCGGTGAAAAACAAAAGTAATAAAGTGAAGTAGGTACTATAATATATCAAAGTTATAAAATTTATTCCAGTTAAAGTTTCCACACTGTATAAGGAATGGACAGGTAGTTTGTACTTGTAAAAGTATTTTGGTATAATGTACAGGGAGTTGAGCTTATGGTCATAAACTCCATTCCCGGCTGCTTTCAAATGGTTTATACCGTGGCGTAGCTCTGTTTACTACATGTTAATAACTACAGAGTAGAAAATATCCGTAAAATATACAAAAAATAAGAACTTGCAACTTATAAAGTAAGAGGATATTTAGGTCGATCGTTCCGGAGGTCATCTGCACAAATACTTCAACTCGTGGGGAGAGTTATCTATCTCTAACTAGCTGAAACAAAATTTCTTCAGCTACACACTAAAGAACAGGCTTGTTTTAGTCTATAGAAATAATATTTTGCGTGAATTCGATGAAAAAAACACAAAATATCGACTTTTGAAAAGTACGGGAAATTAGCATCGAATATGCGGCAGACCCCTGGCAGACGCTATACAATTGAAAGACGGGGTCCCTTGAAAATGCGTAAAATTTTTTCGCTCCGATTTGAATTTTTCTTTGAAATTCGGATAGATGGGGGTGTGATTAGTAGATATTAGTAATAAATATAATCAAAAAAATGGAAAATAACCCGTGTATTGCCGAAAAAGTGAAAAAATTAAATTTTTTCTTCTTCGAATTTTGGGGTGTGCATTCGATAAGGAGGGTTATCCATCGTCAAAACCTACCCTCCCGGGGCGCCGCTTCGCTCCGCTCCGCTCTGCACCCCTCCAGGGCGGTTTTGACTCTGGTTACTATACTAAACATACGAGAAGGCGCCTCCCATAAAAAAAAACCGGGATAAATTAAACCGGGAGCTTAGAGACCCTTGAAATAGCATTAAAAAGTATAGTTGCGGTATGGGGCAGTAAACTATTACGCTTCACCCCCAAAAAATCGCGTAAAAACAAAATATAATCGATGTTACATGTACGAGAGACGAGCTGCATCTGCCGGTGCGAAATACTCTAAGTGTTAGGGTCATTCAAACTGCACGGACTGTCAATAGAATGAGCGACGCGCGGGAATCTCGTTAATTTTACCACTGAAACTCGTAAAATTTGCTAAGTTCAAAATCGAATATTTCAAAATTTTGACAATAAATTCTCGGTTCATATTTTGACAATTTGTTATATTAACTGTGTTCTTTACTGTGTAGCAGAAGAAATTTTGTTTCGAGTAGTTAGAGATAGGTCACTTCACCCCAACTCGTATATAGGGGTTTCGCACATTTCAAAACGTTGAATGCTGTTTATAAAAGTACAATAATTATTGTAAAATATTTATCATTTACTGAAAAACTAGGTATAATTGTATAAACATTATATAAATCATAATATTATAAAAAATAATTAACAATAAATTTTATATTGCATTTTTCAAATTTTAACACGACATATTTAATCTTTTTTTTTAATTTTATATACATAGGTATTATAATAAATTTCTCTTTATCTTGTGCGTCACCATGTCGTAATTATTACGAAGTACCACAATTACAAGGACGTAATCGTTATCATAGTACTAAGGTTAATAAATTCTAAATGCTTTTGCCAATACAATGGAATTTTCGTCACCAGTTGTTTTATACGTAAAGGTGCACTTTTAACAATGACTCCCATTTTTGAGAGGATTTGAAAATTTAAATAAAAAATTGTAAACAGATGTTGTTTCAAAATAATGTGTTCTCTTAATTAATTTACTACAACTCCATTTCAAAATTTTTGAAAGGCCAGCGTCAGGAAAATGCCCCTTTTAAAAATACCCATGGAACCTTCTCACCACAGTATTATAACTATGTACATAATATGTAATTACTAAATTGCACAGGGTCAAGTGTGCAGGAAACATTCCTTGAATAGAATGGATAGTTATTAGTGACAGTAAGCTAGAGGTGGAAATTTCTCATATTGTGTAAACCCTAGAAACCTCAGGCGTATTTTCACGAGTAACCAAACTTAACCGGTTAGGTACATTCTTGTTTATTATTGGTCAATTATCCTAACCAAAGACCTATCGGTTACTTTTAGTTACTCGTGAAAATACGCACGATTATATCTAGAGAAATAATCTAGAGAACACAACTATGTATGTATGTATGTATATTATTTGGAACATGTAAAACAAGTGCTCTTATAAAACTCGACAATCTTAAATTGTAACCCTGAAATAATATTTCATATCGGCGCACTCTTCCGGGTCCAACGAGATCGATATACAGGATAATCGTTTTTTGACCTAAAACATGGGGATCTTGGTTATCATAATAGATACGAAATCCTTTAAATTAGAACAAAGTTTGGTTTTTTTATTTGAAAATAAATTTGGCACAATCATTATCATGTTTACATAGTTTTGAAGTTGTCCAAAAATAAATAATATGAGAAATCATAATATTCATTTTTAAATTGAGAACTGATAAAGCTGTAAATGTTTAACCGTGACATTATTTAAGACACTTTTATACGAGGAATCCAAATATGCCCTCGGATTTACATCCGTCTAAGATGGCAGAGCAACGCATGTTTATCAGATAAACATTTCCATACAAAATTTTTACAATTTATAACACAGAAATTCACTTTTGTGTTTAGCTTTTATTGATTTACCATAATAATAGGGAGTAAAGAACATCAGACAGAACTGTTGAGAAGAGTATAGAAAAGAGCACTGAAGAGAATGTGGAGAATGCTGCGAAGCCAATAGAAAGAAATAAATGAATACTTGTCATTCGGTAATATAAAGGAACAACAGTGGATACGTCACTTTGAAATACACAGATAATATAAATAACACTACCCCGAATTTCCAACATTACGTAAATAATTACTCCAGAACAAATACAATTAGAGATCAATGAAGTAGAAAATCTCCTGGTCCCGATGGAAAACATAACGAGCTACTGAAATACGAAGGTGAGCCTTTACTCAAGAAAATACACAATCTATTAGAAAAACTAATAATGTGGATTAATTAATGTTTAATGTAATTAATGTAAAATTACAAGAAAAAATTTTGGTGGAAGATCAACAAGGGTTTAGGAAAACAGAAGTATAATAGACGCAATTTTCATACTGCGCCAAATTATCGAGAAATCTATAGAATATAGCAACTCAGTATAATTGTGTTTTGTAGATCCCACTAAGGCGTTTGACCGATTAATGAAGGAAGACCTTATAAGAGTTTTAAATGAGGAGGATATAGAACAACATCTAGCTGGTCTGATACATGAGACATGACATAAACACAAATAACACAACAAAAATAATAACATTAAATAACTTAATGAAACTTCTTCTTCGTCAGCTCGATGTTCTTTCAAACATCCGGTCCACTCCTGGACTATAAACCTCTCCCCCATGAGGGGGAGGTTCAGGCCATACCTTACAACACCTGCGTTCTTTTTAAATTAGGCACCACGAGGTCACCCATGTCATGTTGTGGATATAGTAATATTTATGAAGTACCGGAAGAGAGTTGATGGTAGCGATCACGTTAATCCCATGGACGAACAGACTAGCTAACATTTGTAGAAACCCACAACCGTCAAGGAAAAAAACCCTAGGATGACCTCTCCCAAAAGATGGGCTCAACGTTGGTTGTTGTCATCCATGGAGTAACGAGGCAAGACAAACAAGAACAAGTTTCTGGTCAAAAGTAGTGGAAGAAGAAGAATTTGTTCACTTCGATGCATTGCTATACATAGTAACTTTCATTTAAGATTACCCAAGTAAATTATTAAATTACTAACTAATTAATTTTTTTCGGGTTGGCATACTTAAATTGTTCTTATAGCGACGCGACGGTAGCGCCAAACAGTAATTTTTGGCTGATCATAAAAAAATAGTTCTATGTACTATTTCCATGTAGCGCAATGAATAACCTCTTACACAATAAAATTATAAACCCACAGTTCCTCAAATCGCCACCTCATGCGCCAACATCGAAAATCAAGTATTGCAAGAAGCCAACAATAAGTGTAAAGTAAATATAATATGCAGGTGGAAAATTTAAAAAATATCAAATTGTTGAAAAGGTTAGCTAATTAAGTACATAAAATGCTGCTTTTTTCCGTACCACACTTTTGATATTATGTTAACTGCATTTTACAAACCAAATCTTGTTTGCTTTTGTAGTAACAAAATTTTCCTGTAACTTCTTTGTTATTATAAAATATAATAATCTCTTAATGATTTTTTGAAGTCATTATGTTATTATTAATACAGTACATCTAACAGCTGTGTTACCTTTAAAGGTGGATTGCTGATGACTTTTTTTATAAGTTTGGTTTTCTTGGGTTTTCTTTTTATTGTTTTCTTTTTTGTCTCGACCATCTTATCACGCCTTGCGTCTCACATGCTTCTTATTTTGCCCTTAATGTTTTCCCATTGTACATCTAACAATTTTCATCTCAAATGCTCCTAGAAAGTTTTAGGTGGTTCATATCTGCTTTAGTCTCGATTACGTACGCAGAACTGGACTCACACAGCTCTTCTACATTCGGACTTGGGTTTTATTGATATTGTAATCTTTTACTTCATTTTTAAAAGTTGTTAATTTGCGTTATAGATTGATTTCCTTTTGTCCCAGTTGAACCCTCTTCTGGTTCATGTTTTTGCAATGCAAAATAATTGGCCATTGTTGGGTTAAAACATCTTAAACTGTTAGTACCTCTTTATCGTATTTCAGATGTGTTATTATTTTGGTTAAGTCATTGTTCAACTTTATTTTTGTGCAATTGTATGTACTATAATTATATCCTTTATGACTTGTACGAGTTTATTTGGTATTAAATATAATTATTTGATAGTTAACCTTCCATTTGTAATTAGTGATATAATTGGTTGAAGATATTGGTCAATGAAGACAATAAAAATTAATTTGGCCTACGTTTCGGGTATTTATTTACCCATTGCTGTAATAAAACAGCTTTCCATCTTTGCACGATCGTTATCCGTTGAAAATAACTTACTGAAACTCACAGGCATTCCTCTCACTAGCATTGATAATGGGCGAATAAATACTCGAAACGTCAATCAAATTATTTGGCATTTTAATACATAGTATAGTAATATTTCTTATATTTGTGTATTTTTTATCAAGATAAACATATTTTTAAAATTAATAGCATATTATTATGTACATACAGACAACATTTATAATACAGTCAGTAAGTTAAAAGGATCAGTTTGTTAATTTAATCAGTCGCACTTAAACGCTAGATCTATACGTGTATGGACAAAACCACTATACAAGTTGATATACCGTTTCAAAGATTTTTTGTACCACGAAAGTTACTTCTTTAAGCAGCTTACCAATATAAAATTAGTATTTCAGTAATAATCTAATTACATTTTAATATTATCCTAATCAGATGATAATAAATAATTTAATAATGGCCATTATAAAAGTGAATGGAAAACCATTCTCAATTGTTTTAAATTTTTGAATAGTCATCGCTCACTCATCAATCAGTCAACGTAAAGAAATTTAATATTTAATAGTCTGAAGTTTCTTTTTATCAAATTGAAAAAATTTAAATTACAACTACATGGTATATAACTACATTATCTACGGAATTATGTACCTATTGCGGATTACGAGTAGTAGATATAATTATTTTAAAAATAAATCAACTTTCTTCAATAGAATTATCTATTGAATTATTGTCATCAAAATAATACACTATAAATTGTACTTGGCAATTTTAAAATGTCTTTAATATTATTTCTAAATCTGCGTTTTAAAATGTTACCTACTCCACATTGTGTGAATTATACTACAGACTTAAAAAAATCATGAAAATATACATAGTATCTACAATTTTGATAATGCTAATGAGAAATTGGCGATCGGGCATGTGAAGGTAGGATACCAGGCCTTGCATGGGAAATGGGTGACTGGATCAAAAATGGAGCTTAAAACCAGGTTGCGGATTGGCACCTGGAATGCGAGAGGTCTATTACAGATTGGTAATCTCAACATCATTAAAAGATCGGAAGTGGGGATGTGCGGCGTGGAGACACACTGGAGTGGACAATTCAAGACAGATGAACACTGTGTATATTTCTCTGACAGCGACACAGGTAGACATGGAGGTGTTGCTATCATAGAAAACCAACTAGAAAAATATGTAGAGGCGAGAAACTGATACAGTTTGCAACAGGAAATAATATGACAGTCATAAATACGACCTTCAAACATCATGTTCGACGCCTATCCACCTGGACGTCTCCGTACGGGAACACAAAAAAACCAAATTGATTACATCTTAATAAACAAAAGATGGAGAAGCTCGTTTAAAAACGTGAAAACTAGACCCAGCGCGGAATGGGGATCTGACCATCGCCTACTGATCGGAAATTACAAAGAACAATATGGTTACTATGAAACCAAAAAGAATGAAACCCCCAAATCCGCAGGATTTCAAGAATGCCTTGTATAGTATGAAAGAAGTTGATGAAATAGGTGATTGCAATCAATTATGGAAAAGAACTGAAAAGTGGATAAAAGAAGCAGCACAGGCATGCACTATTTCAAATATCAGAGAAAGAAGAAAACATTGGATGACGGACGAAATATGGCTACTTATAGAGGAAAGAAGAAATATCCGAATGGTCAATTTGGAATCGATTGACAAGGCCATGAAAATACGACAAATCAACCGCAAAATTAAAAGACAAACGCGTAGGGATAAAAATCAATATCTTAATGGAATATGTCTAGAGCTGGAAACCCATACAGAACAAAACAGCACCCGTGACTTGTACAATAAGATGGTACCACTCTCGAAAACTCAAGTTATACAAGACAAACATGGAAGAATTATAACTGATCTGGCTTTGATGAGAACAAGAGTTATTATGAAAGAGATCCAGATATTTTCAGAAGTGAAGTAGAAAAGGTCGTCAACGAGCTTACTAACAGAAAGTCACCAGATCCGGATGGCATAACAGCGGAAATAGTGAAAGCAGTGGGAGAAATGGTAATTGAAAAAAATAATGCTAGGACGAAAATTGTCAACAATAAACAACCTCTAATTCACATGGTGGTAGAGTTTGCGGTAGTTAACAGTTTCCAGTATCTAGGCTCGACGATATATCATAATAGTGAATGCGAATTAGAGATTCGAAGACGATTGCCAGAATATCACTGACGAAACTTAAAATAATCTGGAAATATCGAGCAATAACAATAAAAACAAAACTTGAAATAGTACAAGCACTGATATTGTCAATCACAACTTATGCTGCAGAAACATGGACCATCAAAGCTGCCGACGAACGAAGGATAGCCGCATTTTAAATGTGGTGTTATAGGAGACTTTTACGCATACCATGGACGGCGCATCGCACTAATGTGTCAATCATAGAGGAACTTCACATCAACAAAAGATTGGTCCAAACAGTCGACCTGAGATATTTGGGATATGTATACCACGAAGATCTTCCACCTTAGAAAGGATGGTCGTAGAGGGAAAAGTGAAAGGACGTCGCTCGCTAGGAAGATCACCTATGCGCTGGATCGATCGAACTAAAAAGCTCACGGGCCAAGGACTGTACGAGTTCATTACAACGTTGCAAAACCGTAACAACTGGCGACGAATAGTTGCAAACATATTAAGTTGATGCCACCACACCTGGCAGACGGGTTATGGATGGAAGAGAGAGACATACAATTTAGCCCGACAGAACGGAGAGACCCAAAGCTTCTTCATTCATCCTCGCTCCCTTACTGTACAAACGCTACAAAAACAAGGCCGTGTTATCCGGTATCTCGTCATTTGCTCTTACTCATTCACACAGCGTTGATGTTCACCGAAGTGCAAAAGTCCACAACTTTCGCACTGTAGCTCAACAGCAATTACACCAAGCCACTGCTTACTGCATATGAAAATATGGATTCACAAATAAACTTACTTTTCAATTAATGGAAGACTATTGTTACTACTCTTGAGCACTGTAACTCTGGGTGGGTTTTGGCTGCCTTTTGGTTTTGGGTGGAAGACAATACTTCTAAGAATTACATACAGGAGTGTAATTTGAGGTTGATAGATAGGGTAATTGTCCCCTCTTAGGTCTTGACTACAAGAGTTGTTAAGCTTAGACTATTTTGAAGAAATAGAACAAATTCAATATCCATTACTGCAATAGATATTTACTAAATAATGATCTTCTTGATGTATTCCTAAGAATGACTATGACTTTTATTAGAGTCTTGCCCCCCATGGTGAAACCTAAAAGGACCCATCATAGTAATTACATACATTAATATAACAATGCATTGAAATTGTATAATTTCTTATTTCTATTGTAATTATTGTAGTTCAAAAATTTTGAAACATTTAAATTTTGTATTGTGTTTGATAGCCATATTATCGCATTTGTGTGACAAAGTTGCCACTGAAAACACTATGACTGTGACATTGAAACTACAAGTAACTCCAACTTTTAGAAACTGAAATTGAGGAAAAAGGCAATTTATTTGTGAGTTTCGATGTTCCTTTATTTATGTTACTACATAATTTGCGTAGTTAAATTTGCGTAGTTAAATTTGCTAATTGACTATGTAAACATCTAACTGTACTATGCTGTACCACGTAAAAATTTTCTTAAACTTTGATATTGTAGAACTAACCTCGGTATTGTTCCGCCGAAGCGGTCAATGAGCACACATACCTGCCAGTTTATCGGACGCAGGAAGCAAGTCGCCACGGTTAGTGGCTTGGGTACAATCGGATAGTCAGTAAATTTTCTATAATCTCGCTCAGTTTTTCAAATACCATCTCACTTTTACCTGTTGTTTAGAACCGGATATCCGTATTTGGGTGACCACACGTAATAGCTTTCATTTATACTTACCTATTGGGAAATTGGGAAGATAGAACCATAATGTTTTAACTCATATTTGATTGTGAAGCTAATAAAAACTTGGACGTTTCGTCAGCTTTAACTTGTCATAAGCTAGATCGAAACGAATTTCATTTGAAATTCCACTCTATTATTAATTTATCAGACGATTTGATCTCTCAACTTCACGGTTGTATTGTTCAAATTTTGCAAATAGTTGAAACTGCAGCAATTCCATTATGCGGTACAAAGAAACAACTTTATTGGATGCTTTAAATTTCAAGGTTGATTAGCGTCTGAATTTCTTTTATTTAACATAGTTTTTTACTTAATCTTCTTGTTAACTTATTTCGTTTTATTAAGTTAAAAGATGTTTAGTATTGATTTACTTGTTTAAATTCTTCCTCGTCTACAGTATTACAAACGGTAAAAAAATCAAGATAAGGATTTTAAGAATACATATAAACAATAATCAATTATACTCTTGCTATGTGTGTATTCAAAAATGATATATAATTTTGGTGTGTACAGGAATGTAACTTATACATGTTATCATACATATTCATCAGTTTCCCTGAGGTTAATAACTTAACACTGCACTTGTTCTGCTTCATTATGGTTTTATGCATGGACAAATGAACGAATGTGGCTTTGTATATTTTTGAAATATTTTCTTCAAATGTAAATTTTCCGAAAAAAACATCAAATTTATATTTCACTTACGTACAATGAAAATATTCCATAATATGTAAACTATAACGTGTGAGCTAGTAAATTGTGTTTACACATTTCACTAAATATTACAAAATAGATAAGATAAAAGAATTCCATGAATGGAATTTACTTTAATCCACCTTTTTATGAAACCTAATAAAGTAAAAAGCATTTGTAAATTGGTGGTAATTTTATGCTACATTGGGCAAAAAATAAAAAAACATTTCAGCAGTGATGAATTGATTTGACCATAAAATATTTCTGTTATTCATTCGCCCATAACAAACTAGGCAATCTTACTGTACAACCGAAATCGAGACTTATTTGTATTTGTTTTTCTTGCAGGGTGATTACATCTGGATTGAACCAGTTTCGGGTGGTGAATTTGATGTGGCTATTGGAGCCAGAGTAATTACTGCAGAAGGCCGAAGAATTGCAGTACGAGATGACGACGCCAACGAACACTGGCTCTCTCCGGAGCGTCGAATTAAGGCTATGCATACCACGTCCATCCAGGGCGTGGAAGACATGATAGGATTGGGCGATTTACACGAAGCTGGTATTCTTAGAAATCTTCTCATTAGATACAATGACAATCTTATATACGTAAGTAAAACATTTTTGAATACAAAAATCAGGTACTTAGTGAGCATATTTTTTAGACTTACACTGGATCAATTTTGGTGGCCGTAAATCCTTATCAAATTCTTCCAATTTATACTGCTGAACAAATTAAATTATATAAAGAACGGAAAATTGGTGAACTTCCTCCACATATTTTTGCAATTGGTGACAACTCGTATGGTAATATGCGCCGATATGCTCAAGATCAATGTATAGTAATATCTGGCGAATCGGGTGCCGGAAAAACCGAAAGTACGAAATTGATTTTGCAATATTTAGCTGCCATAAGTGGAAAACATTCGTGGATCGAACAGCAAATTTTAGAAGCTAATCCTATTTTAGAAGCGTTTGGTAATGCGAAAACCGTTAGAAACGATAACAGCTCGCGATTTGGAAAATATATTGATATACATTTTAACAAGGATGGCGTTATAGAGGGAGCTAAAATTGAGCAATATTTGCTAGAAAAAAGTAGAATTGTTAATCAAAATCCAGACGAGCGCAATTACCATGTCTTTTATTGTGTACTTGCGGGATTAAGTAAAGACGATAAGAAAAAGTTGGAGCTCACTGATGCAAGTCAGTATCGATATTTGACAGGCGTAAGTAAATTTTAAAATTGGTTTAATCGAATCTCATGGTTGCTAATGGTTTTTCTTTCTTTTACCAGGGAGGATGCATAACATGCGAGGGAAGAGACGATGCGGCCGAATTTGCAGATATTCGAAGTGCAATGAAAGTTTTGCTCTTTTCCGACTTGGAAATATGGGATATTTTGAAACTTTTAGCGGCGTTGTTACACACTGGAAATATAAAATATAAAGCTACAGTTGTAGCAAATTTAGATGCAACAGAAATACCTGATACCACTAACGTAAGTCGAGTAGCAAATTTATTAGCAGTGCCTTTACAACCGTTAATAGATGCTTTAACTAGAAAAACTTTATTTGCTCATGGTGAAACAGTCGTTTCTACTTTATCTAGAGAACAAAGTATCGATGTGAGAGACGCATTTGTGAAAGGAATATACGGAAGGATGTTTGTTTTAATAGTGAAAAAAATCAACAACGCCATTTACAGACCTAAAGAAAAACAACGAACTGCTATAGGCGTATTAGATATTTTTGGATTTGAGAATTTTAATCACAACAGTTTTGAACAATTTTGTATCAATTACGCAAACGAAAATCTTCAACAATTTTTTGTCAGGCACATATTTAAGTTAGAACAAGAGGAATATAACATTGAAGGTATCAATTGGCAACATATCGAATTCGTAGACAATCAAGATGCTTTGGACATGATTGCAATTAAACAACTTAATATTATGGCTCTAATCGACGAAGAAAGTAAATTTCCAAAAGGAACTGATCAAACACTGTTGGCAAAATTGCATAAAACGCACGGCAACAATAGAAATTATTTAAAACCAAAATCGGATATCAATACAAGTTTTGGTTTAAATCATTTTGCTGGCGTAGTTTTCTACGACACCAGGTGCTTTTTAGAAAAAAACAGAGATACTTTTAGTGCGGACTTATTGCAGTTAATCGCGATCTCAAATAATCGTTTCTTGCAACAAATTTTTGCTAACGATATTGGGATGGGCTCCGAAACCAGGAAAAGAGCGCCAACTTTATCGACGCAATTTAAAAAGAGTTTAGATTCGTTAATGAAAACTTTGTCGAATAGTCAACCATTCTTTATACGTTGCATAAAGCCTAACGAATTAAAAAAGCCCAATATGTTTGATCGCGAATTATGTTGCAGACAACTGAGATATTCTGGAATGATGGAAACTATTAGAATCCGACGTGCCGGATATCCAATAAGACATCATTTTAACGAATTTGTAGAAAGGTATCGTTTCTTAATATCTGGAATTCCCCCTGCACATCGCGCCGATTGTCGAGCGGCAACGTCCAAAATTTGTGCAACTGTGCTGGGAAAATCCGATTATCAGTTGGGTCACACAAAGGTTTTTCTCAAAGATGCGCATGATTTATTTTTAGAACAAGAGCGAGATCGGGTTTTAACGAAAAAAATTTTAATCTTGCAAAAATCGATTCGCGGTTGGGTATATCGCCGTCGATTTTTACGGCTGAAAGCTGCTACTATGATAGTTCAGAAATATTGGAAAGGATACATACAGCGTCAGAGATACATGAAAATGCGAGTTGGTTATATGCGATTGCAAGCGTTGATTCGTGCTCGCGTATTGTCTCACCGATTTAGGCACTTGAGAGGACACATCGTCGGACTTCAGGCGCACGCTCGCGGTTATTTGGTACGAAGAGAATACGGCCATAAAATGTGGGCAATTATCAAAATTCAATCGCACGTACGTCGCATGATTGCTCAAAGAAGATTTAGGAAAATTAAATTGGAACGTCGAAGTCACGTGGAGGCGTTAAAATTGCGCAAAAAGGAAGAAAGAGAATTGAAGGATGCGGGAAATAAACGAGCAAAGGAAATTGCCGAACAAAATTATAGGTAAGTTGTGATAGTAAATTATGGTTTGTTATTATTAACTTTTATTTAAAACAGAGAAAGAATGTACGAATTGGAGCGTAAAGAAATGGAGTTGGAAATAGAAGATAGGAGAAGGGTGGAGGTCAAAAAGAATCTCATTAATGATGCAGCAAGAAAAGCGGACGAACCCGTGGATGATTCCAAATTAGTTGAAGCCATGTTTGATTTCCTCCCTGATAGTTCTAGTGAAGCGCCTACTCCTGGAAGAGAAACGTCCGTTTTTAATGACCTTCCATCACAACCTGCCGAATCTGAAATTATAAGTCCCATGCAAAACATATCCGAAGATGAAGAAGATTTATCTGAATATAAATTTCAAAAGTTTGCCGCTACGTACTTCCAAGGAAATGTTGGTCACCAGTACTCCAGGAAGCCTCTCAAACATTCTCTATTGCCATTACACACCCAAGGGGACCAATTGGTAAGTATAACGTCTGCTGTAATGCAGAAGTTTTTGTTTCCAGAGAAGTAAATTAACCTTTTCCAGGCGGCTCAAGCCTTATGGATCACCATCTTACGCTTTACTGGAGATTTACCAGAACCTCGCTATCATTCCATGGATAGAGACACCACTTCTGTGATGTCGAAAGTTACCGCAACATTGGGTCGCAATTTTATACGCAGTAAAGAGTTTCAAGAAGCGCAACTCATGGGAATGGAACCGGAATCTTACCTGAAACAAAAACCCAGATCAATTCGTAACAAATTAGTTTCGTTAACGCTAAAAAGAAAAAACAAATTAGGTGATGATGTGCGCAGAAAACTACAAGACGAGGAATACACCGCCGATAGTTATCAGTCCTGGTTGGAATCTCGCCCAACTTCGAATCTAGAAAAACTACACTTCATAATTGGACACGGAATTTTGCGTGCCGAGTTACGCGATGAAATTTATTGCCAGATCTGTAAGCAACTGTCGAATAATCCTTCGAAATCGTCTCACGCTCGTGGATGGATTCTTCTGTCGCTTTGTGTTGGATGTTTTGCACCATCCGAAAAATTTGTTAATTACTTACGCGCGTTTATCCGAGAAGGTCCTCCTGGTTATGCACCATACTGCGAAGATCGTCTAAAACGGACGTTTAACAATGGAACTAGGAATCAACCGCCTAGTTGGTTGGAACTTCAAGCCACAAAATCTAAAAAACCGATTATGTTGCCGATTACGTTTATGGATGGAAATACAAAGACTTTACTTGCAGATTCTGCTACAACCGCGCGTGAATTGTGCAATCAATTATCAGATAAGATTGGTTTGCGCGATCAGTTTGGGTTTTCTCTTTATATAGCGTTGTTTGATAAGGTGTCGTCGTTAGGAAGTGGAGGAGACCATGTCATGGATGCTATTTCGCAGTGCGAGCAGTATGCTAAAGAACAAGGGGCCCAAGAGCGCAATGCTCCTTGGAGGTTATTTTTCCGTAAAGAAATTTTTGCACCATGGCATGAACCAACAGAAGATCAAGTTGCCACAAATCTTATTTATCAGCAAGTGGTTAGGGGGGTTAAGTTTGGAGAATACAGATGTGATAAGGAAGAAGATCTTGCCATGATTGCAGCTCAACAATATTTCATCGAATTTGGATCTGACATGAATGTGGAAAGACTGTTATCCCTACTTCCAAATTATATTCCGGATTACTGTTTAACTGGAATCGAAAAAGCCATCGATAGGTGGGGTTCTTTGGTTGTGCAAGCATATAAAAAAAGTTATTATTTAAAAGAGAAAGTTCAAGTATTAAGGGTTAAGGAGGACATAGTTAGTTATGCAAAATTCAAATGGCCATTATTATTTTCGAGGTTCTACGAAGCTTACAGAAATTCTGGTCCAAATTTGCCTAAAAATGATGTCATAATTGCGGTAAATTGGACTGGCGTTTATGTTGTCGACGATCAGGAACAAGTCTTATTGGAATTATCTTTTCCTGAGGTGACAACTGTATCCAGTCAGAAAACAAATAAAGTCTTTACCCAAACCTTTAGTCTCAATACAGTTAGAGGAGAAGAATTTACATTCCAAAGTCCAAATGCTGAAGATATCAGAGACTTGGTGGTTTACTTTTTGGAAGGATTAAAGAAGCGTTCCAAGTTCGTTATTGCTTTACAAGATTATAAAGCGCCTGGAGAGGGTTCCAGTTTTTTGACATTCCTAAAGGGCGACTTAATAGTGTTGGAGGAAGACAGTACGGGCGAAACGGTTTTGAATTCCGGATGGTGTGTTGGAAGATGTGAAAGGACTACAGAGAAAGGAGATTTTCCAGCAGAAACTGTTTATGTTCTTCCTTGTATGTCTAAACCTCCTGCAGACACACTCCAACTATTTGCAGTTGATGGTACGCAATTTTTGTTTGATTTTCAGGGAAAATTTTAAAAGTTTTTTTGTTTTAGGAGCCGAACATGGTCGTAAATTAAGTCAACATTCTATTAATGGTACAGAATCTCGCGATAGACCCCACACATTGGCAGAGTATGCAATGGATCACTTTAGACCACCACTAAAACGTACAATGTCCAAAACGCTAACTTTAACCTCTGTGCGAAGAAGTGTTGATGATTTATGGAGGCATTCCCGGGACCCTCTGAAGCAACCTCTTCTCAAAAAACTGTTAACGAAAGAAGAGCTTGCAGATGAAGCTTGTTTCTCATTTAGTGCAATATTAAAATATATGGGGGATTTACCTAGTAAGAGACCAAGATTAGGAAACGAATACACTGACCACATTTTCGATGGACCTTTAAAACACGAAATTTTAAGAGACGAAATTTATTGTCAAGTTATGAAACAATTAACAGACAACAGGAATCGACTATCCGAAGAAAGAGGTTGGGAACTCATGTGGTTAGCCACCGGATTGTTTACCTGCTCGCAAAGTTTATTAAAAGAACTTACGCTGTTTTTGCGCACTAGAAGGCATCCAATTTCACAAGATTCGTTACAAAGACTGCAAAAAACATTGAGGAACGGTCAAAGGAAGTATCCACCACATCAGGTTGAAGTTGAAGCTATTCAACATAAAACGACACAAATATTCCATAAAGTTTATTTCCCTGATGATACAGATGAAGCATTTGAGGTTGATTCTAGTACGAGAGCTAAAGATTTTTGTCAAAATATTAGCCAAAGGTTAAGTTTGCGGTCTAGTGAAGGTTTCAGTCTTTTTGTGAAAATTGCGGATAAGGTAAAAATCATTGTTAGGTTTATTTGAAATAACCAAGTAAATTTGCAGGTCATTTCGGTTCCCGAAGGAGATTTCTTCTTTGATTTTGTTAGGCATTTAACAGACTGGATTAGAAAAGCACGACCAACTCGGGATGGTGTTACGCCCCAATTTTCGTATCAAGTGTTCTTCATGAAGAAGTTGTGGACAAATACGGTGCCAGGGAAAGACAGAAATGCGGATTTCATCTTCCACTTCCATCAGGAACTTCCAAAATTAATCAGAGGATATCATAAGTGTTCTAAAGAAGAGGCGGCTAAATTAGCAGCTATAATTTATAGAGTTAGGTTTGGTGAAAGTAAACAAGAGTTACAAGCAATTCCGTAAGAAACATTTTTTTATAGTGGAATCCTTCACTAAAATTTGGTTTTTAGGCAAATGTTAAGAGAGTTAATACCTTCTGATTTGGTAAAGCTACACAATGCTAACGATTGGAAGCGTCAAATTGTTGCTGCATATAATCAAGATGGTGGTATGAGTCCAGAAGATGCAAAAATTACGTTTTTGAAGGTTGTTTATCGTTGGCCTACTTTTGGTTCAGCTTTCTTTGAAGTCAAACAAACTACAGATCCAAATTATCCTGAAATGTTGCTCATTGCGATTAATAAACATGGAGTCAGTCTTATTCATCCTAATACCAAGGTACATTTTAAATTAATTATTTAAAGGGCTGTTCAACAATTACATAGAGGAAAAGGGAGGGGGATATGTTGGTAAATTGGGATGGGTAAAACCTCATTTTAATAATTGTTACACCACACTGGAAAAAATCGGTCTAAGACAAAATCCCGCGGCCACAATCCCGCCGCCGAAATCCCGCCAGACCATAATCTGGCCGGACCATAATCCCGCGGGAACGAAATCCCGCCAGACCATAATGAGACCATAATCCCGCCGGACCGAAATCCCGCCGAACCAAAATCAAAATATTGTTACTTTGTTCCTCTGTGAAATCTTCACGTTCAAAAACTAACACTAACCTAACGGCAGATCTACCTCTTCGCGGAAGATCCACTTCTTTGCGGCAGATTTAACTTTACGCGGAGATTTGTTTGTTTTCTAAAGAAATATCAAAAACTAACACTAACCTAACGGCAGATCCACCTCTTCGCGGAAGATCTACCTCTTTGCGGCAAATTAAACTTTACGCGGAGATTTGTTTGTTTTTAATTAGTTTTCTAAAGAAATATCAAAAACTAACACTAACCTAACGGAAGATCCACCTCTTCGTGCCAGATCCACCTATTTGCGGCAAATTTAACTTTACGCGGAGAGAGCTCAGGATTGCGTTTTAAAGCAGCGATGACTGATTTTGCTTTTTCTGGTGCCACATATCCTTTGTTTAGAAATCTTTCACACAACAAATATGGGCCGGCGGGATTGTGGCCGCGGGATTTTGTCCCATCCCGGGAAAAAATATATTTTATATTGTTTGCTATAAACAATTTAATTTTTTTATTCCATAATAAAATATATGATCAAGAAAGGTTTTATTGTGGAAATAATTTAGGGCAAATAAACAAATATAAATTAGTTAAGAAATCCAGCGGCGGATCCAGCCAAAGTTCATGGGAATATAATAACTCATATAATATTATAATAATAGTAAGTTTAAATTGCTGTTAGAGATTTTAGTTCTTAATGATTTTTTTATGTTTGAAAATTTATGAGGTAGGTACCCCTCTTGCCCCCTCCCTGTATGCCCCTTGAAGAAATTCATTAAAAATATTTTAGAACATAGAATATCAAATAAAGAATGACAAATATATGCTATACGCTCGGAAGCTGTAACTCTGCAACCAATCAATTAACAAGAAAAACGTATAAAATCTTTTCTATAAATAATTTGGCATGTTTTAATTTCAATTACTTGACATTTTGCTCTAAAGTGAACCCTAACCCAGATATTCTCGAATATTCATATCTGTTTCGCCCGATGTTTCCAATATGGCGGCCAAATCCAGAGTCTCTAGACCCTACAAAATTTTTAGTAGTTATGTCACTTTAGAGTTTCAAATAAAGATAATAAAATTGATTTCAGCTTGTCTCTAATTATTTCCACAACCCTATTAGAAAGCAATATCAGAAATCCAGTGACAATTTATTGTTCAAGCAGGTAAAAATAAAGTGACCACACCCCTTTTCTTAAAAAATTTACACCCTTTAAAAAACTAGCACCGCCACAGAATGGATGGTAAAAAAAATGACTAAAAGTATATACGGAATATTTTAATGATTTAATTTTGCTTTACTAATGTTTGAGAATTTTACCAATGAAAATGTTACAAAATATAGGTTCGTTCTCGCCCCACCCCTTTCACTATCGCGAATTTTGTATACCCTTCTAAAACATCATACCCTAGAACTGCATTCCAGCAGGTGGGCCAATGAAACTGAATGTAGACAAGCAAGGGCAGCTATAAAAGCACCCTCCAGTAAACATTCAAAATACTACTTGAAGTTGTCCAGAGTCAATCTACGGATAATTGCAGGGATATTAACTGGACACTGCAAACTGAACAAACACCTTAACACGCTGGGGATCGTAGATGAGCCAACGTGCCGAGGCTGTAATGAATCAGACGAAACAGCGGAGCATGTGCTCTGTCACTGCCCAGCTCTAGCGTCAAAAAGAGGTACCATGTTGGGGGACTGGCCTGACATGGCCAGAATTAGAGGCATCTCGCCTGCCAGAATCCTGGAGTTCATCCTTCAGCTGGGATGGCTCGAGGAATGATGGGGCGGGGGCCACTAAAATGGAGGTAGTACAATGGGCCCGGTCTAGTGGCCTAAGTGCGCGTGGGGTCTTCGACCCTACCCTCCTACCTAAAATCCAGAATCCAGAATTGGCATCCATTTTTTATGCTACAAGTTCTTCATGATAGAACTTTCATCAACTATTATTGCGCCGCGATATCTACAATTTTTACATCCGCTGCATCAAGCTGAAATGAAGAAAATGAAAGCACATTTAGGCGAAAAAAATTATTGCCACCAATTTTATTAAAAACGGTGATAAGAAAAAAGCATTAACCAAATTAAAAATCTCGTTAATCCACCCTTACCCGGCCGTTATTATTGAAAGTATTTTCCCACCCCTTATGGCAAAAATTACCAGAATGGAAGAAGTACATACAAACTATGACTTCAATTTTATTAAAACATGACAATACAAAAACAGCAATACAGCAAAATAGGAAATTAAAATCTTGATAATTCTTTTTTGCACGTCGGTTTCAAAGGTTGAAACTTTATGCACCAAGGACAAGAATGGAATCGCTTTAAAGTACAAACCATTTATCCCAATTTCATTAAAAATGGCAATGGAGAAATAATAAAAAAGATAGAAATTAAAATATTGTTAATCCATTCTTGCGCGTCAAGACGTTAATCAAACTCTAAATCTAAACTAGATTCGCTGACTTTCATATAAACTCTTGTTAGCTTAGCATAGTAACCTATGTCCTCCTCACTTTAAGCACATACAGTTATACCAATTTTATTGAAAATGCTGATACGTTAATGTAAAGCAGCCGGTACAAATCAAAACTCATTAAAAAATTAATAATATGCAAAATTATGAAGAATTAAAGTATCAATAGTTCTTACAACCATTGAAGTGTAAACAAATAATTGATTGAGGTAGGGGTTTTTAATCAACTCCGAATAAGTTGCAGATTTTAAAACAATTATTTTTTATTGAGTAATTATTTGAAATTTACGCTTGAAGTACTAAAAAATATATGTTTAGTAGTCACACTATGGCAATAAAAAATTGTAAAAACTTAATTAACACGCGAATAAATTGTAATCTATTTATACACATTGGGGCATTAAATAAAGAATTCATTAAAATCGGGTAATTTGAAATATTTTAATAATAACAGGATGCTACATAATCAAAATCAATTAATTTTTTTATTGCAAGCGTGAGAAAGTACACCCATTGTGTTATTTTATTGTAAATATTTAATTCAAATGCATCAGAAACTCTTTTTAAACATTGCATTTCATTACAGGAGATACTGGTAACTCATCCGTTCACAAGAATATCCAATTGGTCTTCAGGAAACACTTATTTTCATATGACTATTGGGAATTTAGTGAGAGGTTCGAAATTGTTGTGTGAAACTTCTCTGGGATACAAAATGGACGATTTGTTAACGTCTTACATTTCTCTTATGCTCACGAATATGAATAAACAAAGAAGTTTAAGAATTAAATAGTAGTTTTGGTAAATTTCTGAATATTTGCTCGATTTATTCCAGTTTGCTTAGCATATTGTATTATTTTTATACATTTGTAAAATATAAAATTTATATGGGACCCTGTAAGGTTGCCTGGTTTAATAATTTTTAATCAAGAAAGTATTTTTTATTGATCTGTATAGAAATAAGAATTCCGTCCATTTTTAGAAGGAAGAACATATTTTTATAATTATACATACACTTATACATAGCATAGATTAAATACTTAAGAATTTTATATAATTTATTCAAAATTAGATTAAAAAATTTATTTACACTTATAATTTATTATTTATACACTGAAGTATCCAAGTCTGCAACACGTTTTTTTATTTTATTTGATTGTTAAATTTCATTTTTTTATTATAAATTTTGTGTATACATTTTTAAACAATATTTTTGTTATTATACAAATATTGTACATAAATATGAAATAAATAACTAAGATGGACTTTCTGTGTTATTAATACAAAAATAACTTGGTAATAAATAATAATGTAGGTACATTATTTTAACAAAAAAATCAAGGAATTTTGTTATATAAAAAAATTAATAAATTTTATTATGGCGGAGAAAGTGAAATCTTAAATAGATTTTGATTTATTTTCACAAATTTTCTTTTAAAATTTACTAGAAGTGATTACATAAAAAGGTTATGCATACAAAAATTTGATAAATATCGAAAATAAAAAGTTATAAGTAAACAAAATACGAAATTATCGGTTTTCATTTCTAGCCCTTTCACCGATTTTACCAAAATTTGGGGCTCCAAAATATTTATGCTTAAAGGCATTCAAAATGTTGGCTCGAGGGGTTATTTTATTCTTAAATTTTGGTAAGTTTATGGATTTATTTAGAATCAAGAAAAATAAATTTATGATTTCGAAATTTTAATAATAAAAAAAAATCATTATTTAAAAATTTTTAAAAGGGAAAATAAATTGATAAATCTTTAATTACGGGGGTTATATAAAAAACTGCTTTTATAGCTATAAGGCGGGAAAATTATATTTTATATATAAAAATTTATGTGATTGTTATTGACAAATTTTTTGCATTTCTTTCTACATTTTTTACCCACAAATTTGTGGGGTGCTGAAAATATTTTCTTCATTTTTTACCCACAATTTTGTGAGGGTTCTGAAAATATTTTCTTCATTTTTTACCCACAAATTTGTGGGTTTCAGAAAATAATTTCTTCATTTTTTACCCACAAATTTGTGGGTTTCAGAAAATATTTTCTTCATTTTTTACCCACAAATTTCTGGGTTTCAGAAAATATTTTCTTCATTTTTTACCCACAAATTTGTGGGTAAACTGGTGAAAGGGCTAGTTTGGATGCCACTACCGCTTTAAGAGGCACATTTCACCGGTCCTCTCCCTGCCCCCCCCATCGCTAATTTTTTTTATGAAATTATTGTCAAACGTTTAAGCTTCGTTTGAGCTCCAATGAGCTTCCATAAAAATCGTTTGTACCCCAAAGGCTTTTAATAAAAATTCAATTCTTCAGAACAATTTTGAGAGGGGGTATAGAAATGATTTTTTTAAGATGTGATTTTTTTAATACAATAAACGCCAATCGATCAAGAATCGTTTGAGCTTCAATTTCTATCGTTTACCCAAAGGTAAAAAAGTTAGGGTGTTTCAAAGATTGCGAAATAGTAGCGAGCTACTTACTCGCTCCGAGCAAGTAGCGTGCAAAATTTTAGTGTTGCTGATAACAATTAAAATAGATTTTATTTTTAACAATAAAAAAGAAAACGAGTAGCATAGTCGACAAAATTTGCTAGTGCTGGTGTGAGTTTTTTTAACAAAATTTTTGAATAGAAATGGTGTCAATCGACAGAGAATCGTTTGAGCTTCAATCTCTCCCCCCTCAATACGAATTTTCTAATGATATTTGTGTCAATCGTTTGAGCTCTAATAGTTTCTATTCCCGTCGTTTGAGTTTCAATAGTTTTTAATAAAAAATACATTCTTTAGAACAATTTTGAAAAAATAACACCCAAAGTTTGAGCGCTACTTGCTTGGACCAATATTAATAAAATTTACAATTTCACAATATTTTAAACGTTTTAATGTTTTACCTTTGGGGTTCAAAAGATGGGAATTGAAGCTCCAACGATTTTCTATCGATTGATAGCAATTTTATAAAAGGCAATCGGAGGGGGGGGGGGACTGTCGTTATTTCAACAGCCTCCTCTCTCAAAGTTTTCGCGATGCATTGGTGCAACTGATTTTTAAAAAAGCTCATTGGAGCTCAAACGAAGCTTAAACGTTTGCGCTAATTTCATTAAAAAATTTGCAATAGGGGTGGGGGGAATGTCACTCAATTTTACACCTTTTCAAACGCTCTAATATTTTTGCCTTTGGACTTCAAACGATGGGAATTGGAGCTCAAACGATTGACACTAATGTCATCAAAAAATACGCAATGGGGAGCAGTGAAATGTCATTGAATATCACACTCCTTCAAACGTTCCAACTTTTTTTATCGGAATTGAAGCTCATCTTTGATTCTCGATCGATTGGTATTTATTTTATTTGAAAAATCACATCTTAAAAAAATGCATTTCTACAACCCCTCCCAAAATTGTTTTAAATAATTGAATTTTTATTAAAAACCTTTGGGCACGAAGTATTTTTATGGAAACTCATAGGAGCTCAAACGTTTGACAATAATTTCATTAAAAAATTCGGGATGGGGGGCGAAGTGGACCTCACTTTAAGATAGAAATAAGAAAAATTGATTTATCATTGTGAGAGAACCTGCACATTACTTTATAAAAAATCCCCTTCTAGTAACATGTATCTATGCTTAGCAAGCCGTTGGCCTACCCAATATTTTACCCCGCGAGCCGCCCCTAAATTAAGATTACTCAAAAATTAATAAAGTGTTAGTCGGTGGTAGTATTTCGTGCTGATTACAATAGCGTAATTGAAAGTACATTTGAGTATAATGTGTCCTTGAGTTATTAATCAAATCATCGTTATCCTCTATTGTTTTAAAGATATGACGTTTTAATCATTATAGTTTATTAATACCTATATTTATCTACGATTAAAAATAAAAATATATCAAATTATTATAAAAAAAATCTCTTTTAAACGGCCATATTTGTTTACATATGCAGCGCTACCAACGTTAATTTCAGTTCCCAATAATTCATATTTTCATGGGTTGATGGTTATATAAAATTAAAAAGCTTGTTTAATTTTCTTCTTTCCAGTTATTCTACATTTCTTCGACCTTCATATGAATATTTATTAAAATGTCGTAGTTTCGATAATTCGCCTATGCCTATGGTGACCATATATGTACTTATTTTAGTAGGACAGTACTCCTTTTTAGAACGATGTCCTATGTACTTAAAAACTTCTCCAAGTACTTACAAATGTACTTATTTTTTGTACACCCGCCGGGGGGGGGGGGGGGGCACCCGACGCTGCCCCAAACCTCATGGTTGTTTCCTTCAGTGCAACCCCAGAAAAAAAAAGGTCATCAATCGTAATCGTCGTATATTTAGGTACGCCGCACAGTGTGGTGAAATGAGGTTTTTGTGGACAAACGGTTGCTGAGCCTTCAATTTTAGGGCAAAAAAGCTGGAAGTTGTCTTACTATATCCTTAATCGTTATCGTTAATCGTTAATATACATAAAAATGGATGTATGTGTGTATGTATGTATGTTCCCTATAGACTCCTAAACCGTTTGACCGATCGGAACCAAATTTGGCACAGTTATTATGTAGGTCCCTGCGCATGTTTTTGTATTGAAATAGTGCAAAAATTCGCAAAGGAAAGGAAAGTTGATTTTGAGTGGCCTGCCTTCCTTTAAGGAATCTCGATAATCCATTCATGCGCGTCCCTATGGGACGCGCATGAATGGATTATCGAGATTCCTTAAAGGAAGGCAGGCCACTCAAAATCAACTTAAAAACAATAATGAATGCTGTCAAACTGTCAACCTATCGACAATGCAAATACGCGTGCACGTGCTTTACGCTTCTATTTGACCAATCTTAACCAAATTTGGTGTAGAAGTTATTTACAACGCTACGAAAAACATAGGCTACTTTAGTACCTTGGAGTGAGGCCGAAGGCCGAACAACCACATCCGACACAGTCTAGATGGCTAAAGGCGGCCGGTAGGCCGACTGTGCCAGCTAGTCCTTAATAGAATAGAAGAAAACAATAATTTTTGTGTTTTCCCACAGAATATTGCATAAGCCACGATTCGAAATGCTAAAGTTCGTCATTTTAAAATAGTTTTCAATTGTTTTTAATATCTTTCTGTATCGTCCGTTCTGCTTATGTATTGTTTACATGGGCATTTGGGAAAAATTTATTGATTTGTTAATCCAATAATACCTTCGGTAAAAATTGGACAAGTCTCAGTAAAAACGCTCTTGTGTTCGCATCTGCAAGTATCTGCAGCTGAAATTTGGAGGGCAAGTACTAGAGATACCAATGATACCACAAAAAAGTTTTCGGTGTGTCTCATGCGTTCTCACATAACTAAAAGTTTAAGAGAAGTTAACATTTAAAAACATCGAGTTTTTAGGTCGAAATTAGGTCTACAAACCGTTAAAACTGTAATTCTTTGTTTTGTTTTGGCACTTGTGTGCTAGTAACGTGAAACAGAAATAATATTTCAACTTGAAAACTGAAAAAAATCAATGTATCGTATTTCCGTTTTTAAGCAAAGTTAAAGTACCTATATGCATACGGTACATAGTATACGAGTATGTATATAAAAAAGGTTGACTTTGCCCCATTTTTTCGACACTTTCCAAGCGAATTTTTAATGATTTTTTTTGTGTTCCTGAATCCTTGGAATGTTCCTAGTAAGAAACTATTATTAAACAGACCAAATGAATTAAATTTAAATTAAATATGTAAAAATATTAATAACAAAAAATTAGCGCTATGGAATTTCCTACATTTTTTGTCCTACAAGTTTTTCTCTAAAATATACAGGGCGTTTCAAAAATTTTTGTATTTGTAAAAATTTTTTGTATTTGTAAATAAAATAGTAAACCGCATTCTACTAACGAAAATAAAATGAAAAGTTTCTAATAACATGGGTCCAAAAATGCTTCGTTTGCAAGATATAGGCATTCAAAAGTTTTTTTCTTCCTATTTTGGCAAAATATGAAATTTTTCATCGATTTACTGTTGAAATTATGTAACCATTTTATTTTAGGTTGTTACCGTGTTTCGCCAAAATGTACTTTTTTTTCATAAAAATAATATGGTCACCATACCTATGCCTCAACTCAGGTACAGCACTCTAGAAGTAGTTTAGAGTTCTTTAGATAATAAAAACAATCCAGAAAAATTACATTTTTATCTTCAAAACAATCCTGGCAAGTTCAAATTTGGCAGACATGTTGTGTATTTGAGTGTTAAAATGAATCATCCAAAAGTCACCTGAAGGTTTCTCTGCCAATTTGGGATTTCCAAGCGGCTTTTCGCATATAACTCATTTACAGTGAGTGTTAAATTAATGTATTCGTCACCTAACATATTTTGAATTAAAAACGATATAACTTTTAATACTGGCCCTAAGATAAAACGTGCAAGATTTTCATGAATAAAATTTTCTCGAAATCTTTTTCAGTTTATGTATTTCGCTATTCCGGACTGTCCCTATATTTTAGAAATAGAATACCGTAGGAAAATTTAGAAAATTCTATTTTGGAGAGAATTGTATACTCTTCAATTTTGATCTGCTGATAATTTTCTGTAAACTATAATTAAACGAGTTATAAGGGAAAAGCGAAAATCTGCAATTAAAGGAGAAATCGACTTGGGAATTTTAGGGAACTTTTGAAATTTTTCGGGCACTCAAATACGCATGTATGCCAAATTTAAGTTTTCTCGAATTTTTTTTGCAAGCTCTAACTACTTTTTCAGTTTCCACAATTGGCCTAAAAATAAGGTTAACGCGCATTTTGTATACTAATCTCGAACTTAATAAATAATTGTTTAGTTTTTGCGATAATAGCTTTTAGAACTAGTTCTGAGTGATGAAAAACAATAACTTCAGCTTGTTTATCAAAATTATTATTTGCGAGATGAACGATTGATATCAAAATTTTAATATAAAAAAATTAACTAGCAAAGCAAAAATAATAAAAACAATTTATTTTAAAGGCTTTTGGCATTTAATAGGTTAATGATACCTTCCTTAGATGTTTTTCATGAAGTAGTGACAAATTAATTATTAAATTTTAATTTTCACAAGCTAATAATTTATATGGGAAAATTTTGAAGCGACCCCGTAATAATAACTGTCCCGTAGCAATTTGAATAGATAAGAATAGTAATTTAAAAGAGAATTTCAAGTATACAGGTGACTTATTTTTATTTCATTTTCAAGGTCAGAACTGTAACACAACAAAGCTACAACTTACAATATAATTAAATAAAATAAAGTGTTTTGTAATAATAAATTAAAATTTAAAAATTAATAAGCTAAGCAAACACTATAAAATTTAAAACGTTATTTGAAATGTTGATTTTTATTTATTATTAGTTTTCCATTCTAATAATAAATTTATGTAGGTACGGATTTTAATAAATAATTTTCTAGTACTTATGTACCTATGTACTAATCACACACCCAAAAATGAATACAAAGTTCAAGTTCATATAAGTATTATAATTTAATAATGCGTCAATTCTCAAGCGTTCGTAATTTATTATCATATTATAAATAATAATAAATACCTTTTTTGTAAATTTTTTTGTCAACATAATATAATCTTTATTTTTATTGCAAAGAGCTTTCTGTGGGTTCCAAAATTTTTATAGTTAATTTTGGATGCACTAATTGTCTGTCTAATATAATAAAACGAATCGAAAAAATATTGGTTTTAGTAATGCAATCCATCTTATCATAGAGCTTCTGCCAAAACAGCATTAGTCCAAAAAATGTTAAAATTTTAGCAAAATGTAAAAAACCATCCACGGTGAATTAGGATTAATAGTGAGATGTACTAACTCAATTTTCACCTAATGTTATTTTTTCCAGAAGTTTTTCAATTTTTAGAACAATTATTTCGATTTGGTTATGTTAATTCATAATTAACTAACCAATTCAACCAATGATAGGTACAATTATTTATTATATACTTTAATTATTGGTTAGCCTGAAACCAAGCATTGACAACGCCCCTAAGATTACCTAATTAAATTATCAGTAATTTAAAATTTTAATTTTTGGAAAAACCAAATTTTAATAGTAGTTGTGGAATTGTAATCAAAAAGATTGTTGAGGAAACAATCGTTGTTATGTATAGTACAAGTCGTCATGGGTTTCTACAAAAAAAAAGGATAAATAGTAGAACAATTTCAGAATTAACGTTTTAATAGATTACGGCTGTTTCGACCTTATTCAAGATTTTACGCGTTACACTGGTCTCATCAAAAATTAAATGCGGCGATATCCATACGCCACGTAAGTGTACAAGAATCTACAGTATATTTCACGGTTCGTTGTCATATAAACGTATAAACGATTTAAAAAACACATTGGGCAACTCTTCCCTCTGGTGTAAATTCAAAAAGATGAAAAAAACATTTTTAATATAAAATATAACTAAAATTTCTCTCGAGAACTTCTAAACAAAGTTGTATTGAATTAGATATAAAATTTTGTAGTAATGGCTGCTAAAATGTGCAGTACAATAGTAGGTCCTCTATAAAGTGAGCTCGTAAAGTTTAAAACAAATTCGATAAAAACAATTTTAGAGGGATTTTTCTCAGAAAATCCTCGGACACCTCAACCTTATTTTTTTAAATGTCACTTTTTTCTTCCATTGACATATTTTTACCGTGCTTTGTTTTTTAGCTGTGACGTCATCGCAAATTTTTGAAATGGCAACCCTTATTTATCTATTGGAATTTTGAAAGAGTACAATTTTCCGAGTATAAAAATGTAAAAAACCTGACTGAAAAGTTTTCGTTGAAAAAAAGTTATAGTTTTTTTACATGTTCATACTCAGAAAATTGTGCTCTATCCAAATCCGGAAAGAAAAATAAGGGTTGCAATTTAAAAAAAATGTAAGATGATGTCATAGCTAAAAAAGAAAACACGATAAAAAGTGTCAATGACATAAAAATGTCCCACTTACGAAATTAAGATTGACATATCCGAGGATTTTCTGAGAAAATTCCTCTAAGATATTTTATGGAATTTGTTCCAAATTTTCCGAGCTCACTGTATGTGTGATAACCTGATAGGGGCCGTTCATGTATTACGTAAGACGTTTAAGGGCGAGGGGGGGTAGCTGACATCTTATTTTTTCTTACTCGGGGGTAGGGGGGTCAAAACAATTTCTTACGTAAGATTTTATTTTTTTAATTAAATTTCAAAATTTGAAAAATATTTAATTTAATTTAGGTGCTGTTGGTATTAATGTTAATGTGAAATATAATACTATTAATTATTTACGTTCGAAATGAATAAAAGCACATTTTCGGGAGTAGCACGAATTTATTCACTTGAAATGGACAAATTTCCTACAGAGATTCGGAAAGCTGAACGTTTTTATAGTAGAATTATTGAAAAAGACAGTTTTTAATAATTTTTGGTTACTCTGCTCTCTCTAAAAAAGTCTATTAATATATACTCTATATATTATAAAAAATGTTTAAAAAAAATTTTTATAATAAAAAAAAGTCAGGTCTAAATCGAGCGTCTTTGAAATTTTCAAAAATGTGTTCTATTTAACAATGCTGGCACTCAGCAATAAACTACTTAGAGAAAAATAACTTAGATAGAAATTGTAGTAAATTTTATTCTCTGTAAGATTTATAGAAGTCATTTTCGTCCGAAAGTCAACTGGTAAGGAAATATTGCGAGGAAACAATTTGTGTTCGCCATTTTTTTAAATGGCGGCACTTCCGGGCGCTCGCCGAAGCCACCAACCCAGAGTTTTTATTAGGACCACAAACCTTAAATATCCAAAAATTAACCCTCTGACCATTTTTAAGGCTGCCGTCCTAAGCATGGGCGATTGAAAATACCATTAGACAAATAAGCAATAAACCGTCAGAAGTAATTCTGATATAGAATAGACAACTATTTTAACCGAGATCCAACTAACTTCGTTAGAAATGCAACAGAACTCTGCTCACCATTTCAAAAAAATCGTTCAAAACAAGAAAAAATTATTATTATTTTCGGACGCAGTATCTTAGAAAAATGCATATAATTGTACCAAATTTTTTTTCAAATTAGGTCAAGCATTTGTCCTGGATGTGAAACACTTTTCAAGTTTGTAATTATAACTGTAATGATTATAAAAATTATTGCACGGTCACCTTTATGCCCTGTGAAATAGAGCATCTTCACAGCAAAAATTTCAAGATTTCTAATTTTCTGATTGGAATTAAAATATATCAGATCCAAGGGCCAAGTTTTAGCTTTACAATGATCATAAAATGGTTGCCTAAAAGTGCATACTTTTTTACCTAGTGCGTCCGCAATCTCGACAAATTTCCCATATATTAAGCACTGCTAGGACGGCAGCCTTAAGTGTTTTCAATTTTTTTAATGAGTTATATTGAGTTATATGAGATAGCAATATAGCTGAAATAGAAATTTGTTTAAAAATATTTTGCCAAAAAACATAATTTTCACTCCTTCATAAAAAATTGCAACTGCTGACGAAGAATTCGGTAATAAGCTCAGGGTTCCGAGAGGACGTTTTTTAGTATGTTAAAGTACGAACAATTACCTAACGAAATCCGTCGAAAACTCGCAGAAGACCGATTTTTGATTTTTTTTCGCAATTTTCTTACACTATAAAGTAATTTGTGTGAATAACATTTTTTTTAATATAAAATAAACATAATATCTTCATTAATTTCACTTTTAATGTTTAATATCAGGCTTCTCATTGGGTAATAATTTATCTTACGTAAGATTAGTGTGGGGGGGGGAGGGGTATACATTTTCTTATTTTTTCTTACAAGGGGGAGGGGGGGAGTCTAAAAGTAGGAAAAAACGTCTTACGTAATACATGAACGGCCCCTAACTAGAACTTGCACATTCAATAAAGACATAATGACAATAGATGTCATATTAAATATCGAACCCACCAATTGTCTTCCCATGTTGAAAGCACAATGAATCGCTTTGGTTTGAGTTTCTACTTCTATAAATGGTATTAATTTTGTTTCGAAAAATTAATGCGGATCGAAAAGTTTGTAATAATCGTATAAAAAAAGAACGCGATGATGCTGTTTGTTTTTCTCAAATATCTCGAAAACATATTTTGAATTTCTGTGTTTCTAAAATTGGAATTCCGAAAATTCTCGATTTTGTCAATTTTTTTCAGTCATTTAGGATGGAATTCAAAAAAACACAACGTATCTAAGAACTTACAAAAATACTTTTCATGGTACAATCAAATTTGTTTATACAAGTTTGTTTATTTTGTTGCTACTTATGTACATAAAAGGATTTTACTTTTTGTTTCAATCTTACATTCTACCTTCATCGTACATAGAAAACCGAAAGGTCTTTTTTGTTTAAAATTTTGTCTACAATAAGATGCACATAATACGACGATCTTGGTAAAATCAATTTTAAGTCCTCAAAACAGTAAAAACCCTAAGACTACTTCAAAAAGTTAAATTTTTTTGCTTTACAAATAGTTACAAAATTACCAAAGGGTCTAAAAATCGGTAACGCCGTCAGAAATAGTTTTTGAAGTTCTCAGATAATGTGTGAATTTTTTATTCTATTCTAGATGCCCAAAGAAAATTTTCCCCGAAACATAAAAAAATTACGAAATTGAATATTTTTTATTCGTTAAGGGGGGGGTCATCGGTAGTCTATCAGATTTTCGGGTAGCTATCGCTGTCGCGGCAGCCGCCATTTGAATTTTAGGGGAATTTGTTTTTATTAAATAATTCGCCTATATTCAACTTTTGACTAAACAGTCATAACCAAACTTGTAGAAATAGCTATTTACGTATAAGTAACAGAAAGAGATCCATTTTGAACGAGATTGCTTATCAGAAATCCCCCTCCGGTTCGGAGGACGAGTTGCTGATAAGCTATATCGAGTTTCAAATGGATTGTTTCTGTACGCATTACGTATGCTATTTTTTCTCCAGGATTAAGTCCTAAACGAATAAATAAAAGAAAATGTACCACAAAAAATCAAAGGAATACCATAAAGTTACATTTAAAAATTAAAATATTAATTATTACAAATTAAAAACCCAAAACAAAATGAAAATTCAAACGAATGTATAAATAAATACCCCACACGTGCGAGTAGGCGTGTAAGAATGTAAAGCTCGTGAAAGATAACAGCTAGACGATAATGCAGACAGCACCGGGGATTCACACAAAGAAATGCACGACAAGAGACATGACAAAGCAAACTATATATATTGACAAAGAGCCCAATATGCCTGAGGCGTTAGCAATGACCTTTAAAGTAAACGTGAACTTTTCCTGTAGCTATGTATATCGAGTTTCACTTTTTTAATCCCATTATAAGCATGATATAAAAAATACAAAACTTGCATCGTACGAAAAACGCCCACTTTCGAATCTAAAAATAACCAAAAAAATTACGCTTTCGCGGTATCCTGGAGAAAAAGTAATTCCCTACAACTCCTCGTCTACAATCAAGATTTTTCGACTTTAACCTGAAAATAATACGCGAAATTAAATTATTTCATTATCTCGTTTATTTTCAACTTGAGCGAATTTCCATGAAGTACAATCCCCCCTTCCTAAATCACGATTTTTTTAAATAAAATTAATGTCCAACGTTTGGGCTTCAATGAGCTTCCATTCAAATCGTTTGAACCGCACACATCGCAACGTTATTTGCTAAAATTGAGGGGGGGGGGGGAATTTTGCGAAAAACTTACACTGCTGCTATAAACCATCAAATTATTTTTATCGACGATGAAGCTTGTTTTCTTTTTTAATATTAAAAAATGAAAACTATTTTAATTATTATCAGCAACATCAAAATTCTGCGCGCTACTTGCTCGGAGCAATTTTTATTAAGTTCAAGTCGAAAAATATCGATTTTACACGAAAAACGGTAATAACCAAAGTTGTAGAGAATTAAATTTCCTACAAGTTTGGTTATGACTATTTTTAGTCAAAGTTGAAAATGGGCAAGTTATTTTTTAATAAAAACACATTCCCTCTTAAATTCAAGATGGCGAAGTTGGCTGGTGCAACAGCAGTAGCTTCCCGAAAATCTGAACCCCCCCTATTATTAGAAAAAAAAGGTTGTAGAATCGATTTAATATTAAACCAAATAGTTTTGAATCAATTCTTTTTCTTATTACACTGCTTCCGAGATAAATACAAACCACAAGTTCCAGATGTCTCGGCACGTCTTTTCAGTATAGCAGATAGCATTCACATTTTGTGGGTGAGTTAATTTTATTAGTAATAATTTCTTATGCTGAAACCAAACTTGATAAAATTAATTTCAGCAAACCCAAGTACTAAATATACACACAAACAAGCAAATAAATAACAAATTCTAATTTTATTTAAAACAATGTGTTATGACTAATATAGGATAGAAATTAGGCGCATTTGTACATTTTAAACCAACTGGGTTTTCTTTGAAATCCTCATAATTTAACTCAAGCAAGTAAAATTTATATCTAAAAGTTGTATGACTTCAATCGTGACAACGTAAGAATAATTGCACTTACTTTTCGTAAATAAATTAAAATTCATACTTGGAAACAAAAGACGCTTACGTATTTTTTTAATAACTTTAAAATAACCTTGATTTTTGTTCTTACGTCCAAATATAATAATTATAATACAATTATATTTGTTTTTTTAGTCGGAATATTTTGGAATAAATAAAAGTCTGACGAATACTACGATGTACAGTTTTTCCCTATCAGCATTAAGAAACTGCAGCAAACAATTGTTGATTTAATAATTAAGAACAAAATTTCTTTAATAGAAATATAGCAATTTTTTGAAATCTTTCCCACGCTTACTAATTACTTTTGTCATTTATGTTCAACTACTTATTTTAACTTGGGAATGGGGTCCTCATTAATAAACAGTAGACTCATAATTATTAAAAATAATCCTATTGTGTTTCCAAGTATTCCCACAACAAAGTATGTGAACAACTACGGTGTATCAGTACAGATTTAATGCTAATTTTTCCGTTTCGTGAGAAAAATATTTTATTGCATGTTAAAATCTTCCAACTTCCTTGAGTTTTCTATTTGCCTTCACATTTTATGAATAATGAACTTTTTCAGGTTACGTAAAAGTACAAGAGTAAACAAATTGGAATAATTAAATATTTGTATTTCTATAAAATACATAATGTACAGATATGTCATGTTTATATTTTATGTACTACCTACCTACATAATTACTAATATGTACAAATTTCGTTTTTCGTTGCAACTTCAAGTATAGCAAATGAGAATAAAAAAAAACTACCTATACATTAAAAACACAATGAACAACAACCACTTGAGAAAAATGTTATTAAAAATAAATTTGAAACTAATCCTACTCACACAACTAATGATTATACTGTCGGTTCTACTTTCCAGCTTTGTTAAGAAAACTTTGGTCTTTGTTATTATAAAAAGCGTAAAGTAATATATTCATGAAAACAAGCATGCATTTAAATTTGTTTAATGCAAACTTTGTATTAATAAATATAATTTGGTAAAACTAAAATTCCTGTACAGACTATTATGAGAATAATATTGAAAGAATAAAACCGTTGAGTAAAATAAAAATGATTTAAATTCATAAATTGCACACCACAAACAGAGGCTGGGCAAAATTATTAGTTGTGCACCAACAACATTTTGATCTAAAAAATTACCTAGTGTGCATTTAAATTAAATTTGGCAAGATCAACATCCAAAGACAAAATTTGCCCAACCCTAGTATGAAAAGACTAAATAATCATATAAAATGAAACACACTTAAAAGCTACTAAAATCACATATCGCAAATAAACACAACTTTAAAATTCTTAGATATCCAACAAATTATATTATGTAAATTATAATTAATTAATACAAAAAAAGATCTTATAATTCGATTACTATACCCGACATTGGTTGAAGATAAATGAGCAAAGAGATTACATCACAAAATCATTCTTATCTTAAAAATTATTGCTAAAGTGCAGCAATTAAGAAATGCCAACAAGCACTTAATAATGTGCAGAATTATTAAAATATAATTGCAATCTTCTTGTTATTTTTTAAACAATACTAAAATTATGAGATGATTAACACTTGATTGGTTGTAAAAAATATATAAACATCCAACTTTATCAATAATAAAACAATTTCTCAATTATTTGCTTATTAACAAATAAATTTTTAAAGTAGGAGTAAATAAATTAAAATAAGTTTAATTATCAAAAAAACTAATTAAAAATGATTTGTCAAATAAAAAGTGTGAACAGCCAACGAAAGATTGTTGAAAAATAACAAAAATATTGCTTCATAATACATTTTCCTTATCATTTAAATTTTAATAACTTTATTCTCATATTTATAAATCACAATCCACTACGTACATGACTATTTAAAACTTAATGCATACCGGCCTGTTGAGTCCACACGGACGCATCGGGTTGTGACATGGTAGGAGCACCTATGGCCGATACTCGACCGCGATGCATAACTTCATCGGCAGGTGCACAGTGTGGTCTAGGACCAGGTTCAGGTGTGTAAGTAAAAGTTAAACCGGTAGCATAAATGATACCATCATTTCGAACCAACGAAACTGGCACTTGAGTTGGTTGACGTACCCACAACCACTCTCCTCTAAATTGTGAGATATCGGGAACCACGCACAGCATCGATTCCTGACACCTATACATTGTCTCTGCTTCCACATCTCCAAACCAAACTTGCAAAGAAGGCGAAAAATTATCGCCTGTTAATTCGAGCATAGCCACATCTCCGCCACCATTTAAATGTAAACTGTGAACTAATGGAACTGGTGTAACAGGGTTTCTCACAGGTCCCATACCCTCATAAAACTGGTACTCTGCCTTATCAGTCGATATGATAGTCCAACAAGCACCGTCGTTAATCATCTCTTTGTTTGGTTCTTTGGGGCAAGGTGTGGCTTGGAACTGAATTATACGTTCTTGAGATAAGCACAAATACATTCTTTCAGTGTCTTTCATATAAAATGCGCACTTGTGAAGTTGAGATACTGGATCATCGGCTTCTAATAAGGCTTGTTGTTTATCCACCTTAAAATATAAAATCAAAGTTTAAATTATTTTTTATTTAGAAAACCAGGTAGTTAAATATAGAAGTAATAAAGCAACTGAATTAAATTACACACATTTTATACAAATTAGCGCGCAGAAGAAGTAACTAGGAAGTTGAGTTGTTACTATTAAAACTTGATTGCTACTTGAATAACAAGCTGCATGTTTTACTTTTATTGGATCTCCATTTATCGACCAATATAATATTTTAGTGCTACTTGAAGATTCACAATCTAAATAAGCAAAAATCTAGTAGCTGCTCAACAATTTCTTCCAATACATGCTTGAAAATCCTCCAATTATTGAAAATGCATGTTTCTACCAATTTTTTTAAGACCTACGCCGTAAAGGAGATATTGCAAAAAAATAAAGGTTTTATAAAGTTTTTCATCCAGCTCCGTTACTAGACTTAATACTCGATCCCTTGCCTTTACATAAACTTTAAACATTAACCAGTTAATTAAATGATGAAAATTATTTTCTTTGCGTAAGCTTTCAGCAATATTTATAGGTATTATCAGATGTTTATTTATACAAGTACATGAAAACGGATGTAGATAAACTATTGTCATTTGATTCGATCTAGATCGTAGTTAATTCTTAAAGTCTATTTTAATATTAATTTCGATACTTATAAAATCATCTATTTGAACTAAGCCCAACATTTTTTTTTCTATTCAGATTCGTACCTAGCGTTTTTATCTCGAGATTTTGTATCCGACATCCTCCCGTTCAAGTGGCCCACTTGAAATTTCGAACCGGATGTTTCTCGGTTAAAATGTTCCATCTTTAATATTATCACGCCTTGAACGTTTAAAACCATTGACAGAAAAATGCTGGTCATTTCTTCCGCGAAACGAAATAAAATACGAAAATAGTTGCGTTGAGCTAAAAATTCGCAGCAGAACGCTTAGTAAAAATTTCATATCAATTGACCATTCCATTTTCGAGTTTTTAATGAGACAGATATACAAAAGGATAAACATTGAGAATTACAGTATCGACTATTTTTTCATAATAGAAAATTATATAAATATATAGGAAAGAAACGAACTTCAATGAAATCCCGTTCTTTCTAATTCAAATCCAAATTTTTGTCCTGGAAAAAACTTGGGAGTATAAAGTGAAAAACTACACTATAATCAAATAAATTTAACCAACATTAAAAACGATCCGGTTTGATTGCAATAAACGGATTTTTTCATCAAGTTTGCAAGAATTATTATGAAGATTAAAGAAGTAGGTCAAAATACCAAAGATATGCAGGTTATTATTTGTGATAGAAAATTATAATTCGTAAATACATCGCTTTGGAAGTACAACACCACCCATCAAGGTACTGGTGAGAGCTAACAAAATCGAAACATGTATGTCGGTATTGGAATTGTTGCTGGATAAAATTGGAGAAAATTATTGTACGCGATGAAATACAAAATTTATTACGAACAATAAATTGTTTTTTAAAAAAAATACTATGTTTATTGTATGGTGGTGTGGCAATTTTGCTATTTTTACTCCTAATTACAATGTTTTGGTTCGGTTTTGGTTGTATATTTAATTTTTTTTACCACATTGTATGACGTGCATGTTTTATTTTTAATTTAACTATGTATGTATTTTGTTTTGTTTTTTCAAAGGTAAATTATTATTATTAATTATTATTAGCTTGAGAATTTACCACGACACTAATAAAACTTTGATCTCTTGATAGTACAAAACTAAATGAATAATAGAACCCAAGTTCATATGAAAGCGATATGAAAGTTTTACTCAAAATGACATATCCTACTAAACTGTTCCAGTGTGCCCCGTTGAGTATGAATCAGCCTATAAACGGAGGCTTCATATCGAGTTGCGCAAAAGTAACTTCCCTATTTTTGGTTTCTTAATAACATAAGAGAAATAATGAAAACATCCTATTATGGAAAATAGGAAGTAAATTAAAAATCATTGATTTCGACAAAAAAATACGGTAGTAGATAAAATGTTGTATGCAACTCGTGTGAAAATGTATATTCTTCCGCGGGTGCGAGAATTGTGCGTTTTTCACACTTGTAGCATAAATCGGCATAAATAACTATTTATACAACATGAAATGTTTTTATACTAGGAAAGAAAATTAAGAGATCACTTCTTTCTTGTTACTTTGCAATTTTAAGCTTAAGCTTGCCTTGTGAGCGTTTAATGAAACCGAAACATCGATTCATCAACTAATATAATTTTGGTTCTAATTATTGATTTCAATAATTTAGCCCCTCTTTTTAAATTTATAATTTATTCGGGACTGTATTAATTTATATTAAATAAATATGAATTTCAGAATATTTGTATCACTTAACATTTCATATTATTTTTCTATTTGGAAATATTAAAACAAACTAATTTCTATTTCCATGTGAACAAATGTCCAACTTGTAAGTACTAACATTGAAAAGTAATTAAAACCGTATTCAATTAGTTGTAAACACATTAAATCAGTGAACAGTTACAAAATTTATCATACGTTCCCTAATATATGAAAATTACTTATGCTAATTGCTTCATTAGTTATGAACAGAAATAAACAATCTCCCAAAGAATTATGCTAAATTCAAAATTTTCCCACAGTATTGTAAGTACGTAGTAATTTTAAAATGTTGTTTCAAAAAATATTTAATAGATATTTATGACAACATGACGATAAAATTAATGCAGTTATTATTAAAATAATTGATTGATTGTACACTGCACTAGAATGATAAGATTAAAATAACTTAAAATTTTAGATTCTGTATCTTTGACGGGCTTTATATCCAATAAATCAAAGAGATTACTCAAAATCGCACTAGAAGTTTATAAAGAATAAAAAAAAAGTATGGTTGGTTATACTTAATATATCTGAGTATCGGTAGTTACTTGGTATATTAATTATGTTTACTTTTCTTTTAGTACATAATAATTGATTATTTCTTAGTGCCTTTTTTCTACTATGTGTCTGGTTTTCACTCTGAAAAATTATGACAGTCCTAGGTTTCTTCTTCTTCAAGAGCCGTATTCGCTCAGCGAACGTTGGCTATCAACTTGACCGAAGCCGAGATGATTGACTAGGGAAATAAATTTTAATGGGGTGGTTTGCCGTTCTTCCTTCTTTATCCCACACTGCTGGTCCCCTAGGTATGCCCCGCATTAACGAATACAATGGGTCCAAAATGAGCGCGTATATGGAAATTTTACTGTAAGTAGAGCATTGAGAATTTTATCTACTGGTAATACTGAAATATAATTTGTATCTAGTTTAATATTCAATAATACAAAGTAAACCGTATTTTGAAAAGAAACTACAGCAGTACCCAAGTAGTTGAAAGCTTACCGAGTGGCGTCATGCTATTAATTGTTCGTTCTTAAACGTTCACGAATTCGGGAAGGAGCCAATCGAATACGTCCATAAAATGAAGGTCCGTATACAGGGGCATATTTGTACCAATTTCTTGGTTTGTTTCGTCCGACAGTATTAATTTTTCTTTTTGGGAACGTTGATTCAGGGAAAACCCAATGCAATGAATGACATTTTGGAAACATTAGCAAGTGGAATAAATGCAATCCTCATTTAAAGTAAATATTAGAAAATCTAAATGTTCAATAAGCAAATCTGAGTTTTGGGTCTTGGTGCCCAAATCTTAGGCTAAAGCTAGGCAGTCAAATCGGATTTTTTATGAATTCATTGTAAAGAAATGAAAGCAAATCTAGGACTTTTATTGAATGTTTAGTACTATCGCACAAAATAAGAAAAACATTTTTTTAATAATATAATGTGTTTAAAAAGAGTTGAATATTTTAACTATTTTTTTTATTTTGCAGTGATATCTAATTTCAAAAATAAGATATTAAAACTTTTTCTGTACCCAAGACCTCCAGTTTCGGTCCAAACCTGACAAAAACGAAATCAGACCGAAAATGGTAAAATTGCAGCTGGCGAAACAGTCAAGTTTTTTAAAGAAACTCGAGTTGTTCGACTTTTTGTGAAAGGAACGAGATGTTCTTCTTCAAAAACTAAAATTTTTATAGGCTTAAATTTAGTTTGAACATACTATATTTTTTCAAATCGATCGATCCCTCCGTTTTTTCCTAATCGTTGCAAAACCAAGAGAAAATGAAATATCGAAAAAGGCGCATTTAAAGTTTTGAAACATTGAATCGTCAGAGAAATCGAAATTTGCCTTTAATATGACTATTATCAAATTTAAAAATGGTATTTGGTATTAGTTTGGTAGATTGACACTTGATCACACAAGCAAAAACACCCTTTCACTAAAAATTTGTTTAATATCTACTTATGCATTTCATTTATTTAATTAATATTTGAAGGCGAACAAGTTTCTCATAGTAGATTAATTTAAAAAAAAAGCTTATAGAAAATGTAAGCTATTTTGGATGAACTGGAAACTGTATCTCTACTCCAAGTGGGTCAAATAAATACGCAGAATCATCAATGGTAAAACACATTTATCTATGTAATTATTTTAATTATGCAGGTTTTTAAATAATTATAAAGTTGGGATAGAATAGTACATGAAATAATTTTACTTCCACTATGTTTTTTAAATCTTCGTCCTATAAAACCTGAGACCAAGGGGAACAGAACAAACGAAAAACAAGTTAAATCTGTTTATTGGAATATCCCATCTGTCCCGGTTTTATAATACTTTTCATAATATTTGGCTTTATAGTTTATATAAATATAAATTAACTATTTCTGAAATATCTTGGCGATATCCTGATAAGAGGAATGGAGTACCGGCACAAAAAATGTTTTTTTTAAATTCGATTTTGACAAAAGTGAAGGGGTCGAATTTTTAGAGAATATAGAATGATGATAAAGCACACGAAGACTGAATATCATCCGATAGTTTAGGAGTTATGTTAAAAGTAAGAGACCAAAAAAGTTTTTCTTTGCAATTTACACATTGTCTGAAAAAATCCAATTTTTGAAAAATATTATTTTACATACCTATGGGAACGATTAAATTTTTTTTCCGGAAATCGTCATTGAAGCAACATTTCCCTGCTTATGCACGCGCAGGGAAATTGAACTTTACTGACTAGTCCGGTAATAATTAGTAAGGTTAATAATAACAAAATAAAATAGACAAATGTCAATGTCAAAAAATGTCGTTCAATTAGTGCTTTAAAATTTCGATTTTTTACGATTTTCGGAAAAATTTAATACAAAACATGTCAGTAAAATGTCTCACTTGACTCGGAGCTCTAAAATACTCGGCACGAAGTGCCTCGTATTTCAACATTCCCCTCGTCAGTAATATGTCATTTTCCTGACTTTTATGTAAATACCTATTTCCGGAAATCGTCATTGAAACAATATTTCCCTGATTATGCACGCGCAGGGAAATTGAACTTTACTGACTAGTCCGGTAATAATTAGTAAGGTTAACAATAACAAAATAAAATAGACAAATGTCAATGTCAAAAAATGTCGTTCAATTAGTGTTTTAAAATTTCGATTTTAAATTTCGATTTTAAATTTCGATTTTTTACGATTTTCGGAAAAATTTAATACAAAACATGTCAGTAAAATGTCTCACTTGACTCGGAGCTCTAAAATACTCGGCACGAAGTGCCTCGTATTTCAACATTGCCCCTCGTCAGTAATATGTCATTTTCCTGACTTTTATGTAAATAACTATTATCTGTTCACTTCAGAGCTTTCAAATAGTAATTAAATTATTATTGCGGTATGCTAAGCAACAAACGCAAAAGAAATATCATATTTTCGGACGCTTTTCATGGATCACGTATTCAAGATAGAATTATGCCACCCGCGACGTTTTTGTAGGTAATTTTATGGTCTATAAAATCGTTTATTTGTAATTTTGCTCTATCTTGAATAGTTTTCGTGATAGATGCGTTGAAAGCGCATGCAGCGCAATTTTTGTAATTTTCAGCTGTTTGTTGCTCCGGGGACAATCGACATTTTCGTTGTCCACAATAATTTGAAGCTGTTCTGATTTATGTCATTGTTAACTCTTTATTTTACTGGACCAAAGTAGCAAATTTTAATACCAGTTCAAAATAAGCCTTTCTACCCTGCAAACAGTCGAACGAATATGCTTGTCACTTCGATGATACATCGTACCTATGTGATATTCATAAAGATAAGTTATAAATGATTACGGATGTCGCTTTCGCACATTCAAGAAGCATGAAATAGTTTTGTTAATTTATTTTATATTATCTTACTTTTTGTATCAAACAGCTATGGTGATACGATGACAGACTGTATAAATCAGCGACTATGCAATTAAATTTGATTGCATTTTATTATAACTACTGCAATTTTTTCTGATTGAACTTGCTATTAGAAACAAATCTGCAAATCAAGTCAACTTCGGAAAAAATAGTTTGAGAACTGAAGATTTTAGACTCGTTCAGTTCGGGAATTCCCGGGTCCATTGTTCTTCCCTAGTTTGTATAAATGTTACAAAGATAGGGTTTATTCCATGGTACTACAAATTAGGGGACCACAACAAACCTCGTTAAATTAACTTTTTTTTTATAAAACTGAGTGAGTTAGGCGTGGTTTCCGATTTGGCTCTATTGATGGTCAAAATTTCTCGCTGCAGAACTTGCTTTAAACATAAAAAAAAACGATGTAGGAAATTCCATTGTAATTTCGCTGTGCGAATATTTTCTTACAGACATATCTCCGAAAAACATAAAGGAAATGGAATTGTGTTTTCCGTGACAGGTCACAGTTTGCTGCCGTCAAACAGAATATTTTGGGCTAATAGAGAAGAAGTTGCGAGAAGTTGAAAATGAATCGATATGTTATTTTCTTTAGGGAAAGTGGAACAGTACTTAAATTAAAATATTGGAAGGAATTGTCTAAGAATATGTTGTCCTCTCGACACTTCAAATTCAACGAAGCAAATCGGTTCGTGTTAGAAAAGAACTCAAAAGGCGTTATTACATCAAGGGGTGAAAGATTTTACAAAAGCGACTCCGAGTATAGTCTAAAATTTCTTGGCCGTTTTCAGGGCTTTCAGAGGGCACGTAAAGCAGTCGGTCCCCCTGTGTTAATGATTTGCCATCATAACAATAAATAAGGCTTCTTGCTATACTTTGTATAGAAGCCTAAAAAACAGGCAACCTAGCAAGCTGCCTTGAGATGTAAAAACTAAAAATTCTCCTAGAACTAATTTCAGAAATTAGTAAAAAAACAGGTCCTAGATCTACATTGAGAGGAAGAAGACTTTTGCAACAAGAAGTCAAGTTTGAAAAAAAGAGCAGCATTCTATCAACCGAAATAAACTGCAAAAGATACTTCGCTGAGCCCGAAAAATTGGCAGACGTCGAAAAACTGATGTGAGTGAAAAAATTTCGGAGAAGAGTGGCGAACTTTCGAAGAGTGCAGGTTTAAAAACATTCCATTAGAAGGTAATAGCTCAACCAATGCCGGAAGTGATCACGAATCATTTTGCGAAGAAAACCAAGATTTAACATCACTGTAATCTACGTTTAAAATTAATGTAATACATCTTTGTATATATTTTTAAGAATAAATTATGAGTAAATTTTGCTATATTATTAGTTCTCCTTCGAAAAACTTGTGAAACTCGAGGTAAAACTCACATAATGTCACAACTAAAAAAACTTATCAAATTCAGAATATCGCAGCAAAACCACTCATATCCAAATTTCAAACTTAAATAATGCGAAGAATATGACAGGCCCGGCTCAAGAATATTTTTGACTACGGACTAATTGACTAAGAGTTGCGCCCACTATGACCACCGAATTTGACTAGCACAAATTTTTTATAAGCGGGCGTTGAAATAAATAACCAATATATTTCAAGTCTTTTTAAATTGCGTAGTTTTGACGCTGGTAGTATCAAGTAACAGATTTTGATTTTTTAATTTTTATTCGCGAATTTGAAAGTCTTTCACGTCCAAACTATTACATATACAAATATTCCGTTAAGAACTTTTTGTAGGAAATTTAATTCCTTATAATATGGTTTATAATATTATATAGCTTTTTCTTATTTGTTACGGTTTTTGCAGCGTGAAGTACCTATAACTCAGCCATTAACGGTTCGACTACTGGATCATACAATGAACTATAGTCTATCCGTTTTAAGAATTCAGAACTAAATTGTACTAAAACTGTGACTTTTGAGCGCGATTGGATAAAATTTCTACACGTTTACACTGCCGAAATTTTATTTGCGATTGATGACTCACGAATATTTTTTTCCGTCATAACTCAAAAAATTGCAATTTTTCATCTATGCAATTTTTGGTTATTTATATAGGTTAAATGCACTTTGTATTAGTTCTTAACTGCTAAAACGGCATATCTGTAGCTTAAAAATTCGGCATCAGAGGGAATTTTTTTCGTATTAATTCTCATGGGTTCTTATGGTAAATAGAAACTTTAAATTACGTTTTTTCAGTTATGACGTTATTGTATTTAATGAGCGGTTTGTTTTTTGTCGCTCATACACTTAAATTATTTGACGTTTCCCTGTGTAAATCTGACTTGCCGTTCAAGGCGACCTCTACTGCAATCCAAAACCAGATGGACTATAATAAATAATTTATGCTGTCCAGTAAAACAATTGTGCAAATGTTTAACGTTAAGGGTACGATTGGAATATTTATATATACATTTCCAATTGATCCCAGTAAGAACGCGACTTCACTTGCCACCGCTCGTTGAGTTTTAGGCTTCTATACAAAGTATAACAAGAAGCCTTATTTATATTGTCGTGGTGTCGTACACTGTTTTGGGGGACTTTTTTAAATATATGTAAATAAGTTAGGCTACAATAATCTGACCATTTCACATGGCAAAGGACATCCTAAGAATTGAAGTTACCGTATCACTGCCTCACACGCAGATCGTCCTGCAGTTTATGATATTTAAACATTCAACAAAAGCGAATTTTTAAATTATATGAACATTATCAGTTAGCATCGCTCACTTATATTATTTTGTGTCCCTTGAAGTTTGGACTATGAGGTGTAATTTTTTGTTAACTTTATTATTTAAATTGTAAGAGTGCGGTTTGGCGCCCCTTGGGTTGAAAACCCAAGCCAAAACCCACCCTCTTGAGTCGGGCCTGAAAAGGACGTGGAATAGAAAATGCAGTTTTTCTCCAGCTAAACGATTATTAGTGTAAGAAAATTGCGAAAAAATTCCAAAATCGGTTTTCTGCGATTTTCCGACGGATTTCGTTAGGTAATTGTTCGTACTTTAACATACTAAAAAGTCCTCTCGGAACCCTGAGCTTCTTACCAAATTCTTCGTCTGAAGTTGAAATTTTTTATGAAGGAGTGAAAATTATGTTTTTCGGCAAAATACTTTTAAACAAATTTCTATTTCAGCTATATTGTTATCATATTATAACTCATTAAAAAAATTAAAAACACTTAAAATATTTTAACAACATCCTCGAAATCATGAAAAGAAGAGTTTCCTAAAAATGGTCAGGGTCTGATATTTGGATATGTTTTAAGGTTTGGGGTCCTAATAAAAACTCTGAGTTGGCGACCTCGGCAACCGCCCGGAGGTGCCGCCATTTTAAAAAAATGGCGAAAACAAAATATTTCTTCGTAATACTTCCTTACCAGTTGACTTTAGGACGAAAATGACTTCTATAAATCTTATAGAGAATAAAATTTACTATAACTTCTATTTAAGGTATTTTTCTCTAAGTCGAATAGTTGCTGAACGCCAGCACTGTTAAATTTTTGAATTTGTTACATTTGTTATAACATCTGTTGTTACATTTTTGAAAATTTCATAAACGCTCGATTTTGACCTGACTTTTTTTGATAATAGAGTATATATTAATAGACTTGATCATATAATAGACCTTTTTAGAGAGAGTAACTAAAAATTATAAAAAAGACAGAGCAAATTCGAGCGTTTTTGAAATTTTCTAAAATGTCGTCTATTTAACGATTCTAGATAAAATAGTCTAAGGAAAAAAATAGTCTACAGTAAATTGGTCTAGGTAAAAAAGTCTATGGAAAAAAAGTCTACGAATAAAAAAGTCTAGGTAAAATGGTCTAGGTAAAAAAGTCTATGGAAAAATTGTCTACGGCAAAATTCCGGTAAAACAAATTTGAATCGGCATAGGATTGGAGCTCGAACATATTAAAAAAAATCTGCGGTGTACGAGAACATGCAGCGAAAGCTTAAAGCGCCTTGCGAGGAATATCGGGACGGTACTCGCACTATGATTGAATTTATTTGCGCTGTTGGTCATACTATTAGATTTAGCTAGTAAATTTAAATTTAATAATAAATAATAATTTTTAATAATATAGATTTTTTGTTTTAAACGTGTATACCTATATTTTCCCCAGTCTAAAACTCAATCACTCTCCAGAATCAAGGCCTGGATTCTCGCTTGTATTTTCGTGCCAGAATGATGATATCACTGCATCATCATTATATGATGTATATTATAGTACAACGGTGGGCAACCTCCGGCCCGCGGGCCAACTCCGGTCCGCATAAAGTTCTAATCCGGCCCGCGAGATCTTGAGAAGAAATAATAAATAAATATTTTCAAAAACAAAAATTTTAAAGAAAAGGATTAGATTAGTACCTACCTAACATAAGGAAAAAGGAGAGATCTACAGTTTAATTTTCGATATAATTCGTCTTATTTAAATTAAATTAAAAAGTATTGTAAAAAGTAAATTGAAAAGTACACTATACCCTCCATGTACGCGAATTCAGAATAACGCGAAATAGATTTTGATACCTGAATTTTTTATACGCGAAGCAAAATTCCCTTTAACGCGAATTAAGTTTTCGCGTATTATTAAAATAACTAGCTGGCACAGTCGGCAACCATCTAGACCGTGTCGGATGTGGTTGTTTGGCCTTGGGCCTCACTACAAGGTTCTAAAGTAGCCTATGTTTTTCGTAGCGTTGTAAATATCGTAACTTCTACACCAAATTTGGTTAAGATTGGTCAAATAGAAACGTAAAGCACGTGCACGCGTATTTGCATTGTCGATCGGTTGACAGCTTGACAGCATTCATTATTGTTTTTTAAGTTGATTTTGAGTAGCCTGCCTTCCTTTAAGGAATCTCGATAATCCATTCATGCGCGTCCCATAGGGACGCGCATGAATGGATTATCGAGATTCCTTAAAGGAAGGCAGGCTACTCAAAATCAACTTTCCTTTCCTTTGCGAATTTTTTTCTTTGTAATTTGTTATAAATGATAAGAGAAATAAATATAGTACTAAATTAACTTTGTTATAAATATTATTGTTTTTATATTTTCGGAAAAAAATATAAGTAACAAAAATGTGTCCATTAACTATACGAAGGCCCGCGGACGAAATGTAAATATTATTCTGGCCCCTGTTATACAAAAGGTTGCCCACCCCTGTTATAGTATGTAAGCGGTGTAATTCAAATTGCAACTTTTTATTGAAAAGTTATCTAAGGAATCTTTCCTTGAATTTTGCCGTAGACCATTTTACCTATACTTTTTTACTTAAACTTTTTGAAGCTATTGAAGCTATGCTTCTTATCGCACGGGTATTGCACGTGTATTTTGCACGGGTATCGCACGGGCAGTTAACTGAAAAAAATCGTTCGTCACACAAAATCGTCACACAAAATCATCACACAAATATGTAACGGAAATATGTAACGCAAATTCGTCACACAAATTTCGACCGCGACTTTCAAATTTCGAACTTCCCTTCAAACACCATAACTCCGGAACCGAGAGGGCCAGGACCCTGGGAATGGTGGCTATGGATAGGGGGCGGAGGTGGCAACCGCCCCCGACCCCACGCCGACCTCGCCGCCTCCGACCGGTTTTTAGGGGAAATAGTTTTTTGACAAAACTAAAAAAATTAAAACATTTTTTTTTTAAATTAAAACCCCCCCTCCCCTTTTCGTGGGTCGGCAAAAAACGTCAAAAAAATTTTCAAAATTTTTATTTTTCAAAAATTTGGAGCTAGTTTTAGTTTTTTGACAAAACTAACAAAATTAAAAAATTCCCGCCCCCCCCCTTTCTCCCTTTTCGTGGGTCGGAAAAAAACGTCGAAAAAATTTTCCCGTATTCTTATAAGCAAATTGGAGGCCGAAGGCCGACCCGTATTCTTAAATGCCAGTGGGAGGCCGAAAGCCGACCCGACCCGTGTTCTCTAAATCAAGTGGGAGGCCGAAGGCCGAGCAGTATTCTTATAAGCACGTTGGAGGCCGAAGGCCGACCCATATTCATAAATGCCAGTGGGAGGCCGACCCGACCCGTGTTCTCTAAAGCCAGTGGGAAGCAACCGCCCCCGACCCCACGCCGCCTCCAACCGGTTTTTAGGGAAAATAGTTTTTGACAAAACTAAAAAAATTAAAACATTTTTTTTAAAATTAAAACCCCCCTCCCCTTTTCGTGGGTCGGCAAAAAACGTCAAAAAAATTTTCAAAATTTTTATTTTTCAAAAATTTTGAAGCTAGTTTTAGTTTTTTGATAAAACTAACAAAATTTAAAAATCCCCCCATTCTCCCTTTTCGTGGGTCGGCAAAAAACGTCGAAAAAATTTTCCCGTATTCTTATAAGCAAGTTGGAGGCCGAAGGCCGACCCGTATTCTTAAATGCCAGTGGGAGGCCGAAGGCCGACCCGACCCGTGTTCTCTAAAGCAAGTGGGAGGCCGAAGGCCGACCCGTATTCTTATAAGCACGTTGGAGGCCGAAGGCCGGCCCGTATTCTTAAATGCCAGTGGGAGGCCGAAGGCCGACCCGTGTTCCTGAAAGGCAAGTGGGAGGCCGACCCGTAGTTTTATAAGCAAGTTGGAGGCCGACCCGACCCGTGTTCTCAAAAGCAAGTGGGAGCAAGCATAACTCCGGTACCGAGAGGGCTAGGACCCTGGGAATGGTGGCTATGGATAGGGGGCGGAGGTGGCAACCACCCCCGACCCCACGCCGCCCCCGCCGCCTCAACCTCCAACCGGTTTTTAGGGAAAATAGTTTTTTGACAAAACTAAAAAAATTTTAAAAAAACCCTTTTCGTGGGTCGGTAAAAAACGTCGAAAAAATTTTAAAAATTTTTCACAAAAAGGCCGAAGGCCGATCAACTGTGGCCTTTACGGATCTAGTATGGTCCTCCCCCTGTGAGACCGAAGGCCGAACAACCACTGGCAATCACGGACTAGCAGTCAAGACAGCTGAAGGCATATAAATATAATCTATTATGGTCCGCCCTGTGAGGCCGAAGGCCGAACAACTATGGCCTTCACGGATTTATTATGGTCCGCCCTGTGAAGCCGAAGGCCGAACAACTATGGCCTGCACAGATCTATTATGGTCTTCCCCCTGTGAGGCCGAAGGTCAAACAACAATGGCCATCACGGATCTATTATGGTTCGCCCTGTGAGGCAGAAGGCCGAACAACTATGTCGTTCAAGGATCTATTATTGTTTTTTACCTAGACCATTTTACCTAGACTATTTTACCTAGACTTTTTTACCCGTAGACTTTTTTTCCGTAGACCCTTTTACCTGGACCAATTTACCGTAGACTATTTTGATTTAGACTATTCTACCGTTTACCCTATTTAACAGTGTTATTTGGCGTCTATTTGGCGCTCAGCAACTATTAGACTTAGAGAAAAATACATTAGATAAAAGTTGTAGTAAATTTTGTTCTCTATAAGATTTATAGAAGTCATTTTTGTCCTAAAGTCAACTGGTAAGGAAATATTGCGAAGAAATAGTTTGTTTTTGCCATTTTTTTTAAATGGCGGCACTTCCGGGCTGTCAGCAACTCAGAGTTTTTATTAGGACCCCAAACCTTAAAACATATTATCCAAAAATCAGAACCCCCCCTAACCATTTTTAGGAAACTCTTCTTTTCATGATTTTGAGGATGTTGTTAACATATTTTAAGTGTTTTTAATTTTTTTAATGAGTTATATGATAACAATATAGCTGAAATAGAAATTTGTTTAAAAATATTTTGCCGAAAAACATAATTTTCACTCCTTCATAAAAAATTTCAACTTCAGACGAAGAATTTGGTAAGAAGCTCAGGGTTCCGAGAGGACTTTTTAGTATGGTAAAGTACGAACAATTACCTAACGAAATCCGTCGAAAAATCGCAGAAAACCGATTTTGGATCTTTTTGATCAAAATGTGCCCAATTTTCCTCTAAAACATTAGGCAAAGTATGCCAAAACATTTTTTGCTCTTCCTGTAAAATTTGTCAAAGTGGACTTAACGACTTAACCCCCTCAAATATTGTATTCCTGTTACCTTCATAATAGCTTTTCAATCAACTGGCGACAGACTCAAAATTATTAGAATATTTTCTGATGAGCAGTAAAGCGGCTTTACGGTTCTTTAGTTCTCTTCAGATTGCAAAATTGCATATTTATTCACACGCTCCGCGCTCACAGCATTCCAACCTGCGCACGCGACATTTTCAATAATCTCAGAATTCAGACATCTTCTGGGAAAATCTTTAAACTGTAGTTTAAAGTATACTTGTGCGTGGTCTATGCCTACTGTGATTTTATGTACAATATGAAAATAATTAAAAATAAAAAATCGATAACAGTCATTAATAATATGAACCTTGACAATCAACTCAACTGATAAGTACGTACGTACCTAAGCCTGATAAAATATGTAAATTCCTGAAATATAAGTACTCGAACTGGTACTTGCCAAATTCAACAACTTTATGATACAAAAACTGTCATCGACAAACTATTAAGTGCCTCATAATTACAATCCCATGCAATAATTTACATACGTTCATTAAGAAACAATTAAAAAACGATTGTTACCTTTCTAATAATTAATCTGGGCAGTGCCATTCCCGTATTCGAGCACACCAATTTTACAGTAGCACCATAATGAATATATCCATCTCGCACTTGAAACTCCTCACTTTCGGACTCGTTATCGTCAAGTAAGTGAATTGTAAAGGCACCCCATTGTGTCGAACTGGCATGAAAATGATCGTTCTCTACATGTAAATACCTAGTCGAAACAGTTTGTGATCTTAATCTATTAAACAGTGCCACCTTAGTTCCACTAGCGATACACAGATCTGCATTTTTTAAAGATTGCTTCTTTTTAGACGGTTTCGAGATTACTTTAATACGTTTACTATGGAAGACACCTATATCGTGTCCAGATCCATAAAACATTTTAACCGATAACATAAAATGCTTACGTTTATCAGAGTCTGAAATATACAAAGTTTTAGCAGCACAATACTGTTTGCCATTGTTTAAGTCGAGCTGCTGCATATCTTGATCGGAGTTCCCGATCCCAATAAAAGCACACAATTGTGCAGCTTGTTCCGATTCACCTTCTCGTAACATTTGTTCCTGCCTCAATCTCCAGCCGTCACCGATTAAATAAATACATGGGGGAGGGCAAAAAAATCTCTTTTCGTTTCCGTACGATTTTTGTGCGACTTTGGCGTGAAGAATTACGACAACCATATCTGACCTTTCCCTTAAATAACGTTCCATAGCTTCGCGGGTCAACTTTCTGCCTTCGCCACGGTATCCTCCGGGCACAACGGCTCCCGAAAATCTTGGATACATCGCGCCGTGTTGTGGCGGCGGCGTTGGGGGCGACTGTGCGTGAGCAATACCCGGGAGGCCGTACGGATGAGGCATTTTGATAATTTTCTAATACAATCCTGCTTAACCTAATACGGTGCTGATTGTTTACAATTCCACATGTCACAACACTGGATAATTTAATAAATACAAAAGTGCATAGTTTGTTTGGTTAGAATAATTATTAAAGCCACCGGTAGTGAATAATCACAAGTTATAAACACTGCGGCACAATAACAACTAGTAATACACGCCACAGCTACCAGAATACGTCGTGAGAAACAGCGAGAAGGTGAGAATAAAATGCCATTTGATCCCCCTCCTTTAACGCCGCTACCTCATTCCATTCATAAACACCTGTTCGGAGCCGATTTTTCCGACAGTCACACCAACGTAAAACATACGCGAATTGTCAATTCGACCACGAAACATCGCTTTTTAAATTTCTATTGGCAATTTTTAATCGATAGAATTTCTTCAAGACCAGCAGCCGTTGCAATAAAAATCATCGAAGGAATAATTAGTTGATTAACAAGGAGATAAATTTAATTAAGGCATTTATTATTACATTGGTAGCGCAATTATTGTGATGAACTGTACTTCTGTACTCCCCGTTCCGCACCGCAATGCCGATGAAGGATGTTGGGGTTACAGCTAGGGCGTGGGAAAAACATCGTGTGGGAAAGAGTGGGTGGCCTCGGCGATTCTCAAACATTTGATACTGGCGTTGTAATTTAGACGCTGACGAGATTATGTTAACATGTATTTTCCTCCGATTTGACGATTCTCGCGTCTCAGCGTGGGAATCTTTCTGACACTGCGCGTCTTCGACACTTCAAATTTGCGGTTATTGCCGCCGACTTCTCGACAGCGTGGGAACTTTCGTGCTCTTGTTTACTTTATCTAATTTCGAGACGTGCAACTGATTTATGACGAATTATGGGGGTAACGGGCCTATGGCGCCTCATCGAACCCTCCGGAAGGCCCGTACCTTTAGAAACGCTAGAAAATAAAGTTTTAGCAGTCGGTATGGTTTTCTAACCTATAATTTTTGCAATTGTTTTTCTTAATCTTAAAATAATTATAGACGTATCTATTTGGCTCCATCAAGCGATTAAAGGTTTTCAAGATAATCAAGGAGCACCGCTGCCTAACGCCCATCTATTAGGTGTTTATCATCGCGTTTGTAAACTTTTATATTTTAAAATTAGACCCGTTTTTGTCTTTGATGGAGGTGTGCCTGTATTGAAGAAGGAAACCATAGTAAGTATGCTAATTTATTATGGTTGCAATAAAATCTTAATTAATTAACCTCGATTTTTACATTTATTGTCCGGGCATTTTAGAATTTTAGATTAGGCTTTGAAAAAATTACAATAGAGCTGAATTTTGGTATACAACTTTATTAGTCGATTATTTCCTGGTGTGTTTAATATTCTACTAGGCTTCGAAGATGTCCTAATGAGTCTTTTGTCAATATTTCGGTAGTCGTTAGCTTACCGATTAAAATAGTTACTATAAAAAATAAAGATCGGGATATCTTTTCGGGTTACTAATTTATAATAAAATATAACAATGCTTGTGTTGGTACCATCCACTGTTTATGAAATATCTAAATACTAGCTGGCACAGTCGGCCTACCGGCCGCCTTTAGCCATCTAGACCGTGTCGGATGTGGTTGTTCGGCCTTCGGCCTCACTCCAAGGTACTAAAGTAGCCTATGTTTTTCGTAGCGTTGTAAATAACTTCTACACCAAATTTGGTTAAGATTGGTCAAATAGCAACGTAAAGCACGTGCACGCGTATTTGCATTGTCGATCGGTTGACAGTTTGACAGCATTCATTATTGTTTTTAAGTTGATTTTGAGTAGCCTGCCTTCCTTTAAGGAATGTCGATAATCCATTCATGCGCGTCCCATAGGGACGCGCATGAATGGATTATCGAGATTCCTTAAAGGAAGGCAGGCTACTCAAAATCAACTTTCCTTTCCTTTACGAATTTTTGCACTATTTCAATACAAAAACATGCGCAGGGACCTACATAATAACAGTGCCAAATTTGGTTCCGATCGGTCAAACTGTTTAGGAGTCTATAGGGAACATACACACATACATCCATTTTTATATAAAAATAAAGATTAAGGACAGGTAACAATATTTATATTATATTTTTGAATTTTAGTTGACCTTTTCATTTAATTAAAAATAGTCGGGTATAGGTCTGTAATATTTTTAAAATATTTTCCAACGTTTCGGGCCGTTTACATTTGGCCCATTTTCAAGGCTAAAAAATAAATTATTCAATAATATTTATATTATTTATGTAGCCGAATCTCTTCCTATAGTCCATCTGGTTTTGGATTGCAGTAGAGGTCGCCTTGAACGGCAAGTCAGATTTACACATGGAAACGTCAAATAATTAAAGTATATGAGCGACAAAAACCAAATGTCACTTATTTTGATACTTGAAAAAATCGAGTTAAAAGTATTTTTTTATCAAATAGCAATTTATCTTGTACAAATTATTTAAATTTGCCAGAAACTTTTAGAAAAAAATATTCGTGAGTCATCAATCGCAAATAAAATTTTGGCAATGTAAACCTGTAAAAGTTTTAACCAATCACGTTCCGAGTTCACAATTTTAGTACAATCTATAGTCCATCCGTTTTAAGAATGCAGAACTAGATTGTACTAAAATTGTGAACTGCCAAAATTTTATTTGCGATTGATGACTCACGAATATTTTTTTCTATATGTTTCTGGCAAATTTAAATAATTTGTACAAGATAAATTGCTATTTGATAAAAATATACTTTTAACTCGATTATTTCAAGTATCAAATAAGTGACATTTGGTTTTTGTCACTCAAACACTTTAATTATTTGACGTTTCCCAGTGTAAATCTGACTTGCCGTTCAATGCGACCTCTACTGCAATCCAAAACCAGACGGACTATAGTTCTGCATTCTTAAAACGGATGGACTATAGATATGGTGACCATATTATTTTTATGAAAAAAAAGTACATTTCGGCGAAACACGGTAAATACCTAAAAAAAGGTCAACGGCGCACAGTGTGGTGGAGGCGGACAAATGGTGATTTTTAAAGTAATTCATTTGGTCAGTTTAATAATAGTTTCTTGCTAGCAACATCCCAAGGATTCAGGAACACAATAAAAATCATAAAAAATGCGCTTGGAAAGTGTCGAAAAAATGGGGCAAAGTCAACCTTTTTACTTCCCTATAAGGAAGTATTGTAATCATGAAAAAATTCGATGTCGATATTTTAACGGAAATATCCGTTTTGAGCATTTCTGAATCCGTTTTGACTACTTTCGCAATGATGTCTGTATGTATGTATGTCTGTATGGATGTATGTAACGCAAAATGTCTGTAAGTTCTGTATCTCTGGAACGAATTGTTATATAGTAACCAAATTTCGTATTTAACACTTTAATCGGTATACAAAGGCACCATTTGATTTTGGAGGAAATCCTTAAACCGGAAGTAGCACTTCACTTGAAGGACGAAATGGTTTTTCTTAAATATCTCAGGAACGAATTGTTATCTAGTAACCAAATTTCATATTTAATACTTTAATCAGTATACTAAAGCACCATGTGATTTTGGAGGAAATCCCTAAACCGGAAGTAGCACTTTACTTGAAGGACGAAATGGTTTTTCTTCAATATCTCAGGAACAAATTGTTATATAGTAACCAAATTTCATATTTAACACTTTAATCGGTATACAAAGGCACCATTTGATTTTGGAGGAAATCCTTAAACCGGAAGTAGCACTTCACTTGAAGGACGAAATGGTTTTTCTTAAATATCTCAGGAACGAATTGTTATCTAGTAACCAATTTCATATTTAACACTTTAATCAGTATATTAAAGCACCATGTGATTTTGGAGGAAATCCCTAAACCGGAAGTAGCACTTTACTTGAAGGACGAAATGGTTTTTCTTCAATATCTCAGGAACAAATTGTTATATAGGAACCAAATTTCATATTTAACACTTTAATCGGTATACAAAGGCACCATTTGATTTTGGAGGAAATCCTTAAACCGGAAGTAGCACTTCACTTGAAGGGCGAAATGGTTTTTCTTAAATATCTCAGGAACGAATTGTTATCTAGTAACCAAATTTCATATTTAACACTTTAATCAGTATACTAAAGCACCATGTGATTTTGGAGGAAATCCCTAAACCGGAAGTAGCACTTTACTTGAAGGACTAAATTTAATAATTTAATTAAATAATAAAATAAAATTTAAATAATATTTCTGCGAATCTTTAGATGAACGATAATGGAATGATTCCTTATAGGGAAGTCATGTGCTGGCCACATCAGATTTTTTATATACATTATGTAGCGTATACATAGGTACTTTAACTTTGCTTTAAAACGAAAATTCATTGATTTTTTTCAGTTTTCAAGTTGAAATATTATTTCTGTTTCTCGTTACTAGCACACAAGTGCCAAAACAAAACAAAGAATTACATTTTTAACGGTTTGTAGACCTAATTTCGACCTAAAAACTCGATTTTTTTTAAATGTTAACTTCTCTTAAACTTTTAGTTGTGTGAGAACGCATGAGACACACCGAAAATTTTTTTATGGTATCATTGGTATCTCTAGTACTTGCCCTCCAAATTTCAGCTGCAGATGCGAACACAAGAGCGTTTTTACTGAGACTTGTCCAATTTTTACCGAAGGTATTGTTGGATTAACAAATCAATAAATTTTTCCCAAATGCCCATGTAAACAATACATAAGCAGAACGGACGATACAGATTAAAAACAATTGAAAACTATTTTAAAATGACGAACTTTAGAATTTCGAATCGTGGCTTATGCAATATTCTGTGGGAAAACACAAAATTATTGTTTTCTTCTATTCTATTAAGGACTAGCATCTAGACCAGTGATTCTCAACCACTGTGCCGCGGCACTTTTATGTGCCGCGAAATTCTAAAAGTGTGCCGCCAAATTTTAGATATATAATTATGTATATACAGTACTGTGCAAAAGTCTTAGACCACTTAGCAATTAATTAATTAATTATTAATAAATAAATTATTAATCATTACTTTATAGCAAAAAATGTTTAAATAGATACATAATTTAGTGTAGAAACATAATTTTCTAAAAATACTTCAATTTTGTCTTTATACTTTGAAATAAACAAAAGTGTTATTGGGTACACCGCTACACATCCTCACAGACCCATTCTACGTAAACTTCGACGAACTGTCGAAGAATAAACAGACACTCCTGTAGCACTACGAAGATCTTCGGTCAACTCTCTGGAAATTCGGCTTCGATTTCGTAGAGATTGAACTTTCAAATATTTTTCATCAGCTTCCTTAAGCTTTTTAGGTCTACCAGACCTTGGCCCATCATCTTGATAGTATGGCGAACTCCGGTCTTTGATGTTTTCGTTTTTTTCGCTATCTGACGTTGACTATGGCCTTCTTCATGAAGCAAAACTATCCTATGTTAGGAAATTCACTTATTTTACCCATTTTTAAATAATTTTATTATTTCAACTTTAAATTTAGAAAAAAAAAATTTTTTTAAATACTTTTTAAAAAAATTTGAAAAATACACAGACTTTAACTCACAGGACACAAAATAACGTTTACTATACAAAATACTAACAACAACTAAGAATGGTTACAAAATGTTACAAATATCCGCAAGAAAATACCTCGCAATACGAAAAAATTTTAATTTTATGATGCCCGTGACTAATTTTATTACCCATTGAAAGGGTCGAGGATCATAAAATTTTTGTTTATTTCAAAGTATAAAGACAAAATTGAAGTATTTTTAGAAAATTATGTTTCTACACTAAATTATGTATCTATTTAAACATTTTTTGCTATAAAGTAATGATTAATAATTTATTTGTTAATAATTAATTAATTGCTAAGTGGTCTAAGACTTTTGCACAGTACTGTATATAAGATATATAATTTATAAACTTATCTTTTTCATTGTGTGCCGCCAAATTTTGAAATCGTTAAAAGTGTGCCGCAACAAAAAAAAGGTTGAGAATCACTGATCTAGACCGTGTCGGGTGTGGTTGTTCGGCCTTCGGCCTCACTCCAAGGTACTAAAGTAGCCTATGTTTTTCGTAGCGTTGTAAATAACTTCTACACCAAATTTGGTTAAGATTGGTCAAATAGAAACGTAAAGCACGTGCACGCGTATTTGCATTGTCGATCGGTTGACAGTTTGACAGCATTCATTATTGGCGATTTACATTACCGTTGGTGGCGCCACCAGCAACAACAACATGGCTGTGTTTAGACGTATATTTCAAAATTCAAAGTCATAGTCTGGTAAAAATTTGCATGCATTTCAGTATGGTGTTAAATTTATTGTAATATATTTTGTTAATTAGTTGATTTTGTTATGTTTTGAGCCTGAAGAACGAATTTTTATTTTCATTTAATACGTCATGTACTAATTTGAAATTCTCCCGCATGGTGGCGTTTGCTTAATGTAAATTGCGAATTGTTTTTAAGTTGATTTTGAGTAGCTTGCCTTCCTTAAAGGAAGGCAAGCTACTCAAAATCAACTTTCCTTTCCTTCGCGAATTTTTGCACTATTTTAATACAAAAACATGCGCAGGGACCTACATAATAACTGTGCCAAATTTGGTTCCGATCGGTCAAACGGTTTAGGAGTATAGGGAACATACATACATCCATTTTTATATATATTAAGAATTAAGGATATAGTAAGACAACTTCCAGATTTTTTGCCCTAAAATTGAAGGCTCAACAACCGTTTGTCCACAAAAACCCCATTTCACCACACTGTGCGGCGTACCTAAATATACGACGATTACGATTGATGACCTTTTTTTTTTCTGGGGTTGCACTGAAGGAAACAACCATGAGGTTTGGGGCAACGTCGGGTGGCACCCCTCCGGCGGATGTACAAAAAATAAGTACATTTGTAAGTACTTGGAGAAGTTTTTAAGTACATAGGACATCGTTCTAAAAAAGAGTACTGTCCTACTAAAATAAGTACATATGGTCACCATAACTATAGATAATCTTTTCGAAATTAGGTGAAGTTAAACTGTTCCCTGTAATAGAAGTATCTTTACAATAATTATTATTTTAAGTTAAAACGCAATTAAAGTTTTTTAGTTTTGAGGTAGTTTGACTCCTAATCTAAAGCTCACAAGTTCAAACCCCGTCTACTTCCACTTGACTTGTACCATGATTCCGATTCCACGTTAAACATTAGGTCCTTTTTGTGAGAACTTGTTTCAAACAATAAATAAAAAGGGTTATTTGTTATTTCTTAAAAATTTCACACATTGCAAAGAATCGTAATTTTTATTAAATATTTCCAACAATAATAATGGGTAATTCCAACTTACATCGACTGAAAAATTGGCAAAATTTACTTGACCCACGCCAAACTTGGTACCAGCGCCGTAGCAAGGGTGAGGCGACTGAGGCGTTTGCCTCAGGCACCATCGCAATGGGGGTCCTAAACCTTAACAAAACCCAATAAAAAATAGTTTAAAATTTTCAAAAAGATAAGAATCTTTTTTTGGGGGGAGGCATATATTCAAATTTGACTGAATTCTAAAATTCCTTGCCGGCCTTTTCCCCAAGTGGGGATTTTAATCCACTACAGTAGTTTTTCGCCTATAACTCGCTTACCTTCATTTTTAGAGAAAATTATCATTAAATTAAAATTGAAGAGTACAAAATTTGCCTACATCATACTAATAAGTATTTATGAAATAAAAATAAAATCCAGAGAGAACAATTGAAAAAGGTTTTGAATAATTCATATTCTGAATAATTATTTCGTACATTTAAACTTTACCATCGATGGTGAACAAAACAAAACAAGGTCGTTTTGTAGAGAATTTTCTCCTCTTCAAATTTGGTCCAATGATAAGACAAGGGATTTTAGGAAACTTGATTCCAACCCCGCGTTCGTTTTCATTTCCTTTCTCACTGGGTAACCGGTAAAACTATCACGTTATCATCGCGACAGTTATTCAAATATATTTAAATTGAAAAGAAAAATTCCTACCGATAAAAATAATCTCCATATTCGGGGGGGGGGGTATTCCGTTACGTTACCATGGAAATTTGATTCTGACATGCTATGCGTATTTTATATAAGATCTTCAGAAGTTCCCAACGATAAAAATTGATATTACGCGACTGGGGGGTATGGAATACCCCCCAGGCACACTTGCCATTATTCAGAACCATCAAAATTTATTATTTTTCGTTAAATCTTTTGCAATTTTCATTTGTAATCCGGGACGGGACCAAGGGACGTAAAAGTGAAAGTTTTTCTTTCGCAATAAATTAAGTGTACCTGGGGGGTATGGAATACCCCCCAGACCCGCCGGTTCCGGCAGCCTAAATGAGATCCTGATAAGCATCCATATGTTTTCATTACTCTAAGCGAGCGCCGTAGCAAGGGTGAGGCGACCGAGGCTTTGCCTCAGGAGCCATCGCAATGGGGGCGCTAAACCTCGACAAAACTCAATAAATAATACAGTAAAACCTCGATATAACGGACTTATTGGGGGGAGGGGGTGTCCGTTGAAGCCGAAAGTCCGTTATATAAAAATAGGTTTAAAATAAATAAAAAAACCTCGTTTTTTGAAAATATGTACACTGTATTTAGATATAAATAATAAATACAAAACACAAAATTCTATTTAATTGTCTTCGGACACTCGTTGTGAAGTGACGTTGCTGTTTGATATTGACGCGCTTGCTTTCGGTAATCCTGCTTTGAAAAAGGAAGCAAAATTCTAGTGCTAGACGTATGACATGAGTATCATGGCCGCTAAAAATTGTTTACATGCGGCGACACTTGAATTTAAGGATGTATAATATTAACAGGACGTTTTCAATTTTTTTACATTTGACCGGATTTTTTGTCCGTTATATCCGAAGTCCGTTAAATAGAGGTCCGTTATATCGAGGTTTTACTGTAGTTTAAAATTTTCAAAACGATAGGAATCTTTTGGGAGGGAGGGCGCATATATTAAAATTTGCCTCTGGTGCCAGAAGAGCTCGCTACGGCGCTGCTTGGTACACACAATCATAGTCATAAATTAAAAATACAAATGTAAGGATTTGTTCCAAATGGCCTTTGTTTTTTGTTTTGATCCTTAAATAGTCCAAAAGTTGGTATGTAAGTCCAGTGGTCTAAATTGAATAAAAAATGTTCTGTGAGGTAAATGACCATGCTATTTAAATATTCAACCACATTTTATTTTTGCAGCCCCTAAATGGGTTAATTTTTTAATATTAACCCTATTTCATAATGGATCTTCTTTTTCTTCCTTTTTTACTACAATTTTGTGCAAATTAAGAATACAGAGAAGCGGATAAAAATTGGGTTTCCGCCGATTTCTTGACTTTCTTTCAACTTTTCGACAAAAATAGTTCGATATAATATTAAAGCTAATAAAAATTTTTTCAAAAAAGGTTCTAAACATTTTTTGACAGATTTGCAATTCAAGGGTCGGGATCGACCCTTGTTTTTTTAATAATTGTTTAGATTTTCAGCATAAATATTAATTATTTGAATATGAGTTGACAAATTCGTCGTTTCTTGGACATTACATGACGTTCTATGAAAAATCCCAACGAAGGAATCATTTGTGTGTCTTTGGTGGTGTTTACATTGGTAATATCAGTTGGTTAAATGTCCACGGTTTCAGCATCTGCTAGATATTAATTTGAAGTAGAAGCTCATATGGAGCGTAACTTGGGTCAACTTGAATCGGCCATTACTTGGTGAAGTACGAATCTAACGAAAAATATGCATAAAACATCTTTTGTAAAGAATTTAATTTTGTATATAACTATTTTTGCTCTAAAATTGAATGATGACCGTGAAATCAGCAAAATACTGATTTTTGTCTTTTCCCTCACCACTCAGGGGGGACCCCGACTTGGTTGAAAGTTCAGGATTAGTTAATGACCTCCAAAGGAAACAAAAAAATTCAGTTATGATTTTTTTAAACTTTTTTACCATTCTAAACTAAATGCAATTTTATAATACAGTGGAGTCGCGATTTAGTGAACTTATTCTGGCAAAGCAATTTTACTATTTCGGGGGTGTTCACTTTTGCGAGGTTTGAGATTAAGGGCACATATTCGAAGAAATAATATATATTCCGCAAAAAATAACAGCACTATAGTTTTCAAATGCATACTAAATAAGGGTTTATACAAAATATGAAGTTATTTTTGGCTGTAAACTTTTTCTTCAGGTTGATTTCTACTATTTTTGTCTCAAATCATACAACACAAGCAAGCTGCTATATTCCACTACATCGCCGTTTTCCTCAGCCCATTGGATAATGTAATTATATAATGTACGTCGCAGTTCATTATATCGGGGTTTACAGCTGTTCACTGTATCGCGGAGCAATGGTAAAATTTTGTAACGAATTTTTATTCGTTACCAATTTTTGTTTAATTGGTACCTCTCGCTCCACCTAACGGTCGAACAGGGTAAGCACTTCCAGCGCGTTTGCTCGGCGCAAAGTGAGTCTTGCCTGTAGTGTGCTACGAGTAGGTTGTGGTGTGGATAGTACGTCGTGATTGAAGTGATAGTGGTGGAACAACGTTTTTGAATAAATCTACCGGCCACTGTATGTGGGGGGGATTTTTCTGTTCCATTACCAATCCTCGTTATTTTGGAGGTTCCCGTCTTCTATTTTTGAGGGATCTTCTTCTTCTTCTTCGTGTGCCATATCCGGTCTCCCGGACGTTGGCGACCTCTCTCCTATGCATGTGTTATGCGTTTGAAGTATTAGCACACACATAGGGGACCTACTGCTTAACGCGGGCTCCGAACCGCGGGAAGTGTATACACTTCATCTCCAGAGAGGCTGTACTAGGCAGATTACACCTCGGTGGTTTGCCATTGCCTTCCGAGGGGAGACGGTCAGAATAAAGTTTTTACTGAGCCCGGAGTCGAACCAGGCATTCCGCATTAGCAGCAACGCACATCACCGCTTCAGCTAACGACCGTCTTGGTCGTTTGAGGGATCAGTGGGCACCAAATCTCGATTGCGGACGTACGCCATTCTGGAAACCCAGCAAGGCCACTCAATTATACTCAGGTATTTAGTACCGTTTATTTTTTGTTATCATTAATATTTTATTATTTCGTTGTTAAATATTTTACCATTGATTTCATTTGGGATTGTTTGAAATTTGTGATAACGAAATACATGTGGCGGATGATTCCATTTTCGGTTCACCTTCTGTGGTGATTTCGATTTCGACGTTGGCCAGGTTGTGCTAATCTGCACATTTTTGTTGTTATCTTTAATTTTGAAGTCAGCTGTAATATTTTGTATTTATGAATATTATATTTCATCTTCCGAGGGGTTTTTAATTTTATTTCTCGTTTACGAACCTTTGTAGTAATTCATTATATCTTTTTATCTATTATTTATCTGTTTGCTACTTTAGTAGTCCCATTACTTCGGTTGTACCAGCGAAGTTGTCCTTTGATCTTCATTGGGCATTTATCTCGAGAGAATCCACGACTCTAGCTCGCCGCTAGAAAACAGCTAGTTGACTTAACATCAGGGCAGCTCACGCAAAATTAAGTAGAAATTCATTTTTCTGCGTGAGCGTAATTGACCAGGGCTGTCTTCCCATCAGAGATAGGGTGGTCAAGTTACGTTTCAATTTGTGGGTTCCCTCTACGAGGTAGTTCACTCGAAGCGGAGTTCACTAAATCGCGACTCCACTGTAGTAAGTTATACATTGTTTTTTTCTCAATCCGCAATAAATTGTGAACCCATGATAAAATTTGGTACACATGTTAATTATGTTTATTTTCTTTCCTAATTTTTAGGCGAATAAAAAAAAGACTCGTTTGGGGAGGGGATGCGAAATAGACAATTAAAAATAAAAGCAATATGAATTGCATAATTAAAACTTTTTTTTATTAAATTTTAATGTCAATCTGAGCTAATGGGCTTGTTGTAAAAAAAGAATCAGTCCTTTAGGTTCATTAATTCCAAAATTATCTACTTGAGATTTCGCCCTCTTGGCTCCTCCTCGCGCAGATTAGGGTTCTTGAGCTTTGAAACTCCATCTTTAAAGCAATTTTGGCTTTAAAATGGCCATAGCACCGAATATATTGATTTATTTAATATTTAAGATATCTGTAGAATATAAAAACTCTGTAGAATATTAAGCACACAAGAAAATAATGACGTATTTTGACTAAAAAATAAAGCTGTCTATCAAAATTTAGGTAAATAATTTCAAATTTCATAGATAGTATTAATATTATTCGTACATTAAAATGAAAATCTTTTTGTTTTAGTCGAAAAGAAATCAACAAAAATCCAAAAAATTAAATGAAGCTGATAAAATACAAAAACAACTTTTAACCACTCTTTTAAAACACTCTGCGGTAAACCAAGTTCTTTCAGAAACAGCTAAATCTGTTTTACTTAATTCTGCTGGTACCACAAATCCGACTAAACAAGTAGAGGATATTTATAAACTTCCTCCCACTACAGAAGAGCTCGATACATCATTTAGCGAAGATGAAGCGTCTGGTCACACCAAACAGTGGGACTTGCACACTATCGACGAAAAAAGTCCACACTTTAAATCGCTACCAGTCGATATACGGCATGAGATACTTACAGAACTTAAAGAGACGCGTAAACAAAATTCGTGGGGTCGCATTCACGAATTGCCAAAACAAAGCGGCGAATTTTCTGGTTATCAAATTACACGTCTCCTGAAGCGTTATTCTGTACAAACTTCTTTAGAAGAAGTTGAAAAAGAAATGGGAGGTTGTACCATGTCTTTAGCAGAACTCGAAACACTTATGAACGATCAAGGAGTGGTCACAAATAACGATTCAGTTGGTAAACGTATTGCTTCTAATGAACACGTCAAGTATCTGTTAATAAAAGATGTTAAGAAAGCTATCAAAGAAGCTAAACAAAAAGAATTGGCGCTTCAAAATAGAGAGACTGAAGACCAAGCAAGAGAAGCTAGCACAACGGTAGAAGATGCGAAAGAACTAGAAAATCGAGTAAAAGAAGATACACAAAACATAGAAGGTCCAATAAAAGAAGATGAAAATGATAACGCTGTCAGTGATGTTAATTTAGACTATGAAGAGGACTTAGAACAAGCAATTCAGTTATCTTTGCAAGATGTTGCTTCGACATCTAAAGCAGATGTAACAGCGAGTCAATGGTCTTTTTATGATGATGCAGAAATATCTAGTGAATCTGAAGAAGACTCATATGATCTCACAACTGCAAAAAACTTTATGATGGAATATAGCGGACTAACAAGCAATGAAGTTATCAAAATTATCGGTGAAAATGCAACCATCCCTAAAACTAAGACCACAACTAGAGAATTTAAAAAACCTTCAAACATTAAAGTAGCTAATAATAAAGAAACAAAAGTTGTTCCTGAAACCATAACAAAACCGAGGGTTTCTCCGGTTATTATAATAGATTCCAATATTGATTCTTTTCCTAGAGAAAAGGAAATGGAAACTGTTCCTATTCTGGATAAAACCGCTCCTCTTGCTACATCAGAAATTAAATTACCTTCTAATATTCAGACAGTTGAACTAATGTCTGATTCAAATTCCAACTCTTCAGATGAGTTTTTGGAAGTAGAACCTGAGAGCAAAAAAAAGTTGAACGAAAAAGAAGGATTACAAATTTTAATAAACCATGCAGATGTTTTAGAAGACGATATATTTAGCGACATCTTTACAAATAAAAGCGATTCTATAAGTTCTAAACCATTAAATTTTGAAAACTTGAAAAAATTTAGAGATAACAGCAAACCCATCGCCCTTGATGTGATAGAAGAAGCAAAAAACGATGATACCACTACTTCAAAAGAAGCTTCACTTCAACTACATCCAAAGGAAGATAGCATTGAATTGGCTTCTAATTCTAAAGAACTAACCGAACAAGAAATTGGCGATAAATTAAAAAATTCAAACAGTGATCCAATAAGTCTTGCAACAGAATCTCTGCAAGATGAAGGAAAAAATGTAGAAAAGGCACAGTTAGAATCAGAAAAAAATAAACCAGTTCTAACTACTAAAGATTTGATGACTTTGGAAGATAATTTGAGAAAAGAAACAGAAGATTTAGTTTCTGGAATGAACTCGAAGGAAAGGATGGCTAACAGCCTGTCGGATCAAATGTATCAGGAAGCACAGGTAGGCATTTTCGAAATTTATGTTTCATGTTCTAACTTAAATTTATGATTGGTAGGAATTACTGCAACTATTTGGCATTCCATACATTGTAGCTCCAATGGAAGCCGAAGCTCAGTGCGCATTTTTGGAGTATGCCGGTCTTACTAATGGAACCATAACAGATGACAGTGATATATGGTTGTTTGGTGGCAATACGGTGTACAAAAACTTTTTTGACCAACGCAAACATGTGATGGAATACCAATCTGAAAACATTCTACAACATTTTAGTAAGATTTTTGCATTTAAGTTTACAAAACATATTTTAACAACATTAATTTTTAGAACTGACTCGTGAGCAAATGATTCTTTTAGCATTACTGGTTGGTAGTGATTACACCACGGGAATCCAAGGAATTGGTCCCGTTACTGCATTAGAAATTTTAGCATCTTTTCCATCAGCAAAATCGTCTATAAATGAAAATAACTATCAGCAAATGGTTTACGGTTTGGAAAAGTTTCGTAAATGGTTGGAAGGTGAGACTATGGGTCTTGGAAGAGTAGCTCTAAGAAATAAATTAAAAAATGTGCAAGTAATTGACAGTTTTCCAAGTGTGCAAGTTGTAAGAGCTTATCTGAAACCAACTATCGATGAAAGTAAGGAACCATTTTCTTGGGCAAAACCTGACGTGCGTCGTCTTACCGAATTTGCAAGAAAGAAGTTTGGTTGGACTCATGCTAAAAGTGAAAAGATTTTGGATCCGGTTATAAAACGATTAAATGAAGTTCGAATGCAAAAATCTATTAAAGATTATTTTGCAACAAAGCATAAAATTGATAGTGGAGATGCTCAAAGGAAAATGAGTAAGAGAGTTAAAAGTGCCGTGGATAGAATTGGTAATATCGATAATCCGGCTGAAGAAGAGACAGTTGCTAAAAAAAAGACAGGTAAAAGACGTCGGAAGGTTGCAACGACAACCGAGGATATTAGTAAAGAAACTGCTGGGTTATCTTCTGATGAAGATGTGCAAGTGTTGCAACAAACAAGGATTCAGTCAAAAGTAAAATTACAGCAAATAACTCGAAATGTTAAAAATGAGATTGAGAAGAAAGTTGTAAAAAAGCCTAAAACAATTGCAGAGATTCATAAAAAGGAGGTGATTCCACAGAAAGAAAAAGATAAAATCAGCGCACTGAGAGTGAAAATGAAAGCTATCGAAACGTTAAGGAAATCTAAGCTAGGGCCTGATAGTTATTCTAAAAAGAGGAAGATGGCTCCCAAGAAAATCAAGGAAGATGCTGAATTATCTGAAAGCAGTAGTGATTAATATGTTTTGAAGAGCATGATTGTTATTGATGTTTGTTACCAGTATTTAATTGTATTTTTTTAATTTTTACATGTTAAAATACAACCGTTATTTTAATAAACTATTTTTATATAGTAAGCTGAACTTTTTAAGGGCAATCATTATCATCTAGTTAGGCCCAGTTGTTCACAATTGTATACCTGGAAATTAACCTGGGTTAAATGATAACCCAAGACTGAAGGTTTGTGTTCCTGAACTGAACCATGATTAAAATAACTTGTTATCTTTTAAGTGTTTTTCCAGCGAGATTTTTTTAACAAATTGTTTTTAATTGATTTTTGAAAATAGAAAACCCACAGTTAGGCACCTATAAGGGCTGGGATTTACAGCTAATTGAAGCCATTATCATTCATTTGAGGAAGAATGTTATCTTTTTCGGTTTTGCACTAATTTTGACTATAAAAAATGTATTTAGCAGACAATATAATTGACGGTTGCGTTCACAACCAGCTGGGCGATCTTGGTTCTTTCATTTCTTGTACAAAATTATAAACATCGAAGGGGGGGGGGACTGGTTCCTTTCCAAAACTAGCGATATGCACTTTCTAATATTTTTAGGTGTTTTAATCTTATTAGTCCAAGCAAGGAAGGTTTTTAGTTTGCAAAAAATCCGGGCAAGCTGAATTTTGGCAGAGATGTACATTGGAGCGTTCTAATGAACCCCGCAAAAGTTCCATAAAATCCCACGCCGGCGTCCTCCACAATCGGGAGTTTTAGCTCCCCCAACGCGATTTTTTGCCGATAACTCGCTCATTTATGCATGTATGAAAAATTATGATCAGACCATAATTGAAGAGCATAAAATTCTCTATAAAATAGTTTTTTTTCATATTTTTCCATGGCACACTAATACTTAAATTATTGACCAAAAACACGGCCCACCCTTAAAATGGCACAATATTGATTCGTTGCAGGGAGAGAAATGTTTTTGGGCACGGGAAATGCTTTTAATAATAAATTAATTGAAATTGTGGTCAAGGTTGGAAAATGAAGACAAAAAAAGATTTTTTCAAAATTTGCCCAAGTTATAGTATCTTCCAAGTAACGAAACCGAAATTTTGGTTTGACCTTACAGAAGGTCCGGGCAAACTGAAATTTGGCAAAGATATATATTGAAGTGTTCTAATAAACCCCCAAAATTTCTCATAAAAATCCCAAGCCGGCGTTTCTCCCAAATAAGGATTTTAGCCCCCTAAGTGCGGTGTTTCGCCTATAGCTCACGTATTTTTACTTTGCGAAAAATTACCATTAAGCAAAGTTGAAGAACATAAAATTCTCTATAACTTGTGGCGCTGCAGTACTATAATACATTAATACATACTGTAATAGGCAAATTTTTGACTTTGTTTAATAGTAATTTTTCGTAAAAGTAAAAATACGTGAGGTATAGGCGAAAAACCGCACCTAGGGGCTAAAATCCTCATTTGGGGGAACGCCGGCTTGGGATTTTTATGAGAAATTTTGGGGGTTTATTAGAACACTTCAATATACTAATAATAATAAAGGCGTCCATTCCTAAGGAATATGCCTACTTCCTAGTTTTGGAAGTCTACAATCCTTTTCTCCAGGTGGATTACTCCTGATTTTCCAAACTTTCCATCACTTATAGTTTTGTGCATGTTTTGGCTTCCTTCACTACTCTTCTCCATAAATTCCGGTTACTGCACTTCTTTCTCCATTCCCTTACTCCCATGGTTTCAAGATCTTCCCCCACCTCGTCAATCCATCTCGCTCTGATTCTTCCTCTATTTCTGGTTTCGCTCGGCCTCCAGTCCGTGATCTTTCTCATCATACTATCAGGTTTTTTCCTCATTAGATGTCCGAGCCAGGCTATTCTTTGCGACTTTATACATCTCACCAAGTCTTCATTTCCAATGGTCTTGTTTATCTCGCTATTTGTTCTTATTTGGTATTCATTTTCGTTTGTTTTCTTTGGTCCCATGATTATTCTGATCACCCTTCTTTCGAACACCCTCAGTTTCTCTTCTTCCTTTTTCGTCAGGTTTAGCACTTCTGAGGCATACGTCAATACCGGTCTAATAAAGGTCTTGTAGATTCTTACTTTTGTTCTTATAGCCAGGCTTTTGCATTTAAGCATCTTTTTGTTCGCATATATCGCCTTCCATCCCGTCTGTATTTTCTCTTTTATTTCTTCTGATCGCTCGTTAGTACTGTTTATCTATATTCCCAGGTATTTAAACTTTTGAACCTCTTCGAACACTCGTCCGTCTACCATTAATACATTTTTCCTTCTTTCTGTTTTCTTCTTCTTCTTCTTCGCTTTCCTCTTGTCAGAGGAGTCGTGATCATTATTCACTCGCTCAGTTCGCTCCCCCACATCCAACTCGTCGCACTATCTCACGCCATCTCTCTCTATTGCGTGCCTCTCTCGTGGCGTGCTGCAAGGAACCGCTGGTTACTTCCTTCACCTGGTCCGACCATCGCTTCGGGGATCGTCCTCTCGGCCTGGTACCCTCTATCTTACCCTGTATTATTATCTTTTCGAGGCCGTCACCATGTTCTCGCGTTATGTGACCAAAGTATCGGAGTACGCGTTGGTATACTATTTGAGACAGTCTCTGTGGTTCTTTAATTTCTTTAAGAATGGACACATTTGTTCTTCTCGCGGTCCATGGTATACGGAGCATTCTTCTCCAGCACCACATCTCAAGTGCGTCAATCTTTCTTCGGTCCTGCATCTTTAAAGTCCAAGACTCCGCACCGTACAGTATTATTGGGAAGATTAGTGTTTTGACCATCATTTTCTTGGTTCCAAGAGTGACATCTCTATCTTTCCATGTTCTTTGCAAACTGCGAACAGCATTTCTTGCTATTTCGCTGCGTCGCCTTATTTCTTGCGTGCTTCCACCTTCGTTATTAATGAGCACTCCCAAATATATATATTGTCTAACGACAGAGTATTGAGAGACTTGTTGGATTTCAGGGCTATTGTTCTTGCTTCGGTCTACTATCATTACCTTCGTCTTTTCTATATTAATTATCAAGCCACATCTGCGGCTCTCGTCTTCTAGTTGCTTCATTAGTAGGGTCAGTTCTTCTGCTGAGTTGGCAAGGAGTGCGGTGTCATCGGCGTATCGTAGATTGTTTATCTTTTTTCCTCCAATAGCAAAGCCGTCATTCCATCCTTCCAGGGTCCTTCGCATAACATACTCGCCATACAAATTGAACAGCATCGGGGACAATATGCAACCCTGCCTCACTCCCTTTTCTATCTTGCATTGATTTGAGAGTCTATCATCTACTTTAATTCTCGCTATATTGTTCATGTATATCCCTTGGACCAGGCTAGTGATGTGGTGCGGTACCCCCATTTCCGTCATTATCTGCCATAGCATTTTCCACTCGATACTATCGAAAGCCTTGCGATAGTCCACAAAACATATATATAGTGGTTTGTTATATTCTCTTGCCTTTTCTATTATTTGACGGATGTTCAGAATATGTTCGCGTGTGCCTCGACCTTTTACGAAGCCAGCCTGCTCTTGAGGTATCTGCCAGGACAGGTATGGTTTTAGTCTATTATTAATTATGCATAGCATCACTTTGCTGGCGTGCGATATCAGTGAGATCAATCTATAATTGTCACATACTTCCTTTGATCCCTTCTTGTGTAGCGGAATGAAAATGGAGCTCGACCAATCTTCCGGCCATCTTCTTGTCCTCCATATTATCTGACATATAGTATGCATAATATCCACACCCGTTTCCCCCATCGCCTGAATGATCTCGGAAGTAATCGTGTCAATACCTGCAGCTTTATTGCGTTTCAACCTCTTTATAGCGTCTTCCACTTCATTTCTCAGTATGTCCGGTTCTTGGTCCATATCTTCAATTTGGAGTGTGGACGTGTGTGTACTTTCTTTCTCGTCTTTGAAGAGTTTTTCGCAATATTCTCTCCACACTTCCATAATCTCCTGTATGTTTGTGACTTTGTTTCCTGCAGCATTTCTAATGACCCATGATCGTGGGGAGAAACGTTTTGTTATTTTCTTGATTGCTTTAAACATGTCACGCGTACTATTTCTGTCTGCATGGATCTGTATTTCTGTGCATATTTCTTGAATGTAGTTGTTTTTGTCTTTTCTACATGCTCGTTGTATGTTGCGGTTTAGTTCTTTGTATCTATTATGTTTTTCGCGAGTGTTTATGCCTTCCTTTCTTAATTGTCTTCTCTCTTCTATGATTTGAAGAGTGTCGTCTTTTATCCATTGTTTCCGTTTCTTGGGTACTTGTGCTGCTGGGATTTCTTTAATGGTAGACTCAATCATTTGTCTAGCGAGCTTCCATGCATGTTCCGATGTTATTTTTGTGTCTTTGATGATTTCGCTTCTTTTGTATTTATCCTTTATTCTTTTGGCAAACTCTTCCTCATTTTCACTGCTTATAATCTTTGATTCAATGGTATTTTTTCGCACTGTTTTAAGCTTTAGTCTAAACTCACCCACCAAAAGATTATGATCACTTCCGCACTCTGCACCAGGGTAAGTTTTCGCGTTTCTTATTGATGTCCTCCATCGTGATCTTATAAGTATGTAATCTATCTGATTGCGAAATCTATCACCTGGCGATCTCCAAGTATATTGTCTGCGGATGTGGTTTTGAAACACTGTATTTGCGATTGTTAAATTGTTATCGACGCAGAAGTTTATCAATCTCTCGCCTCTTTCATTTCTCGTGCCCACTCCATGCCTTCCAACAATGTTTCTGATGTGTTCGTCATCGTTCGTTCTTCCTACCTTAGCATTGAAATCGCCAATCACAACCAGCATCTCTCTATTTGAAATGCCCTGTATAGCTGTCTCCAGTTCTCCATAGAATTCTTCAATTGTCTCTTCGTCCGCTTCTGCTGTAGGTGCGTATACTTGTATGATGTTTGTTACGATAGGTTTCGAGTTTATCTTTATGCATATTATTCTATCGTTTATTGGGTTATAGCCCATGACACATTTACTTATCCTTCTCGATGTCACAATTGCGACGCCGTTCCTACTCTTGGTGTCTTGACTGGAAAAATAGACATTGTTTCCGTGCAGTGTCGAGTAGTGGCCCTTTCCCCTCCAATGGGTCTCAGAAATACCGGCAATATCCACGCGATTACGTGCCAGTTCTCTCTCCACAATACCCGCCTTTCCAGGTTGCAGTAGTCCGCGGACATTCCAGGTTCCCACCCTTAATGTGTCCTTGTGCGTGAGCCTGATGGTGGCGATGGTATCAATTGCGTCCTCACTCATTGCACTCCCCCCCGGAGATCCGATTGGGGGAGTATTTTTACCTCCGGAGCATTTTACTTTGAGCGAATTCATTCATGACTTTCTTGGGATGTTTGACTGAGGTGGTTTCCCGTTGCCTTCCTCAGTGTTTAGTCGGGTTGTCTCCCGTGTGTTAGGATTATATTTAATAATCCCAGTTGTTATGGTTAAGACGGGTGTTCGTCTCATCGAAGATTACCTCTCGCGTCAGCCCTACGGATTTCCCTCATCCACCGGGGTTGATACCCGATCTCAGAGAGTCCTCCGTAGGTTTCCAGGGACCACCAGCGTGGAGGTGCGAGTAGGGTTTTGGTCCTTTCTGTTTTAGTGCAGTTCATATATTTAGTCTTGTTCTCATTTATCTTCAGTCCCATTGTTGTTGTTTGTTTTTCTATTTCTTCAAGCATTTTCTTCATTTTTTTCAGTGATCTAGCAATAATCACTAAGTCGTCCGCATATGCAAGTATTTGACCTTCCTTTGTTCGTATAGTTCCTCCACAGTCTGAATTTCTTATAATTTTCTCCATTGCGAGGTTAAAGAGGGTCGCCGACAGCGCATCGCCCTGTCTTACTCCTCCGTTAACTTCAAAGTTGTTGGTTTCAGTTGTTCCTACCCTGACTACTGCGTTCGATCTTCTCATCGTCATCTGTATAAGTCGTATCAGCTTTACTGGTATATTCATCTCTTGCATAGCTTCGTATAGACGTTCTCTTTTTATGGTATCGAAAGCCTGCTGAAAATCGACAAACAGCAGATGCAGCTCTATATTATGTTCTCGTGCTTTTTCTGTTATTTGTTTTATTATGTGTAGTGCATCCACTGTCGATCTGCCCTCTCTAAAACCATGCTGGTAGTCTCCTCGTCCGGTAGTCTTTTCTCGTCATTTTCCAACCTTGGCTATAATTTCAATTAATTTATTATTAAAAACAATTCCCGTGCCCGAAAACATTTCCCTCCCTGCAACGAATCAATATTGTGCCACTTTAAGGGTGGGTCGTGTTTTCAATCAATAATTTAAGTATTAGTGTGCCATGGAAAAAAATGAAAAAAAACTATTTTATAGAGAATTTTATGCTCTTCAATTATGGTCTGATCATAATTTTTCATAAAAGCATAAATAAGCGAGTTATCGGCAAAAAATCGCGTTGGGGGAGCTAAAACCCCCGATTGTGGGGGACGCCGGCGTGGGATTTTATGGGACTTTTGGGGGGGGGGGTTCATTAAAACACTCCAATGTACATCTATGCCGAAATTCAGCTTGCCCGGATTTTTGCCGGATTGAGCCAATATTTCGGCTTCGTTGCCTGGACATTTTTGTTAAATACTTTAATTGCTATAATTTTCAAGAATGACGGTTGTTGCTCGGAGATTGACAATTCATTTTTCCACAGCTAGTTGAAAATCGAGACAAGAGGTATAGAAACAAATGATTGACACAAAATTCACGAGCTCGCATTTCCCAGCCCCATTTTAAACTTTTTTTCGACAACCGGAAGCGTTTTCAAATATTTAAGTAATAACTGACTAAACAGAAATTAATATAGAATACAGTGCCAAAACCTCCAAATGACGATAACTTTTCTTATCAAATATCCGCGGTTAAAAAAGTTGGGCGTAAATTGATAATAAAAACTATAGTTGTAATATTACGAGTATTAAAATTTTTTAATTTGTATTATATAATCGGTATTTATTTACCTTGGATTTCCGGACCTTTTTACATATTGTAAGCTAACCTAATATTTTTTATTTGTAGCTTGTCTAATTAAAAGTTAACCTCAAAAATAGAAGATGTTTATTACAATTTATTTAAGTAAACAAAGACGTTAGCGTCGAATTTCCATGAAAAATCACATTAATCGCTTCTATAATTACAATAATTTATCGATATTTTAGGTATTTATAGTTGAATAATTATGGGGCCCACTTTACGGAGAGTCCATACGAGAAGAATGTTCTTAATATTTGCCATTGCATTACTCATAGTTATTTTATATGCATTGCTAAGCATTTCTGAAATAGATAGGGAGACTAAATTGTAAGTAATGTTAAAGTTATTCGAGTCGATTGTAGTATGTGTTGTAAATTGCAGAAAAAATATCGATAATATGATTAAAAATTCTGGAAGTTTTGAAGCATGTAAACAGCCGTACCTACCTGTAGATGCTCCAGAGATAATGAAATATATTAAGCATGTTCCACCTATTGATTGCAGCTCTGCCGGTCCAAATTGGGTTGTGTGTGAGGTATGCAATTCTTAAGATTTTAAATAGGCTAAAAAAAAACAAATTGAAATCGAAATCAAGTAACCTCATAAGAACGGGGTTCAATTCTGAACTTGTCAAGTTGATTAATTTTAGCATAAAGTGACAATTGAAAGTAAAATGCTAAAAAATATGGAAATAATTGCTGAGCAAATAACGAAAATAAACTATTCGCCCCAATTGGTGTCTGTAGTGGTTATTATTTTACTTTGTTGTGGATATCGATATAGAGACTTCTTTTTGCAATTTTTTAATCGTGGTAAATCTGACCTGGAAGGTGAACGTGTGATTTTTCGTGAAATGATTTATGAAGTGTGCAATTCAAATTTGTGCAGCATTTGTCTTATTGCGTTACTTTCGTGTGGAATATGGATTTTAAGTTACTTTCAAGATTATTATTTCTTTCACAGGATTGCTTTGGCGATTTTTTGTGCTCTTCTTATATCCAAATTTCACTTTTTAAAATATGGATCGTACTAACTTTTAATGTTGTAAATTATTTAAATAAAAATTGTTACACTTGTTCAACAAATATTGGTAAAAAACTGAAATTAACACTGGCTACATTTTTTTTGTCTGAATTTTATATATTAAGCGAAATTTGAACCCCGAATTTTTTGACAGACTTTCATGTTTTGAGGTTCCCTAAATCCATTCTGATCAGTTTTGAAAGGATGTCTGTATGTGTATACATCTGTGAACCCGATAGCGTCGGATTTGAATATAAGCTTTTTGCAGCAATCGGTTGCTGCAGCTGAACGCCCCGTGTAAAACAGCTAATCGCATAGGCAACCCATCCAGCAAATGATCGCCTGGCGATTTATTTAAAATAGAACTTGTTCTATTTTGTAGGCGATTTTCTCATGCAATCCAGTAATTTGATGTTATTGAAGTTATACCAATAGATAAAATTGACGTAAAAATATTGTACTTTTGTGTTGTGTGGTTAAATTTGTTAATTTTTTTCTGTGAATTAAAATTTGTGATAAATTGTTAAAATACGAAAATCACATCATGTAATATCCATATGCATTCGGTTGCACATGCGATCGGCTGCTGCAATCGGTTGCCGCAATCGGTTGCTGCAGCCGAACGCCCCGTGTAATGTGCACTTAAGTCTATAAAACGAAATTGTTTGTGCGATTAATCAAATATAAAATTTGTAATGTGCGCCATTTGTAGTTCTGGGATAGTTCACTGTTTCCTACATTTATCTGGCCTTCATGCAAACAAATGAAGTTTACAAAAAAAGAAATAATGTATTTTTGGTTTAACTGCTTTGTGGTAGTAAGCTAAAATTTTTATCAAAATTATAGATGGTATGGTAAATTTATAATTAGAAAATAAATATTTATGATGAAAATCTATACAATTAATTGCAAATCGATTCTGACCATCTCTTATTATAAAAGGCCAAGTCTTTCTTTCTTTCTTTCTGTCTGTCCCACGGAAATACCCGAAGCAAACCGAACCGAACGCACAACGTATCATCGGATCAACGTATCATCGGATCAACGTATCAACGTATCATCGTATCAACGTATCATCGTATCAACGTATCATCGTATCAACGTATCATCGTATCAACGTATCATCGGATCAACGTATCATCGTATCATTTTGTCTATATAGGACAGCTATTTCCAAAAAAGCATTATGTGAACTTCGATAATGGATAATGAAAATTTTGAAAATTCTGCTGCAAAGCGACGGCGATTGAATCGTGAGAGAAAAGCACGTACAAGAGCTAATAACACAGAAGAACAGCTTCGATCACAGCGACAAGCTGACGCTCGGTCTCATGCGATACGTCGACAACGTGAAACTTTGGAACAAACTCAAGCGCGGCAAGCTGCTGACGCTCGGTCCCATGCGATACGTCAACAACGTGAAACTTTAGAAGAAACTCAAGCGCGGCAAGCTGCTGACGCTCGGTCCCATGCGATACGTCAACAACGTGAAACTTTAGAAGAAACTCAAGCGCGGCAAGCTGCTGACGCTCGGTCCCATGCGATACATCGACAGAAAGAAAATCGATACCAAAGTCAAGCAATTCAACTCCAAATAAGAGCATTGAGATTTGATGAATCTCACGTTACTCGACACGATTGTGGAGAAATGAATTCCATCTGTCAGTTCTGCGGCTCCAAGAATTTCGCCAAGGAGCGTTCAGTTGATAAACAATTTAACAACTGCTGTCATAAAGGAAAAGTGAAGATTCCGCAACCGCTCGATCAACATGGGAATCTATTGTTATATCCCGAATTTCTTCGCTCTATGCTTTCAGATTCAGATAATCCTTACTACAAGAACTTTCGTCAGCACATCCGCTCTTGGCTCTTACAATTCCTCGGTTTCTTTCGCTTCAATGGGAGCAGAGATTGTTTCAATGCCGGGTAACGGACCATACGTTTTCAAAGTTCATGGACAGACGTACCACAGAACCACAAACCTGTATCCACCTGAAGGACAAACAAGAAAGTTTGCACAACTGTATGTAATGGACACGACAGAAGCGGTCAATGAACGAGTAAATCTGCCTGAGAATAGAGGTTGTCTACCTGAAGTGATTGAGAAAATCGATCGTTTCTTCCGCGTCAACAATCGTATCGCAGCTTCATATTGCCTGATGAAAGAAATTGAGCAACAAGAGCGTGTACGAGCCGAATAAGAAGGACAACCAGTTCCGGTCGTCAATATGGTGATGCGGCGCGATCGGCAGTCTGATGAAAGACGTTACAATGCTCCAACGTCCAATGAAATTGCAATGGTGTTCGTAAATGATGACGGCGAACCTCCATTTGAACGTGATATCCGTATCTATCCTCGAAATCCCGTCGACAATGCAAATACCCGAAGCAAACCGAACCGAACGCATAACGGATAATTTCATAACCAATCGGATGAACGTATCATCGTATCAACGTATCATCGTATCAACGTATCATCGGATCAACGTATCATCGGATCAACGTATCATCGGATCAACGTATCATCGGATCAACGTATCATCGGATCAGTTAATCCGATTATCCTACTCAAAATCACTATATAAGTAGAATTACATTATAACGAAACTAGCTAATAGCCCGTCCGAGGACGGGTAGCTAGAAGGACGGGCAGGCAGCCAAGGTAACTTAAGTTGAATGAAGATTAAGGAAAGCTCTCAGTGCAATCCAAAAGCCATATGACCTTGGCTGCCTGCCCGTCCTTCTAGCTACCCGTCCTCGGACGGGCTATCAGCTAGTTTTAAATAAATGTAACCGTGGTTGCGCAACTTAGCTCCACTTTGAACGGTTATTATTATGTGAATACGAATCTGACGAAAAATATGCATAGAAGTTTTTTTGTAGAGAATTTAATTAACTTTAATTTTATATTAAACTATTTTGCCATAAAGTACAAAGAAACTTGAGAAATCGGCGAAAAACTGATTTTTGTCCGTTTCTCGCTATAATTAATTTATTTTTACTAACCGAACCCATGCTCATCCCATGATCAAATTTTGTACGCATGCTCAGCACAATTTTACAAAACAACAGTGAAAAAAATGAACAAAATAAAAATACACTTTTAGAAATAGGGGTTGAAATAGGGTTAATATTAGAAAATTAATCCAGTTAGGGGTTGAAAAAATAAAATGTGGTTGAATATTTGAATAGATCGTTCATTTACCTTTCCAGAACATTTTTTATTTTTAAATTTAGACTACTTTGGATGAAGTTACAGTCGTTTTTCTAAAAGTCTACACACTAACTTTTCGACTTTTTGGACAAATCCTTAAATTTGTATTTTTTATTTCTTACTAAGACGTTGTGTACCAAGTTTCGTCAAATTTGGTGGGGGTCGAGTAAATTCTTCAGTTGATTTGAGATGGAATGACCCACGTATTCTACTAATACAAGGAAGATGTAAAGTTCCTAATAATATGTGCCCGGAAATGCTTCGTTGGCAAGATATGAGCATTCAAAAGTATTTTCTGCATATTATTATTATTACAAGGCTTTAGATTCTATAAAGAATATAGCTATCCCTTTACCGGGATTCACAAATCCGTTTTAAGGGGAGGATTAAGCCCCATATAATACATTGTGTTTTCACTGTTTCTTCTTTCCTATTTTGTTTTACAACCTTGAATGTTTCGTAGCATCACTCACAATCTCTCTCCAATTTTAGCCCATCATAAACCCTTGACATCTTCTGCTTTTTGCTTTAAATGCTGTGTTGTTCCTGCATGGAACATTGTATATTCCTACTTTTTTATCTCTTCCTGCTTACTTGTTTCAATCTCTTCTTTCCTTTTACATTGCGTGGTCGTCTTATGTGTCTCTTTTTCGCTATATGGAGTTTCCTTCTGAGACAATCCGGTCACTCCGTCTCCTATAATCAGTTTTTTTCCGTCACAGGAGTTTCTGCTTCCGCCTCCAGTTCTTCCTTTATGTTATTCCATACATACATTTTTCCTTCCACCCTTAAGTTTCTATATCCAACCCTTACTTTTTTTCCATTCCTGCTCTCCACTCTGGCGAACTCGTAAGATCTTATCTTGTATTGATTTTTCAATGTGCGTCAGGTCGTTTTCTATATAAATTTTGGTTCCTTTCAGCTTACTTTTATTCTCCATTACTTTTATCTTTTGGTTGAGGTCCTTCAGCTTAGCCACTACCACTTCTCTTCCGGGCACCTTTCCTATTTTGAAAGTTTCTACAATTTCAGCCTGCACCAAGAGTTTCTCTTTTAAGAATCCTTCAACTCTTTCTCTGGATGCCAAATCTCCTTGTTGGGCTCCTTTAATAATAATGTTGCACCTTTTCATTTCTCTTTCCTGTTTCTCCATATATTCCTTCATTTGTTTCATTTCGCCTTCTTGTCTTATTACTTTGGCCTCTAGCTCTTCAATTTCGCTTTTCAGTTCTTGCCTTTCGCTCTTCAGTTGTTCTTCCATTCTTTCCATCCTTATATACGTATTAAACTAGAAAAATATAAAAATTTATAAAACATAATTAATAAAATTTACTTCGGTTCGGAAAGTCATATCAATGGCCACATCGGATATTTTTTATGAAATTATATAATTTACATTTACCCCAAAATATTAGTGCCAGTGCGCCTACGAAAATTCAAGTTATAGTTAATACAAAACATCATTTTTTTTAGGATTCTACGTGTACAGTGCAGAAAAAACTAATAAAGAAGTTTGGAAAAATTACTTGCACCTTTACTGATTTAATAAGGCAGGACGATTTTTATGTATATGATGGTGAATCTACCTCGTCTGAAGTATCCTACACTCTAGAGAAAAGCGATGTCGTTAGTACTTCAATACTGTGCAAAAATTAGAATAACCATTTGTTGATTGTAGGTAAAAGTATCTTGTAAATCTGCAAAGGGTAAAACGTGGAAGGCCACTTTAACAGGCATAAGAATAGATAAAAAAATTTGGAACCGAACCGGGTGGAATAATTTGCCTCGAGATGCAACCAAGTTAAATGTGCTCATGTTTGGATTTGATTCTCTGTCAAGAAATACGTTTATTCGTAAACTACCAAAGAGTTACAAGTACTTAACCGAAATTTTGAAAGGAAATGTTTTGCAAGGGTATTATAATAAACAGAATTGAATTGAATTTAATGTTTCCCACATTCGAAATTGTAGATATAACATAGTGGGGGATGGAACTCCTCAAGCGTTGATACCAATTCTCACTGGAAAGACTGAATTGGAACTTCCAGATACACGTAAAAGAATTTCGAAAACAGATTACGTAAACGTTTATCCTTTTATTTGGAACGACTTTAAAGACAATGGATATGTTACAGGATTTCTCGAAGATGTGCCTAATTTAGGTACCTTTACTTACCGGTTAAGAGGATTTAACGTACGTAAATTTTATTTTAAAAATTGTAATTTCAAAAGTAATCTTTAGGCACCACCTACCGATCACTACATGCGACCGTATTACATAGCAGCAACTAAAGAATGGCATCGAGGACCTAAATTATGTGCTGGTGATATTCCTAGACATAAAGTGATGATGAATTATGTGAAACACGTAAATGCTTGTTTTACATAATTAAAAAAGTGTTCATGTTATCATTTCAGTTCTTTTCCGTATACCAATACAGGCCAAAGTTTATTTTTGGTTTCCACGGTGAATTAAGTCACGATTCGTATAATTTGGTCGGAACTGCAGATGATGATTTTGTTGAGTTTCTGAAAGATTTACGAGAATCGGGAGCTCTCAACAATACACTTTTAATTGTTATGGCAGATCACGGTCACAGGTAAGATTAAATTTTTAACCAGAAAATTTTTTTTAATAACGTCTATGATATATTACAATTTGTCCTAATGGGACAATAAATAATAAACAAGGTGGAACTCGCTTTAGCGGCAGTTCCTAGGCTTCTATACAGCTACTTTTCTGGTGTGAAAAGTTGTTGTTGCTAGTTATTTAGTAATTATCATTTACTATATAAGTAATAACCTAATAACAATCAAACTTTTCCATTCCATTCGAAACTTTACTTCTCTGTAATGTACGGTCTATTTTTTGAGGTGGACCAATCCTCTCCTTTCTCTTTTATTTACAACTTAACTTCACAAACCACATCAAGCCACTGCTATGGTTAAAATAAATAAAAAATTATTTTTTCGCATCAAAGTAAAACTAGAAAGTTCATTTTAAATTTAAAACAAATTTTAATTTTATTATACATACGATGTGTTTATAATGACAATTTCGAGGGTTCTGATTGGGTTTGAATTATGCGGACGGACAGACGGACACGGAGCCAGATCATAAGGCTTCTTGCTATACTTTGTATAGAAGCCTAAAAGGCTTCTTGTTATACTTTGTATAGAAGCCTAAAAACGGTAAACTATGTAAAAAATTAATATATTATGCTAAGTTATAGAATATTAAATTTTATTTCTTTATATTTGCCAAATAGCATTTTGTTACGGGTTTTCGCTTATATCTCGCAAACGGTTACTCCTACGTTAAAAGTCAATAAGAACTAAGTTGTAGATAATTAAATTTGCTATAATAAAAGTTTTATAGTTATTTAATTATAAGCAACAGAAACATATACTTTACGGAATAAGCGAGGAAATAGCGAGGAAATTGCCTCGCTTATTCCGTAAAGTATATGTTTCTGTGCGAATTACGTATACAGCTTTTACTCTAGGCCAGGTCCTTGACCGAAATTAAAAAAGAAAATCTGCACTAAAATAATAAAAGTAATATTACCAAATAATGTTTTATTTCAGTGATTTTGCAAGATTTAAATAAAAATATTGTATTGCGCTCCGAACTCGCCCTTCGCTCCGCTCCGGGCTCGTTCGGGTATTGCCTCGCTTATTCTGTAAAGTATATGTTTCTGAGCGAATTACGTATGCAGCTTTTTCCCCAGGACAGGTCCTTTTCCGAAATAAAGAAAATTTTTATTCATTCGCACGGCAAGGTCGGGCGCAACAAAATAGTTTTTTTTGGGGGGGGGGGTAAAAATAAGGTAGGAAGGTAGAAGTTACGTCTATCTCAGAGAAAAACTAGCTAAAAATAATCTGTAGTAACGACGTAGCTTAGGTAGAAAATATGTCGAGCAAAACTTCGGGCAGACCTCCGTCATTCGGCTGGAAATTTTGAAGATTGGAGGAACCCTGATAACTTTTTGCGGGAGGTTAAATTAATTATTTTGAAATTTTTTTCGGTGTAAGGAATTCCAAACCTACGTCAGTGCAAAATTTCAGCTTTCTAGGTGGCTTTACAATCATGTGTTTACAATCACAATTTCGAGGGTTCTGATTAGATTTGAATTATGCGGACGGACGGACAGACACGGAGCCAGATCATAAGGCTTCTTGTTATACTTTGTATAGAAGCCTAAAAAATTCATCCATTTCTTTGGTGCAAATCCAGTAGATATTTCTCTTGAGTCTCTTCACTCTTATAACATTGTACCAAGGATACTTTCCTGGGGAACACCAGACTGCATTGGAATGAGGGTAGTTTTAGCCATGTTTTACAAAGAAATGTTAATCACATTCACACGGTATGAGTTAGGAAAGCTTACTTTAATTTATTTTATATATCAAACCTTTGTGCCAAAGCCTGTGAGACGTCGAGAAACGCAGCTGTGCAATATCGTTTGTACTTGCAACTCAATGAACTTGTTCCACTTTCGCATGCTGTTGGCAAAATCCAAATTGATGGTTTGGCACCAGATTACTTTCTTCAAGAATAGGTTTGAGTTTTTCCAAGATTAGTTCATCGAAAACCTTGGAGAGAATGGGCAAGAGACTGATTGGACGGTATGATGATACTTCTGAGAGATCTTTGCTAAGTTTTTAGATCAATACAACCTGTGCGATCTTCCACTGTGTAGGGAAGTATTTCAAAGCCTTTCTCGAGTGTAACTTGTGGGTTCTAACTGTTTTGACTTCGGTGGTTTTTATTGGCAGATCCATCTGGTATGGGGGGGGGGTTGAGTATCTGATGGATTGAATGCTTTGAAGCAGAAGTATACATTTTCATACACACTGAATAGCCCCTATAATTGACTGGGAGGTTCTCCCCACAATTAAAACACACTTTGGCGTTCTTGTCTAGGGCATTCTTATGTGGCATATTTTTCCGTGCACTTCTTCCTTTTTACAAACCAGAAAATTAATAATAATTTGTTTTATAGATTTGCAGAAATTAGAAGCACAATTCAAGGGAAACAAGAAGAGAGATTGCCGTTCTTTTCGTTCACTTTTCCACAATGGTTTAAAGAGAGGCATGTCGTTGCTTACCAAAACTTTGTGAGCAATTTGAACAAATTAACAACTCCATTTGATATTCATGCAACACTGCAAAGCATCTTGCATTTGAATGACGTAGGTGATTCTAATTTACAGCAAAGATCATTGTCATTATTTACTAAGGTAAGCATTTTTGAGGTCCGTATTAATACAAACATTTAAAAATAATTTTTGTCGGTAAATAGATCCCGCCTGAGAGAAGTTGCTCTCTAGCTTATATTGAACCGCACTGGTGTGCTTGTTTGGAATGGGAAGAGGTGCCTTTGTCATTGAATATAGTAAAGCAGTTGGGCAATAAGCTAATTAAAACTCTAAACGATTACACAGAATCTCATCGTAATTTATGTGCACTGTTATCAATTTCCAAAATAATGTGGGTCACCAAAATGAGACCAAATGAAAATCTTATTAAATTTAATAAGAATGCCGATATTGATGGTTTTGTAGCAGATTTATCATCAAAAATGGCCATAAAAAGCGATATTTATCAAATCCAAGCAGTGTTAACTCCTGGTGACTCTCTATTCGAAGCCAGTGTAACGCACTTTTTCGATTCTGATCACTTGGAATTAAAACTTAGTGATGTTAGTAGAATTAACATGTATGGAAGACAAGCAAGATGTATAGAAAACGAATTTCCCAATCTAAGAAAATATTGTTACTGTCAGAACTGAATTTATGGGTGAGATAGGTATGAATGAGCAAATTTTTGATTTATTTTAAATTTCGATAGTTCTTTCTTGTGATTTAATTAACTAACAATATACAGGGTGATCCATTAGAAATTAAAAGGGGAAAACCCGAGTCTCATCTTCCTAGTTATATGTAAGTGTAAATTTTTCATGTGGTTGTGTAAATCTGACTGGTAGATAGTATTAGAAAAAATTATATACTTTGCAAATTTCATTTTATGACAGAAATTTAATATTAAATTTCATAACCCTGCTGAAGGGTGAATTGAAATTATTTATACACATTTGTTTTATTGATAATTTGGAAAAACAACGAAAAAATCTATTTTTTTTCAATATTGAATTTCCACATTTTTAATAAAAAATATCTATGAATAATTTTTTTCAATAACCTTTCTCAGTAGCGGATCCAAAAGTTACTACCATAAAAGATGCGGTATGCAGTTAAATTTTTAAGATCATCAAATTTAAGTATTTCCAACAAAAAAGTTGGTGACCAAGTGGCAGGGCTGCCAGATGGGCGCTTTATCGCAAGTTAGGCTTATTTAATTGCTCAATTGCCAACAATTTTCCGCGTTTTCGATGGGCTCCTAATTTAGGGTCCATGTTAATTAATTGTAAATATTGTTAATACTTAGTCCGATGATGGTAGTTTATTTATTAAAAAAAACTTTTCGCTTTCTTTGTTGCTACTTTTCACTTTTTCTCGGGGACAGTGCGATTTAGTCTCCTTCTCCAGCAAACTGCGATATTTTAAACGTGATATCTGACAACCCTGCAAGGTAGCCAAAGTAAGCTTCTCATAGTGGACTACACTGGCAAGCTGCATTGATCTCTCCGTCATTTTAAATAGACTTGATATATAAATGGGTATTGATTCCAGTCAAAATGTTTAAATTTTGTAAATGTTGAAATGTGATTCGCTGTAATATTTCTACAGACAGTACTCCCAGCAGTACTCTACAAGAGTAGATAGCTGCATTAGGTGTATTTAGTCGGAATTTAATTAAACCCAAATTTAGATGTTTTTCTTTTATAAAAGTTTAATATTTTTCATGTGCAGAATCAAACATGTTTTCTTACAGGACAAAATTTGATATAACCATATATTACAGAAAGCATGAAATATTACTTTAAAATGAAGACAGTGAAGTCATTTTTCTTCTGAAAACCAATTTCATATTTGTACGATATTAACGGATAAACCCACACTAACGAATTATAAGTCTACAGTTTTACCTACAGACTATACGTGCATGTACATAATAAGACCTCACAACATTCACTAAACTTCTGCCACTCTTGTATAATGATAAAATATTTAATTTACTAACTAAATCCAGTAAAACCCTAAAATTTATTTTATGGACTTTTTCTCCAATGCAGGGGAGGGGAAACCTTTATAGGCACCACACCAATCTGGGATGGTAGTGTGAGATTCTTACTCACTAAAACCCCCTTATTATTCCGCCCTTTCGGGTCTTTGTTCTTCATTCGGCTGAAATGGGAAAAATCACTCCAGCCTACTATTGATGTTCCTGTGCCCTTTCGGTACTTTATGACCGTTTATGGTTTTTATTTTTAAAATATCTATTAAAAATAATGCATAATATTCAAAGGTGTCTTAATTAAGTTTTTAGTTAATTTCTCGACAGTGACGGCGAAAGGCCCCACGAACTTGGTTAAAAATTAAGAATTACAACAAAAACCAATAACCCATGCAGCTTTCTACTCTATCACGGTGCTGATTTCAATTAATTATTTAGCAAGCCAAAATGTATAATAAATAATTTACTTTTGAGTCTCTTTTTAATTTTATAATATTAACTGTGATTTTGATTAATATTTTTATCGAACTGGTGTTAAATTTAAGTTTGTGCCAATAATAAATTAATCTTAGAAATAACTCAAAATAAATAGTTGAGTTATTTTAGGTGTATTTAGTCGATGTATATTTTTATAATACCTTTGTACGGTATTTTTAAAAGCACTGAAAGGTTGTTAGATAAGTATCTATTAATTTTAAGTTATTGAAAACAGGAGGTACCAGTTATTCAGTTGATGTGCATAATATGCAGGGTGACTAGAACATCGGGATAACTGGAAATCCCTTTCACAGTTTTCAATTAACTCCGTGTCTATTACAAATATTTTTATCGAAAGAACTCATTCATTTTCAATTCCTATTTGGAATTTAACTTTGGGTAAACAGCTACAGGAATTTACCTTATCAATAATATTTCATAAAATACTGCCTCATCTAATGACCAAAATTTACCGTTTTGAATTTACTATTATTACTAACTAAGATAATAATTCAAGAAACAAGAGTGATTATTTTTACTAATTATTAGGTACTAAAATTAGTTACTTTTTTTATTGTTGTACATTTTATATACAAGGGGTAAATTAATATTTTGTACACCAAAGAATTATATTACTATTAAAAAATATTTTAATATTAAATTAATTATACTTATAAATATGTAAATTCAATAATAAACATCAACAACAAACAATATATTGTTATTTTTTCATTTTTAAGAACGGTTTTCTTAGAATTTAGGAATTTTGTAAAGGAACATTTTTAACTTGCAAAAAATTCGGGTAAACTGAAATTTGGCAAACATGTGTATCTGAGTGTCCTAATAAAATCACTTGTTGGCTTCTCCCCCCAATTGAGGATTGTAGTTCCTCCGACGCGGTTTTGCGCCTATATAATTTTATTCTGAAAAAGATTTATTTTTATTTCAAATATAGTATGGTATAGGAAAATTTTGAAAATCTAATTTAGTAGAGAATTTTGCGCTCTTCAATTTTGGTCTGATGAGAATTTTCCGTAAACCTGAAATTAAGCGAGTTATAGACAAAAAATACATTGGGGGGACTAAAATCTCCAATTGAGAAAGAAGGCGACGGAATTTTAGGGAAATTTTTCCCGAAATTATCTGCAAACTCTTGAACCATTTTACGGCTTCTTTCAAGGAAAATTTTGAACAAGATCTATTTTGTTGAGAAATTTTTGTGTAATGATAATTTTTCGTACAATAAAATTAAGCTAGTTATAGGCAAAAACGCGTGCCCAAGGGGGGCTAAAATGTTCAATTGAAGGAGAAGCCAGCGGGGGATTTCAGGGGATTCAGTTAGGCACTAAAATATATAGGTCTCCCAAATTTTAGCTTACCCAAATATTTTGAAAGCTCAAAGCAATTTTTTGCCTCCGTTGTCTAATGGATAAATTGCATTACACCAGTTTATTAAAATAACATGGCGTCAGAAGCTTTTTCCTAACCCTTTATACTTTAACTTGGTCGTCTTTATTTACCCTGCTGGTCTAATTTTGTCCTTCTTCTGCTGCTAACTTGGCCTTAGCCCTTTGTATTCTCCCATAATAATAAACAAAGCCATTTCTCTTCTCTCCTTAGGCTTAATACACGAAGAAATAATGCACGAAATCGAAGAGGATGAGGAAGAAGACGACCTTGGCTGCGAGCAGATACAGCATAGGATGACTTCTCTTCTCAAAACCACCGCGGCTCTTACTAGAGTCCGACCCTTATCGGTCAAAGGCCTTCAGCAGTGACCGAATACACAGCGACGCAAGTGCATGTAGCGCACTTACCCTCAAGCCCGAGCCTTCGGGTAATTGCTTTGGCAAATGGCAGAGTGCGTCGGACCGAAACCGGGCTGCGCCCCAGCTACGAGTTCGATCGTCCAACGCGGGCGGTAGCTTCAGCGAACGCATTCCATCCGGACGGACGCACCACTGGTGCAAAACCCAGAAGACATCATTCGTAATAAAGCTTTGGCTAATTACCGAACGCACTGTCACAGCGCGACATGCACTGTTAGCAATATACAAAATATCAAGCCATGTTCAATAATAATAAGCAGCGCCGTAGCAAGGGGGCCGCTAAACCTTGACAAATTTTCAAAATGTTAAAATCTTTTGGGAGGGGGGCGAATATAGCCTCAGGCTAAGCCTCAAGCTAAGCTAAACTTCAAGCTAACGAGGGAACCTTTGAACTGTAACGCTAGTTTTTATATATAGTTGATATACAATGAAAGAAAACCAAAAATTATTGAACACAGTGTTTTTTTAAGGTGCTATGAAAATTAGTTTTTGAGAAATTTGGACTTTAAAGTTTTTACACTATTGATAAGTTCAGAAAACAAACTAAAAACTAAATAGGTTCATAGCCCAGTGGTTATCGTACTTGCATACAGATTTTGTTGCACGTATATCAGGAGTTTGAATCCCCATTGTGAAAGTTTTTTTTTAAATTTTATCTTAATTTAAATAAGTGGTTCTTTTACTTATTATTAATTTAAGCTGAGCCTGAAGCTTAAGGGCTCTCTGGCTAAAATAAATGTGGACTACGGTCGCATATAATGATGGTATGTCGACTGGATGCATATTCTTTGGGAAACTAGAAATTCGGAGATGTGTGATATTAATTAATATCACATACATCTTCGAAATGTCGTTTATATATCGTCCCCCTTATGCCAAAACCACGAATGTGCATTTTACTAGTTTTGAGTAAAATGCATTTGAAGATTTAAAGTTAATTTAAAATTCACCAAATTAATCAATTTATGTAAACAAAATTTTTACTGTTATCCGAATATTTATGTCGTAGCCGAAATGTAACGATAATTAAAAAAAAAATTTCTCTCGTTTTTGACTTACTGCACTTTCGTGGTTCTGGCATAACTGATAATTACAATTAATGTAATTAGTGGTGCAATAAAATAAGCTAAATTTTGATATTTTTTATTTTAAGAGTATGTATAATATTAAACTAGTATATGCAAACAAAATTATTCCGGTTCTTCCTCGGATTCATTGGGCTCTGGTAACGCGTCCGGACACTTTTATCGCTATTTAAAAGTTTGTAATAAGCATGGTGTTCCCTTGGTACGAGGGTCAAGCTGAATTTATTGAGAATAAAAAACACGGTTAATATTTTCTAGGATTTTATTTTAAATATGCTCAAAAGTAATTCCCTCCAACAATGATATACTTGACCATTCTTTCTTTCCACTGCTTAAAAGCTCCCAACCAATCTTCTTTCGGAACACCTTCAAAATAAGTATGAACTGCGGTATCAATCTCTTCTTCAGACGAAAACCTTCTGCCCCGCAAATTTTTTTTAAGTCCAGAAAATAGCCAAAAGTCGCACATTGCTAAATTAGGTGAGTACGGCGGATGTTCTATGACTTTTATATTTTTTTCAGCCAAAAACTGGCGAGTTATAGCTGCCGAATGGGATGATGCATTATCATGGTGGAGCATAATTCCCTTGGCTGGAACTCTACTGAACACATCAGGTAAACATTTTTCAGTGTGCCATTTAGCTGTAACTGTCTTTTGTCCATCTAGCTCAATGGCATTTACTAGGCCCGTACTTCTGAAGAATACCGCATAGGTACATAACTTTTTTCATAGCTCGCTGTTTCTTGATCATTGTTGGAGTTTCCTCATCTTCGTGAATCCATACACGACTCTCTTGACGAGTAGGTATGTCGAAAAAGGAAATATAAGTTTCGTCACCTGTCACGATTTTGGAATAAATTTGGTGTCCGCCATTATTTAACAAATTTAGAGTTTCATGGCAAATTCTTACACGCTCTGCTTTTTGGAAATCAGAAAGGTGATGCGGCACAAAACGACGGACCACTTTTTTTAAATGCAGGTGATCGTGTATGAAGTATGATTGTTTTAACAGCTGAGGATCCAATCTTGAGTTGATGCTCTATTACCCCATAAGTGGATTTATTGTCCTCTTTAATTATTTTTTTAACAGCAGCAATGTTTTTGTCGGTAACAGCGGTAGAAGGACGTCCTGCTCCTTTTTGATGCTGAACGGAATTCCTTTCGCGTTCAAATTCCTTATACCATCGGTAAATTGTAGCCAAGGAAGGTGCTTGTTCATTAAAAGTTGAATCTAAACTCTCTTTGCACTCGTAAGCGCTTAAATCTTTTTTAAAATCATAATAAATCATGATTCGAAAAAGCTCTCTTGTTAATTCCATGTTTTCACTTGCAATGTCACTTTAAAAAATTAGTAACTTGAGTTATAACGAACGTATTTTCAACTTCTAAACTTCAAAATGACAGATAAAGAGTTTCTCTAAATAATACCTACCGTATATTTTATTTTTAACAACTTACTAGATCTATTTAATCTCAATAAATTCAGCTTGACCCTCGTATAATTAACTTTTCGCATATTATTAAGAGAACCTTCAGTTTTGGTGCTGAGATTGGTACAGTTTCTAAGTATGCCTTGGGAATAGATACGGTGGTAGAAGGTCGCCCAGATTTCCTTTTTATAGCAACTTCTGTAAATGGCTCGTCAAATTTCATTTTGCAAATAATGATAGCGGTTTTTCCTTTTCATAATGGAACCAACATATATTTCGCATAGGAATTTTTGGCACTCTCTTATGGTCAGCTTTAAAGTTCATAAAATCATCATGGAGCATAGTTCGGACCACAAACGGACGAGGCTGACTTCTAGATCCACGAATCATTTGTGCCCATCCCTCTGGTATATATATACCGGGATATTCTTGCTTTTCCATTCGATTTTGGAATTAATTGAGTCGCATTCCATTTCGCTATGACCAGTTTCAAAAAATTTGTGATCAATACTTTCCAAAGTGGGATGGTTTTGACACAAAGTTATACACATTGATACAAAAATAGCATTCTTTTGCTGCCCACCACAACCCACAACCATGCTTTATGTTGGATTGTGCCATTACATAATCATAAATACATGTGGCTATTTCTATTAATCCACGCTTACCATCAGTTCCCTCCATAAGTAACAAATGCCATCTTGGTTACCTAGGTTGTATATTGTTAGGTTATACACTGCTAGTTTTCTTAAGTAAAATATTTGACCACATGAACCTTTGGGAGTGTTAAGAACAGCTGCTAAATCAAAATTAAATGCCAGAATTGTGGAATCGTTGGTGGCGAGTTTCTTATCTTCGTCACGTTCTTTGTGAGCCAAGTTTTTTCTATTTATATGTTTATCATGGTCACATTCATCATTTTGGCATAACAGAAGAAGTAACATATTTTCACATTCATCATTAAAGACCTTCAAATAATTCGTATAAGGATACAGCTACGCATTTGTGGTTCTGGTATAACTTAGATAATGCATTCCTAACTTCCGCTGTGCACTTAGGTCAAAATGGCAAATTTTGCACATTCGTGGTTTTGGCATAAGGGGGACGATATGGATCACGTTGACGCATGGAATTATTAGCATTCTAATGCATAGACTACATCCCGTTATTTCTTTCATAATCCCTCAAAGCCTCATACTGAACTTCAAGCTTAGTCTCAAGTTAAGCTTTAAGCTAAGCCTGAGCTTAAGGGTTCTCTGTCTAGAATAAATGTGGACCGCGGTCGCATATACATCGAGGAATTTGTAAACATTCGTCAATGCTTCGACTGTATGTCATTGAGGGATTGACGTACTGTTCCCATTGCGCTGGTGATCACCCTTACACCGGCTGTTCATTTAAATTACGACCCGATAAACTAAAATGTGCAAGCTGCAGCGCCGTAGCAAGGGTGAGCAAGGACTGAACCTTGATAAATTTTCAAAATGATAAAAATCTTTTGCGAGGGGGGCAAATTTACCTCAGGTGCCCGAAGAGTTTGCTACGGCGCTGATAATAAGCGACGAAGGTGGTGTGGAGCTTTGCCCCCGTACTGCACATGTTAGTTAAATCACAGGAAATAAAACAATGCTGGAATATCTATTAAATTGTATCTTATACAATGATCGACAATTCCATTTCCAATATCACTGAAAAATTCTTTAATTAGGACCATTTTTATTGAATCACCGTGTACGTGATATCGAACGAAATAAAATGTTTGTTTGCTGATAAGTGGCTTAATTTTTATATCTGTATAATTATGGCAAGGAATACACCATCGTTAAGACTACGCCAAAATATAAGAAAAGATCACAAAAAAGAAACACATAAGAAAAATGCCAACGCTCAACCCAAGTAAATTTGAATGTTAATTTTTAGGTTAGATTACAATTTCAACTTTTTTAGAAAAACTGAACCAAATACAAGCAATTCAGGTGGATTAGTTTATCCTGCCGGTGACACAGCCCTTAAAGCCATATTGTCTGCAAGATTTTGTGCTGCTATTTGGTCTCATGTAACCGACTGCGATGAAACTTTTAACTATTGGGAACCTACCCATTACTTAGGTACTTTTACCTTACCTTTTAACAAGCACATGATTACATAATATAATTTAACTGTAAAATGAAACTTGAAGACTTCAACCCTTCAACTAACAGTTCTGGTTAAATTTTTGTGGTTACTGTTTTGACATAAATATTCGAAAACTTGCACATTTTATATTTTTAGTGTTCGGTAAAGGCTTGCAAACATGGGAATATAGTCCAGAATATGCGCTGAGATCTTACACCTATTTAATGTTGCATGCAACTCCGGCCTACGTTTATTACAAACTGTTGCAACCAAATCCACTACTAATATTTTATTCGATACGATTTTTATTAGGATTGCTTTGTTCCTTTTCTGAAGTATTTTTTTATAAGTAAGTTTTTACTTAATTATTTGAAATAGCTTTTAATTTACCTCATTATTAGATCAGTTTGCCGTGAATTTGGTGTACACGTAGGACGTCTATGTTTGATTTTTCAATTATTTGCACCAGGAATGTTCATATCAAGTGCTGCATATTTACCTTCAAGTTGGGCTATGTATGGTATTACGGCTGCATGTGCAGCATGGTGGCAGCAAAAGTATGCTTTAGCAATTTTCTTCGTTGCCTTGGCATCATTGCTGGGTAAGTATTTTATTTAACTCGATGGTTACTAAGAAAAGAAGTTTCTCGTTTTAAAAAATTATTAAATTTAAGCGATTAATAAATAACCATCGATCAAGTAATATTAAATTTCGTTTTTGACTAAACTTTTCAAAAAGTTTATTTTTATTGAAATTAATTTTAAATAAACTAAACTCTGCTGATTGGCAGCTTCTAATAATAGTGAGCTGTAAGAGCCAGCTGCAAGATACTATTAACAACAAGTTGACAGCTTCTAATAACAACCAACAGTTAGCAAGCTATAATAAGCAACTTTTCAATTAAAAACAAAATATTCAATCAACAAACATAATTTTTTTAAGTTTAAGAATTTACTTGCTGAGATTAAAATGCTCACATGAGGAATATTACAATATGGTCCAGGCAAGAAGGTTTTTAGTTTGCAAAAAATCCGGGCAAGCTGAATTTTGGCAGAGATGTACATTGGAGTGTTCTAATGAACCCCCCAAAAGTCCCATAAAATCCCACGCCGGCGTCCCCCACAATCGGGGGTTTTAGCTTCCCCAACGCGATTTTTTGCCGATAACTCGCTTATTTATCCTTGTATGAAAAATTATGATCAGACCATAATTGAAGAGCATAAAATTTTCTATAAAATAGTTTTTTTTCATATCTTTCCATGGCACACTAATACTTAAATTATTGACCAAAAACACGACCCACCCTTAAAATGGCACAATATTGATTCGTTGCAGGGAGAGAAATGTTTTCGGTCACGGGAAATGTTTTTAATAATAAATTAATTGAAATTGTGGCCAAGGTTGGAAAATGAAGAGAAAAATAAATTTTTTCAAAATTTGCCCAAGTTATAGTATCTTCCAAGTAACGAAACCCAAATTTTGGTTTGAGCTTACAGAAGGTCCGGGCAAACTGAAATTTGGCAAAGATGTATATTGAAGTGTTCTAATAAACCCCCAAAATGTCTCATAAAAATCCCAAGCCGGCGTTCCCTCAAATGAGGATTTTAGCCCCCTAAGTGTGGTGTTTCGCTTATAGCTCACGTATTTTTACTTTTACGAAAAATTACCATTAAGCAAAGTTGAAGAACATAAAATTCTCTATAACTTGTGGCGCTGCAGTAGGTAGTACTACAATACATATTGTAATAGGCAAATTAAACTTTGTTTAATGGTAATTTTTCGTAAAAGTAAAAATACATGAGCTACAGGCGAAAACCGCACCTAGGGGGCTAAAATCCTCATTTGGGGGAACGCCGGCTTGGGATTTTTATGAGACATTTTGGGGGTTTATTAGAACACTTCAATATACATCTTTGCCAAATTGCAGCTTGCCCGGACCTTCTGTAAGCTCAAACCAAAATTTCGGTTTCGTTACTTGGAAGATACTATAACTTGGGCAAATTTTGAAAAAATCTATTTTTCTCTTCATTTTCCAACCTTGGCCACAATTTCAATTAATTTATTATTAAAAGCATTTCCTGTGCCCGAAAACATTTCTCTCCCTGCAATGAATCAATATTGTGCCATTTTAAGGGTGGGTTATGTTTTCGGTCAATAATTTAAGTATTAGTGTGCCATGCTAAAATATGAAAAATAAACTATTTTATAGAGAATTTTATGCTCTTCAATTATGGTCTGATCATAATTTTTTATACAAGGATAAATAAGAGAGTTATCGGTAAAAAATCGCGTTAGGGGTGCTAAAACCCCCGATTGTGGGGGACGCCGGCGTGGGATTTTATGGGACTTTTGGGGGGTTCATTAGAACACTCCAATGTACATCTCTGCCAAAATTCAGCTTGCCCGGATTTTTTGCAAGCTTGAGCCAATTTTTCGGCTTCTTTGCCTGGACTAAATAACAGCTCAAATAAGAGGGGGGATGGATTTTTTCTGCAAACTGGATTGCAGTATGAAAATCGTTGCTTAATAAAATGTGGTTTTTTGTCTAAGAAAACTTGGAGATTAGTTTGGAAGTTATTGGTTAATAGTAAAAGATGCTCTTATGCATTGACCTTTTTGCTTTCAACCCTCAACAAAGCCTACATAGGCAGAAAGCTCAATAGTTTGAGCTTCCATTCAAATCGTTTGAACTGCAAACATCGCAAAGTTATTTGCGTAAACTTTTTACTCGACTTTTTGGTCGAGAATTTAAATCAGTAGTTCCCAAAGTGGTCCACGTGGACCCCCAGGGGTCCATAGGAGGCCACACGGGGGTCCACGTAGACGTGAAAAGAAAACAGGGGTTCACAAGTTGTAAGTGGGGATCCACGAAAGGATTCCATAGGAGACCAACGGGGGTCCACGTAGACGTGAAAAGAAAACAGGGGTTCACAAGTTGTAAGTGGGGTCCACGAGAAAAAAAAGTTTGGGAACCATTGATTTAAATAAATTTTAATTAAATAATTTTCTTTTTAAATTGGTATCAATCGGTTGAGTTCAATGAGCTTCTGTTCCCGTCGTGTGAACTTCAAAGGTTCTTAATAAAAATTCAATTGTTTAGAACACTTGCGAGGAGCTGTGAAAATGCTAAAATTCCCCATCGTGAATTTTATCTTAAATTTAATAACTACTTTGTTCGAGAATTGTTTGAGCTTTAATAAATTTCCATTTCTTATCGTTCCAACGTCATAGGTAAAAACTTTAAAGCGTTTTAAAAGTTGTGAAATTATAAAATTCACGTAAAACCACTTAAAATTTTGGGTATATGTAAACTGCCCTCATCCGCCAGGTAGATTTCCAAAAAGCATGTAAACTGCCCTCCGAGCCAAAAGGTCAACATTTAAGCTCACCTGTAAACTCCCCTAAAAGGTTAAAATGGATGAGGGAAGTTTACATGCAGAATCAAACCAAGAAATTGTAATAACCGTTGACAACTCAGGATCGTACGTAGGATTTCTTTGCAGACGGTTTTTTTGTTGATGCACCAGATTCCTGACATTTCTAGTGCTTCTAACTTTTAACGTTCAACTTGCGAAAAAAAATCGTTTCCTAACACTAACCTAAGCTGGACCCGGCTGATACACCTCTGAGCGGCCGATTTACCTTTCCCCCACCAGTAGTTTTTTCACGAATAACTCCGCGACCTTTGAGACTCAAACGAAAATAATGGAAGCTCATTCAGGCTCAAACGATGCTATAATGTTTGACACTAAATTCAGCAAATATTTAATATTGGGGGGCATCATGTTTACGCCCCCCCCCCAGTATTTTTTGCGAATAACTCTGCGACCTTGAGACTCAAACGAAAGTAATGAAAGCTTATTCAGGCCCTAAACGATGATCTAACGTTTGACCCCAAATTCACCCGAAAATTCGATACGGGGGGAGGGGCATTATGTCTACGGCCCCTCAAAAAAATTTTTGCGAATAACTCCGCGACCTTTAAAGACTAGACGAAAATAATGGAAGCTCAGTCAGGCTTAAACGATGCTCTAACGTTTGACACCATATTTATAAAAAATTCGAAACTGGGGGAGGAGGGCCACTGACATGCAGGATCAAACCAACACGTTGTTTATGTCGAGCCATCCAGATTCATGACATTTCTGATGCTTCAAACTTTTATCGTTCAACTTGCGAAAAGGAAATCATTTTCTAACACTAACCTAAGCTCAACCCGGCCGAGACACCTTAGAGGGGCCGATTTACCGTTTCGCGCTGCATTGATGAAAAACGAATGGCGATTTTTCTGGTGCTTCTAACGTTCAACTTACGAAAAAAATCGTTTCCTAACACTAACCTAATCTCGACTCGGCTGATGCACCTCTGAGCGGCCGATTTACCTCCCCCCCCCGTAGTTTTTCGCGAATAACTCCGCAACCTTTGAGCCTCAAACGAAAATAATGGAAGCTCATTCAGGCTCAAACGATGCTTTAATGTTTGACACCAAATTTACCCAAAAATTTGATACTAGGGGGCATCATGTTTACTCCCTCCCCCCCTAGTAAATTCTTGCGAATAACTCCGCGACCTTGAGACTCAAACGAAAATAAAGAAAACTCATTCAGGTCCTAAACGATGATCCCCAAATACACCCGAAAATTCGATACTGGGGTGGGCATCATGTCTACGGCCCCCCAAAAGTTTTTTGCGAATAACTCCGCGACCTTTGAAGATCCAACAAAATTAATAATTGATCATTCAGGCTCAAATGATGCTTTAACGTTTGACACCATTTTTACAAAACAAAAATGCTTCTAACTTTTAACGTTCAACTTGCGAAAAAAAAATCGTTTCCTAACACTAACCTAAGCTCGACCCGGCTGATGCACCTCTGAGCGGACGATTTACCTTTTCGCGCAACAGGTACTTTAATTTAAATTATAATATAAATTATAATAATGTATCAAACGTAAAGTGAACGATGAAATTCTGAGGTGAAATTAGCAATTTTCAATCGGTCACTACCCCCCTACAATCTCCCGTCTGAATTGGCCCTGTCTATTTAATAAGCCGTTCTTAAATTCTAATTGTTATAATCTCCTACTTACGTATAAGTAGGGATTATACAGTCCGAGGGCAGTTTACATGCCGTCTTAAAAACAAAAATTGAAGAAATTAAAAAAAGGTTATTTTGGAGGGCAGTTTACATTACCCCAAAATTTTAGCGTTTCGGGCGCTTTTAGCCACCTAAACCGTATCGGATGTGGTTGCCACCCGTCTACCCACCGTCTTTAGCCATCTAGAGCGTGTCGAATGAGTCCCGCTCCTCTTGAAGCCATAAGCCGAAAAACCGCATTGGCACTTTTTTACCCTAGGGGAGTAAAGTTAAAAAATGGGGGGGAACGGGAGAAAAAAACTTTTTTTTGCTCTAGGGCAATAAAAAAGTCACCAGATGACTGATAAAAAAGTCACTAGTCACCACGTGGCGACGTTTTTAAAAATGTCGCCACGTGGTGAGATGTTAGGACGCGCGATTTTTTCGCCACATATCCTTCGTTTTTTCGCTTCATAAAAGCGGATAACTTGTGGAAATTGCCGATGTCAATGTTGTTTTCTACTTTAGTCACGGCCTTGATCATGGAATAGTGCGACCACATGATCGACGACTTCAACGTCTTAGCCTTTTCGTAAAATGAACTGAAATGAACCATTGGTAGAATCAGGGGTGCCAAGTGCTATTTCCTAGTACTTTTTGGTAGTAGTTGGTAATAGGGGTGCGCATATAATCGATTAATCGACACCGTAATTCGAATAATCGATTATTTCATAATCGATTATGATAATTTATAATAATCGATTAATCGATTATAGAAATAATCGATTGTGAGAATAATCGATTGTGAAAATAATCGATTGTGAAAATAATCGATTGTGAAAATAATTGATTGTGGAAATAATCGATTATGAAAATAAACCTGCAATTACAAATTTTTTTATCGCAACGTTATAATATGCTTCCAGGTAGTACTTGGTTGGAGGTTATGTGTTGCAATCTGAATAATTTGAACCCACGGTAATACGAATCTCCAGAATTCAAACTCAATAAAATGATCTACAAAATTTTCGAAATTAAATTAATGTTATGTAGATTAACTAATTAATGTAAGTTTATTAGAATATTTTAAATTCCAGATCAAAATAATTTTTAAATGTTTTTTAAATAAAAATTTAATTCCAATTCATAATTTGATCGAGTTCGTTAATTAGTGGGTAGAATTACTGTGGGTTTGCACTTTTGAGATTGCACGACATGTTTATCTTTGGTACTACATAATATTACAAAGTTATGTCTGGTTGTCCGTCTTTCTTCGTGACGTAGTAAATTCATTATTATTTACATTATAAAACTTATTAGTTATGTTCCACAGGTTTAAAAATGAAAAGTGTTCGTAATCTAGACAAAATGCATGTATTTCTAAATACTTGTTTAGGTATATCCTAAATAAATGAAAAATTAAAATAAAAGACAATTATGTTATCAACTGGTGCTTAGCAACACTTCTTATCAGCACCACCGTAACACAATTAGCAAAATAATAAATTATATAGTAATTTAGTAACCCTTAATAGCCCTACCTATTATAGTTATGAGTTCATAATTGACTATGAGTTCATAATCGACTATGAGTTCATAATCGACTATGAGTTCATAATCGATTATGAGTTCATAATCGATTACGAGTTCATAATCGATTATGAGTTCATAATCGATTACGAGTTCATAATCGATTATGAGTTCATAATCGATTATGAACTCATAATCGATTATTTTCAAAAATCGATTAATCGAAAAAAATCGATTATTTTTTATAATCGATTATGAAATTTCATAATCGCGCACCCCTAGTTGGTAATATTACTAGTGCTATTTTGTGACACTGTCGACCACGTGCATTATTAAAAAAAGCGTTAAATTTTTGCTTTAAGTTTCTAAATTGGTGAAGTTCCTACTTTACCTCCCGGAATTGCAAAAAACAGTGTATGCACGACGGGAGTAAAGTGACTTTTGGCCCATGGGTAATTGTTTCACTCGGCTGGCGCCTCGTGTAAACAATCCTTTACCCTCGAGCCAAAAAAATGTCACTTTGCTCCCTTGGTGCATAAAGTACTATTACCGTCACGGGCGGTAAAACAGCTAACTGACAGTCAGCTATTAGACGGCTGAGAAAAATCACAGTCTTTAATTAAAATAAAATTTTCTTAAAAATCACACATAAAGAACTGTTTTTTTGAAGGTTGGCCTTTTGCTGCTTTATTGGGTCTACCAATTGTGTTTGACATGGTATTCAGGAAACAGTTGTACAAAGAGTTCCTGCAATGGTCTGTAATATCGGCAGTTGTGATTTTGGGACCAATGATTGCAATAGACTCAAGTTATTTTGGAACTTTAGTTCTAGCACCTTGGAATATTATCAAGTATAACGTTTTGGGCGGAGCTGGTCCCGAGTTATATGGAACTGAACCTTTTTCATTTTACCTCATAAATGGATTTCTCAATTTTAACATTATATGGGTAAAACTATTTACCTAAGTAAATATCTATAAGTAATCACGATTTTTAACAGATTTTAGCCCTAGCATCTCCCATTGCGTTAATATTGTGTTACTTTTTTGTACCTGCCAAAAATAAGAGTACCTTATCACTACCTCATGCGATATCGCTTTCGCCACTTTTTATATGGCTAGCAGTGTTTATGCTGCAACCACATAAAGAAGAAAGGTTTGTGTGGTTACAATTTCTGAAATATTATTAAATATTCTGTTTACAGATTCCTGTATCCCGTTTATCCGTTGATATGTCTTTCAGGAGCAGTAACATTGGATATTTTGCAGAAGCTTTGTTTTCGTGTCCTGTGTATATTAAAATCTTATTCCATCAATTTATTTAAACGTTCAACCGGTACCCACTATTTAGAATCGACTTTGTTGCTTGTGATTAGTTTAGTTGTTATCTCTACTTTGTTAAGCATTTCTAGAACATTTGCTCTGTACAGGAACTATCACGCTCCGTTAGATTTAATGATAGAACTGAACCGTTTTCCCACAGAAGGTAGACTAAAGCCTGACGCTAAAGTAAACGTTTGTTTTGGAAAAGATTGGCATCGATTCCCTAGTTCATTTTTTCTACCCAACACCAATTGGAATGTGCGCTTTGTACAATCGGAATTTAAGGGAATTTTACCAGCTCCATATTCCGAACTTGAAAACGGCACTGCAATAATACACAAACATTTTAATGATAAAAATCAAGAGGAACCTAGTTTGTATTTTGATGTTAATCGGTGTCACTTTTTACTAGATTTAGATTTAGACAAAGAAACTGCACTGGAACCTATTTATGCTAGAAAAAAAGATAAGTGGACTGTCATAAAAAGTTTGCCTTTTTTGAATGCTGAAAAATCCAGTACATTTTTCAGGGCTTTTTACATTCCATTTATAAGTGATTTACATGTGCAATACGCAAATTTTAGTCTTTTGCAGATTAATAAATTAAGCAAAATAAAGTGATGTACCTGACTGTTTATTTATTACATTGTTTGATTTTAATTATTGTAAAACTTTGGCTGTAATATTTTGGTTTAACGTTTTTATAGTCTTTAAATATTTTTTTGTAATTAAATAAAGTGATACGGCTGCAGTCTTAATTTTTAATTATGGTTTTGATAAGACAAATTACCTTTCACTAGATCTGGTGGCACAGTCTACTGTTCAAAATAAATTTTTAAACTCGCTGGACTGGCTAACTGACATAAGTATCACCCAGAATGCTTTTGATTGGGTTTCCATCACGGTGTATAATAGATTAGGTGAGCTGACGGGCTATGTTTTCATCAGATATTTTCATGCCGCGAATGTAGTCTGTGTGCGAGAGAGACGTTATGGACAGAGATGGGCAAAGCGCCTTGCGAAAACCTATAATGCATTAGTTCTGCATGCATTACAGTGCATTTTAAGACTAATATAAACGGCTTTGTATTAGTTTTTGGCAATGTCTCGATGGTGTTGTTTTGCGCCTAATTGTACTAGTGGATACAATAGCAATAACGATAAAGTTTCGTTATTTAAAGCTTCGTTGTTTCGATCATTAAATTACTTTAAAGAAAAATATAATCAAAACAAAACAACATGAAAATGTTGTACTTACATTACTTTAGGATGTTAATTATTATTAAGACTAATTATTTTTATTTTTTTCTTTCTGGTTTCCCTTTTTTTGTTAAAAAGTTTTTGTTCACTTTTCAGTTTTTTATAGTAAGTAATACGCTTATTGATGTAAAAATAATACCTAATATTGTTTGGAATTGTGCCTAAACTAAAATTATTATTGAATAAATATTTTGTACTTGTTCATTTATTTCTTGAAGGTATGATGGTACTATAATTATGAAATACTATTTCCAACATTTCAACTACTGCATAAATCTAGAATTAAAATAATATATTAAATATATTTTGGGTTATTAACATGTGAAATTATAAATTAATTTACTTTAAAATGTAATAGTATTAGATACATTTTAAAGTAATTCAATTTACTGTATAAATCAACTACCAATTTTCGAGGTTTCTTGCGATTTAAGAAAAAACAAAGCATCCTATATAAAAAAGTTAAATGAGGCAGTTGTAGATAATGTAAAAACCTATCGAATGCAACCGGAGAGATAAATATTTGTTATTGATATTCTGAGAAAACCGAAAAATAGCGTCAAAAATCGCTCATTTACTGCATAAATCAAGCACCACTAGCGGCAGGTTGTCTGTCCTTGTCTAACATAGCCGGCCAGTTTCGTGGCATGTGCAAGCGGTGCTTGTAACCTCACCTAATCTATTATACACCGTGGTTTCCATGCTAGCTTGATCACAGTTTATTTCAGAGGTTCGGCTGGTTTCGCATTCGGTTCTTTAATTAACGCATATAGTGTAAGAAAATTGCGGAATAAAAATCCAAAATCGATTTTCTGCGATTTTTCGACGGATTTCGTTAGGTAATTGTTCATACTACAACATATTAAAAAACGTCCTCTCGGAACCCCGAGCTTCTTATCAAATTCTTCGTCGGAAGTTGAAAATTTTAATGAAGGAGTGAAAATTATGTTTTTCGGCAAAATATTTTTAAAAAAATTTCTATTTCAGCTATATTGTTATCATATAACTCATTAAAAAAAATTAAAAACACTTAAAATATTTTAACAACATCCTCGAAATCATTAAAAGAGGAGTTTCCTAAAAATGGTCAGGGGGTTCTGATTTTTGGATATGTTTTAAGGTTTGGGGTCCTAATAAAAACCCTGAGTTGGCGACCTCGGAGACCGCCCGGAAGTGCCGCCATTTTAAAAACAATGGCGAAAACAAAATGTTTCTTTGCAATATTTCCTTACCGGTTGACTTTAGGACGAAAATGACTGCCATAAATCTTATGGAGAATAAAATTTACTACAACTTTTATCTAAGGTATTTATAGTTGCTGAGCGCCAGCACTGTTAAATAGAGCACATTTTAGAAAATATCAAAAACGCTCGATTTTGCTCTGACTTCATTTATAATTTTTTGTTATCTCTCTAAAAAAGTCTATTATATGATAAAATCTATTAATATAAAGAGAGTAACCAAAAATTATAAAAAAAATTCGGAGCAAAATCGAGCGTTTTTGAAATTTTCTAAAATGTGCTCTATTTAACAGTGCTGGCGCTCAGCAACTATTAGACTTGCAGTAAAATACCTTAGATAAAAGTTGTAGTAAATTTTATTCTCCATAAGATTTACAGCAGTCATTTTCGTCCTAAAGTCAACTGGTAAGGAAATATTGCGAATAAACATTTTGTTTTCCACTTGCGGGCGGTCGCCGAGGTCGCCAACTCGGAGTTTTTATTAGGACCCCAAACCTTAAAACATATCCAAAAATCAGAACCACCTGACCATTTTCAGGAAATTCTTCTTTTCATGATTTCGAGGATGTTAAAATATTTAAGTGTTTTTAATTTTTTTTAATGAGTTATATTCTTATATTATGATAGCAATATAGCTTAAATAAAAATGGTTTTTTAAATATTTTGCCGAAAAACATAATTTTCACTCCTTTATAAAAAATTTCAACTTCAGACGAAGAATTCGGTAAGAAGCTCAGGGTTCCGAGGGGACGTTTTTTAGTAAGTTAAAGTACGAACAATTACCTAACGAAATCCGCCGAAAAATCGCAGAAAATCGATTTTGGATTTTTTTGATCAAAATGTGCCCAATTTTCTTACACTAATGTTGTTTCATCTTTAGACAAACGCCGTCTTCTCGTTAAGGTGAAGGGACCTACTGTTCATCGTCGATTAAAAATTACTAATGTTAGAGAAGGCATTTAGACCTCATGACTGCTTAGAACAGATTGGCGAATTGTGTGCAGTTGTTACAGCATTAGTTTTAATTTTACTACATATTTTTCCCCTAGGGATTGGTGAGACGGTCGCCAGCTTAGCGGTTAAGTGCGTTGCTGCTAATGCTAAATACCTGGTTCAACTCCGGGCTCAGTAAAACTTTATTCTGTGCGTCTCCCCTCGGAAGGCAATGGCAAACCACCGAGGTGTAATCTGCCTGGTACAACCTCTCTGGAGATGAAGTGTATACACTTCCCGCGGTTCGGAGCCCGCGTTAAGCAGTAGGTCCTCTATGTGTGTGATAATACTTCAAAAACGCAGAACACATACATAGGAGAGAGGTCGCCTACGTCTAAATCAGGCACGACACTTAAAGAAGAAAAGGGATTGGTCAAAAGGAGGAAGTTTCGGAAACGATCTTTCTTTTCTTTCTTTATCAGCCTTTATTAATCCAGTGTTGGACATAGGCCTCCCCTTTCCGTCTCCAGGCGTTGCGGTCCGCCGTCAGTCTCATCCAGGAAAACCCGGCAATCCTCTTCAAATCATCTGACCATCGCATCTGTGGGCGTCCTCTTCCCCTTTTGTCCGTCCATGGTCTCCATTGTTGTATCTCTCTGTTCCATCGTCCGTCCGTCGTTCTCATTATATGGCCAGCCCACCTCCATTTCAACGATGCCGTTTGCTCTATTACGTCTATCAATTTTGTTTTTTCTCTAAGGTGTTCATTTCGTACTCTGTCTTGGAGCTTTATGTGTAGCATTTGTCTTTCCATAGCACGCTGTGCCTTGGCTAGTTTGTCGACGATATTTTGTGTTAGGGTCCAGGTCTGAGCGCCGTATGTCATAACAGGTAACACGCATTGGTTGTATACATTTCGTCGCAAGATTAAAGGTATTTTTTTGTTTTTCAGTATTTGGCTTTGTTTTCCGAAAGCTGACCAAGCTTGCCTTATTCTTCTGTCAATTTCTGCGGTTTGATTTTGTTTGCCGCATTTTACCATCTGACCCAGATATATGTATTTGTCCACATTTTCTAGTTCGATATTATTTACTACTATCTGCTGTCTTCTGCGGTCTTCATTACCTTTGTCTTTTGTATGTTCATATTTAATCCTATTTTTTGTGAATGAATATCCAACTCGTGTATCATCGCCTGTATCTCGTCAAAGCTTCCAGCTATCAGTACCACTTCGTCTGCGTATCTCAGGTGATTCAGCCTTTTCCCATTAACATTAATTCCTTTCTGGTCCCATTTTACTTTCTTGAACACGTCTTCTAATGTTGTTATAAATACTCTAGGACTCATGCTATCTCCTTGTCTTACTCCTCGTTTAATCTGGACCTGGATGGGCTGGGTGTTATCGTATAGCTGGATTGTCATTCGAGCGTTGTCGTATATAGACTGAATTAACTGTGCATATCTGTGATCTACTCTGCTATTCTGGAGTGCCTTTAACACCGCCCACAGTTCAATAGTATCAAAGGCTTTTCTGTAGTCTATGAAGGCTAGATAAAGTGGGAATCTATATTCTGTTGACTTTTCTATTAGTGTCCTGATAGTGAGTAAATGATCGGATGTACTAAAACCCTTTCGGAATCCCGCCTGTTCTATGGGTTGATAAAATTCTAATTTCTTTTCAAGCCTATCCATTATAATTCTGGTCAATGTTTTGTATATTTGTGATAGCAATGATATATAGGTCGGTAGTTGTCAAGATTGCTTTTATCTCCTTTTTTATAAAATAGTACTGTTATTGATGTATTCCATTCTTGTGGGATTCTTCTCTCATGTAGACATTTGTTAAATAGGATTTTTAGACTTTCTAGTATTGCTCTTCCACCTTCTATCATTAATTCGGCTGTGATCTCATCAGGTCCAGGTGCCTTATTGTTCTTCGCATGATGTAGTGCCGCCAGTATCTCTTCTTCGTCTATATCTGGTATGTCTTCGGAGCCTATATTCATTACGTTTATTTTTAGTTCTTCATCGATCTCTCTTGGTTTTTCATGTTTTTGTTCATATAGGTCTTGATAGAATTCCTCCACAGCTTGCAGAATCTTGCTTTTATCTTTAATTAAAACATATCGGAAACGATATGTGAGAGTAAATACTTGTAATTTTGGATTCGTTATATCAATATTTAATGATAACAGAGAAGACTAAAATTATTGCAACCTTTGTACACGAATTCTATAGAAAGCTTTTCAATTTGGCAGTGTCAGGTATGAATGCTATAAATAAAATCATAACAAATATCAGCTCAGAAGACATGCCTGAAATTATAAACATGAAAACCGGTGGATCCTGCATGCAGGTTAGGATTTCTGAAAGCACAAAACAGATAAGATTTCTTTAAAGAGAGAGGAGTCAGACAGGATGACCCAATGTCCCCAAACCTTTTACCATTGCTATTGAGAATGTCTTCAAATAACTGCGTTGGGAGGGAAAATCAAGCTGCCGAAATTATAAGAAGAAAGAGTCTTACATGGGTGGCATACGGAAAGTGTGCATCCGTGCAGAAATCCCAATAAATTTACTGCCAATGCTAACATGTGGTTTGGAACCATAAACAATAACTAACAGAAACTCCGAAAAATTGAGGGTGGTGGAGAGATTGATGCTAGGAGTTAATTTGAGAAATCGAATTAGAAATGGACGACGGCCATGGCCTGAATGTTAGCGAGACCAACTGCTAATATAATGCAAGGCAAAAATAACTCGGTAACAACAACTTTTCAAACCAGAAGGATAGCTGTATAGAAGCCTAGGAATTGCGGTCATCCGAATTTGACCTAGTTTACTTACATCTTAGGTTAATTGCTAGACTGACCTGCGATATGCCTGTAACCTTTCTTTTTACTGTCGTGATAGCTAATCATTATCACAGGAGGACCGACGGCTTTACGTGCTCCCGAAGCACGGGGACGATCAAGAAATTTTAGACTGTACCAGAAGTCATACCGGGGAACCTTGGATTAGCAATTCTGCCCTACTAAGCAAGAAAGTCGTAACTCAAACAAAAGTCCTCAAGATCAGCATACTATTACAAAAACCTTTCTGTCTCATGACAGAGAACATTACAGATACGATATTTGAAGCTATGCTTCTTATCGCACGGGCAGTTAACTGAAAAAATCCTTCGTCACACAAATTGTTAACGCAAATTCGTCACACAAATTTCGACCATCGCTTTCAAATTTCGAACTTCCTTTCAAACACCATAACTCCGGAACCGAGAGGGCTAGGACCCTGGGAATAGTGGCTATGGATAGGGGGCGGAGGTGGCAACCGCCCCCCGACCTCACGCCACCCAGCCGCCTCCAACCGGTTTTTTAGGGAAAATAGTTTTTTGACAAAACTAAAAAAATGAAAACATCATTTTTGTGGGTCGGCAAAAAACGTCAAAAAAATTTTCAAAATTTTTATTTTTTAAAAATTTTGAAGCTTGTTTTAGTTTTTTGACAAAACTAACAAAATTAAAAAATCCCCCCCCATTTTCCCTTTTCGTGGGTCGGCAAAAAACGTCGAAAAAATTTTCCCGTATTCTTATAAGCAAGTTGGAGGCCGAAGGCCGACCCGTATTCTTAAATGCCAGTGGGAGGCCGAAGGCCGACTCGACCCGTGTTCTCTAAAGCAAGTGGAAGGCCGACCCGTGTTCTCTAAAGCAAGTGGGAGGCCGACCCGCAGTTTTATAAGCAAGTTGGAGGCCGACCCGACCCGAACCTACCCGTGTTCTCAAAAGCAAGTGGGAGCAAGCATAACTCCGGAACCGAGAGGGCTAGGACCCTGGGAATGGTGGCTATGGATGGGGGGCGGAGGTGGCAACCGCCCCCGGCCCACGCCGCCTCAAACGCCGCCTCCAACCGGTTTTTAGGGAAAATAGTTTTTTGACAAAACTAAAAAAATTAAAAAATTTCCCCCCCTTTTTTATATTAATAAAGTGATTTGCAGACTATTTTTTATTAATAACACAGATCATTTTGTATGACAAATTTCACAACCTTTTAACGTCTTCCAAATTTGCAGATAGGTCTTCTAAATCGGTGGAAAACATGGAAAAAAATAATGTTTTACACGAAGATACGGTAACTCGATTTTCGTAAAAATGTCAGATAAGACCTTCTTGCTTAGCACGGCAGAATTGATTTCGCTAACTTCCAGGCCATGACCGTCGTCATGGATGCTGAAATTAATGTTGGGAGGCCAAGACTCCCGATTTTAAGAAATTGAAAAAAACATTTAAATGCTGATTCACAATTGTTAGCGTATTATTTCTGCTTTGAAGCGAAAAAGATTTAGAAGGAGGTTTTATCAGTTCCTAACGAAATTCAAAAAGAAGCCTAACTACTTTGCTTCCATACTAGGAATCATTTGGGTAACTATGTTACTTTTTGTAGGCTCTTTGGCGGCGTATATATACTAAGTTAAACACTCATTTCCGCACATGTGCAAACTACGTGCGAAATACTAACATTATTTTTATCGTATGCATTGACTTATCATAACAAAAACTCCGAAATAGGGGCCAGCGCTCTTTGAGAGCGACATACACATACCGCGTGCCGGTATCCTTTTGTGGACTTGCACCCGCCTTGATAAATGGTTTCCTGATTTTTTCGGCAAAGTCAATGCATCGATATTTAAAAATTAAATCCTACATAATTATTTTATGCATTAAATTAAATAGGGTATTCTTAAATTACCTCTATTTAATTATCTCAATTACAATTATCTATGTCGGTAATGAAAATACTTAAACCGTATTTTCTTGGTCGGTATTTAAATTAATTAAGCAAAAGCGCGGGTTGTTACATTCCATTGAAATGCTTGGTGCAAGTGTATTAATTATCAACCGGACTACGTTAAAAAATAATGTTTATAATATATTATTTTTACTATTAATAAATGATTATAATAAACTTACGGCGCCCTCGTATAAATATTACTACCCGCCACTGGAATTTTTATGGGAATCAGAATTGTTGACGTACCTTGTATATTCAGGGATAATTTTATTAATTTGTGTAAATGATCAATTACTCTTGAAATAAATGTTTCATATCGAACTGTAAACATGTAATTTGATGTTAATAACACTTTTTAAGTTCAATTAACGACTTTCTAAATGAGAAAATAATTAATTTGAGATTGTGCCATCTTGTATGTTTATTAAGAACTTGTTGATTATAGGCGCAGAAATGATGCGCATCGAGCGACCGTGGTGACCGCCATTGTGAGTGATTGACTTATAATAAAAACATTATAAAATTACTTTGGGACTAGAAATAAATTGTATAGTGAAGTGTTGTTAAATTAACCGTGAATTTGTGCACTCGTGAGTGGACTGACAGATAAATTGATAGTTTGAAAAACAAGTGAAGAGACTGGTCAATGTCAGCAGGCGTGTCAGAACAGGTAGAGTCAACACATCTTTGATTTTAATATTTTTCTTGTTTAAATTTTATTGTGGTATTTATACGTAAATTGAGTTGCAAGTTTCTAACTTTTTCGTTCTGTTTCATGTTTGGTCAATTTAAAGCGGATGAAAGGACAGGGAAATCAAGGTTTGTGTTGACATTCTTTATCAAAAATCTTATCTATTTCAAAATAATAAATTGTTGTGTCGTATTTATGTAAACATTTATAAACATTTATTTTATACGTTACAGTGTCCAATGGCACTAAAGAACAGTTAGGAGCTGGAGAAGGTGCAACCGGTTCGGAAGATTTTGAATCATGGAGATCACAACAGCAGAACTCTGCAGCCCCAACTGCTTACGGAGCATCAGTTCCAATTTCCAGTGCTACGGATATTTACAACATGAGTACCGCAGGTTTGTTACTCTTCCTTTGTCTGCATTAGTCCTATTGCTTATTATGTTAGTTGACATTTTGTTATCGCTTCTAATTCTAAGAATTTGATATTATGCTGGATTTAATCATAATAGTTTATTGTTGATAAAATTTTACAATATCAAATAAATTTGTCATTATTATTGCAATGATTTCATGTTTATCGAATGACCATAATTGTATGCAAATTATAGTGTCATTCAACCTTCTCTCTCAAAATTATACGCTTTGATAGTCTTACCTTGCAATTTATATTAACAAACCAAGCAACATGTTAAATTTATCTTGTGTTAAGAGTCACTTTTTCTATAAAGCTTTTTCAATGTGTTTTAAAGGCGCCCTTTGTCTTTCAATCATCAATTCATTTTAGGTTATTATGGCAGTGCCGGAACCTATCCCTATCAAGCATATGGCGTAGGAGATGGAACTTGGTCGAATGGAACAGATGGAATGACATTTCTAAGCGGTTACCCTCACGAATCCTACTCAATGGACGGTAAATATTTTTAATTTACAAGTAGGACCCATTTTAATTATACGATACTTTGATGAATAGGAATGTTTGGTCCGTCGACAACGTTTTCCACTCCAACAGCATTCGGCCAACCTTCTTCTTTCAATTATTTTCATAGTAACGGTGATTTTAATACTTGGGGTAGTCAATTAGGTCAACGCAAATATGACGATTACTATAGAGACCCTCAAAGCATGTATACACAAGCAATGCCTGATTCGGCACTTAAAAGTGTCGAACAAGCTATGCAACACTTAGGTAAGTTTCGATTTTCGATTAATAATTCTGTTTGGTGTGTAAGTTTGTTTTTAAAGACTTTAAAGGTACATCCAATGACGGTAAGGAATCTGCATCGCAACCTAAAAAAGCGACATGGGCGAGTATAGCAAGTCAACCGGCCAAACCTCCTTTAACTTCGCAAAGCCAAGGTTTAAAAAAAAAGGGTCCGGGTATGCCTCCCGGCCCCATAATTCCTGGAAAGCATAACATAGATATAGGAACGTGGGATACAAATAAAAATACTCCGCCACAACTTCCCGTAATAACAAATGCAGCTCCAAAATCTTTGGCACCGACAATGCCGGTACGTCCAGGATGGAACGGACCTCCAACCAATAGACCACCACCTGCAGCTCCGAGACCTGGACCTCCAATGCAATCATATCAACCTCAAGGTATGATGCCGCCACATCTTCCACCGCCTGTCAGTGTTCCTACAGGACCTCACGTACAAGGAATGATGCCACCGGGTGGTCCTATGCCAGTTTTAGTTGCACCTGTTGCTCCTTCGCACCCTGTTTTAGATGAATTACGTGGCAAAAATAATTACAATCCTCCCGAATACGATTTATCGGCACCTAATGCACGATTTTTTGTTATTAAATCATATTCGGAAGACGATATTCATAGGAGCATCAAGTACGAAATTTGGTGCAGCACCGAACATGGTAACAAACGTTTAGATCAAGCTTATCGCGAACGTGACAGCAACGGACCTGTTTATTTGTTCTTTTCTGTGAATGGCTCGGGACATTTTTGTGGAATGGCACAAATGATGTCATCTGTGGACTACAATTCGAATAGTTCGGTATGGTCTCAAGATAAGTGGAAAGGACAGTTTAAGGTGCGTTGGGTGTATGTTAAAGATGTTCCTAATGTGCAGTTGCGTCACATTCGTCTGGAAAATAATGAAAATAAACCAGTGACTAATTCGAGGGACACACAAGAGGTGCCACATGCCAAAGGATTGCAGGTATTACGTATCATGCATTCGTATCGTCACTCCACCTCGATTTTTGATGACTTTGTGCACTATGAAAAACGACAAGAGGAGGAAGATTGTCGAAAAACTGATGGACCCCCGAATCATCGTGAAGGCGTTCGAGAACATAAGGAAAGGGGAGCAGCAGGCGGCGGTGAACAGCGAGTTCGAAACCACGAACGTGAGGGCGGTGATAGAGATAATCATCGAGCTGCTCATCGTAATGGCGAACACCATAATAATCATAATAAGGTACGTTAACAAATCGTTCTTGATTGTTTTATCAAATATCAACAAAAAACTTGATTTTATTTTTAAGGTATTGTTTAAATTTGTGTACTAGATTTTTCTGCAACTTCTTTGTTTTGAGTATCCAGAAGGAATTTCATAAAGATCAGCATTTAAGATTTTAGTGGGATTCTTTTAGCAATTATTAAATTCATCCTGAATGAATGCTGTATACTGTACACAACAACAAAAAATCGAATTAAAAAGTAGATAAAAGGAAAGACTAAAATAACTGAAGGAAGAAGGGAAGAGAAAAAGTCTAAAAATAAATACAAAAATATGCACTTCTTATTTCTATGGTTTTTTCGGGAAAGAGGGGTTAAGTATGTTCTTAAACTTTCTAGGGCAAGATTTCAAATTTGCGAAATTGGAGCAAATGAGAGATGAAAAGAATTGGAATTTAAATACTTTTAGGTTGATTATTGGTTGAAATATACTGAAAATTGAATTTTTCTTTTAATAAAATTCCAAAATGTGTTTATCATTTGATTTTAAGCCAAGAACACTTATTGGTTGGTGCATTAGTAATTAAGGAAACTCTGAGTTGCAAATATTAGGTATTAATTTGTTCGGTTAGGAAATTGGAAACAAAAGTTTGTTTATTTTATATTTCACCCTTTTTTCCCCCAGTGCAGGGGAGGGGGAACTTTCAGTGTGTGATTCTTACTCACTAAAACCCCCTCCCCGGTGACAGCCGGATTCACCTCTCGGTATTTCTTCAGCTGTCAACCAGCGATGCTGTTGTGTCATATCCTTATTATTCTGCTTTGTCGTGACCTGAACCCAGAGCTGCTTCGATGACCTTCTCATCTTCCAGCTTGGTACCAATGATCACAGTTAGGCCATCAGCAACTCTGTCCCAATCATCCTTTGATGATAGCATTTCTGTTACTGGGGTGTCGGGCTCAGGTCTTCGATACTGTATTTATTTCTTACTTCAGACCAGTTCCAGCAGTCGAAGATGATATGGAATGCGTCATCCTCCTCCTCATCGCATTTTGCAGAATGGTATATAAAAATCGATTTCATCAATAAAAGTATTCTTTGAAGTTCTTAGATAATGTGTGAATTAGATTTTGAATTCCATTCTAATTGGCTGAAAAGAATTACCAACATCAGAAAAACGACGAAATGGAGAATTTTTGGGACCTGAATTTTGGAGTTTGATGGCTTGTGCTAGCTAAACCGCTGCCTCGACGATAAATGTTATTCGAATCATTATTGTGTAAAAGTTGACGCTCTTCAAAAAACCCAATTATACTTTATTACCCAAACTTGCTTAGTTTTCAAGATATTTGAGAAAAAGCAAAATTAATCCCATATGGAAACTTAAGCCAAAGTGATGCATGGTGTTAGCAACCTCTGGGAAGACTAATTGGAGAGTTTTCCCCATAAATTAATCTAATACTACTGGCTTGAAAATTATGAATTTTAATTTTACTCATTGTAGCAGTCAATTTTTTGAAATGTCGCTCGACAAAAGTATTTATTTTTAATAGAATTTAACTTTTATTATAATATTTATAATTAAAACTTTTAAATTGAATAGTTAATTAAACGTGAAATAATATTTATTGATTATAAGCTTTCGGTACTGCATAGTACCAGCATCAGATGTATTAAAAACATGTATTATTTCACGTTTTAATTAACTATTTAATTTCGGTTTTAATTATATTATAGTTTTCAATTGTTAAAAGTCTTATGTTTATTTAATTTTTACTCAAACAAATTTTTGTCTAAACTTCATTACACAACATTGGTTAATACTGTGGGATATAATTAATTAGATGTTGATTTGGCTGTATAATAACAATTATTTATTATTAATGAAAAATATGTACATAAGTAAAAATACATTCGAACAAAATAGCAGATTGACCGTCGTTAAATGTCAACCGCTCGGAGTCACAAGCTGTTAAAGACTGAAGACCCTTTGCTGGTCCGATGGGTACCTGCATTCAGACACCCCTCTTGAATACTACCCGCTGGATTGTATCTCGCTCCTACAATACAGTCCCACTAAGAATTAACACCGTATTTCCATTTTTGACAATTTTGCATTACATGCACCATCTTGACTAAATTTTTCTTTTTTTGTTGGCTCAAACCAATACTCGGAATCAATTTATATCCAATGGTAAAACACATTTATCTATGTAATTATTTTAATTATAATAATAATTAATAATCTTAATAAAATAATAATCTTGAGGAGCCCGCGTTAAACAAGTAGGTCCGCTATGTGTGTGATATTACTACAAACGCACAACACATACATAGGAGAGAGGTCGCCAACAACATTATCCGAGGTAACGGATAGGCACGTGCAGAAGAGATGATAATAATAATCAAGCTTTTCCATTTCATTCGAAATATTGCTACTTTGCAAATGCAAAGTCTTCATGATCAATTTTTGAAGTAGATAAATCCTATTATTTCTCTTTTACTTTCAACTTAATTTGCAAAGAGGGCCGCACTAAGAAATTCTACTGCTGTGTTTATTTTAATTGTATAGGTTTTTAAATTATAAACTTAGGAGAGAATTGGTACATGAAATTATCGTTTCAACTAGGTTTTTGAAATCTCCGTCCTATAAAAACTGATACAAAGAAAACAGAACAAACAAAACGCATGTTTATTGAACTATCTCGTAATCGTTATTTTTTGCATACCCTTAATAGGGTAGAATAATATTTGAAATAAAAAACATTTGAGTTTAGGTAGTAATGTACTTAATAAACTTGTCTTTTCTATTTACAGTTCTTACACAACTACCTTTTGGAGACCATACATATGAATATCATTTGGTTAATCCTGAAACGTACATAGTCACTTGCCACCGTGTATAATACTATGACTCAGTTTAACTCCAATATTATCATTACGTAAATGTAACCAAGGAACTTGAAAGGATTGTGTGTCTTCATTGAATACTGCTTTCGACCGACACTATGACAGACATTTTAGTCATTAAGGAAAGAATCATGGTCCTTTTTTAACAGAATGTGATTATGAACTAATGCTTACACTGTATGTTCTTGTATAAAACCATTCAGGGCACTTACTTCCATTTCATTCTAAAATTCTTTCAACTGAATATTTTCCACGGCATGAGTGTAAATCACTTTCATTTGCAAAATTAATCAAATTCTCAATAATACATCTACATATTAAGTTACTGCTCTTTTTAATACCTAAATTCAGTAAATAACTAATAATCTTTTGGGCATTAACCTGACTTTCATTTAATGACCCTTTCTTAACAATAGTGCAGATCAGGTTAGATTGGTCTCGAGGTTATGTTAATTACATGCAAATCCAGACATTATTTGCTTAAATAAATATGGCGATACTGTGGAAGTATTAACTTTAGCTTTAAACTGCAACAAAATTGTAGATACCTACACTGTAAAAAAAGCACATAAAAATACATTCAAATACGTGATGTAATTTTACATTCAAAATTACACTAAAATTACATATTGTGTATTAGTCCATTGATAATAGTGTGAAATTACATTATTATCAATGGAATACACAATATGTATTTTTACTATTATTTTGAATGTAAAAATTACACGTATTTGAATGTATTTTTACGTGCTTTTTTTACAGTGTACATAGAATACGGATTTACTTTTCATATCATGTATAACTAACCCAAAAAAAAATTATTTTTTTTACTTGTTATGATGTGCAGTATTTCGTTGTTTTGCTTACTGCTAATTTATTTTATAAGGTTACTGTATGATCTGAGAATGATCATAAAATAATATTATGTTTCTATGAACTCTCGGTCCGCATTAAATTTACCAGCTAAAAACGCTGTAAATCTTATTAATGCTATCAACATTTACGCATTCCTCGCAATGTTTCAAATCTTTATGCTTCCTGACATAAACGTCGTGATCCATCTCTTCTATGAATGTGATATGCGTTCGAAGTGTTTTCGCATACATAGGGGACCTACTTATTTAACGTGGCCTCCAAACCACGGGACTTGTAACACTTCATTTCGAGATGGACTTCTATGGCAGGTTACCTCGGTGGTTTGCCATTGCCTTCCAATGAGAGACGATCAGAATAAAGTTCTTACTCTGCCTGGATTTGCACCAGGCATATCCTATTAGCAGTAGAAGCACTTAACCACTAAGCTATGACCGCCTCTTCAACTCTGTACGTGCAATAATGCCGATGACTTCTTTCAAAATTGTTTAAGGATTAAAGTTTCTCCAGTCCATAATCTAAATTCCATTTATTTGACATTGTTTTACAGTTCATAATTGTTTCTTTGATACATACCCAGGTAACACACTGCCGTCATAATGTCGTCATTTATTGGTCATTATTCGTCGGCGACGTCATAGTGCCCAATAACTGACATACAAATGACGTCATTGACGTCAGTGTGTTACCTGGGTATTGACAGGTTAATTATTTTGAGTTGATAACCTTTGAATATTGGTTGTAGAAACAAATTATTATAATTTGACATACCTCATACACTAAAATATTTATTGAAATTTCAAAATCGCAATTTGCAATAAATCCTCAAGATTTCTCCAAATCATCACCTCGTGAGCTAATGTCAGTCAACTTTGTAAGTGCTATTTTTATGAAATTGAGAGGGTCAACTTTCCTTTTCTCTGTTGGAGGTTTTGTCGCATTAAAAGTTTTTTAATGCATACAGTAGAATCAAGGTGATCTGACGCCTTCCGTTTTAAACGTTTTTGTTTCGTTCACAAAATCTTTGCATTTTTTCCAACATTTGCTTTTATTAATTTTAGCTTTTCCAAGCCTTTGACCCCTCTCTCCGGTTTTCTTAAGTTTATTGTTGTATTATTCTCGTCTTACCCTCTCACATCTATATAGTTGAGTAGCTAGAGAAGTGACAATAGTGCCTAATTGTGGCGCTAGCGCTATGATGAACTTATAATAAAATGTATTCAAATCTAATTTTAACTAATTGGTAGTCTTTTAGGTTTCATTTTCTGGAGGAACACATTACAAAATTATGCTGAATCTGTGGCTAAGCAGACAAATGCATTTGAGGACCAGAAAGTTCACAGCTAAAGCATTTCAAATATAAAATCTTCATAATAGCTAATTATGTAACTAGTACAGTAGAATCCGCTTATAATGACATCGAAGGGAAGTGACAAACACGTCATACTAACCGGACGTCATTCAAAGCAAAACTTTGTTATAAAGAATTTTACTATATGAAAACCAAACTTCGCACTGCAATTACGTCATATTAAGCGGTAGGTCACTATAGGCGGAGTCATAATAAACGGATTCCACTGTATAATAATTTTGGGATTTATTGGACGAGCCTAGACAGATATTTTCATAAAATACTTCAAATACTCAAAAGTTTTAGTCTGCAGATTTGAAACCTTCAATGCAGATTCTTGTAAAGGAGGGCAAAGCGAGAACGTATTCATTGTTGGTTATCGGATCTTCAGATACGTCCCAACCGCAGACGAAAACGGATCCACAATTTTATTGTCTTATCCCCGCAATCCGCAGCTGTCTGAACTAAGCTTACCAAGCTGAACCTTTACAATAATTTTCCATGTTATTTGAGACGTCAATATATAATTCGCTTCTTGATCCAGGCCTTGTTGATTCTATAATCCCATGTATCGTTTCATTTATGATTGTCAAATGAGATGATGATGTATGTAGTCAGTCAGTCCAACATGCACAATAATTTTACGAAAATGCTGTGTAATTCGAGTTTTCGATTATCCAAGATTATAATAATACCTACTCCTCACATTAGCTCCCATAAACAGGGTTCTACTATTTGATTGATGTTTAGACTGGAGCCTCACTGCAACCACCTACTAAAATTGTACTAATGTAAATGGTTAAAACCGAGTTCCCACCCACCCATAATTCAGCTATTTCCAATAGGGAACTATTGACAAGCAACACGGCACCTAGCGGAAATTTTGGCGAACTAAGTTAAATGAGTAGTATCGTTTATTTTGCGTATGTTGTAGTGGTGATTTTAAAAGTTTTCGACGATTAACACAATTTTCTAGTAATATACTTCGATATGAGCGCTAATCAATATTGTTCAGTGCCTCAATGTTCATCTTGGGCAAAGAAAAATCCGGAGTTAAGTTTTCATTTATTCCCCACGGCTGAAAAACCCAAGACCCTCGTGGTAAATAAATTGGGAGTTTAGGAATTGCAGAAGATTGGATGCACAATGCTACAATATTTATTTTGTTCTGATTCGCTTCTAATAATGTTTTACCACATAGAACAACGTGCCCTGCGTTTAAAACTGCTTCACCTTCATAAACATATCTAGATGTTTCAGACCCCTCTAAATATTTGAGATAGTCAAGAAGACTTAATCTTAATTCGTAAGATTCTGACATAAATATCTGCAAATTTTAAAAATTAAATATAAAACCCCACGTCGAAAATAAGCGATCTAAAACTCACCTAACCGTATATATTATTTAACTGCAGGAAGATGAACTACTAAACAACACTAACCGTAATTTGTCTTAAACAAAATAACAAGTTCACTTGGAAAAAGGAATGAAAAACTCGTAAAATACAACAGAACACAAGCACCGCTGTCACACGAATGTGTTTTAACTTAGTTCACATTTTTACCCAGCGGCGCTACGATCTTAATCTCATATCCCTATAGTTAAATTTTAGTCAGTGGTAGACGGTAGCTTCAGTGAGACTCCAGCCTTGTAGTCATAATTTTGGGAACTTAAATGTGACTCATTGCTCACAGCTACTGAAAAGTATCTAAATAGTTTTGTCCCTGATTAGGTTTTCGTTTGCTGGTTTATACAGTAATATATTTTTAATCTTATTGTTTATTTAACGAACGGTGCGACTTTCTCTCGTGTTTGTAATGTGCGCTCTAAATGTTTTCACATATTTGGGAGACCTACTGTTTAACATGGCCTCCAAAACCACGCGAGGCGTAGTATACTTCATTTGTAGAAGAGTTTTTTTCATGAACTCAAACTTAGCTTTTGTTTGTTGTCCAGATTTGGATAGGTTTATTTATTTTAAATTTGATAACTACTGCTATATTAAATACAATTTTGGTACAGGCACATCTAAAAGCAAGCCTAAAAACCTAAGATGTAAAAACCATAAATGCTCATAAAACTAGTTACATAAATTAGTAATGAACAGCTCCTGGACCTGTATTAAAAGGAAGACTTCTTAATAAAAGTAGAACACTGACTGAGTTACAGAGCGGCAATTCCGGGTTCAAATAACGGACCTTGTGGAATTTCTTAGCTTGGCCCTCCGGTAGGCATAAACACGCTGTTAGTCAATCCATACAAAAAAAAAATAGCAAGAAACGGGTGCTAATCTAGATATTGATACACGATAAAAAACAAATAGAAACAAATTTTAGATATCGTCAAGCTAAGGCCAACATCTGAAGAATGTATTAAATAATAGTTGTTGAAAGCTGATGAATTTATGTATTTTATACTTATGTATGTACTATTTTGTAAAGTACTTATTCATAATAAAAAGATACTTTGGCAACTGAAGTTTTGGTTTTAAAGGTCATAATCGTGCCATAGTGTCAATAATCAACAACAAACAACAATCAATTATGAATAATCAACATTCATAATCACACAATAGCACTACATTATTTTAAAATTATAAATTCCCAAACAATTTCGAGAAGTTAAATAAACATAAAATTTCTAGTTTTTTTTATGGTTTATTTGACTTCTCGAAATTTGTTTGACAATTTATAATTAGAACTATTGTGCGATGATGAATAGTGATATTATTTTAATTTACTGACACTATGGCATGATTATAATCTAAAACTTTGGTTTGTATGAAACGGTGCCATCAAATAGCAGCCGTATTAGAACGTCAAGTGACGTTGTTTAGCGTTTTCACACTGTGCTAACCACTGCTCTACATATTACGATAGCAATTTATTACTTTAGATGTTGTAGTATGCATTAACGCTCTGTTAGAAATCACTTCTACTATACTTCTTGATGTAACTATATGGTTGCTACTTGACGGTACCGCTTCCTAGGAAACAAAAGATTTAATAAAGCTAAAACTTTGGTCGCTGTTAAGCATAGTTTTATTGCGTTAAACAATCTGACCATGCCCAACAAACATTTTTACTGTAAATTTACTGTGAAATGGGCTATTAATTTAGTAACAGAACCGATTTACAGCTAAAATGTTTGTTGGATTACTGACTATTAATTATAAAGTACATAATACATCCATATACCTAATATTCAAAGTAAAAGAATGCCGTTTATTTAGTTTAATATAAAGTTTTAAATCAAGTTGTCGATGTTTTGTTTCGATAGAAATTCGAAATTTCAGGATTGTACACAAATTGGTTTCACGAAAAGTATCAAAATCGAACGAAACTTGGAAAGAGAAATCTAGCACGAGAAAAATATAATGTCCGTAAATCACGCTTTAGGCACTTGGTAATGTTCTCTTCTTATTTGGCGGCCACTGAAAGTCTTTACCGTGGTTACTGTATCTCTGGACAACTGCCTTCTTTGCTATGTACTTACCTTAGCGTTTAGGTTGAGTATGGTGGAACCTACTGTTTAATATCGGTTCCAAATGAGTAACTGTTAAAGAAAAGTTTCGGCAGTAAGACTCTGCTGCTGCCTACACCAGATTAGAAATTATGTGTGGTTGGTTGCAGCATTAGTTCTTAATTTCATCAGTTAGTAGTTTCATCTCGACAGAGCGCTTTAACACTGAACACAATTTTGTAAACATTTTTTCACAAAAACATTGCAAGAGTTTAGATCTTTGACAATGTTTGGAAAGCCCTGGGCATAAAAATTCGTGTCCTGTTTATGAGGTACTAATTTACTGTAAGAGTTATTATTTTCATATTTGTAAGCATACTCATTGTACTGAAAATAAATCCATGTCTAGTAGATATGATATTACATATTATTTGAGTACGTTTTTTCTCAACTTCCTAGGTAGTATAAAATTTAGTACAAATGTTTACAATACCTTTTTGTAATAGAGCAATTTTGAAGGGAGTTAATATTATCAATTCATTATTTGTGTGCAAGGAATATTTTCGCTTTTTAATATAAATTACCATTAAAGCATATTATTTATAATTAATTGAATGCGAATCCCCAAATATAATTTTTATAGTATAAAGTAGCTAAAAAAAATAATGAAACCTTCTAGTTAATGCACTTGTTGATATTTGATAATTAATAAATACATTAAAAAATTTTTACTAGTGTAAGAAATTTTTGCAGGAACGAGGAGAAAACAATCGAAGTAGAGGAGGAGGAGGAGGTGGACGAAATGGCCGAAACTAATTAGTTTATTGTGTGTAATATGAACACTGTTATGCCTGCTGTTTATTATATAACATCATATACTATTAGCTTGTTATTTCCTCGTCATGTAGATGTTCTTAATTTGTTACATCATAATTTTGTCTGCATGATAGTAGATTAGTGGTATATTTTTTTCTCTCGTTATATCTGTTAGTTATTATGATTGAAGTTACAATTTTTTTGCTTTACTTAGCTTCTTTTGTGGACGCTCGCATTGTACGATTTTTTTTTTCATTTTAATTTAATTTTTTTGTTGTAACATTCTTGATGTGATCATGCCTAAAAAAATGGAGCAGAAGTCAAGTTTGCTCTATGCGATGTTATAATTGCAAAATTTTGCTAACTTAAAGGAAACTATTAATTAATGGATTAATTAATTAATTACGGATTAATTCGTGTGTGTGGGAATATAATAAAAAACTAAAATTGATCATTTTAAACTTTTTAAACTCTGGTATATGGATCAAAATGTAGTTGTAATTGCATAGCAGCCCACTGTTCGGATCGCGCTAGAGACACAATCGACGATAGTGCAGTGCTCATTTATTTTAAACTGTTTTACACGAGTGAACTTGTAATAAATTTAAAAAATGGATATATATTGTATAGATAAACTTTTATGATATAATTGTTTAAATAAAAGTGTTAATTTTCGTGGACTGATTTTGATCTGCCGAGTGGCCAAGTGATACATATTAATAAATATATGCGGACTGGCAACGAAAGACATCTCCAAGAAATTCTTTCTAATTACCGTAATTGAACAATGGCGCTGTGAAAGTGACTCATTAGTACAGCTAACTATCGTTAAGAACTCTATACAAAAATGAACATTCAACAAATTGGCTAAATTTAAGTTGATATTGAACGAACAATTGATGTTTTTTTTGTTTATATGTTACAGTTTTTCCATTTTGTAATATAGGAGATGGAATGTGCAGTCTACTATAAATATTTGTTAAAAGCGATAATATAGTTTTAATTATTAAAACTGAATTAAAATTGTGCGGCCGTACAGTGTTGTGTTCATTTTGATTCGAATGCATTTACCTATTGTACTTTTTACGATTTTAAATTTCATTATTTGCAAATGTGTAAAATAGCTTTATTGTAAGAACTTTGAAATTCTAAATAAATTCTAAAGAATTTCTCTTTACAATTTATTAATATTGTTACTATTATTATATTAAAACACTAATTAATTTTCTTGTAGTTAGCATAATGTGTGTGATGACAAATTTTATCATGTTTATTCCCATTAATTATTTTTGATAACAACCAAAAAAACATTAGGTATATTAAGTCGTCAGTTTTTGGTAGGTACATATCTAATTTATGTAAAATTGAAAATTTATTTATTATATTAATTCTTAATTTTTGTAATACTAATTTTATAGATGAGATAAAAATTATTTTGGCTAGGTACTGTAATTATGTTATAGTTATTATTTGAATTTGGAAGAACATAACATTGTGGTCGTAAAAATAATTTACTCTGTGCCTAATTAGTTAGACTGATATGTTGCACCATGCGGTGTACATACTACTGATTGTACTTTTGAAATTGACAGATCCGAAAAGTGGGCATCTTGTTGATAGCTCATTCATTAATTTCAGTTAGAATAAATAAAATTTTAAATGATTTGTTGTTTTATTCTTTAATCTATATGTTATGAATTATGATTGCAACAGTTATTTTTTTAATTAATCTTATATTAGTTGGAATGCGAAATAAGTGGTTGGTTTTTCCAGATAATCACAATTTTGTAGATAGTAATAATAATAATCAATCGTATAATATTTATGTACTATTTAATTTGTCAATCTGTGTAAACTGGATGAAAATATGATAAAAAAGTTCACTAAAAAAACAGACCGTTTTTAAAAAGCTCAAATTGCGTTTTTAGTTTATTTTACACCCTTAATTTTAAAAATTGATGTTTATTTTTGAATGGTACATGCAGTGTTTTGAATCTTGTTTTAATGTAGAAAAATAAACTACAAACTAGTTAATTCGTTGCACTATTCTACTTTTATATCTGTATTTTTAGTTCAACATAAAAAATGCACAAGAAACAAATTTTCACAAGTAAAAATTATTTACGCCTGAAGATGTCACAGTGTGCCGAAAACATTGGCGAATTATATTTTATAGTATAATTTACTTGTGAAAATTTGTGCCTTTTTAGTGTCTGAAAAGTATTTTTTGCACATACAGTCGAGTCGCGAAATAGTGAATTAAATATGGCAAAGACCTTTCACTTTTTCGAGGTTGTTCACTATTTCGGTATTAAAAAATTTGCAATAAAATTACATTTTGCAAATGAGAGCTTTATTTTAAAGAAAATTTATGGTTACCTACAAACATAATTACAATACGGGTAGGAAAAATGATGTTATTTTTGATTGTACTTGTTTCTTATTTAATTTAACCCTTAAGTACTAACGTTACAATTTGTGACGTCTGAGAGACGTACGTAATTATATTATATTTTTTTAATTACAAAATTTTCATTTTAAGATGAATGGATATGTCTAATTATATTAATTAAAGCATGGTTTGATCATACAGACAAAAAAATAAACTTTAAAAATGATCTTGTAAATAAAAATAATTTTATTAGTTTGTGTATTTATGATTATAATAATAATTATATAGGTTTCATTCCGTCTCTCAGACGTCTCGTTAGTACTTAAGGGTTAATACTTACGCCGTGTTCGGTTTGGCGCTTTTTTCGCTTTGAAGCTCCGTCAAACATTTTTTGATAGTTCTATTTGGAGCTGTTCTGCGCTTGCAAACGCTATAATTCCGTCCATTACGGAAGCTTAAAACACGTGAAGTTCTGAAATGAGAGCAGATAAAGCGCTTAAAAGCGTGGAAAAATCCCGGATCGAATTATCAGAATGTGTTGACGGAGCTTCAAAGCGGAAAAAGTGCCAGACCGAACACGGCCTTAATATTTCAACTTCTTCTGCATTTTCTTCACTCCACTGAATAACGTCATTTAAAGATTTCAATGCATGATTTATTGAAATAAGTTTATCATTAAAAGTATAAGAAACCATCTCATCCTCGTCTTCCTTTTCTGATTCAGAATCGATCTGAATTGCGTTCGCTGTATAATATTCGTAAATTCTCAATTTTTGGGGGAAGTCCCTATAAATGATGTCATTCAAACTGCACCATTTAGTACGCAGTTCGCTGTATCGGGGTTACCGCTGTTCATTATATAGGAGTCCCATATACACCCAATGTTAAAATTTTTGTGTTCACTATTTCCGGTAGTTCACTATATACGGTATTCACTATTTCGCGACTCGACTGTATTTGTAAAAATACAGATATGATTAATATCAATTTGATAATTGAAAAAATTGATAATTTTGTATGAGGAATATAGTAAATGTAAATTCTTTAGTTAATATGCAATTTTTGCAAGTTTTACTTATTCAAATTGTGAAATTTCACAGACATCTGAGTAAAAACTCATAAAATCAAATGCCCATTTTATAATAATTAGTTAACGTACATATACTAGTCACATTTTGAGTAGGTAATTTATTTATACTGTGAAACAGCCAAATTTACGTGATTATGAATCACGTTAAATCCATTCCTATTATAGTCGGCTCTTCACACATAAAGATGGAATAAAACCATTTTATTTGGCACCGTAACCCATACAGTTACGCTTACGAAATATTAATAAATATAACTATTTATTATTTCAATAAAGCTTGAAACTTTTTTAACACTTAATTTATATCGTAGATATTTTGTCAATACTATGTCACTGTAAAAAATATTCGAGGTTTTCTTATAAATTACATCACGCAATTTTAAGCTCTTGCTTCCCCGCCCATCACATTTCGTCGTTAAAACGTAGACCCCCTCCATATTAGTCATTGTATTTTACATTGTATAAGTTAAAAATTACCAGAATAATAAAATTAACATTGTGATGTCACAATTTTGAATGCTTTCTCTCGTCACGTAGGTCAGAACTCCCCTTAGTGCAAGACATAATTTATGAATGGCCCTAGATGTGTGGGTTACAGTTAAAACTTGACTATATTGGCAAAATATAGGTATCAAAGGGCACAACATTTCTGCGCAGAACGCAATGCACAAGCGGCATTCTAAACTTATCTGCGTAGAAATTGTACAATTTCGTATTGAGATATTGTTATTACACAAGATGTCCTGAAAATTTTTCTTTTTGAAAAAATTTAATTTATTTGAAATATATCGTGTTTATCTTGCCGAAATTAAAATGGTATCGGGTCATTCCAGTTCCCATCATCTGAAAACTTGACAAAAATGACTTAATCCACACCGAATTTAACAAAACTTGGTACACATAATCATAGTAATAACTAAAACAAGGTGGAACTCGCTTTAGCGGCAGTTCCTAGGCTTCTATACAGCTACCTTTCTGGTGTCGAAAGTTGTTGTTGGCTAGTAATTTTTGGTCGCCATAATTTTATAATGTAATATCATATAATCTGCACTAATTAAATTTATGCGGTTGGTATTTATCATTTACAATATAAGTAATAATAATCAAACTTTTCCATTCCATTCTAAACTCCTCTGAAATGTACGGTCCATTTTTTGAGGTGGATCAATCCTCTTCTTTCTCTTTTATTTACAACTTCACTAACCACATCAAGCCACTGCTGTGGTTAAAATAAACTAGAAAGTCGATTTTAAATTTAAAACAAATTATTGTTTTATTATACCTATGTACATACGATGTGTTTACAATCACAATTTCGAGGGTTCTGATTAGATTTGAATTATGCGGACAGACAGACACGGAGCCAGATCGTAATGATTCTTGCTATACTTTGTATATAGAAGCCTTTTTTTTTAAGTTTTTTTCAGAAAAATATAGTAGATAAAATATGACAATAAATTTTATCCGTTAATTTGATAACTAAATCCGTTGATCCGTGATCTGATAACTTAATCCGTTGATACCTTGATCGGTCAGATCATCGGATTAAGTCTACTATATAGGTTGAAAATTACAATCTTAAAGCACAGAATATTTTTGTAACCTATCTTAACATATAAAAAGTCGATTTTAAATTTAAAACACATTTTTATTTTATTATACATGCGATGTGTTTACAATCACAATTTCGAGGGTTCTGATTAGATTTGAATTATGCGGACGGACAGACACGGAGCCAGATCATAAGGCTTCTTGTTATACTTTGTATAGAAGCCTAAAATACAAATTTAAGGATTTTTCCCAAAAAGTATGTTTTTTTGTTTTGATCCTTTAAAAAGTCAAAAAGTTTGTGTGTAGACTTTTAGGAAACAGACTGTAACTCTATCCACAGTGTTCTAAATAAAAAAGGTTCTCTAAAGCGAGGTAAATGAACATTCTATTCTCCAGTTCCATCGAAAATATTCTGATACCTCGATTTGGAGCTGTTCCGTGTTTGCAAACGCTACAGTTCCGTCCATTTCAGAAACCTAAAACACACGAAGTTTCTAAATGAGAGCAAATAAAGCATTTGAAATTGCGAAAATACCCCACATCGAACTATCAGAATGCGTTGACAGAGCTTCAAAGCGAAAAAAGTTCCAGACCAAATACGGCCTAAGGATAGCAACCCGAGGTGGCATTGGAGCTTTGTCATCAAAAAATAGTTGGTTTGTGAACTGAATGACTGGGAACAATGTGACTTGGGAGTATAAGGAGAGGAGTGAGATGGGATTCTTAACCGGTGGATGAAAAAGTTGAAGTTTTATGAACAGAAAAAAAAAGTATTCGAACTTAAATATTAAAAGCACCGGTAATAAACTTGGTTTTTAAACTATGAGACCCCTCATTCAACTGATGAGACAAGAAATTGTCAACTGTCGTTAATTAGAAGAGGAATGAAGAAGCTAAATATCGCTGTTTTAAAAGGTAGCTGCGTTGTCAATTTAAGAATTTTTAAAAATAAAATATGTTGCAGGTTGAAGACCCATCCAATTCGGATACTAAAAAAAATTACTAACAAGTTTTCAATCACTAAATATAAAAATATTTTGGTGCGAGTCTTGGATACGACGCATCGTATCAATAAAACGTCATTTTTAAATAATGGTTACTCCAAATTAAAAAAGTAAATTTTCTTTTTGCGATCGGCTTCGGATTTAAATTTTTGGTAATAAAAATGTTATTATTGAAAATTCATTATTGCGAATGCGAAGATGTTATTCGATAATCTACTCTATATTCAAATTATAAACTATAAATTTGAATTATACATGTGGTGCCGATTTTTCGTGTCGATTTTTGGTGTCGGTTTTTGGTGTCGATTTTTGGTGTCGGTTTTTGGTGTCGATTTTTGCGAGGTAACGACCGTAAAAACATGTTCCATGTTAAAAATTGTCACTATTGGAAGACTTTAGTCTACGAAGTTTATTTAGGGTATTTTTTGATTGAACAAATGATTTTCGAGATTTCGAGTGATAAAAAAACGCTAATTATGTAATTCACAGTTTTCGCGTAAAGTCGATCTGTATCAAGTTTCCAGCTCCATATACACACGTGTATTTTTTCGCAGTTAAAAATTATTTTACGGTGCTTCTAATAAATGAATCGCTTCTAAAATTTTAGAGTTATCGCAAGTTGCTCATCCCTACTCTACACCATACGATTTTGGTACGGCCGATAGATTTGTAATCCTTGGAGTATGAGAAATCGTCTCAGCTAGTCATTAGCTTATAAAATCAAAGTGCGACCAGAACGAACGATAGAAGTAACTGGACACTTTTCTAAAATAGATGCCCGTCTAATGTTATTGGCGAAAATCTAAATTAGCTGACATAGGTACAACCACAAAATATCTCAGGTTAGAAGAAATTGCAAAAGTGGAGGTTTACAAAATGCCGAATCTATCTGGTGGTGAGTTTTTTTAACGAATTTGTGCAAATTGGGCAACAGCGGAAGAATATTGGAAGTGAAATTTTAAAAAAGTGATGAGCAAACTTGGAATCCATCAATTATTGTTATCCCGTTTCTTGAGTGATGGGGGGAAAAACTGTTGAAGAATTTTATGTGTTTTTGAATGAAAATATGTTAGAAGTTGATTGCAATTTATTTTGTCGGTACCTCATTAGATTTCATCTTAAAACTTTTTGCAAACACCTCGTATTTGGTGCAAAAAAAGTTGCATAAATATCACGCGTCATTTGTTGAAGCATCTTGTGGCGCAAATTCGAAGGCTACAACAAATAACGCGTGGATTTTGGATTTTTGGATTTCGGGGGAGGGGCAAGTATTAACTTGCACGCACTTAGGCCACTCTACCGGGCCCATTGTACTGCCTCCACTTTGTTGCTCACCCCCCGCCTGACCCACAATGTCGACACTGCTAAGTATGACCGCAGCTGTTAGGCGGTCTCTCGGCCTCACCACCGACCAGAACTCCCCAACAATAGCCGGCACTACGAACCAGGGACGTCCGCTCGATGACCGAGCTCTGAGAAGTCCCGCGATTCGCACCCCACCAATGCTAGGTGCAGTCGATGGGTGGCCCCTGGACCAGGCCACCCAGCCCGAAGCCTCAACAAAGTCAATCATTTCGTAGTCGATGGGGAGTATGTGTGATTTTTATTACCCTGTTTGACATATTAGATCAGGTCAAATCAGGGGGACCGCCGGCTTAACGTGCCCTCCGAAGCACGGAGACGGTCTTTGAAGGAATGAAAGTCCGAAAGAAAATTAACTCCTACTGGACTCGAACCAATGCCTTTAGCATCAGTAGTCGATTGCTCTAACTACTCGGCCAATGACCGTCTCCATAACGCGTGGAATTTATGCAACTTTATCGCACCAAATACAAGGTGCTTGCAAAAAGTTTTAAGATGAAATTTAATGCTACGTATCGGGGTGTCTAACGCATGTAGAGTGCGGATGTGCTATCGATTCTATAGGTGCTGGTTCTCGGACCATGACGATGGCAGGTGCAACAGGACCGGCATAGAAGACAGGAGCGGCAAATTCTGAAACTGCTGTCAAGAAGGACATCTTGCCAGGGACTGTATGTATCCCTCCTTCTGCATGAATTTCAGTACCGAATGGCATAGAATGGACAGCAAATTGTGTAAATCTGCCGAAAACACAAAGACAGACAGACAAAGACAAACTGTTTTTATAATGCAAAAATTGTTCACAAAATTCAAAAAGTTGAGCGATATTTTCGTTCTTAAAACTTGTAAAAAAATTTTGAAAACTTATTTTGCATTTTTTGGATGCAATTGGAATAACGTACATCAATGATTCAGGGTACTCATATTCAATGAAAACGTTCTGAAATTATTCCAAATCTGTAATTTTTGATTATTTTGTATCAGCTGTTGTAAGCTAATTATTCCATGTGGAGGTTTGCACATTGTTAATATCTTTTAGAGTAGAATAAAGGTTTTGTGCAAATTTGGTCTCTAAATGACACCACTGGACGCATGGGTTCATCCATTTGATGAAATTTAACCAATCCATACAATCATGGCATGTTTATAGTTTATTCTCAAGTTTTGGAAACTGAAGAACCTAATAATATCACCAGTTCACCCCTAATCGGTAACTTTCTATACCTATAGTAGATCATCTACATCGTTTTGTACATTCTACAGCTTAGTGTTCATTTTCAGTAAATAAGGGTAAGTTATTAAATTGGTTAAATAAAACAAGTTAAATGTTTAAGCAAAATTTAATTATTTAATTTCATGCAAAAACAACAAAACTTTTATAAACAAAGTTAAAACTAATGAATTACAAACGGAGTTTCGCTGCACGTAAAATTGGATACTTGTTTCCATCGCAAAGTCCTTTGAAATCATCTAAGGTTAAATCAACAATGGCAAGTCCACCTAATCCCTTATTTTTCACATAAGCAGCTTTAGTACCGGCCATATCTGGATCTTCATAGCCTACCCATATACCGCCATCGCCGCTATCGTTAGGGGTATGGAAAGCGTACGTTCCTATAACAAATTTTAATAGTCAACATCTAAACTTTGATATATTAAAATGTATGTAGGAGCATTATTATTAGATTATTACCATAACGTTTGGTAACATCTTTATCTATAAGTCGCCAGCTAACATCATTATCTATACGTTGCCAGCTGTCATCTACAATAACGAAGTCCCATGATAAAAACGAATTAATCATGGGACAATTTTTGTGACTTACCTTGTTTTCCTTCTCTGTCTGCGGTTTTTATGAGCGTGGATCCTCTAATATTATTTGGATTCATAACTCGGGCACAAACTTCTTGATAACTAAGAAGTCCTTCTTCTTTGGTGTAAGGACCTGCAGCACCACCACCTTTTACATCACTAATTGGTGGAACTCCAGTTGTTCCAGAATCGGTAGTCATTTTCCATGTTCTTCCATAAGTAGGAATTGCAAGAATCAATTTATTATTTGGTGCTCCTTGTTGTATCCTAATGAGAGATTAAATAAAGAAAAATTTACTTTAAATTGTTAAATATAGGTATACCAATATTGGACAAGAGCGTTTCCATTTTCGTCAAATTTTCTATCAATGAGTTCATACAAAGGTGCAGGAAAATCGGCTTCTTTGGGATTACGTTCGGAAGTGTAATAATCAAATGCCCATAGGTTAACAAAGTCTAAACTAGGGGTTAAAGCACGAACGTCGTGGAAAACTGTAAAACTTCCATTAAATAAGGTTTATTAAAAAAAAATTAAAAACCTACGTGAGCTGTTAACATTAGGAAGAACAGACATGGTAACCAATAATCCGTCGTGCCTAAAAGTATTTTTAAATTCTTGCACAAGTTGGGTAAATTGACCTTTATGTTGTTCATGTTTTTCGTCTATTTCGCTTGGGTTAACGAATGTATGTTTGATGGTACTCCAAGCGTTGCCGAAAAAGCCACGAATTTTCTTTGGTTTATTTGGTGGAAATTCCCATGCTAAGTCGATTCCATCGAATCCGTAATTTCTCACAAGTAAGTGAGCGGAATTGATAAAGGTCTGTCTATCATCTTCGGATTCTAACTGAAAATAATTTATACGTTAGCCTTATTTTGTATTAATTGAAAACTGAAAATAATGCTTACCAGATTTAAATATTTTTCAATATCTTGTGTATCTCGTCCTCCACCAACCGATAAAATTATGCGTAAACCTGGATACTGACGTTTAAGATCGGTAACCTGTCTAAAATGACCTTGAGACACATCAAAGAGTTCGTTTAAAGATCCAAGTTTCTTTGTATTCCAATTGATTCCAGCAAAGCCATAGATAAGATGGGTGCAAAATTGCAACGGTTCTGATAGGAACGAAATTTCAAATCTGGCTTGACCTAAAATTATAATTTTTTGTGTCAATAATAAATTATTATCTTCTGATTTTGTGAGAAAAAATGATTAATTTAATTCGTCGCTACATAATTTTAAATATCCATAACAAATTTATGCCGATCATTTTTGAATAATAATTGTATCTAGACATTCTTTCCTTAAAAATAGAAACACGAGAAACTGAAAAATATCAAATTTACTTATATAATATTAAATTAAACTTGAAAAATTAACTAGTTAATTAAACAATAAACTAAAATTATTTTTTCATAAGCTTTCAGCAGTGTTTACTGCTACATATCTTCAGATGTTTTTTTTTATAATTTAAATAATTTTGATTTATTGTTTAATTAACTACTTAATTTTTCAAGTTTAATTTTTAGTATAGTTAAAGAATCGCATATTTTTAAATATCGAGTTGATGCATAAGTTCGTAGCGTTATTTTAAATTTAAAATTTAATTTTTTAAATATAAAAAATACATAAACTAATCAATAATTATATTCTCCTGCATTGTTTATGATTGACTCGCAACGTTCTGGCAATTTTTCGATTCCACGCCTGAAGAAATCCGGTAGTTTGGAGGTGAAGAAGTCGTCGAGCCAGTTTTGAAGAGCAACGTCGTTATTAAATGAGATTCCGTGGAAAAAGTTGGATAGAGAGCGGAAAAGATGAAAATCTTATGGAGCAAGATAAGGAGAATATATTTAAAAATATATCCTGATATAATTTAAACATTCTAAATTTAATAGTCCAAAGCGAAAAATAAAAAAATTAGCGGTTTTAAACAATGCTCTGGTTTGGTCTAAATTAGGTTTTTGAAATTGTTTTTAATTACAAAAATTCATACTAAAATATCTTGTTTTAAAAAAAGTACAGATAATGTTTTTTTGCTTATATTTTTTCATTTAATATATTTCTTCGAAATATTGTAGCAGTTTTTTATGTAGGTAATCGTTTATTATATCTTTTGGTATAAGTTAAAATTATATTCAATGTTCATGGTCGTTCATCCAGTTTTTTATGAGTGCGACATATCTACCTTATGTATATCTGACTTTTATATTAGAAATACAATTTTCAACTACGTACAATATCCCTACCTACGTAGATATAGAAGATATAAAAGGGAAAGTCCTGCTTGTTAATTCACTAATCAAAAAATGATTCAAGGATCAGATAAATAAATGTGTTTACCAACAAGTACCTACGTAACGGTACTTACTCACATTTGAAATTAATTTATTATTTAAGTGGCACAAAAACAACAAATATTTAAAACATGTTAATTTCAAATCTTATTCTTGCAAAAATTTAATATAGCGACCATACATTACAAAAGTATTTTGTTATTTTTGAATGAATATATTGTACAATTAAAATTTGAAGTTGGCGTGATTTACCATAACGTTGTAGTTTTTGTATCATTTATATGGATGCAGTACCTAATGCCAGAAACTGTGAAGACAAGACATGGCTACCAAACTTGTCGGGAACTTACTTATTATAGCGTCTTGCAGTTTTCGTTATAATTATATATCGTCGGTAAAACACCAGAGACGCGAATGTGCTTTTTGATGTTTTCGAGTTACAGACGTTTTAAGTTTTGAAGAGTGAAATAAAATACAAAAGAAAGTCTGATATCAATGAAATTTACCAAAAAATAGTTTTCAATGCAGACAAAACTGATTCTGGAAAAAAATTTTTAAAAATGTTAAAAATGACAAAAATATTGCACATTCGTGTTTTTGGCATAGAAAAATATTTTCGGTGTTACTCATTCGTGCATGGAAATCATGTACCAAAATTAAAAACCATCAGTAAAAACTTAGTTTATTATTATTTATATTATTGTTATTATTTAACTACAAGCTATGGATATACAACATAAAAGCAAAGAAATAATTCAAAAATATTTTAAAAACAGTTTTTTCACTTCCACTACTTTCTTCATCATAGTTTGGCTCGGCTAACCTATCCTGAACAGATTCGCTGTATGTTAAATTATTGTAGAAATGCTGATAGTCTCGCTGAATGGCAAAATCTTTACACATTTTTTTGCAAATCTTTGAACTTCAGATGAGAAATGGGAAGTTCTTTGCTATAGCACTTAGCTAGATCCTGCATTTTGGAAAGCCTACCACGTTTTCACTTCTGCATGCATTCGATGAAATCGCTTTGATAATCTAACGTATAGGATATTCCTATACATTTCTTTTGTAGCCTATCCAACATACCTTTCTCCATGGTATTTCAAGAATTGAGAATACCTCAAATGGTTTAGAATTTGATTTAGCACATCTAATTACTTGCGCCCAGCCTTCGGGGATATAAATTGGTACTTTTTTTGATATGCTTTAAATTTTTGAGTGAATGCTGTTGTGAATGTTCTCCATTTTGGTATGACCTTTCTCAAAAAATTGTGGTCAATCTATTCCAAATTTGGAAGATTATTCACGAAGTACTAACACATTGCTGCAAAGCAGTGGATTTTCTGCTGTCCCCACGAACATCGGAGATCATAGTAACTTCTTTTATTCCTTGATGAGACCTTATGTATTTAAAAATAGAGATTGCTATTTCATTTGCACCTCTATGTCCATTTACATCATCCCAAAGAAAGCAATGTCCAGCCTGTTTCTTTTGCAAGAATTTTAACATTGTTGCGTTCAATTCGCGCCAAATTTTTTTGTATCCCTTTTCTGGTATACTGTCTTTTCAGCTTTTTCCTCCGCTAATCAATTATTGAAAAATTCACACTGTTTAAGGTTAACATACGATCAATTCATAATACATTGCAATTTAAAATATAATTTTTTTTTGTTAATTTAATCATGAATAACTCGAAAGCGCGGACTGTTAATTTGAGAAATCACCAATAATTGCTGATGTTCACTGCCGGACATGACACAGCAAAACAGTGAATGTACCACATTCGTTGTTTTGGCGTACTATTTGTTGTACATTCGTTGTTTTGGTATAACACAGGGCTATATTGAATCACTTTCGTGATTTCGATACATAAAGATTACCATTGTTTAAAAATAGACTGCACATTCATGTTTTTGGCATATAAAGAGTACCAAACATGGAATCGATTGGTGTATTAAACTCAAAATTGAAAATTTAGCACATTCGTGCCTTTGGTGTTTTACAGACGATTATCTTCTTCTTAAGAATGCCGTGCCTTCAATGGGCGTTGGCGTAATTATATATAGAATTTAGACTTACTAAGCGAAACTCCGGGAATATGTTCAGATGCACATCCTTGATAACATTCATATTAAAAGTCTCAAGTCATTCCGCGTGGGATGTTCCTACTTCACAGTATATGTAGGAAAGACATATGATCAATATATACTACCTTGATCACAATTCATACTATAAAGTAGAGACTGGTAGAGACTTTGAAGATTACAGGCAAAATGATTGGATTATGTAATTCAAGGGATGGTGATTAGGGACACGCTGTATATTTGAAACAGTGGTGTATTGGACTTGGTATGTCCAAATGTCATGGAGCCACCCTCCTTGGTAATGCTTCTCTATGTGGTCATCAGGAAGATCTCCATAGAGCATCTGGCTTTGAATTGCTTTATGACAAGCTGGCAAAAGACACCGAGGATTGTCAATTGTCCTTTAACAGGCTTACGACGAGAAGCACTTGATGAGGAAGTTGAAAGATAAGTACGATAACGGAATTACTTTCACTGAATTATAATATGTATGTACACATGTGCATTGTATGTTTCTCTGCTAATATCCACAAAATTATAATAAACAGTGGTATAAAGAAAGGCTGATATAAGCAGTGAAAGGATTAGAGTGGTTCAAGCAGCAACGTAGCAAAATCAAGAATTTCGTTAAATCGAAGATCGTTACATCGAAGTTGTAACATGTTAAACATGACATACAAAACGTCATTACCAGTATGATGTAGATACACAAATGGGGTGTCTGGGGCACTTCGTTCGCTTTCTAAGGGTATCCAAAGGAAATCCAGGAATTCAGAAGTTTTTTCAGTTTTACAGGAAAATCCGATGCGAAATGACGTGGGACTTTTAATATATTATCCTCCTTTCAAGGAGGTGCATACGAAACTCCATGAGTTTCGCTTAGTAATTCTATAGGTCAGGTAAAAATTTATTTTCACTGGTCAATAAACAAATTGTATGGTTTAATATAAAGATTCAATATTGCGCATATAAAAAGTATAAACCTGATGATTCTACAAAAACAAAACATCGAATAAAATTTTAATTCACGTTAAAGGTTAAAATAAAAAAAATAAAATTTATTTTTGCTTCTAATTCCTGAATCATACCGAAGTTTTTTAATTTTATTTCACAAGTTCATGTTTTTTAATTCATCTCAATTAATCGCATATTATATCCCTTATAAGGGAGATCCCTGTATTAGAAGGGCACATTGGTACACGCAGTCAATACTAATTTTGTAATTTTTATTCGTAAAACTAAGCGATGAACTAGAAATTACGGGGAGCTCATTGGTATGGTTTGTAAAAGGAATCCGAGGATTTTGCTTTATTCATTTTTATGGACGGTTTGGTAAAAAAATATCTTTCTAAATGTGACGAGACCTTGTGGGTATCCACGTTTAAACAACTTATTTACTTGCTTTTAAAATTAGCGTAGGTAATGTAAAATTCCAAAAATTGAGTTAATGACTGAATGCATTAGTGGTATAATGACTTAAATTAAGGCACGCTAATTAACCTTATTATTAATAATAATTGGTAAAACCACAGTTTTCAACAAACAATACATAATTTAATTACGAAATTTATATTTATTCTAAGAGTTGATAAATTGAGAAAATCATACATATTTCTTACAATTTAATTAAATCCGAAGCGATAACTTTTGACTTCAGTTAATTTTGTAATAATTAATTAGTTCATTTAATAATTCATAGGAATTTTATTGAATGACCTAAATTATCAAACGATTATAATTTATTATAAAAATATTTCAACATATTATTATTTATTGTTTTTATTTTAATAGTATTTTTTTGCTTTAAATTTAATAATTATTGTTTTACATGAATTATTTCGAAAAGCGTCAAAATAAAACCTGAAAATAAATAAATAAACATGACAATGAATAAATCATTCAGTCAACAGTTTCATTAACACTCCAAGTGAGTAAGAATTAACAAATTACCATTTTCACGGCCAAGTTACCACTTAGCAAATAATGGGACAAGATCACTATAAATCTAATTCAAGGCAAACGTAAGTTGGTCAATAATAATGATTAATCGTCAAAAACAAATAAATAAAAAAAAATTGATTCAAGATTTTGCATTATTATGTTGAATGAAAAAATTCTCACCATCTCTGAAGTTTCCTCTGGAATCGTAATAACAAACTAACTTAGCGTTGCTTTGTTGAGCGGCATTGCAGATAATTGCCAAAAAGGCAATCGCGCCAATGAACAATATTATTTTTTGCATTGTTTCTTATTCACCGACTGAAATAAGACTAATTTACAATGTTCTGGTATGAAATTATACACATTTTCTAAGTCACCTGACAACTAAAGTGGGGAATGTATTAAATCTCTTATTACATTTTACAATAACAAATTTTATCATTCATAACAAAAATTGCTTCTGATTAGAATAAATTGCTATTTATTTCTTATATAATTAAACTGTCTTGTTTGTCTTTAGTTATGAGTGTTTGTGAAAAACCATCACATAATAAGATCTCTTGCGAAATCAGACTCCTAAGTACTTTTGAGATGAAAAAAATAAGTTAAAGAAAATTTATTAGGCACTAATTACGCATATGAATTTTTAAAATGTAAAATTAGCATAAATGCTTCCTTGTTAACTGATGCGTCCAGTAATTTGTTTTTCAAACCACTTTAGACATAATTTTAATTTTCTTAAACGTTGGCGATAGACAATTTTGTTACATAATATTGGGTATATTATAATATGGTCAAGTAACTTATTGTTAGGCACGGTTGCGAAAATAAAAATAATAATTACAAAGTGCGGTTGTAAATATTTTAACAAGTTTCCGCTGGAAGTACTATACTTAATTTAAAACGTCTCGCCTGCGCCTATGCGAATTAACAAATTAATTTTACATCTACATTTTTCAAGTCTGCTTTTTTAACTAATTTCCGCACGCAATGGCATTTTTCACAAATGAAGGAAGCACTGAATGATGCGAAACAAAATTTATAAGTGCGATAATAACGCATTATTTGACGTGTTGCGTACAAGATTTTATCTAAAGCGGTGCGGAACTTTTTAGCAATTGATGATTTTTATTTTAACTGGCATTTGTTAAATAAATTTTAACATACATCACGAGGAAGTCTATTCTGAAGTCGTAGATAAAATGTTGCATGCAACACTTCAAATAAAATCATTAATACCTTGAATATTTATTCCATATCCATCATCTGACAGCAGTACAATAGATTGAAATATAATTAAAAGAAACATTATTTTTTAATTAATTCTAATTTCATTTCTCAGCATTATAAACTAAAAATTTATAACGTTTTAATTAAAAGTCATTATTTAGTCTCATAATCATCGCCTAATTTTTTTGTTTCCTTTATCCAATGCCATTTTTTACACTGTCATTTTTACGCTCTAATGAAGCTTACTCATAAGAAGTATTGGACAATGACAATAATAAATTTTTATAACCGTAAAAAATTAAACGATAAAAATAATTAAAAGATTATACAGGGCGCTCTGTTTAAGTGTCTCAAAATGGGGATATCGCTTATTATTATAAGAGACTAGCTGACCCGGCAGACGTTGTCCTGCCCAAATTTCAATTTTTGCCTACATGTATTTTTTAGATCCAATCCGCATAATGGCTTTGCGACTTATTTGGTCATCGCAAATACCAAACGTATTAAAAAAGGATTAAATAAATAAATTAATAAAAAATACAAATCAAGGTTTAATAAAAAAAAAGTTTAACAAAACTGTTTAGTATTCACAAAAACCACAATAATTTCTAATTTTACTTTATTTTATTTTTGCCAATTACTCTTGTTCTTTGTGTTCTTCCTTTTCCTCCTCCCCTTCGTCTTCTAATAAGGAATTTTCGAAAGCACGCAGCGATATTGCCAACTCCTGTTCTTCTTACATACATACATTGAATTTTATATATATAGTGTAGCGTCTGTTGCTTATAACAATGCACGAGTACGCACACAATCGGTTTGCGACACCTACCTTCAATCGACTCTTATTTCTCAGGATAATTTGCGTCGGGATCGGACTCAACCAACACTTTTATACGAGCTTATGGTACTAAAACGAATTCTTGATTCCAACAAAGATAAAACTACAGTTGGAATTCCGTTAACAAGTTTTTAATTAACTCAACAAATTTAAACATGTAACCAGAATTCAAACAATCAAATAATCTTTATAAATACTACTATTCTACGCACTGGGTATGATAAAGGTAGCTAACCTGTGATCTGTCGTGCACTATCTTCTTTCTTCCAATGTTCCACTTCCAATCCCCAATCTCCAATCTCGAATAACCTGGTATTCGTATCTCCTCACGTATCTATTAGACACGATCTCGAACTCAACCTTCGATGCCAACACTAACTTGTTATCTGCTATTTTGCAGTATCTTAATTTTTCCAAGAAAAATATCTTCTTGGTTAATGCCTCCGTATCGCGTTCACGTATATAATCTATTTCAGTTATATTTAAATTTTCTAGCAATTATCCGCACTACTGTATCTCGCTGTAACGAAAATGCGACTGTCGCGCTTCGTGAACTTGATCGAACTGTTTATTTACTTTTATGTAACTTGAGTTACATAGAAATTTTGTTTTTAAAATGGAGCTTCTTATATTCCTGGTTGTTTATATATGGCCGACGGTTTCTGCACGTTTGATTAGTTTTGGCATGTTGTATATAATGTTTACATACAACATGCAACGCGAACAAACTTAAAATTAAATTCAAACGACAAAAAAAACAAACACATGTAAACAAATGTGTTTGAACCTCCGGTCCCCAACTGTAGTTCTCTCCTTGTTGGTACGACTCTATCCTCGACATGGATAGCGCGTATCACAACAAATGCCCCCTGCTAAGTTTACCCACAGTAGTGCAATGCAACTAGCTTGGTAAATCTTCGCATTCATTCAACATCTTCATTCATACTTCACACCCTTCTTCCATACATGACCCCCTTTCAAACCATTCAATCGACCCTGACTTCCCTCTAACATCTTCATTCATTCTCTCTCTTGCTCCAATCACCACCTGTTCCTAACGCTTTTATTCTTTTGCATCGACTTAGGGTCCTCAAACTCTGCGATGTCTTATCCCCAACTGGACTGGCTTTAGCCAAGCCTCTTACATTCTCCCTGTACTGTGCAGTCTTACCCTAACATACCCTCGGGCTATGTTGGTGCATACACCTCCCTCTTAATGGACCTGTATAACCTGCAGTAGTCACTTACATTTATCCCTTCCCTTCCCTTTGTAGCGTCAGTGGTTTGTAAACATAAACTTGAGAATGCGCACGAGATTACCCGTGTAAAATTATTTTACTTCGATGCATGAGGTACTGCTAGTCAGTCAATTCATCCTTATGGTGACTCTTCTTCTTGCGGGTCCGCAACGTATGTGCATCTTAGGTTAATGTGAAATTTTCTAATTTTCCCCCCTTTATGTGCCAACATGTACACATTAAAACTCGAATTAAACTCGAATCGTTGTCGACTAACGACAACTTAGCTATCATTCATTCATCCTAACCGTCATTCAACATCCACTTGTCTCTCCTTCAGTACCGCTTAATCAAAACTTTGTTGCCCCAGCTTCCCTCTCTCAACTTCATCCATCCTCAAGCTCTCTTACCATTCTCTTCGACGCTTAATTAATATTCCCCAACTGGACTGACCATTGTCTTGCCTCTTACGTTACCCTGTACTGTGCAGTCTTACCCTAACATACCCTCGGGCTATGTTGGTGCGTACACCTCCCTCTTAATGGACCTGCATAACCTGCAGTAGTCACTTACATTTATTCCCCACCCCCTGTATGTGCGTCGATGGTTCTTAGAAGCATTTCCGAGATGTCTTTGAAATTATTGTTGCATGTCTTCATGTCCGAGATGCTATTCATCTGACAACTTGCTTGACTTTATAAAGGATCTCCTTTTATTTGTTCCGTACCGTGTGGATGTAATCAACTTATTTGGATTTTCCATTTGGATCCGAATTGGATCCCAAATTATTGGTTTCGGATGTTTAATGAACTTTAAATTGTTGGTTTTCAAACTTGGATCTAAAATTGAATAATCGTTAAATTTCATCTGCTTTGTGCAAATTTTATTTTATTTTGAGTTCAAACTTGGTCCTAAATGTGATTATTCGTGCCCCCATTCGCTTTCTTCCGATGAAATGCGTTGGTGCCTCATTTCGCCGGTCATTTTGCCCTGATGCAAAATTGAACCCCATTTGACATTGACATTTCCGAATTCGTTGACATTTAAATTATGACTAATTTTTCAACTGAGCTCCAACCTGCTTGTTCGTGCCCCCATTCGCTTTCCTCCGATGGAAATACATCAATGCTTTCACATGGTTTGTGAAATTTGTATTCGTTTTTCAACCTTGGTCCTAAAAATGGTTGCGAATTAACTGCTTTCACACGGTTTGTGACATTTTACATTTTTAATATTCAAACTTTGGCCTAAAATTGATTGTTTTTGACTTTGTCATTTTCCTGACGGTTTGATAATTTTTCCATGTTTTACCGACAATGGAATTGTTTATTATCGATTTCAAAGGTTGGCCTAAATATGAACGTTTTATTTTCTAATGTGAACCTAAACTTGATTTGTTTATCCACTCGATCTCTTCCCCGTTGGCCGTGATACGCTGATGGTCCACGTCGATAGTTATCTTCATGGCCTTCAGCAAATCGACCCCTAACAAACATTGTCCCTTCAACTTGGGCATGACTATAAATCCGTCCGTCTTTTCATATTGTCCGATAAGAATTTTGCCAACCACCATCTGGTTTAGGCTGGTCATCTTTTTATTGTTCGCCGCAATTAAGTTGACGCTCCTTATCGGCAACAACCCCTTCTTGAACACGTCTGCATGTTCCCGAACAATTTCCTCATTGATCACGGATATCTCGGCACCCGTGTCAACTAGCGCGATTAATTTTACCCCATTAAAACTTATATGAATATATGGCAAACAAACCTCCTCTTCGGACTCTGCCTCGTCGTGCAAACTCTCCTCTATGTACTCTCGCGGGTGTACATAGGTGTTAACCCCCCTCGCTTGCTTGCCGCTTACGGAAAATCCGACCCCGAACGTGAATGGACCGTGGCTCGCGTGATAGCCGTCGGTCGGTTCGTGGTGTCGATCTCTATCCGGTTTATATCCTTCTCATTGTTCTTTCGCGGCGCGTCTTCCTGGTTGCGTGGTGGCCAGTTTCTCCGATTCATCCCACGGTGATTCTGATATCCCCCCCTTCGCGTATTGTCGAAACCATTCCTCGCTGGTTCGTTTCCCTTAACTCGCGGGTCTTGTGACTCCTGCGGTGACGCCCGCCAGTCGCGTTCTTCCCATCGCACATATGGGACCGCTGATTGTCGCGTTTCCTCGTACTTAAAGTCGACACTTTCGTCGAATCTTTTTAACAGCTCGAGGAAACCTTCAATCGTCTCGACCTTTTCTATCCCAATCCGGGCTTTGACATCTTTCTCAAAATGCCCCCCGATTGCCATGACTAACAGCACTTCATCATATCGTGGCTCGACCTGTTGTGCTTGATTAATTAAACTGACTGCATAATTCTCCCGAGTGCCCCCATGTCCTCCTCGGTATTTACCCCCATTAACCTTCTCCTTTACCTTACTTTGGTCCATATCGCCCCAGTATTTTTTTAGAAAGAGTATCTTAAAATCCTCGAAATTTTTGATTTTCTCCTCTATCATACTAAACCAAATTTCGGTATCCCCCTTCATCGTGGCGCGGATAATATTCTTCTGCCGGACTTCGTCCCGAATGCGGATTAAATTATTTCCTAAATTTTTTATGAAAATTTTTGGATTAATTTTTCCGTCATTATAGAATTTTGGGTACTTGTCCATGTCGCCGTCCCGGTAACTATGACCTTTTAATTCTTCCACCAGGTCCCCCAACGATTTGTCATTTTGAGTACGATTTATATTTTTGACCTCCTCTCGCATGGAGCCGATCGCATTCTCATTTGCCACAAATACGTCTGTTACCTTCGTTTCGATCTCTGTGATTTTCACATTCACCGTCTCAAATCTTTTATTTACCCCTTTCTCTAAACTGATCACCCCCTTCTCATTTTCCTGCCGGCATTCTGTTATCCTCTTATCCATCGTCTTTACCACCTCGGTGATTTTCGTATCGACCTTGATATTGACTCTTTCAATTTCCCCTTGCATTTTCTCTAAATTATCATTCATACTTGTCAGTTTCACCTCCTGTCTATCCAATCGTTCATTCATACTAGCATTTCCAGCCCCAATTTGCTCCCTTAAATTAACATTCATCTCCTCCATTTTTGCATTCATACTGGCGTTTACCTCATCCATCTTTGCATCCCTCTTATCCCCCTTTTCATTCATCTCCCCCATTTTTGCATTCATCATGGCGTTTCCAGCCGCGTTGTCACCTCTTACTTGCTCAAACTGTTCATTTATACTCGCATTCATCTCTCTCAACATTGCCATCATCGGGTTTACATCGGGTACTGGCACCATCGGAACTTCAATCACGGTTGAAGCTTCCGGTACATCTCCCGTGTCTCCCCTATCCCCGTCACTTTCATATCCAACATTTACACTCTCTTCGTCGCTTTCATTCCCCACATTTACTCGCCCCCTTGCATTTCTACTGCGCGTATTCATGTTAATCTTTGTTGGATCTTAAGCTCGTATATTTCTGATTTGAATTCTTGCCCCTTGAGTTGAGGTGCCACTTTTATGTAGCGTCTGTTGCTTATAACAATGCACGAGTACGCACACAATCGGTTTGCGACACCTACCTTCAATCGACTCTTATTTCTCAGGATAATTTGCGTCGGGATCGGACTCAACCAACACTTTTATACGAGCTTATGGTACTAAAACGAATTCTTGATTCCAACAAAGATAAAACTACAGTTGGAATTCCGTTAACAAGTTTTTAATTAACTCAACAAATTTAAACATGTAACCAGAATTCAAACAATCAAATAATCTTTATAAATACTACTATTCTACGCACTGGGTATGATAAAGGTAGCTAACCTGTGATCTGTCGTGCACTATCTTCTTTCTTCCAATGTTCCACTTCCAATCCCCAATCTCCAATCTCGAATAACCTGGTATTCGTATCTCCTCACGTATCTATTAGACACGATCTCGAACTCAACCTTCGATGCCAACACTAACTTGTTATCTGCTATTTTGCAGTATCTTAATTTTTCCAAGAAAAATATCTTCTTGGTTAATGCCTCCGTATCGCGTTCACGTATATAATCTATTTCAGTTATATTTAAATTTTCTAGCAATTATCCGCACTACTGTATCTCGCTGTAACGAAAATGCGACTGTCGCGCTTCGTGAACTTGATCGAACTGTTTATTTACTTTTATGTAACTTGAGTTACATAGAAATTTTGTTTTTAAAATGGAGCTTCTTATATTCCTGGTTGTTTATATATGGCCGACGGTTTCTGCACGTTTGATTAGTTTTGGCATGTTGTATATAATGTTTACATACAACATGCAACGCGAACAAACTTAAAATTAAATTCAAACGACAAAAAAAACAAACACATGTAAACAAATGTGTTTGAACCTCCGGTCCCCAACTGTAGTTCTCTCCTTGTTGGTACGACTCTATCCTCGACATGGATAGCGCGTATCACAACAATAGATATCGTTCGTTAATACGTTGATCCGTTGAAACGTTGATTCGTTGATCCGCACTAACGTTGGTCAAGCTAATACAGCGCTTGACCAAAGTTCGCGGCAAGATTCTAAAGTAGCCTATGTTTTTTGTAGCATTGTAAATAGCTTCTACACCAAATTTGGTAGAGATTGGTCAAACGGTGTAGAATTGTATAGAAAACATACATACATACATACATACATACATACATTGAATTTTATATATATAGATATCGTTCATTAATACGTTGATCCGTTGAAACGTTGATTCGTTGATCCGCACTAACGTTGGTCAAGCTAATACAGCGCTTGACCAAAGTTCGCGGCAAGATTCTAAAGTAGCCTATGTTTTTTGTAGCATTGTAAATAGCTTCTACACCAAATTTGGTAGAGATTGGTCAAACGGTGTAGAATTGTATAGAAAACATACATACATACATAAATACATACATACATTGAATTTTATATATATAGATACAGATGTGGTGAATTTGTTTTGTAAAAAAAATATTTGAGATGATTAGAAAGTCTTTCACAATTTATTTCGGCAGAATTTCGAGGTGGAGTTTGCTGTTGAACACCAGAGTTTATTTTCTACCAATTATACATTTACAAAATTTCATTGTTGGATATGACAAAAGAAATTCAACAAAGATTAACAACCAGTATTTGTTTTTATGTTAGTCAAATGCACAAATACGGTACCATTTGCTAATGCGTGTCTGACGAGGTGAGTCCTCTTTATATACGGGGTGACAACGAAATCTCGGTTACACGTTAAAGGAAAGTAGTCCATCTTTTGATGAGCTAGCTGTGCTTACAACTTACGAAAGTGGCGCTACTTATCTTCGCTTATGCTTAAGAGCGCGCTGCGGAAAGAGAGAGAGGGAAGCAGTAGATATGATGTTGAAAGAATCCTCTAATCTTTTGTAGATTTAAAAAATTTAAAAAAATTATTTTCGCCATATCTAAGGGAACCCTTGAACCCTTTGTGCATTAAGTTGATTGTATATAGTTTAAAACTCCACTAAGGGCACTTTTTGATTTACAAGTTTTGTACAAGTTTTCTATAATTGATGATGAAATCGCTTCAAAATCAGGTTTTGTCCTTATAATGATCTGCAGAAGGCAATAACCAAGTTTCATTAAGATTGGTTGTCATAAAAATTCAAAATTGTCCTTTTTCATAAATTAAATTAACCTATTTACTTTTAATTTAAAGCGCTCAAAATTGGTTATTGCCTTCAATAGTATTTTATTATTAATATAAAAAAAGAATTACATTGATACGACGTTTAGTTTTTTAAATTTGTACGAAAGATTAGAGGCTTCTTTCAACATCATTCCCTCTCTGTCTTTCCGCAGCGCGCTCTTAAGCTTTGGATGTACTTCCAATAGTTATGTATTCGGCTAACATGCCGCTTCAATTCAACCACGAAGCCAAAAACATATTAATTTTCATAAGATTTTTGTTTGAATTAAGTTGTAGTCCCATCTGCTTTCCTTTTGTTAAGGCTATTTGTGTAACAATTAAGAAAAATCCACCTTTCCTATGCGTTTCACATAAAGTATTTTCTACTATCGTTAGATAGGAGACGAAACAAATTAATTATTGGCATTATTCTTAAGTTAATTTCTAAACCTTTGCAATTAGAATAGAAACTCGTCACTTTCTTCGTTTGATTGGTTTGAAGGAATTTCACCTGTACTGTACTTGGTTAAAAACAATTGTCATAGTTTTTTTTATATGAAGGTATTAATAGAAGCCTCATGTACAACATTTATACAACTGAACCGCTCAAAATGTATATAATCAAGTAAAGAACGAAAAACAGTCGTAAAGGATTATTTTGCCAACCGGGGTTCCCCCCCTTCTAATTTTCGGTAAATTACCGTTTGAATGTTTTATTTTCAAGACGAACAAGACAAGTAAGAAATTCCACTAATAGAAAATAAATGAAAGTTTCTTCTTTCAAAGTTCATGTTCCCAACTCCAGATTTCTTTCTAGATCTATCAGAGAAGTAGAAAATTTGTGTCTCACTTTTTTCTGCCACTGACAGTTTTTTACCATGTTTTGTTTTTGAGCTGTGACGTCATCGTAATTATTTTTAAACCCTTGCAACCCTTATTTTACTTTTCAGATTTGGATAGAGTACAATTTTCTGAGTATGACAATGCAATAAAACTAAAACCTTGAAGAGAAAAGTTTTTCAAGATAATCAGTCCTAAAATTTCAAATATGCATGATAAAATTGAAGTACCTACACCAATTATTTATCAAGAGGGCGCTGGAAAAAATAAGACAAACGATTTGTATCTCAAGTTCAACGCAACAGACATGAGCACTTTTCGATCAGCCCGTTGGCAAAGGGGGTATAACCCAGATGTCTGTTTCATATTAAGAGGCGAAAATGGTCATCGCCGTGCCTCTCAATGCACTCGAACGATATTTCCCGACTTTCCCCATAGCCAGCACTGCAATGTCACTATCGAGATGGTGGTCCAAACCACATCTATGCCCGACATTCAATGTCCGAAATGGAACATAGATGTACTCTCCACCCCTCGAAGTTACTCGAAATTAGGACAAATTTGTAAAGGTAGGTAATAGTGTGCAATTACATTTTTTCTGTAATTTTCCTTGAATATGTGATTTTACCTTGGAATTTAAAAAAGAAAAAGTGAAAACTGCACACAAGAATGTAAATTTATCAGTTTTTACCCTGTAAACCAATTTGTGATTGGTTTTGAATTATGCGAACGGACAGACAGACGGGTGGACGGACAGACGGACACGGAGCCAGATCATATAAGGCTTCTTTCTTTGTATACTTTGTATAGAAGCTTGAAAGGAAAAAATGTGTTCCTAATATTCTGACTAAGAATTAATGCTATATTTAATTTTGTTATTAAAACATGTTGTATATTACAATTAATTAAATAATAATAATAATATTGACTTGACTGTTATGAAATATCATTTATACGAACTGTAAAAATGCAGAGTGTGTGAAATTATAATTTAGCACAAAATTACATTTTAATCGTGTAATTTTATACTTATAATGTAAATTTACTTCACTGTTATGTAAAATTACTTACACAAACTGCACAACTGTAGAGAACGTGTGTAATTATAATTTAGTATAAAAATTACATGTTAATCGTGTAATTTTACTCTTACAATGCAAATTTACTTCACTATTATGTAATATTACTTAAACGAACTGCACAAATACAGAGAACGTGTGTAATTATAATTCAGCACAAAAATTATATTTTAATCGTGTAATTTTACACTTAAAATGTAAATTTACTTCACTGTTACGTAATATCACTTATACGAACTGCACAAATACAGAAAACGTGTGTAATTATAATTTATCACAAAAATTACATTTTAATCGCGTAATTTTATACTTGCAATGAAAAGTTACTTTACTGTTATGTAATATTACGTTTACAAACTGCACAAATACAGACAACATATGCAATTATAATTTCATATTTCAACCTCAAAATATGTATTAGCAAAGTAGTAACTGGAAGGGTCTGGTTCGGTTTCGACCGACCTGGGTCGAAAAATCCCACTTCGAAACGTTTCCATATGCTTAAAAATCAGCATTTATGTATATGTGTAGGGGAAGGTGGGGCGGAATGGGGGTCGGGGCGGAACGGGGGATCAGGTTTATTTGCTGATAGTAGCACTGCAGTTCGCTGCAACTCTCTATACACCTTCATTATGCATCGGTGCAGCGATAAGAACGGTCGTTGTGAATTACCAAGTGTTTCTCTTTTGTTAATTAAACACCTCCCTGAAATCTGTATAAAACTACAACTTTATGAATATTTGAAAACAAGGTAAGATATATTTCACATTACATTTCGTTATTCCAATTTAGTCTACCGAATTAAGCGTTGTTTAAAGTGTCTTTTCACGTGTTAACATGTCTTGGAGAAGTAACATGGCTGTCGCTAACCTTGCGATGTTTGGTTTAGCAACACTTGGGGCACAACGGGTAGGGCAGAACGGGGTCCTACCCCGTTCCGCCCCGACCATACTTTTATTTTTCACCGATCTGCTAATTTGCAGTTAACAATAGCTAGCCCTATTTTTACCAGCTTTCCGAGGTTTTCGCCTGAAGATATACTTCCCATACCCAGAGTAAAGCCGGGACAAAAGCGAGTGACGAGGAAACGAGGCAAAACGGCAATCCTGACAGCTTCCCCTTATAAGACTGAACTCGAAGAAGCGGCTAATAATGCTAAGAAGATCAAGGAAGCCAAAGAAAATAGACTTAAGAAAAAACTGTTCACCGGTAACGAAAAAAGGAAGGAGAATACCCAGAAAACTGTTAACAAAATAGAAAAGAAAAAAACACAGAAAATTGTTAACAAAATAGGAAAGAAAAAAACACAGAAAATTGTTAACAAAAAACCACGGAAACAAAGCGTGGAATCAGATGAAGAAGACGATGCGACCTGTTTATATTGCAACTACTTATATTCAAAATCGAGTGAAGGCTGGATATCATGCATACAGTGTAAAAAATGGGCCCATAATTCCTGTGCCGGCATTGATACTGACGATGATGAATCACAACTCATCTGTGAACTTTGCCAGCCATAAAACATGATTTTGTTTCACCTTTTAATGAATACCCCGTTCTGCCCCATGGATATAACCTTTTTTTTTCAAACGTTTAAAATAAATACAAGTATTTTCATTATTTTAATTTTGAACATCGGAGATGTTAAACGAAATGTTAAATAAATTTATTCACACTATAATAGATTTTTACCTCTTTATTTACACCTTCAAATACTGTCACAACCACATCGACCTCCGTTCTGCCCCACCTTCTCCTAAATAGATTTATAAAAAGTTAAAAAGCAAAACAACTTTTCTACCGGTTGGGAAAAAACAAAAAGGTTTGTTCCCCGAAGCAACAGTTTGGCATGAGGGCATTGCGAGTAGGAAGAAGGACTTCGTAAGCAGCTTCCACAAATTTGTTGTGAATAATTGCGATGTTGAAGAATTATCAATTTGGCTTGACAATAATTGTTCGGGTCAAAGTAAAAAATGGGTCCCTCTTGTCGTATTTGGTATAATATCTAATCAATTCAAATTTAGTTTCGATTAATCAAATTGTAATTAAATATTTTGAACTGGTATTCTGGGCATTGTACCTTTATGAGCGCTGACATCGACAGCTTCCATCATCAAGTAGAGTAGTCGATGAAAAATAATAAAAAGATTTTATTGAAGTTGTAAATGGTTCAAATTCCGGCAAGGTTCATGTTAATGAAATGTGAATAACCAATTTTGCAGATCCGATCAATGTGTGTTCGCAAGTAAAGTCAAATAAGTTGGATATACGGCTCTATCTGCCTGAGATGGCAAAATTAAAGTTTAACGGAAATAAAATGACATTTGCTTACTGGACCGATTTGGAAGGGGATGGTATTGAGATCGAATTTATTAAATCAAACCTGCTTAAAAAGGATTTAAAGATATCGTATTTTGAGAAGTTCTAAGAGGAATTAAAAATTCGAAATGAGAAGAGATAATTAAGACACTTTGCCTTCTGGTGTCAGAAAATCGGCAACAGTTTCGGAAAAATATGCCAGTTGATCAAAATTCAAGTGATCTATTTGTAGATTTTTAGTAATTTATGTAAAATTTATACTCGTATGTTAAATAAATTAATGCATGTTTAAATTTATATGTATAACTAGCTGGCACAGTCGGCCTACCGGCCGCCTTTAGCCATCTAGACCGTGTCGAATGTGGTTGTTCGGCCTTCGGCCTCACTACAAGGTTCTAAAGTAGCCTATGTTTTTCGTAGCGTTGTAAATATCGTAACTTCTACACCAAATTTGGTTAAGATTGGTCAAATAGAAACGTAAAGCACGTGCACGCGTATTTGCATTGTCGATCGGTTGACAGCTTGACAGCATTCATTATTGTTTTTGAAGTTGATTTTGAGTAGCCTGCCTTCCTTTAAGGAATCTCGATAATCCATTCATGCGCGTCCCATAGGGACGCGCATGAATGGATTATCGAGATTCCTTAAAGGAAGGCAGGCTACTCAAAATCAACTTTCCTTTCCTTTGCGAACTTTTGCACTATTTCAATTCAAAAACATGCGCAGGAACCCACATAATAACTGTGCCAAATTTGGTTCCGATCGGTCAAACGGTTTAGGAGTCTATAGGGAACATACATACATACACACACCTACATCCATTTTTATATACCGGGTGTTGAATGAGTTAGCCGTTCATAGGATATTTACATGTAAAAACTTATTTATGCAAATTCCTGCTTCCCTAATTATTTTTGAAAAAAAATGAAAGACACAAAAATCATGCAGAAAAATAAATTACAAATGATAAAAGAATTATTTTCATCTAGCTTTTACTTAAAGTGGCAAAAAATGCTTTTGAAATTGTTCAAATTTTCATTTATCAAACTAGCCATGAAATAAATTCAATTTAATTTATTTATTACATAAATTATTAATAATAAACAATTATAAACATTAAGAAATAATTAAATTTACAGCAAATGTTCAAACAGGTTTCCATATTCAGCTAAACAAAAACCAAGTCTATCATAAAAGTTACATCGTACATTCGCAAGTTGTCTTTCGGTAATATTGCCACACTCCTCCACAATTTTATTTTTTAATGAATCAATACTTTGGTATCGTTCACCATAAATTTTAGATTTTAAATGACCCCACAAAAAAAAGTCATTTGGAGCCAAGTCTGGTGACCGAGCTGGCCAGTTTATTGGTCCATTGCGTCCTATCCAAGAATTGGGATAACATTCATTTAAATAATTGGTTACATCTCTAGTATAATGTGCCAGACATCCGTCTTGTTGATAGTAGATTACGTTATTTTCTCCTGCCACAATATCAATTGCCGGTCCAATTTCGTTTTGTAACATTTCTAGATATTTTAGTCCATTCAAATTTCCATCAATAAAAAATGGTCCGATGATGTTTGCTCCTAATATCCCTGCCCAAACATGTACAGTTTGGCGATACTGTGAACGATTGTTGATCATTAAATGAGGTTTTTCGGTGGACCAAAACCGATAATTTTGAACATTTGGTTCCCCGTTAATACTAAACGTTGTCTCATCGGTAAAACAAATATTTTAATAAAATTTCTATCCAAATTGGCCTTTTCGATAATGCTTTCACAGAAAATCATTCTTTTGTACATATCCTCTTCAAAAATTTCTTGATGGTTTTGGAACTTATAAGATATAAATTTATGTTTTTTTATAATTTTGAACGCCGTAGTGTGATGAATATTTAACTCCGCACCAATTGTTCTTCTACTGATACAAGGATTATTCACTACGGCAGCAATTACATTTGTTTCGATATCGGTACCTGGAGCTTCACCAATATTGATTTCTTCTAAATTTATTCTTTTATTTCTGCAGGTCTTGTATGACGGCTTAAATACAGATCCATATTGATTTTGATTATCAATTACATTTTTAATTGTCGAATAAGTAGGGATTGGTCTTTCTGGGTATAAACCAGCAAAGAGATCTCGTACCATACGTATACTGTTTCCAGAGTAATATAGTTTTAAACAAGGTGGAACTCGCTTTAGCGGCAGTTCTTAGGCTTCTATACAGCTACCTTTCTGGTGTGGAAAGTTGTTATTATCTGGTTATTTTTGGTCGCCATATAATGTAACATCACATAATCAGATAATCTGCACTAATTATTTATTATTTTATTTTAACAACAGCAGTGGCTTGATGTGGATAGTGAAGTTAAGTTGTAAATAAAAGAGAAGGAAGAGGATGGATCCACCTCAAAAAATGGACCGGAAATTACGCGAATTTCGAAAGCGAAAGCAAATTGCCAACATGACCCCTTCGCAAATATTACATCGTTCACGTAGTCATGCAATTCGCCGACAAAATCCACGAAGTAAAAACGCAGCTGTTCTTGAAGTAGGTAACGTTGTAGAACCAAATGTCGACGTTCATAACGGTAGTTTTACACTACCAGAAAAGTACACTATCACAACTACCAGAAAAGTAGTTGTATTTTATTTTACTTTGATGTGAAAAAATAATTTTTTAATGATGTGGTTAGTGAAGTTAAGTTGTAAATAAAAGAGAAAGGCGAGGATTGGTCCACCTCAAAAAAGGACCAAACATTACAGAGAAGTAAAGTTTCGAATAGAATGGAAAAGTTTGATTGTTATTACTTATATAGTAAATGATAATTACCAACCGCAAAAAATTTAATTGGTGCAGATTATCTGATTATGTGATGTTACATTATATGGCGATCAAAACTAACCAGATAATAACAACTTTCCACACCAGAAAGGTAGCTGTATAGAAGCCTAAGAACTGCCGCTAAAGCGAGTTCCACCTTGTTTATATCTGTGGTAATTCTGATAATCTGAATTTTTAATACCTACCAAGCTAAAAAATATTCTAGTATAGTATAAGTAAAATTTAGTGACAATAAGAGATTTCGATTATCAGATTAGTATCTTTATTATCGGATAAAAAATTATTTTTTCACATAAAAGCAAAAGAATAGCATTTTAAGTTCAAATATAAATCTCAGAATATTTCATTTCTTAAATCTGTTGTATAGAAGCCTAGGAACCGCTGCTAAAGCAAGTTCCAACTTGTTTCTTTTTCTGTTCGGCAGCAATCAGTTTCTCCACTCTTTTTCTGTTTCTTATACGTTTTGCCGCCACTTTTTTTTTCGCAATATTTAAATCAATTTTACGCATTCCATTGCTGCTAAACTCACGAAGTGCCTCCTTTAACGAATTAATAGTAGCTCGTTTGAATTCTTCTCTGACTTCAAAATCTTCGTATTTTCCGAACGATAAGTCCCTCTTTAGCGCCTGTTCCACATCCTTTATTAATTCACCTGAAAACATTTTTCGTTGACGTTCAACACTTATTATTTCGTTATAATGTAATTCTGCTTATATAGTAATTTTGAGTAGGATAATCGGATTAACTTATCCGATGATACGTTGATCCGATGATGCGTTGATACGATGATACGTTGATACGATGATACGTTCATCCGATGATACGTTGATCCGATGATACGTTGATCCGATGATACGTTGATGTTCGGTTTGCTTCGGGTATTTCCGTGGGACAGACAGAAGGACTTGGCCTTTTATAATAAGAGATTTGGTATGCATTGAAAAAAACAGATCAACATATCAACGGATCAACGTATTTAAATTTCCTATATAGGTGAAAAATTATGTAAATAAAATACGTATAACTTATATTTGGTCTGCATTGAAAAAACATGCGGACGGACACGAAGCCAGACCATAAGGCTTCTTTCTATACCTTGTATAGAAGCCTAAAAGTAGCGCACTGGCTACCCAGTTCATAGACCTCTATACACACAGAGTATTTCCAATACGATTTGAAACGCTCTGTATGATTTTGAATTATGCGGACGGACAGACAGACAGACAGACAGACGGACACGGAGCCAGATCATAAGGCTTCTTGCTATACTTTGTATAGAAGCCTAAAAGGGAGGAAAAATTGGCTGCTGCCTATATGAAGAAGAAACAGAAAGAAGAACAGGAATTGGCAATATCGCTGCGTGCTTTCGAAAATTCCTTATTAGAAGACGAATAATAGTTCATATTACAATATCTTAATATATAAAATGCCAGCTCTCTCCTGCGGCGTGTCAAAACCTAATCTCATTGGTCCAAATTTGATACCAACATAAGCACTAATCGAAGTTATGGAAGGGGAAGGATCTGAACGGAACGAAAAGAAGAAACAAAAATCGAGGAGATAGAAAATAACGGTTATTAATGATTAACTTAAATCCGGATTAACGGATTAACGTTAATACGTTAATCCGTTAATATTTAATAAAAATACTATATAATCCAAATGATTTATTATGACTTAAATGTGTTGAACGTGAACTAAAAATGTCTTTACAAAAAATGGCTTTGCGAGAATTAAATAAGGTTGTGGAAGGGGCGCTAAACAGGGCTTTATCGTTCGCTAAATATGAAGATTTAACATGGAACCTGTTTTTCGGTACCAAACCATTTATCATAGTTTTCCTCGAGATTTAGGGGTGCCGCGGGAGTGGCGCCTATCTCGTTTCTTCTTCTTTTTACCGTTTTCCGAAGTGCTGCGTAGTTGTGTAACCGTGTATTACACGTAGTTGTGTTACACGGGGGATAATCCCTTAATTTTTGTGTTGGTAATAAAAAATTTACTATATAAGCAAATTTGCTTTTTGCGATCGGTTTCGGATTTAAATTTTTGGTAATGAAAATTTTGTTATTGAAAATTCATTATTGTGAATGGGAAGATGTTATTCGATAATCTACTCTATTCAAATTATCTATATATATAAAATTCAATGTATGTATGTATGTGTGTATGTATGTTTTCTATACAATTCTACACCGTTTGACCAATCTCTACCAAATTTGGTGTAGAAGCTATTTACAATGCTACGAAAAACATAGGCTACTTTAGAATCTTGCCGCGAACTTTGGTCAAGCGCTGTATTAGCTTGACCAACGTTAGTGCGGATCAACGGATCAACGTTTCAACGGATCAACGTATTAACGAACGATATCTATATATATAAAATTCAATGTATGTATATATATGTATCTCTGTTAAGGAGTGACTTCCGATGCATAGAAATGGCGACCTGACTTCCATCCCTACCAAGCATTTAATTGATATATAGATTCCTACTTATGCATGAGGGGAACTTTCTTAACGAGGTTTGCAACAGAGGGGAAGACATTTTTTAAATTATTTTTCAAGAGTATAAAAGTGACGAAGGCACTTCCGAGCATATATGCAGTCAATCTCTGAATTTGCAGATAAACAGAACGCGTACAAACTTCCAGCAGCGCTGCCACGTCGCGACATTCCAATCATACTTACATCATGATACGAGTACTTACACTTCTCATTAAAATGTTCAAGTGCAAATTTAAAAAATTAATTATTCATTTTAGATGTTTATAAATGTTACAAAATTAAATTAATAACATTAAAGGGGTATAATAATAATATGCTATAGGTAACAATAAAAATTGAATTAAAATCTTTTTTTCTTTTAATTAAATACAGCATTATTTCGACTGTGACCTTCAATAACGTAACAACACAACAAATCGAATATTTTTTTTCATTGGAATGAAAAATTTTGAAATTTATTTATAATATTTGAAGGGCTTGGTGCAAAAACGGTATAAGTGCATAATTAAGAATTTAAAGTAAGACAACTTCAGAGTTGATTTTATTAAAAAAGTAAATTATGATCAAACTTTGATTTAAAAGGACCAAGGACGTTGACCGCTCGCATTACTAGATGCGGGGAATTCCCGGAAATATGCTTCGTTTTAATAATGTACTGAACGCAATTTTTTATCTTTTGCTTACATTATTATTTAATAATTAATACTTTTTAATGAAATTTTTTACTTTTTCATAATAAAAATTAATAAAACAAATCAAAAAAAGCCCTTAGAAGGTACAGTTGAAAACTTAAAAAAAAATTCTTACGTATGAAAAAGTGAAGGGGTTGCCAAAATCTTACAATAAATGGGTAGAGATGGGTCTAATATTTATAAAGCATCCTTTGTGATTGATAAAGTTTTGAAATCTCGTCTAAACAAATTGATTTCGTTAGGATTATAAGATTCCCCCATAATTAACAACGTAATTTTTTCAATGTTTTGACGTGTTAACTCCGAACAAGTACCATAGTAAACACAGATCCTATTAAGCCTAGTGTACGATATTTCCATAACAAATTCCTCAACATTTATGCAATTTACAAAGACACAAACGAATATTAAATTTGCATAGCTTATTTTATGATACTTATTAGTGATTGATAATTTTTTACTAACTTAAGTTTAAAAATAACTCTTTATAGTCCGGTCAAATGAGACCAAAAAATAGGAGTGAGGTTGCAATAATTCGCTGTAGCTGAATATTGGTAGGATTGTTCAAAACACCATCATAAATAAAATCTAAAAAGTCCTCATCGATCCGACACCTGGAAAAAAATTTATTCGGGGTCAAAGGTCACTAAAACGGGTTTTTCGCGATTTTCAGCAAAACGGTAAGTTTTATCATAAAATTATCCCATTCAAAAATTGTAGATCAGATAATTATCTATAAAAAATGTCTAAATACGGGTCCGTTACTTTGGCCCACCCCCCGGTTAATATTTTTACACCAAAAGCAAGCACTGAGATCCTTAGAGGTAGCACCAGCTAGCACCCAAATATGAAAGCTAGCACCATTACAGTTTTTTCACAAATCGACTTTGAAACCGGGGGGGGGGGCCAAAGTAACGCTAGCCACCCCCGGTTAATATTTTTACCCAAAAACCTAGCACTGGGATCCTTAGAGCTAGCACCCAAATATGAAAGCTAGCACCATTACAGTATTTTCACAAATCGACTTTGAAACCGGAGGGGGGGGCAAAGTAACGCTAGCCCCCCCCCGGTTAATATTTTTACCCATAAACCTAGCACTGGGATACTTAGAGCTAGCACCAGCTAGCACCCAAATATGAAAGCTGGCACCATTATAGTTTTTCCACAAATTCATTTTATTTATTTGCACCTAAATGACGATTACAACTCTTTCAACTTTTCGAATCGTTATATCTCAAAAACGGTGACTCTTAGGAAAAAAAGTATTTAGAAGGTCCGTTACTTTGCCCCCCCCCCCCCCCCCCGGTTAATATTTTTACAACAAAAGCAAGCACTGAGATCCTTAGAGCTAGCACCAGCTAGCACACAAATATGAAAGCTAGCACCATTACAGTTTTATCACAAATCGACTTTGAAACCGGGGGGGGGCAAAGTAACGCTAGCCACCCCCGGTTAATATTTTTACCCAAAAACCTAGCTCTGGGATCCTTAGAGCTAGCACCAGCTAGCACCCATATATGAAAGCTAGCACCATTACAGTATTTTCACAAATCGACTTTGAAACCGGGGGGGGGCCAAAGTAACGCTAGCCCCCCCGGTTAATATTTTTACCCATAAACCTAGCACTGGGATACTTAGAGCTAGCACCAGCTAACACCCAAATATGAAAGCTGGCACCATTATAGTTTTTCCACAAATTCATTTTATTTATTTGCACCTAAACGACGATTACAACTCTTTCAACTTTTCGAATCGTTATATCTCAAAAACGGTGACTCTTAGGAAAAAAAGTATTTAGACATTTTTTATAGATAATTATCTGATCTACAATTTTTGAATGGGATAATTTTATGATAAAACTTACCGTTTTGCTGAAAATCGCGAAAAACCCGTTTTAGTGACCTTTGACCCCGAATAAATTTTTTTCCAGGTGTCGAATCGATGAGGAATTTTTAGATTTTATTTACGATGGTGTTTTGAACAATCCTACTAATTTTCAGCTGGGTGCGAATTATTGCAACCTCACTTCTATTTTTTGGTCTAATTTGACCGGACTATGATTGGTATATTTCGTATGTTATTCAGAGCTCTACAAAAATGTAACGAAAGTAAAGTGGAAATTGATTTCCTACTCTTTCTTTTAAAAAATAAGACTGTAACGTGATAATGATGGGCGTTTATTTAGCCTCATTTTTTAAATAAGTAAATTTTTATCACACTTAAAAAAAATTACTATTTTTACACCATTTTTGTTGAGAAAAGGTATTTCACAATAACAAGTTTAAGAAAACAATTTAAGTTTGTTATATTCGTATGTTGTTCAGAGCTCTACAAAAATGTAACATGTAAAATGGAAATAATTGGTTTCCTTCTCCTTTGTTTAAAAAATAATAAGACCTTAAGGTGAGAATACGAGTAATAGACGTTTATTCCAAAAATACCGAATATAATTTTTATACGCTAGTTTAATTATTATATGTTATTATAATTATTATTAATAGTGCTTAGTTTGTGAAAAAACGATGCCGAAACTCAAACCATGTTATATTTTTTATTACAAAAAATTATATTAAATTAAATTTCGACTATCTTTGCAATTGTTCAAAACAGTGGGTGCGGAACGCCGCGCCACAATAGTTAAAAAAGGACATTTGAGTGAGATAAATCTATAATTTGGAGCATTTTTTTATCACCAAAATTTTAGTTGATTTAAGAAGTAGAAACTTTTAAAAATGCGTAACTAATAAAATGTTTTGAAATATATTAAGAAAAGCAGAATAAAATGTTAAAACATAATTAATTCAAATAACATACAAAAAACAAACCCTACCAAAAGTAACCCTTACAAATAAACCCATACCAACAAAAAGCGTAATGACCTTGTTGTTACAAACGCTATATAAGAGAAAAAAAAGTAATAAATGTCATCATTTTTAAAAGTAGGTAGTTATCTAAAACAGAAATTGGTACGTCATGGGATACGTCATCAAATAAAATGGGAACTTGATTGCCGATATGATATGCTGTGTCCCCTAGCTAGTTTCAATGACCTATAAATATTTTGAATAAATTTAAAGTTATTTTTCACTCAGATGCCTACTTTCAACTACTGTGCGCCGCGCGCGTCTCGGCGCATTCTACTAGAGAATAAGCCGTAATTATAATAGTTCAAAAAATTTTAAACAGAATTGATTTTAATTATTTTTAATTATTATAATGTATAATCTACAGAAATTTGCACAGATTTTTAATGGTATAACATTATTAAATCTAAAGAGTATTAAATTAATAATTCTAATCAAAATTAAATATAGAAACTGATTTCCAAGAAATGTCTAATGCAATGTTGCCGATAAAAAGAAGTGAGAACGTGCAGTCGTATTAACGGAAGTTGCACGGTCCAGTTGATGCTATTTCATATATATTATCATATATGCGACGCAAGCGCCAGACATATACAGTGGAACTAAAACATTTTTTTGCAAGTACGAGTGCACCGGAGTCACTTCCAGTAAAAATTTCGGATTTTAACGCCTGATCCCATACACTACCCGTTAAACACTAAAAACATGGAGATTCGTAGTGACTTCCAAAATCGGAAGTCACGACGATATATATGAAGTGACTCCGTTGCAAATGTATCTACTTTGGAAGTGACATGATACACTTGATAAATATATGTATGTGTGTATGTATGTTTTCTATACAATTCTACACCGTTTGACCAATCTCTACCAAATTTGGTGTAGAAGCTATTTACAATGCTACGAAAAACATAGGCTACTTTAGAATCTTGCCGCGAACTTTGGTCAAGCGCTGTATTAGCTTGACCAACGTTAGTGCGGATCAACGTTTCAACGGATCAACGTATTAACGAACGATATCTATATATATAAAATTCAATGTATGTATGTATATTGGTTCATCCGTCGCTACCAGGCCCGATACATTGCACAGACAACCTCAAACCCACCACAAGTTATTATTTTAAGAACGTATATGTTATTAAATTCTGAAGTGATCAAATATAACACCATGCGCAACTCTTGAGGGGAAACAAAATCTTAAAAATAAAAACTTGCCAAACTCAATAATCGTTAACAATCCCGATACATTGGCACATCTTTGTCAAGCCCGGTATATATAATTTTTTATAATAAACCGACGTTTCTAATCCCAGCAACGTTGTCAATTCTAAGGAACTAATAACTTCCTTCCGTTAATTCTTATCAGTCTTTCTACTGCTTTTATACCAAGATTGCATTGAATGTGATGCGATTTAAGCTTATAATAATTAGTCAAGGTTACAATTTTTTAAATTTACAAGATCAAAATTTTTTTATATAAATATGCACCTATTTAGAATTCTGTTCAAATTGTCTAATAAATAAAATTAGGTTTTTAAGTTTCCTGTGTTATTATTATTTATTGTTTCTAAATTTTTTTAATAAGGTAATATTACATTTTTTATAGCGCGTGGACCACAAAACCGAAACTCTTGCCCAATCGTTCAAAACGATTATCTTAAATTATTTATATGAAAAACAATAAAATATTAAAATGTCACGTAACGCAGGCATCTAAAAATATTGGATAAGGAAAAAATGCAATGGTAAGCTCCTCAAGACTACATTGCATGTGATGTGTTGTAAGCTTATAATAATTAGTCAACGTTACCATTTTTTAAATTTATAAGATCAAAAACTTAACAAGAAAGCATATTGTATTTTTTGGTATTTGATTCAAAACTCTTTATATTTCTGGTGATTACTTTTATTAACATAAGACTATTTCAAAACTACATTACACATATTTCATACTTGACATTTCTTACACGTATATCTTACCAACCACTTTTTATTTTACCACTAAAAACCCTGATGATTTTAGCGCCTCTTTTCAAATACAATTCTAACACCCCCCCTCGCTAAAATCTTTCAAACCTAACAATCCTTTAAACTTTATGAATGATACATTCGTCAAACCTTTTGTTAGTATATCTGCTTGTTGATATTCAGTATTTATATAAACTAAAGTTATAATACCACTCTTAAAATAATTGTGAACAAAATTATATTTTAAATCTATATGTTTAACTCGACGGTTATTTGTAGGATTTTTTATCAACGCTATACAACCCTGATTATCCTCATAATACATTATATTTTTAAATTCAATACCGAAATCTGAAAACAATTTCTTTAACCATAAGCCGTCACATACAGCAGAACATAATGCGACTAACTCGGCTTCGGTAGTGGATAGCGACACGCATTGCTGTTTTCTCGTCACCCACATTAAGGTATTACCAAAAACTTTAAATACAAAACCAGTGACGGATTTTCTGTCATGAGTGTCACCTCCCCAATCCGCATCTACATAACAACACAAGCCAAAATTTTCACTTCTTCTAAATTCTAAACCTACATTAATGGTATTTTTCAAATATCTTAAGATCCTTTTTAAGTGGTTCCAGACCTCGTCAGATGCTCTATCTTGAAAACGACTAAAGAAATTTACTGAAAAACAGATATCGGGTCTGCTACCCAGCATTAAATACATAAGACATCCCACGAGTTCTCGATCAACTGCCTTTAACCAACTTTCCCTATCTGCCCTATCTTTTAAATCTGTATAAGAACCTGGTACATCGTCAATGTAACTTGAAGCATCAAACGCCATGTACAACTCATAATCATTAAACTTTGATGGTGCTTTAACAGTTCTTTTGTTTTCCCTATTTTCTAAATTTACTCTATTGTCATTTTCTTTATCATCCTGACTAGTAGTCTCATCTTCATTTATTACGCTTTCTTCCCCACATTCTATTTCTAACATTTCCCTTTTAAAATAAACGCTATTTTCATCAAATTTTACATCTCTACCTATAACTAACTGTTGTTTTTCCAAATTCCATAATCTATAGCCATTCGGCGCATACCCTAACATCACACACTTATGAGTTTTGAAATCAAATTTCTTACGCAATTCTTTAGGTATGTGGTTGTAAGCCGTACAGCCAAAAATCTTAAAATTGCTTACGTTCGGCTTAGTCTTATACCAAAGTTCAGCTGGTGTGACACCCTCTAAATTAGCTGATAAGCCCCTATTTATTACATAATTTGTTGTAAGTATAGCCTCACCCCAAAATTCCTTGCTCATGCCAGAATCTGCTAATATTGCCCTAGCTCTCTCAACTAAAGTTCTATTTTTTCTCTCAGCTTTACCGTTTTGTTCCGGTGTATACGCAATAGTATAATCTAATATTATTCCCTTTTGTTTGCAATAATTTACCATCTCATTGGATGAATATTCACCACCATTATCACATCGAAGCTTAGAAACTTTTGTTTCAAATTTAGCCTCAACCATTTCAATGTATTCTTTAAATTTACTACAAACATCGCTCTTATTCTTTATCAAATATACTGACGTGAAATTAGAAAAATCATCTATAAAAGTTACGAAGTACTTCTTACCATCATATGTTTCCGGAGTAACCGGACCACATACGTCTGTGTGAATTATTTCTAATATTCTCTTACTTTTTGTTCTTTGATTAAAAGGAAATCTAGTCATTTTGCCATTTGTGCAAGGCTCACAAAATTCTACTTCTTGAAACTTAATATTTTTATCAATTCCCAAAACTACATTTTTCTTGATTATTTCTTTTAATCCTGAATAACTAACGTGAGCGTACCTTCTATGCCACATTTTAAAATCGTTTTCAACGCTCTCAACATTTAAACATTCTGTAGTTACAACCTTGAATGTTATTTCATACAAGTTCTTTCTGTAACCTACTCCTAATACTTTATTGTTTACATCTCTCAATTTTACTTTTCCGTTATCAAAAATTACCCCTACATTTGAAGTTTCTAACCTTTTTACTGACAATAAATTTTTTCTTAACTTAGGTACATAAAATACATTTTTAATCGTACACCTTATATTTTCTTTACCTACATTACTCAAAACCTGTAAATTTCCAACACCAACAGCGGTTAAATAACTGTCATTTTTCGCCACAGCTATTTTTATTGGGTTGTCGAGCATTACTAAATCGGAGAAATAATGTTTTTCACTCACCATATGGTCTGTACAACCTGAATCGACAAAGAATGTTACAACATTCTTCTCTTTTCCATTTTCAAATTCTTGTGAACTTGTTTCGCCCATAAAACATACGCTTCTGTCCTTGCTCGTACTTGTATTTCCATTTTCTGCGGAATCTTCTTGCTGCACGTAGTTGCTTCTATAATTCGAATTCTCGCTCATGCTTCTTCCTCGACTTTGGTTGTTGAAGCTTCCTCTGTAATTTCCAGATCCTCTGTTACGTTTTTCTCCTCTGGTGTCGTAGCGGCCTTGGTAAAAACCTCCTCGATTGAAACTTCCTCGCATCGGCTTCTTACAGTTTCTTATGAAATGCCCTTTCTCACCACATCTAAAACATTCTCCACCTGTAGTTGAAAATGCATACGAACCTTGTGTTTTGTCGCTTTTGTTTGGGTTTGCCAATTTCCTTTTTTCGTATTCATCAATTAATTTCTTCTTCACTGACTCGAATGTAAGATCTTGTGAACTTTCTATAATTGTAACCAATGTTTCATATGATTGTGGTAACGCTAACAAAATACTGCACACGAGATCTTGTTCGGGTATTTCGTTCCCAGATTCTTTCATTTGTCTTGCGATCTCTTCATACTGTTGCACGAATACTTCCATCGAATCGCTTTCCTTTAATTTTAAGTTCATCAACTTCTTCTTTAAATACAATTGGCCATGCATTCCTTTCTTCTCGTATTTTTGTCGTAAGGTTTCCCACATTTCGAATGCACTTGATTTCCCCCTTAAACACTCCAACTGGTTATTGTCTACACATTGAACAATTAACGATTTTGCTTTGCAGTCTTTTTTAGTTTTATCTTGTCTCTCCTTTTCCACAACTATCTCACTAATTTTTAAGTCCTTTTTTACGTGTTCGACCACACCATTTTCTTCTAGAAGTAACTCCACCCTGAATTTCCAATTATAATAGTTTCCTCCTTCTAATAATTCAATATGATAACCTTTCCCGTTTGCTTGAGCCATTATTAGATTTTCTTTTTATTAAATTTACCATGTGCTCTTAACCTCAAAATTAATTCTTCTCGGGTTATTTTATTATTTTTGAAAATACTTGCACAGAGAACACCCTGGGACCATAACCTTTTGGTATTTGATTCAAAACTCTTTATATTTCTGGTGATTACTTTTATTAACATAAGACTATTTCAAAACTACATTACACATATTTCATACTTGACATTTCTTACACGTATATCTTACCAACCACTTTTTATTTTACCACTAAAAACCCTGATGATTTTAGCGCCTCTTTTCAAATACAATTCTAACAGTATTTTAATAGAATTAATCGAGGGGTAAATATCTTGGAAGCCTCTGGAATTAATTTGAAAATCCCTAGAATTCATTGGAAATCATTAGTTTTCGACTAACATACATATTTTTTCAATGATTAGTTAAACTCTTAATACCTTTACATCACAAATCTTTCAACGTAAAACAATGAATTACTCAAGCATGGCGGAAATTTAATCAACCATATTGTGAATTAGGTACGATGACCACCCCAAATATAATTTTTGAGTAGGTAATAAGGAGTGTTCATTTTACTAACATAAGTGGACAACTTGAATTACCTGTAATAAATACAATTGTCAGCCCATATTTGATCTAATAGGCATTATTTATAAAAGAAATGTTTTTTTATCACACGTCACCTTTAGTTATTAGTTTTGTCAAATATGTAACGCCATAGAGCGCATTTAAATTGACACCCGGAAGGTTATCTTGCAATAGTGTTCAGAAAAATTATTCCTAAGAAAATATTGTTAAATGCTTAAAGCTAGCGGTTTTCCGAATTATTAAAAAACTTGGGGAGTATAATACACTTGATGAATTACTTAAATCTCTTCATAGATAAGGGTCTATAAATGGTGTAGCTCAGGGATGAGCAACACGCGGCCCGCCACACTCTCTTGTGTGGCCCTTCCAAGATTTTACATTTTGACTTTTAAGATTTAGGTTTATAGGTTTGTTAATAAAGAGATCATTTTAGTTCATCATTCAATATTTGTATGATCATAAGTTCCTTACATGCGGCCCACACAACATTTTTTAATTTGTAGCTGGCCCGTTGTAAAAAAAGGTTGCTCATCCCCGGTATAGCTGAAGAAAACGTTTTGAAGCTGTTAAAATCCAAAAAGTTCTTTTCTGTACAAAAAGGTGGCAGTTAAATGTCAGTACGGTGCAAAATATTAAAAAAGACTTAATATTAAGACTTGTAAAATAACGAAAAAAAGCCTAAAAAGCCTAAAAAGTCTGCGAAACAACGGTAAAGTTAAAAAAATTGTCCGAAAAGTTGTAGACTCTTTTATTGCGAAAAAAAAAGAATCAGTGCATTTTAATGGATGACGAAACTTACGTAAAAATGGACACCATCAGGACTACAATATTATAACGCTGTTGTAGGAGAAGATGTGGCTAACGAAGTGAAAATAATTTAGAGAGAAAAATTTGGCAAAAGAGTTCTTGTGTGATAAGCGATTTGTTCTTGTCGAATGAAAGTGGAACATTTTTTTAAACTGGGATAATTTGCGGTGAAAATTATAGGCAAGAATGCTTACAAAAACATATTTTAGCCTTTGTATAGTAAACACAATATCTCTCCGTTGTTTTGGCCAGATCTGGCCACCGTTCATTATGCTGATGTTACACTTGAACTTTTGTGTTCGAATAATGTCGTTTTTGTAAGTAAATAAATCCTCCAGATTCTGCTGAACTCCGTCCTATTGAGAGATACTGCGCTTTAATTAAAAGATATGTAAAAAAGAAGCCCGGGAAGCTGAAATTCTGAAAAAATTTAAAAAATTTGGAATGGAGCAAGTCGGAAAGTGACCGTAGAACCGCGCAAAACTTGTGCGAAAGCTTATGGGACGCGTCCGTATAAAAATTCGAAATTACTGCCGTACGTGAACTTACATAGAATTATATAGATGAAACATGTCACACAACTTGTATTCTTAACTTGAAGTAAATATTGTAAAAATTAATTCAGAATAATTTAGTAAAATATTAATTAGTAAAATGAACACTCCTTATTAGTGTCAATGTTTGCGTATAGTAGAGCTTCCAATGTTTATTCTTGAAAAACAATTTTCCAGTTTTTTCCAATAGTAATGGTGAGCTCCATTTCCCCGGCGCCCCCACCACAAAATATTCAAATCGGACTTGGTGGAATCGTTTGTACTTCGTTTGTATCGGGACCATAATGATGGATATTAATATTATTATTATAATAAATAATAATGTACAATCTATATTGAAGAAAAGTTTTTACGAAGTTATGAGTATTTCAAATTTTAGAGAACTCCGAGCAAGTTACGCTTGGTTACATTTCATTCGGCAGAAAAGATGAACAAGAGTTATTTGAAGTAAATAATTTTATTATGTTAATATAAAAGAAAACAAACTAAATAATTAATAAAATGTACAATTATTAATATATTAAGTTAGTAGTATAAATCAAAAATTGACAATTAGTTGCTACTATTGATTGTCTCAGTATTTTGGACCGATCTTGTAGGTCGTCATAACGTTCCCATTTTCCAGAACTGTTACGCCAACAGTAACAGAGGTAGTGACCAATTGCATTCACATTCTTTAATGTTGGAGGTAGAAAACTAATATTGTCTTTCTTATTGGTAATAATACCGATTAAAAGGGATTTTATGCAACGTTTTCGGTAATCGGATAATCTGATAACCAACATTAAAAAGCCTACATAAGTCCAAGCAGAGATATACAATATAAATTAAATCTACAATATAAATTAAAAACCCAAATTGGAAAACATCGATTTATTAAATTAACAAGGTGGAACTCGGATGACCGTATTCTTCAACATTTTCTTCTTTTTAAAATACAAGGTTGGTAATCCCTTATGCAGAAAACGTTCTGTAATTTCATTGGCTATTGGTTAAAAACAGAACATCACTAATTTGATTTGAAATTTTCATAATGCACAACGCACAAACATATCGTCCCCCTTATGCCGAAACCACGAATGTGCATTTTCTAGTTTTCAGTCAAGTGTATTTGAACTAAATTATGAAGTAAATGAAATTAATCAATTTTAATTGTAATTCAGACAATTTTTTTCATTGTTATTCGAATATATTGTATATCGAAATCTAACAATAATTTAAAAACAAAATTTTCTATCTTAGAAAGAAAATGCACTTAGGTCAAAATGGCAATTTTTGCACATTCGTGGTTTTGGCATAAGGGGGACGATATAGGAAGCGGGCTTCTATTTTAATCGGTATTATTACCAATAAGAAAGACCTACCAAATAATCACGTCGAAGTGGATGCTGCAAGTACCGCGTATTACTTATGTAATGCATTATTCAAAGATAATCCATCAGTTATAGAGGGTAAACGTGTGTTAAATGTAAGCATAAAATTGAAACGCGATATCCTTCGACAGTGGTAAATTTTCCAGATAGTAGTGTACTAAACCTTCAAGATGCATTAAATTTCAAGTTTAATGAAAATAATGGTAACCTCAGTCAGTACAAAATGTGCAAATCCCAGTACGAAAAAGGTAGATTTTAGTCAACAAGTATTGTTTGAAATATGTGGGCCATCTACATCAAATTCACCAATTGAATTAAAAAATATTCCTTTAAAAGAAATTTCCCTTCAAATTGTGCTCAACGATACGGTTTACCATTTTCAAGGTGCTATTAGTTTTCTATCTCCAACATTAAAGAATGTGAATGCAATTGATCACTACGTCTGTTACTGTTGGCGTAACAGTTCTGGAAAATGGGAACGTTATGACGACCTACAAGATCGGTCCAAAATACTGAGACAATCAATAGTAGCAACTAATTGTCAATTTTTGATTTATACTACTAACTTAATATATTAATAATTGTACATTTTATTAATTGTTTAGTTTGTTTTCTTTTATATTAACATAATAAAATTATTTACTTCAAATAACTCTTGTTCATCTTTTCTGCCGAATGAAATGTAACCAATCGTAACTTGCTCGGAGTTCTCTAAAATTTGAAATACTCATAACTTCGTAAAAACTTTTCTTCAATATAGATTGTACATTATTATTTATTATACTAATAATATTAATATTATCATTATTTTCCTTAATAGAGGGGGGAGAAAAGTTTTTTATTGTGTACTAAAGCCACCTCTGTAAAAGCGGCGTATGCGCGTTGGTCTCGAACTTCTCTACTTAACTTGTTTTCAGCTTTTCATCTTAGTCTTTTTGATACAAACGAAAATTTTTGCGGTACAAACCGATACAAACGAAGTACAAACGATTCCACCAAGTCCGATTTGAATGTTTTGTGGTGGGGGTGCCGGGGAAATGGAGCTGTAATGGTGTTACTTTTTACCGAATTAAATCTTTTTTATCATCTGGTAATCTAATTGAATATTAATATTGAATTAAATTAGCGGGACCGAACGTATGAGGCTCGGAGCTAAAAGAAGAGCTAGAAGAAATTTTAATAAATATTCAGTCAATTTTAAAAATTGGCAGCATATAATGATTATGAAAGCTTAAATATTTTCGAATTTGTTATAAAATGTCTACCTACCACTAAATAAATTCACAATAAATTTAATTAATATAAATCGGTGGCATAAACAGTTTGGCATATCGGATACCGGACAAGAATATTTAAAATTACTACCCGAAGTTACAATAAAATTGTAACCCGACTCAAGAAAATTTTGAATTCAAATATTAGGTAACTATTTTAAGAAATAGTTACCTAATAACACTAGTCCTCACTAGCTTCTACTTAAATTTGTTGCAAAATTCTTCTGTTTGGGTACTAAAAAGAATTTGATAGGCTTCATACTTCAGGAAATAGTACTGCATACAACTTAAATGATTATAAAATTTTAATTTAAATTAAAGTTTTAAATCAAACATGCAAAAAAATAACTTCTATTTAACAAAACTTGTCAGCTAATTAACTTTATAAATAGCCTTAATAATATTAAGTTACTGAAGCGATGTTGCAAAATTTAGGGATTGACAACGTCGAGTACATGTATCGGGATCAGCAACGTTGTATATATTATATACGCTACTAATGGCGCGCTCCCTGCCGAGAAAAACGGTGAACTAAATATGTATGTAATTATACGTTCAACTATCCTTACCAGACCCACCTTAAATCTTGCCAAATGACACCTAAAGGTATAGGGAACCCAAAAAACATTGTAAACGTTACCAGACCCGAAGCCGGGTCTCGTAACGTCGTTTTTGGCCTCATAACGTCGGTTCTGTATGGCGTTTCGGGTCTGTATAAGCGGTTGAATAAATGTATGTATGTGTGTATGTATGTTTTCTATTCAATTCTACACCGTTTGACCAATCTCTACCAAATTTGGTGTAGAAGCTATTTACAATGCTACGAAAAACATAGGCTACTTTAGAATCTTGCCGCGAACTTTGGTCAAGCGCTGTATTAGCTTGACCAACGTTAGTGCGGATCAACGTTTCAACGGATCAACGTATTAACGAACGATATCTATATATATTAAATTCAATGTATGTATGTATGTAAGAAGAACAGGAATTGGCAATATCGCTGCGTGCTTTCGAAAATTCCTTATTAGAAGACGAAGGGGAGGAGGAAAAGGAAGAACACAAAGAACAAGAGTAATTGGCAAAAATAAAATAAAGTAAAATTAGAAATTATTGTGGTTTTTGTGAATACTTAACAGTTTTGTTAAACTTTTTTTTATTAAACCTTGATTTGTATTTTTTATTAATTTATTTATTTAATCCTTTTTTAATACGTTTGGTATTTGCGATGACCAAATAAGTCGCAAGGTCATTATGCGGATTGGATCTAAAAATTACATGTAGACAAATATTGAAATTTGGGCAGGACAACGTCTGTCGGGTCAGCTAGTAAACTATAAATTTGAATTATACATGTGGTGCCAATTTTTGGTATCGATTTTTGGTGTCGGTTTTTGCTGTCGGTTTTTGGTGTCGGTTTTTTGGTGTCGATTTTTGCGAGGTAACGACCGTGAAAACATGTTCCATGTTAAAAAACTCAATGGATCAATAGATCAACGGATCAAATAAAGAGATCAACAATATATAGGTAAACCACTCAGTTATGTATATTTCAGCAACCTTCTTCACATATCTACTCATTTTCAGAGTGTTTCCCAACACAATTTGGAGCGCACTGGCTACCCAGTTCTTAGACCTCTATACACACAGAGTATTTCCAACACGATTTGAAACGCTCTGTATGATTTTGAATTATGCGGACGGACAGACGGACGGACGGACAGACGGACGGACAGACACGGAGCCAGATCATAAGGCTTCTTGCTATACTTTGTATAGAAGCCTAAAATTGATTTTTTTCACTAATTGTGTACTTTGCTTCCATTTTATGAAATTAAAATTTAATAAAGTGCAAAACTGTAAACAAAGTGCAATTGTTTTTTAATACTTATCAAAAATAATTACCTTGGAAACTTTCATGGCTAGTCTGATAAATGAAAATTTGAACAATTTAAAAAGCATTTTTTGCCACTTTAAGTAAAAGCTAGATGAAAATAATTCTTTTATCATTCTTTTTTGATTCTTTTACATGTTAATATCCTATGAACGGCTAACTCATTCAACACCCTGTATATAGATTAGATTTACAAAAAGTTTATCGATTTAAAATATGTAAAAATATTATGAAAAATGCACCAACCTTAAAAAACATGGTTTTTCAAAGTAATAAAACCGTATAACTACGTCAGTTACAGCCTCTTTACTTTGCAATTTTATCAATATTTAACCAACTGTATAGGCGTAACTACAATTTTGTTTGTCCCAACTACAAAGCCTTCACAACTGTAGAATGGAATGGCATTGACCCAAAATATGCATTTATTAATTTAAGAGAGACAACGTGTAGTTAGTATTTTTTTCAAAACTACCTCAAGTGCACTTACGCCCGTTTTACTTTGGATGGCAGAGTTGATTAGAGCATTTACAGTCAGAAAGGTAGGATTTGAATCCAAATGGGGGATACACATTTTTCAGAATATCATCACGCTGCTGATTACGGAAGGATAACTATCATGGAATCAGAGTAATCAATCCAGCAAGCAATATCATAATAATTTGAGAACCACCAAACAATTTTATTCTTTATAGGTTACCGTCCTTGAATGTAGAATTTTTTACTGTCCATTGTTGGAAACTTCATAGTTAATTGACGTGCAATAATTTTTGTTGAAACCGAATGTTTTCATTGCTATGGTATTCCATAAATTAAAAAATTAAATTTAAATAGTTCAAAATTCATCATTTCTACATGTCAATAAAAAATGTATCAAAATTTAAAATATTTACAAATAAACGAAAATCACGATCTCGCACATATGCCTACATACCTTTTTTTCCAAAATATGAAACTCATCAGCTTTATAAGGAGCACCTAAGAGTTACGTGGTTTGAAAGTAACTTTTCACAATCTAAGTATAGTTTTGAAGATATCAAAAACGGAAGCAATGCTTGCACCCTTATTGCAATTTTAACGGCAGCCGATTGTTGCGTTAATCATGTTTTGGTAAAATATACGTCGCATTTAATTCCGAAGAAATCTTAATATCATATTTTTTTACAGATTGAAGGACCAGAGAAGGCAATAAATATTAATTTAATTTACGCATTAGCAAGTGGTATGGCTTTTGGCAATGCGATTCATGAAACTCTCAAGCAAAAGAACATATTATTAAATTATAATCTAACTGTGCCAGAAGCTATTAAATATGGGGGTAAACGCACATCAAGAATTCGTGAATGGGTAAATATGTTTTGAAAACTATAAGTAAAAATATTTTGAAAACTAATTTTTGTCTTATTTTAGAAAAGTCAGTTATTTTCAGAACCTTTAGTTTTAACGCTCTACGAAAATTTAAAAAAGATATGGAGGGAATGGCATAGTTATTGCAAAATGAAAAGTAAAAGGACCAATTTATATGTCGTATTAATATCGGATTCACGTAGCGTCTTATTCATTTTTCAAGATCAATTTGACACGGTAAATTATTCACGTACCTACATTTACAAAATACTAATTTAAGTACTATTATATTCTCTAAATTATTATGTGGCACGTTTCTTGTGGGGGAATATTACTTCTTATTAAAATGCATCTACTTTAGCTACAGCCGTATTTAAAATGCTTAGGTAATTTTGACTATAAAATCTCAAGCCAAAACTAATACAAAAATAATTAATTGGGCTACAATGACCTAACCATTAATGTTCGAATCATACTTTCTTCTGCTACACACTAAAGAACAAGGTTAATATAGCAAATTGCCAAAAGAATTTTCGTGAATTAGGCAGGGGTGCAGTCGTAAAAAATGAGGTACCGGGGCGGTCAAAAAATGAATGGATATCTCCATATATCACCCCCCCCCCCCGCCCCGCTTACATAAACGATCATCCAGACGTGTCGATCTTACAATAAATTTTATTTATTATAATTTTTCTTTTCCCATTACTCACCCAGTATCAGTAGGTACTTAGAATAAAGCCCAAAGCTCGTTCTTAGTATCGGCTGCTGCTAATGTGCTGCTAAAAAAAGTGGTCAACTACTTTTCGCGATCGACTGACGAAAGAACGGCAATAATTATAGTGTGGTAGTGTTTGAGTTGTGGTTTGTTGAGTTGGTAGCTGTTATACTCAGAACACTATACGCTAGGATTTGATGTAAGCGATGGTTTTAGAAATTCACGGAATTTACGGAAGCCGCGTTTCCTGTCGGTTTTGTGCTGTCTGCAGCGAGAAAATAATACACTTTCGTCTAAAAGTTGCTTAGAGCTGTTATATTTAATCAGAACTCTATATTATGGGATTTGATCAACTAAAATGTAAGCAAATAGCTGGACCAAATATACCAATTCACATTGCTTTATCAAAATTGAAAATGTTAATGCATATTTCGCCCTGCCTCGTCGACAGAACCTGGACGGGGCGCCGCTCCGGCTCCAAAAGAAGTACCGGGGCGCCGCCCTGCCCCGCCCTGCCACCACTGCATGCCTGGAATTAGGTCCAAACTTTTGAATAAATCGAATTTGAACTTAGCTAATTTAACGAGATTTAGTGGTAAAACTAACGAGGTTCCCGCGCGTCGCTCATTCTGTTGACGGTGCGTGCAGAAAGAACTAGTCTTAAACTTAGCGTTTTACGGACCGGCAGAAGCAGCACGTCTCTCGTACATGTAACATCGATTATTTTTTGTTTTATTCGATATTTTGGGGGTGAAACGTAAGTTTACTGCCCCATACCGTAACTATACTTTTTAATGCTATTTCAAGGGTCTCTAAGCTCCCGGTTTCATTTATCCCGGTTTTCTTGATGAGTGGGGCCTTCTCGTATGTTTAGCCTAGTAACCAGAGTCAAAACCGCCCTGGAGGGGTGCAGAGCGTAGCGAAGCGAAGTAGCGCCCCGGAAGGGTAGGTTTTGACGATGGATAACCCTCCTTATCGAATGCACACCCCAAAATTCGAAGAAAATTTTTTTTTAATTTTTTCACTTTTTCGGCAATACACGGGTTATTTTCCATTTTTTTGATTATATTTATTACTAATATCTACTAATCGCACCCCCACCTATCCGAATTTCAAAGAAAAATTCAAATCGGAGCGAAAAAATTTTACGCGATTTCAAGGGACCGTCTTTGAATTGTATCGCGTCTGCCTGGGGTGTGCGGCATATCCGATGCTAATTTCCCGTACTTTTCAAAAGTCGATATTTTGTGTTTTTTCAACGGATTCACCCAAAATATAATTTCTATAGACTAAAATAAGCCTGTTCTCTAGTGTGTAGCTGAAGAAATTTTGTTCAGACAATTAATGGTTACATAACTGGACCCATTAATTGAAATAACGGAACTGTAGACAAATTCGTAATATAAGAAGACTTTTCAGAAGGGACACTTCCAATCCTCTTTTTTATAAAATGCTTATTACATCTTAAATTAAAGCAGCTATAGATGTTCTTTAAATCCACATCGATTGATCTTACTTACAAGGGGAAGCCCAAGGTAGGATATCGGCAATCAAGATCCCAATTTTTTTGGTGATTCTAAAAGCCGAAAAAATTATGACGGTCTTTGGATTTTGTCCAATAACGCTTGTTTTTGAGTTACGAATTTTTGAAAATGGGGTAATTCCATCTCAAATCAACTGAAGAATTTACTAGACCCCCACCAAATTTGACGAAACTTGGTACTCATCGTCTTATTAGTACGAAATAAAAATACAAATTTAAGAACTTGTCCAAAAGGGCATTTGTTTCCTTATTTTGGTCCTTCAAAAAGTAAAACAGTAAGTGTGTAAACTTGCAGGAAAACGACTGTAACTTCATCCACAGTGGTCTACATTTCAAAATAAAAGATGTTCTGCAAAAGTAAATGAACATTCTATTCAAATATTCAACCACATTTTACTTTTTCAACCACTAATTGGATTAATTTTCTAATATTAACTCTATTTCAACCCCTATTTCTATAAGGTTAATTTTTTTACTGTTTTTTGTGCAATTTTCTGAACATGCTTACCAAATTTGATCATGGGTTCGGTTACTAAAAATAAATTAAGAATAACGAGAGGCTATCCTTGTTAGATCAAAGTACGACGTATCACGTACGGATAAAATTATGTTTGTAAATACCTTATATGGTTAATATCGCCCCATACCCCAACAAAAACGAGCGATTAATCTGTAGTAAGAAATTAGTGATTAATTTCTCCCCCCCCCCATCGCGAAGTTTTTAATGAAATAAGTGTCCAACATTTGAGCTCCAATGAGCTTCCATAAAAATCGTTTGTACCACACGCATCGTGAAAACCTGGGGGTGGGAGGGGCTGTAGAAACGGCAGCCCCCCCCATCGCGAATTATTCTGTAAAATTGGTGTCAATCAATCGAGAATCGTTTGAGCTTCAATTTCCATCATTTATTCGCTAAAGGTTTTTAATAAAAATTCAATTCTTTAGAACGATTTTGGGAGAAGGGGCCGTAGAAATGCGTTTTTAAGATGTGATTATTTTTAATAAAATAAATACCTATCAATCGAGAATCGTTTGAATTCCAATGCGCTTCAATTTCTATCGTTTGTACCCCAAATCATCAATCTTTCAAAATATTCTCTTCCATATTGTCATTCGTCCAACGAGTCGGTGACCTACCTCTCTTGGTTTCACTCCAGCACCTTCTTCGTTCACCTTTCGCGTATCCTGCCCATCTTAATAATAATAAAGTAGTTTATTAATCAATATATGAATTCCACTCCATAAAATAAAATTTACAAAAGTTTAAATATAATATATTGCTTAAAAGGCATTAGTTCAGCAGAGCTGATTTTCAACCAATGCCTATAATAAGTTATAGGCATGAAATATAGGCATTTCAGTCTCGTAATTCTTTCAATAACATCCACCATTCCAGTTCTCTGATTTATGACGGCGATAGGTATTCTGTCTCTTCGAGTTGTTCCCAGCATGGTACTTTCCATTGGCCTCCGAGTCATCCTCAATCTCTGAGCGGATCCCAACTTTCCTAATTCAGCCCATCCCAGACTTTGTCTTGGATGTCTTTTGATTGTCTCGACTAATCTTAACTTTGTGTTCCAAATTGTTATATTCGTATACTTGTTCTAACTCTTCTTCATCTATTTTCGCCTACCCACCTAGAACAAGATTTGTCATGACGTTTGTTTCATTCATGTTTATCGTAAGGCCAACGCATTTTGATGCTTGTTGAAGCATTTCTATAGCATCTCCAATGCTGTGCGAGATAAGCACAATGTCGTCTGCGAATCTAAGATGGTTGAGCATCTCTCCGTCCACTTTCACGTCGTTTCCTTCCCACACCCACAACCGCAGTAGTAACTTTTGCGAAATTGGGCCCCCCTGCCAAACTCTTCTTTCAACCCTGAATTGTTTTGTCATCTTATGGAGTTTAATATTTGCTGTGCTGTTGTTGTATCTGTATTCGACGAGTTTTGAATAATGGTAGCCAATTCTACATTGATGGAAAGCTGTTAGTGTTGCTTACAGTTCTACGTAGAAAGTTTTTCCAAAATCGATAAATATCGGCACTTAGGGCCTCTTGAATTCTATTCTTTTCTCTATTAGAATCTTTATCGTCTGTAGATGATACGTAGTTAGTTCCAAAACCCTTTCTGAAACCAGCCTGTTCCTTGGGTTGGTAGAACTCTAGTTGTGATTTTAGACGTTTTGCTATTATTTTGATAAATAGCTTATATAGATGAGAAGGAAGAAGGTTAATTGGTTTATAGTTTCCACCTTTTTTTATGACAGAGAATCATCACAGCGTTATTCCATTTTTCACGAGTCACGCTAGACCATAAATGAACAATTTTTAGACCAATTATTAAACGAGGGATATATCTTTTTTAAAAGCAATGGAATTAAAATGAGCGAAGATAAACAAGTAACATTAAATTTGATAAAGTAGAATTTTTCACTTATTTGGGAACCGTCATAGCAAAGAAACCAGGAAACGAGATTGAAATTAAGGCAAGAATAGCGGCGGGAACAAGAAACGCCTTTTGTAACAATTTTTGCCACTCCAAGGAACGACAAAAACTGCCCCGACGATCTTTGTTGATAACTCAGGGGATCGCCGGACAAAGATAGAAAATGCCACAAAGCGCCAGCTCAAGCACGGACCATGAAGAAAACGGAACCCCACTTCCCTCGGTTGATGTTACACAAATATACGGGATGACGCTTAGAATACATAAATGTAGCGAAAAAAGGTGTTGGTCTGGGAGCCATGTAATTATTTTCACCCCGTATAAAGAGAGAACTTAGAAACACAAAAATTACAATTTGTGCTTCCGAATATAGATAACCAAAGGTCGGAGGATGCCCCCGTGACCGGAAAAATATATAACGACTCGTCGAACGACACTACCTCATCTGTGTTAAAATAGCAAGATCGACCGCTACCAGAAAACACAAAAAAAATCAACCACCAACAATCGATTATAACTCCTGTTAGAAGAGAGCATGTGATGCGACGTCAAACGTGATTTGCTAAAGCAAATATAAAATCCACAATCATGCCAACCCCTAGATGGTAATCGTATTTAAATAAAGCCAAATAAGAAAATACAATGCTTAAATATTTAAAATTACTTAAAATATTTAACATGGAAAAGTAATCGAATTGTCAATGCGAGCGACAACGTTGTTATCTGGCAGGCCAAGCGGTCGTATCTTGCGCTATCAACGTTCCCATTCAAATAAATTTGCGTAAGTCAAAATTGCAGTATTAAAACTACACAAAAAATGGCTCTAAACAAACCGTTTAGATCAAAAAAACATACAGTATGAGGCAACAATTACTACACAGAACAAACTTGTATTACGCACACAAGGAAAAATAATTTCGGGTACCAAGGAGTAAAAAAATAACAATTGCGCACAAATTGCGGAAGCAATACAAGAAAAACAAAGCCATATGCTGTAACGTTCCAAAAAATGTATTAAATTGTATTAAAAACAAAGTATTAAATATTAATATTGTGTAACGTAGTTTAATGTAAAAACACAGTTTTGCTGATTCAAATGATCTCATCCCGAAAATACCGGAAAGAACCGTGACAAACAACAAGCTCGCAAGGCGATATTTTTGCTGATCAAGTAGCGTCGGGATTGTAACGTTCCAAAAAACGATACAAGAACAAAGCAACAAAGTATTAAATATTGACTTAACTGTGTAACGTAATACAATATTTAATGCGAGAATAAAGTTTTGCTGATTTAAATAACTCCATCTCAAAATTCCGGGAAAGAACCGCGGCAAATAACAAGCTGGTCACCAAGCGTTTTCTTGCTGACTGAGTCGTTTCAGGAAGAAAATAAAAGAGACGTGTGACCAAGCAGAAGGATCAGAAAAGCAATACTGCTACAACGAGGTACTAGTTACTTCATTATCGTTACCGAAAATATCGAATAATTGTTTATGGTTTGTCACCAAGCGTTTTTTTGCTGACTGAGTCGTTTCAGGAAGAAAATAAAAGAGACGTGTGACCAAGCAGAAGGATCAGAAAAGCAATACTGCTACAACGAGGTACTAGTTACTTCATTATCGTTACCGAAAATATCGAATAATTGTTTATCGAAGTATTTTATCGAATATCTGTTGATCAAAGTATTTTATCGAATATCTTTTGATCAAAATATTTTATCGAATTAATTTATCGAATATCGGTTTATCGAAGTTTACCTGTGAAAAAGTTGATTTTTTGTATTTGCAAGTAAATCCGCATTAAACCAATTTTCTATCTGTGTTAGAAATAAGAACAATAAAACCAGAGTGAGAAATTTGTGTAAAACATACCTAATAGTGCGACGATTTAAAAATAAGTGAATCTTCTGACAATTGAACCAAACGTTCACCAACCTGTGACAGATCACACCAGCGAGGTATTTTTATATTTTTTTCGAAATTTGTATTAGTTAATAGTTTATGAAAATTAAGCTAAGTCCTAATTTTATATTGGAGCTCCAGGATTCCATAGAAGAGGACCAATTTTATTTTTGTGTTACCGATTTACCTTAGTTTGTTAGTCTTAGTTTAGATCATAAGTTTTGTTGCAGTAAAAACAGCTGTTTCCTAGGATAAGAGCCACCGTATATGTCGTAGTAGGACCAAAGTGGGGTCTACAAATTGTAATTTTAATATATTACTGTTCAATCAAAAGTATTTCATTATTATTTTCGAACGAATATTCAAGCCAAACCCAGGGAAGGAGTCGAAATTTAAGTACATTCTCTCCACCAAGCTAGCAAGCGCGTTACAATGCCCAAATTTGGTCAAGAGACGACAAACCAGAACGGAAATCAATGGAATAGCAAAAATATCGCACCCACCCACGCGAACTAAAAAATCCTCCAACGAGAATTGCGCAAGCCAAAAAACGAATCCTCGCCACACCACTTGAACCACATCCATCGCTCCATCACAAACAGGAATCGGCCAGCTTCCCCAAAACTCAACCTTCCTAGGCACTTCCCAAAACTATTCCCCCTTTTCGAGTCGCTATCGAAAACACAGCAATACCGCCAACCTTAGAATTAATGCATGAATCCACCATACAGGGCGTTGCTAAAGTTGTCAAATGCAAATTAGAAAAAGTAACGATTCAAAAAATCGTTACACTTTGCGATCAAAGCATTGCCGAGTGCTAAAATTTTCTCCTGATCCCTAAATCGAGATTGTACAGGACTACAATAAGACCAACACTGACATATGATTGTAAGACTTGGACACTGAGGAAGCAGGAACAGGTAATACTGCAGATATGGGAAAGGATGATCTTGAGAAGGATTTTCGGTGGAAAACAGGTGACTGGATGAGAAGAACTAACGAGTTAAAGGAATTGTTAGACGAACCAAATATCGTGAGCGTTGTAAAAACCCAGAAAATTATATGGATGGGCCATATAGTGAGAATGAGTGATAGAAGAATCCCAATGGTATGGAAACCGGAATTTTGAGGTGCAAGGAAGAGGGGAAGACCAATGAACAGATGAAAGAGAGAGATACAATATGACTTGACCAGAATGAATGTGAGAGATTGGGAGAACAAGACGAAGGATAGAAAGAAATAGATACAAGCAATAAATCACGCCATGGGCCTACTACTAGGCTTGTAGTGCAGTTAAGTAAAAGGTCCCACAATGGCTTCTCCCTTATTAGGGATTTTATTCCATTTAACGCGGTTTTTCGCCCAAAAAATTGTTTTTAAACCAAAACGGAAGAACAAAAAATTTACTACAAAATAGGTTTTCCAGTTACTTCGTGATGTAATGTACGAAATTTTTATTTAGAATGAAATTATTTTAAACCATATTCCATTTTTTAACAACGCTTTACGCCGTTCTGCGATTGATTTTTATTTCAAAACTAGCATGGCATAGGAAAATTTTGAAAAACTGACTATGTAGAGAATTTCTCTTCTTCAATTTTTGTGTAATGATAATTTTCCGTTAAGTTGAAATTTAATGAGTTATAGACGACAAATCATATTGATGGGCTAAAGTCTCCAATTGAAGGAGAAACTAAGGGATGATGTTAAGGAGTTTATTCAGACAGTCAAATATGGTTGTATGCCAAATTTCAGCTTGTCTGGAGTTTTTGCAAATTCTAACCATTTTTTTGCCTCTCATTGGAGCTCGATGGATAAGGATTGCCAGCTCTGTGCATAGCTCAGGTGATATTTTACGAAGGTCGTCCATTTTTATAAATGGAGACGGGGCGTTAATGGTTCTTCTACTCTTATCTTTTGGTCTTGATCCATGTAGACCCATCTTGTCTGTCATATTCCCTTCTTTGGTGGTCTATAAAAATTTCATTTTCAAGTTATTAAATTCTTCTTTTGAGTGCCCCATCCGAGTCCAGATGTAGGTGACCTTTTTCCTGTGTATCTACATATTATATTAATTTGGTGATATCACACACATAAGGGACCTACTGGTTAATGCATATATTGAATTATAATTATGTAAAAAATACGACCCAGAAAAATAGAAATTTTTCCGAACAAATATTTGGAAAGACCTAAAATTGTTAATATAATTAGACTTCAAACTGATCAGCGCTAGGATTTATGTGACTAAAATTATTTTAAAATCGGTTTAGTTGTTCGTCACAACCCTATTGGCATATCCTTATGACTGAGGAATCGTGATCCCAATGGCTCATTCGTACCTACCCACCATGCTCTTCAATTGTTGCCGATCTTCTGCTTTTCGTATTGTTATCTGTAGGGGTTGGTTGTCTCGTTAAATTTTTATTTGAACGATCCATCTACTGGGTGATCTACCTCTAGGTCTTGTACCTTTCCCTAAACCTGAAAATAATTTAAAGGAGACCTACCATTGCAAAGATAAATTTATAGCTCAAAACTTTTTATCTTTTCTATCAGTGTATTCCATCACTGCACCTCTATTGATCTTCGGCACTCGAAATGCTACACCATTACGATTGGTATCAAGATTTCTCGAGAAGTATACGTAGTTTCTTGATTTTGAGGTAAAATGCCCGGACCCCTTCCAGTGTGTCCCCGTTTTCTCCAGACTTCATTCATGGACATGCAAATTATTTTTGACAATATACAACTTTCCCGTCAGCAGGAGACCTCTTACATTCTAAGTGCCCACTCATAAATCTTCTTCTAACAAACACCTTACATCGCCTGATGTCGCTTATCAGAGCGATTTATCTAATCGATCAGAAAACGATCACATTTGTGTAAATTTTAAGAAGTAATTTTTCCACAAAATTAAAAATAGATATTTGTAGTAATATAAACATGTTTTTTTCATTTTAATAAATACTAATCTTAAAAAATTTGTAGGTAACTTTAATCGATTCACATCAACACACCCAAGAGCAAGGAGCATTTATAGCCACAGTTGATCGAACAAGTCTTAAAGTTCTGTGCAAATGGTTTGGAGAGTTAATATTTCGATGCTATGAATCTTATCCACAACTTTATGAACTTGCTTTGTTGTATTTCCGAAACAAAAAGAAATGTAAAAGGAACACGTGAAAAATATGACTCCCAACATAACAGTAATTGTGCAGTGGTAACGTTGGTTCTTTCTAAACATAAAAATAGTAAAAGTGTAACTTACTCAAACACTGTTACGCCTAAAACAAAGAACCGATTAAGCATGTATCTTTTTTTTAGAAATAAATTTTGAGAAAATCGTTAAATTATTGTAATAATTATAATATTATTTACATACTAGGAATAATTATTATTTTTTATCAAAACTCAGCTATAAGTTGTGTTGTTACTCTATGATTTGAAACCAGTAATAACACAATTTTAACATCTTTCGTAATAATCAATTGCGATTCATTATTGTAAAAATTATCCTTAAATAATTAGGTAGCTGTTTGTTATTCCAACTGGCTGGTACTGTGTGGTTGATTTTCTTTCGATTGTGCCATTGCCCATTCAACAAAGTCGTCTATTAAAACTGGCCACGCACCTTCTTCGTCGTAATTGCTCATGTCATCCGAAATCTGAGTCGCAAAATCTAATAATAAATTCCAAGTGTCTTTAGGAATTGATTTTTTATGATGTTCCTAAACAATAAATAGTCGGTAATAAATAACACCGACGATAACACCAAAATATAGATTACCTGTAAAAATTTGCACCAAATATCGAGAAATTTAAATTTTCCTTTCAAAACAATATTCCAGTAAGCTATCGCCATTTCAAGATCTAAACCTTTTTGACCCTGATTTTTTGCGAAATTAAATGTGAAATGATAAAAATCTTTAAATTTAAAATTGTCCTTTAATTCGTTTTCTAGATTTGTAAACCGTGTCTTTAATTTTTCCACACTGTCACAACCTAACTCCGTCATTCCATTTATAAATTCTTCTCGAGTAAATTCACATTGTGTAGCAGCTTTAAATTTCCACGCAATTATTAGGACCATTTTGGAGTCGGGTAGTAAGCCTAATTCTTCTAAGAATTTCATGATACCATCGGCCGTTATCTTCTCCAACTCGGTAGGATCTTTATAACGACAATACAGAGATTCCAATTTTTTCTTGTCAACGCATTTCGGCTCTCGATAGTATGCATCGGGATTTTGGAAGTAGTTATCGCTTGCGATGTCCAATTTCCAATCGTTTTGAGCTAAGCAATAAATTGCAGTATTTTCACCAGTTTGAGTAAATGAAATAAACTTTTTCACTTTGTCCCTTTGTGACGACTTGAGTTTATGCTGCAAGAAAACCACAGGTTATTGTTATTGTAAGACAACAAAAAATAATCAACTTTCATTTTGACAGATTCACGATTTTGTTATGATGTGCCCATTTTGGTAGAAAACGGATACAAATGTTTTAATTATTTATAAATAATGCGAACTTACCATGTCGAGAATAAATTATACAAAAATTTTATTTACAATAAGCGATCATTTGTATAACTATTGATAATTTTCAATTCTATTATGTAAAATAACCTCTCTAAAAGTTCTCTGCATTAACAAGACTGCCACACTACGAAAAAACGAATCCTCTTCTAATGTTTGGTTACGGTTTCACGAGCGAACGTCGGTGTGGTGAAAGGATTCCTTATTTAACTATATTTTTCAGTGAAAGTGGCTTAGCATTTCGTTTTTCTCGGTTTTTAATTTCAAAAATTCCGTCAACGACAATAATTCATTGTGATTATCTAAATTTATGTACCGCCATAAAACCCCTAGCAACTGCTTGAAAAAATCAATTTAAAATGTTTAAAAGCAGTAGATATAATTTTTTCATCAATTTTCAAACGTCATCTCGGAGGTTTTGTCACGGCGAAGAGGTTAGGGTGCGATTTGCCCCCAGTCCCACAGGTACCATTTTGTTTTCTATTTTTTTTTGCTTCACTCATTATATTGTATTTCTTAAATTTTGCAGGTAATTTACACCTCGGTGGTTTGCGTACAGCACTGTATAATTTCTTGTTTGCAAAATCACGGGGTGGTAAATTTTTACTGAGGATCGAAGATACCGATCAGAGTCGAATTGTTCGAGGGGCGCAAGAACAATTACAAAGGGATTTAAATTGGGCTGGTATTTACATAGATGAAGGGCCCGGACTTGGAGGACCTTGTGGACCGTACATTCAATCGCAGAGATTAAAACTTTACAGGTATTAAGTGTTACCAAGTGATTTGTAATGTGGTAAAGTAAACTGTGCTTCGATTTAACAGGGAACAAGTGACAACTTTGTTAGACAATGGTTCGGCCTATTATTGTTTTTGTTCCAATAAACGACTGGATTTATTAAGGTTACAAGCAGTGCGTGCACAGCAGATTCCTAAATATGACAACAGATGTCGACACTTAAGTAAGGAAGACGTGATGAGTAAATTGAAGAACAGTGAGCCACACTGTATTCGCTTTAAAGTTAGTAAGTACATTGTATATTGTAGTAGCTTAATTTTGATAAACTATACCTAGTCGTGCCATAAGTTCTGATACTTGTTTGGAAGCCGATTTTAATGATTTTAAAATAAAAATCCTCTATAAAAATTACTACATTTTATTCGGTACATTCTAAGGAATTCAATTTTGTACGATTTATTCGAAACGGTCACCTTTTGCCTTCACAAGGGCCTTTAAACGTCGCGGGCAGTCATCCATTGTGGCACGCACTACTTTTATTGGTATAGATGTTCCAACCTTGATGAAATTCCGTTTTAAGAGCTCAATATTTTTATGGGGTACTTTGCAAGCTTGTTCCTCAAGAACAAACCATAATTTGTAATCCAAAGGGTTCAAGTCAGGACTACCTGAAGGTCAGTCTTCCGCGGCAATAAACTCAGGTAAATTTGTTTGTAGTCATTCGTTGGGTCGTTTTCGCTTTATGCGCTGGTGCAGAATCTCGCTGAAACACCCTATGGTTTTCACGAAATAAGTTGTAATTTAGAGGGTTAACTACGAGCTGTAACATTTTTTGGTATTTTTTCCCCCGTTATTTTTCACGTTTTTTCCCCTTTTTCACAAAAAACAGCTGCATTACTGCTTCATACGACACACCTCACCAAATCATTACTATTGTTGGATAATGGCCATTTTTCACCCCCGAAATTTTTTTAGGGGCTTCATTAGAGCTGTAAGCCTACACAGGATCGTTTTTCATGTTGAATTTTTCTTCGGCTGTGAAAATTTTTTCCTCAGTAAACAAAATATTTTTGTGATCTTCATACGCGTGCCGGTCCAGGAGTCGTTTTGTTCTTTCTTGTCTAATATTTTTTAGAGCAATTGTAAGACGATGTATTGTAATCCTACGATAAGCCCCAAGTTTTAAGTCATCTTTTAACACGCGAGAAATGGTTCTTTTCGAAATTTGAATTTCCTAGCCATAATTTTTTGTTTCCTCAAGGGATTTCTTCTCATTCGCTCGCGAACTGTTTTAATAACTCCAAGAATTCTTAGAGTTCGTGGTCGACCACTTTTTTTTCGGTTATCTACTCCAGAAGTTTCATTCTATCGATGGATAGTTAAAAAGAAAAAAATTTGTAATCCGTAATTTTTTTAAACAAATTTAAAATTGCACTAGTACTTTTATCATTGTTATGTATAGCAATTACAACAATACGATTATCGTTGACATCCGAATTCATGTTTACTATTTAAGACTTGAATTTCAACTTTCGCCCACTTATATACCTGCAAATGATCTTTCCAAAAATACCATTAGCAACCCCCATCCCTTAATCTTCATAGTAAAAATGAACGGTGCTTTGTTAGTACAGAACTTATGGCACGACTAGGTATTAGTGATGACTGATGACATACTTGCGCCTTAAAGTTAGACAACCTGCGAAACACTAACTCCAAACTAACGTTCAAATTCATAGTCATTCATTACCTAAGTATCTACAAGTTTTCCTCCTGGGTCATTCCATCTCAAATCGAATCATGAATTTACTTGACCCATGCCTAATTTGACAAAATTTAGTACACACCATCTTAGTAAGAAATAAAAAATACAAATTAAAGGATTTGCCCAAAAAGGCACTCGTTTCCTTGTTTTGGTCTTTCAAAAAGTCAAAAAGTTGGTGTGTAGACTTGTAGGAAAACGACTGTAACTTCATCCACGGTGGTCTAAATTTAAAAATAAAAAATGTTCTGTAAAGATAAACGAACATTCTGTTCAAATATTTAACCACATTTTATATTTTCAACCCCTAACTGGATTAATTTTTTAATTTTATCCCTATTTCAACCCCTATTTCTAAAGGGGTCTTTTTTTGGTTAATTTTTTTACAGTTTTTTTGTACAATGGGGAACATGCATGAAAAAAAAAATTTAGTTAAAACAGTATTTTCCGATTAATCCTATATATTAAATATCAAATCAGCAAAAATAACTTCTATTTATTGTATATTGTTACAAATAATCCATTTTAAAATTCAATAATAATTTAAAATAAATCATGTGACCTTAAACGCAACGAAGTCACCGGTACAATAACAATAACCTCACTTTCATGTTTACTATACTCGTTTGGAGTACTTTTTTAACTTTCTTGTTTTTAATTGATTTAATTATGATAAATAACAGCTTTTAACACTAACAAACTTCAACTTTCAAAGCACAAAACCACAGAAAAATAATATAAATGAATGTAAAATTAAACTGTGACGTCACACGTTCTGTGGCAAATTGCGCGGGCGTTTCCTTCAATTCAAATTGACGGATTTTTAAATATTTTTTAAATTATTATCAAAACGAAAATAAATAAATTAAATAGCATTAATTAGTATATTTAGTTATTTTTGATCCAACTACGCTATAAAAAAAATTTATGCATCTTCCCTATTGTGCTGAGCATGCGTACCAAATTTTATCATGGGATGAGCATGGGTTCGGTTACTAAAAATTAATTAAGTATAGGTAGAAACAGACAAAAATCAGTTTTTCGCCGATTTCTCAAGTTTCTTTGAACTTTATGACAAAATAGCTGAATATAAAATTAATCTAATTAAATTCTCTACAAAAAAGTATTTGTACAAATTTTTCGTCAGATTCGTATTCACATAGCAATAACAGCTCAAAGTATAGCTAAGTTGCGCGACCACCATTATATTTATTTGAAAAGGTCGGAATCGATTTTCAATTAATTGTATAGATTTTCATCATAAATATTTATTATCTGAATATAAGTTGACCACACCATCCCTAATTTTGATAAGGGGTCATCCATTAATTACGTAAGGGTTTTGAGAGGGGGGGAGGGGGGTATTGGATATCTTACGGACCCTTACGTAGGGGGGGGGGGAGGGGTCCGACGTATTCCTTACGTAAGTTTCTTAAAATATTTTTTTAAATTAAATTTAAAAATCAAATATAATATTTGATAATTGAAGGCGCTGATACACATGCTACTTACTGGCACGAAAAGCATGCTATTATGACGTAATTTTACGACATTTACGTCATAATAGACGTAATTTTACGACAATTACGTCATAATAGCATGATTTTCGTGCCAGTAAGTAGCATGTGTATCAGCGCCTTAAAAATCATTAAACATAGTGGCATAATAGTATAATATACTAGCTGGCACAGTCGGCCTGCCGGCCGCCTTTAGCCATCTAGACCGTGTCGGATGTGGTTGTTCGGCCTTCGGCCTCACTCAAGGGTATCGCAGGCATACGTGTAGACCGTGGTTGTTCGGCCTTCGGCCTCACTCCAAGGTTCTAAAGTAGCCTATGTTTTTCGTAGCGTTGTAAATAACTTCTACACCAAATTTGGTTAAGATGGTCAAATAGAAACGTAAAGCACGTGCACGCGTATTTGCGTTGTCGATCGGTTGACAGATTGACAGCATTCATTATTGTTTTTTAAGTTGATTTTGAGTAGCCTGCCTTCCTTTAAGGAATCTCGATAATCCATTCATGCGCGTCCCATAGGGACGCGCATGAATGGATTATCGAGATTCCTTAAAGGAAGGCAGGCTACTCAAAATCAACTTTCCTTTCCTTTTCGAATTTTTGCACTATTTCAATACAAAAACATGCGTAGGAACCTACATAATAACTGTGCCAAATTTGGTTCCGATGGGTCAAACGGTTTAGGAGTCTATAGGGAACATACATATTGCAATGTCCGACACTGACCACCACGTCAATAGAAATGATAACGTCACGATTTAAAATTTTGTTTATTAATAAAGAGAGCACATGACTTATTTGTTCGAACGTAAAAGTTTTATCTGAAACCAAAAATTTAGTTTAACGTCATAAATTTATATGAAGAAAGGGTCACGGAACGAGATAACAAAATAAATTCAAAAAAATGCAACGTTTTAATTCTGTTAATAAAAAAATGTTTGTTAAAAATTATAAATTAAATTAATTAATAATAAGAAATGTAATTTGAAATCAAAATAATTGTTCAATGTTAGTTTATAAAAATGTGTTGAAACGTAAAACTTGAATAAGAATAATCTTTACACGTATCGGAGTGTCTCGCAAGTCAATGTATCACAAATGGGAAAGACATTTTCTTCAAAAGTTTACTGGAAGATCACAGGAGATGCAAGTACTTTAATTTAATCTGAAACATAAAAATTTTATTAAAATTTTAAATATCACATTGGGCTTGAGCCGAACCTGCAAACTGTAACGTCAGATAAATTGATTTTATATCGACAAAAGTAGCAAAATCACATTTGCCTTGAAAATACACAGGTTGCGATGGTGAAACAATTGAGAAAAGGTTGTTGTTGAATTAATTCGATGAATGGCGTGGTGAAATTTAAGCGTCCTACAAGAAATTAATTTATTAGTAAAAATTTCGATTCAAACCGAATAAAAGGTATAAAAATTAAAAAGTAAATTTAACTTACGTGTGTTACAAGTGTTTTGGATCAAAAATATTGAAGGATCGACGATATTTTCACAAATAACGATATACGAATTTACACGTGTTGGAAAAGGCATCCACTCGTATTTATGCGACTGTACACCATCGATAAGAAATTGATACTGGGTTTCATGGTCATTCATCTTGGTAACCAGAAAAGAACCAGATTTTTAAAGGTAAAGCCAAACAACTTTCATTTTAACAAAATTTAGTGCGGACTTATAAAAATTTCTACCGCGTGGCGTCGACATAGCATTTATAGTTTTGGGGTAATATTAAGGATTTATTTAATTGATGTTCACGATTTATTTAAAAATAATTACATTTTATATAATAAAATTCACCATTGCATTCTAAAACGGAGCATAATTTTTGTGATATCATTCCGAAGACCATACTATTCTATTTCAGCTTCACGATTTGGTCAAGGAAGGAACCCAACTTGAGAAAAGGTAGGTCTGTGCTCACCGAAATTGTTAAGCCGAGGTATAAATTTCTTTTATTTGTATTTATCAATAAAAATCTGCATACATTTCTATTGACGGGGTACATTTACGTACACCTGTACAAGACATTAATATTAAAACGTGTAACCCTAGTAAAGCTCCGAGGCTTCATATAGCACTTTTTGGCTAGCCCAACGTGAGGCTACGAATACACACAGCACTTTTTGGCTAGCACAACGTGTGGCACTTTTAATCGAACCGTACATAGCACTTTTTGGCGCCCAACGTGGGGCAATATTAGGAGACAAAGCTCACTACACTTTTTGGCTAGCCCAACGTGAGGCAATATTAGTAACTACGATATCACATAGCAATATGTACATACACACATACATCCATTTTTATATATATTATATAGATTAAGACTAACCAAAGATCTAATATAAGGTAATGTGGATAGAGCGTGAATGTTTGTTAATGACTCCAACGTAAGAAAAGGATAGATGCTCGATGTCATGTGACTTGAGGCATAATCTCTGTTGTCGCCGTAAGAAATGCATTGTGCACTTACGTTTTATATTTCATTTTATGTAGTCGAGTGCGTAATTTTTCAAATAACATTTATTTAAAATATATTTAAACAAATATAATCATGGTAGCGTCATGTGCCGCAAATAATTGCACAAATGGCTATAGGAAAGGCACAAATATTTCCTTTCAGAGGTAAAATTAATGATTAATGTTTATACTCGTACTATGTTGTATAGTTTTCTAAAAAATGAAGCTACGAAAAAGGTGTGGGTTATTGCAATGAGAAGAGATAATTATAAACCATCTACTTGTGCAAAGTTATGTGCCAAATATTTTCAGGCTTCTGATTTCATAATTCAATTTGGTCAAAAAAACTGAAAGTGGGTGCAATACCATCGGTGTTTAAATTTCCTCATCATCTTGTAAAAACTGTTTCTAAACTACGTTCAACTAGATTAAAAAGTACTGTTAAATGTAAGTCACAAAAGCCTGACTTATCAGTTGAACCTGGATCCTCTTTAAACATCAGAAATCTATCTATTTATCGGTCTTTATAACATTCTACAACGTCTTCCGATTCCTCTTCGCCATTCTTCACGATCTTCCCATTGCATCTCTTCAAGTCATTTTTAGTCAGATTATTAATGAAGAAGCCCCTAATCAAACGCAAATAAATGACCCATCTTTAATTACTAATACAAGCAATGCTATGTATTGTGGGGACTTTGATGAGGAAGACATGAATGGCTTAAAAAAAAGCCAACTTAATGTGGAAAATAGCACGGAAAACTATTAAAAAACAAAAAAATACCATAAAATATCTTCAAACTCGGAGCAACAAAGAATTTCCACCCTAGATCAATTATTAAATCATTTAAAAACAAGTTGGAACGTGCTTCAGCAGCGGTTCCTAGGCTTCTATACATACAACTACTTTTCTGGTGTGAAAATTTGTTGTTATTTTTGGTCGCCATAATTTTATAATGTGATATCAGATAATCCGATAATTCGGAACCGAGAGTTACAAACTTAAAAAAGTTGTTATTATCTGGTTATTTTGGATCGCCATATAATGTAACATCACATAATCAGATAATCTGCACCAATTAAATTTTTTGCGATTGGTAATTATCATTTACTATATAAGTAATAACAATCAAACTTTTCCATTCTATTAGAAATTTTACTTCTCTGTAATGTATGGTCCTTTTTTTGAGGTGGACCAATCCTCTCCTTTCTCTTTTATTTATAACTTAACTTCACTAACCACATCAATAAAAAATTATTTTTTCACATCAAAGTAAAACAAGTAGTTTATATAGGGAGACCTCTTCGAAAATATCTTTAACTTAGTAAATTTCTTTCGAACATTTGCGTATTATTTATAAACTAGATGATACCCCGTCCGAGGACGGGCAGCTAGAAGGACGGGCAGCTACCCAAGGTAACTTAAGTTGAATGAAGATTAAGGAAAGCTCTCAGTGCAATCCAAAAGCCATATGACCTTGGCTGCCTGCCCGTCCTTCTAGCTCCCCGTCCGATAACGATAGATTCCCATGTTGATCGAGCGGTTGCGGAATCTTCACTTTTCCTTTATGACAGCAGTTGTTAAATTGTTTATCAACTGGACGCTCCTTGGCGAAATTCTTGGAGCCGCAGAACTGACAGATGTAATTCATTTCTCCACAATCGTGTCGAGTAACGTGAGATTCATCAAATCTCAATGCTCTTATTTGGAGTTGAATTGCTTGACTTTGGTATCGATTTTCTTTCTGTCGCTGTATCGCATGGGATCGAGCGTTAGCAGCTTGCCGCGCTTGAGTTTCTTCTAATGTTTCACGTTGTTGACGTGTCGCATGGGATAGAGCGTTAGCAGCTTGCCGCGCTTGAGTTTCTTCTAAAGTTTCACGTTGTTGACGTATCGCATGGGACCGAGCGTCAGCAGCTTGCCGCGCTTGAGTTTCTTCTAAAGTTTCACGTTGTTGACGTATCGCATGGGACCGAGCGTCAGCAGCTTGCCGCGCTTGAGTTTGTTCCAAAGTTTCACGTTGTCGACGTATCGCATGAGACCGAGCGTCAGCTTGTCGCTGTGATCGAAGCTGTTCTTCTGTGTTATTAGCTCTTGTACGTGCTTTTCTCTCACGATTCAATCGCCGTCGCTTTGCAGCAGGATTTTCAAAATTTTCATTATCCATTATGGAAGTTCACATAATGCTTTTTTGGAAATAGCTGTCATAATTTTTCACCGATATAGGAAATTTAAATACGTTGATACGTTGATCTGTTTTTTCAATGCAGACCAAATATAAGTTATATTTTATTTACATAATTTTTCACCTATGTAGGAAATTTAAATACGTTGATCCCTTGATACGTTGATCCGATGATACGTTGATCCGATGATACGTTGATACGATGATACGTTGATACGTTGATCCGATGATACGTTGATCCGATGATACGTTGATCCGATGATACGTTGTGCGTTCGGTTCGGTTCGGTTCGGTTTGCTTCGGGTATTTCCGTGGGACAGACAGAAAGAAAGAAAGACTTGGCCTTTTATAATAAGAGATTGCATTAGCGAATCGAAGCAACGGATTAACAGATTAACGCAATACTATATAGACGAAGTATTTAAAATATAACAACGTATCAGTTGATCAACGTTATGATTGGCTCTGAAACATGCGGACGGACACGAAGCCAGACCATAAGGCTTCTTTCTATACCTTGTATAGAAGCCTAAAAGTAGCACACTGGCTACCCAGTTCTTAGACCTCTATACACACAGAGTATTTCCAACACGATTTGAAACGCTCTGTATGATTTTGAATTATGCGGACGGACAGACGGACACGGAGCCAGATCATAAGGCTTCTTGTTATACTTTGTATAGAAGCTTAAAATGCCAGCTCGCTCCTGCGGCGTGTCAAAACCTAATCTCATTGGTCCAAATTTGTTACCAACATAAGCACTAATCGAAGTTATGGAAGGGGAAGGATCTGAACGGAACGAAAAGAAGAAACAAAAATCGAGGAGATAGGAAATAACGCTTATTAATGATTAACTTAAATCCGGATTAACGGATTAACGTTAATACGTTAATCCGTTAATATTTAATAAAAATACTATATTAACCAAATGACTTATTATGACTTAAATGTGTTGAACGTGAACTAAAAATGTCTTTACAAAAAATGGCTTCGCGAGAATTAAATAAGGTTGTGGAAGGGGCGCTAAACAGGGCTTTATCGTTCGCTAAATATGAAGATTTAACATGGAACCTGTTTTTCGGTACCAAACCATTTATCATAGTTTTCCTCGAGATTTAGGGGTGCCGCGGGAGTGGCGCCTATCTCGTTTCTTCTTCTTTTTACTGTTTTCCGAAGTGCGGCGTAGTTTTGTGTAACCGTGTTGGTTATAATAGGATAATCCCTTAATTCTTGTGTTGGTAATAAAAATTTACTATATAAGCAAATTTGCTTTTTGCGATCGGTTTCGGATTTAAATTTTTGGTAATGAAAATTTTGTTATTGAAAATTCATTATTGTGAATGGGAAGATGTTATTCGATAATCTACTCTATTCAAATTATAAACTATAAATTTGAATTATACATGTGGTGCCAATTTTTGGTGTCAATTTTTGGTGTCGATTTTTGGTGTAGATTTTTGGTGTCGGTTTTTGCTGTCGGTTTTTGGTGTCGGTTTTTTGGTGACGATTTTTGCGAGGTAACGACCGTAAAAACATGTTCCATGTTAAAAAAGTAGCGCACTGGCTACCCAGTTCTTAGACCTCGATACACACAGAGTATTTCCAACACGATTTGAAACGCTCTGTATGATTTTGAATTATGCGGACAGACAGACAGACAGACGGACAGACAGACAGCCGGACAGACAGACGGACGGACAGACAGACACGGAGCTAGATCATAAGGCTTCTTGTTATACTTTGTATAGAAGCCTAATTACGAACCGAATATAAGAATTCACCATAAAATTCAAATTTTAAATCAACCAAAGGAGAGAATACGATCCAAAATGACCAAATTAATACATTTTAAACATCAATAATTTTTTCTAACAATATTTGTAACTATTTTTGTGCATTAATAAAAGTTTTAATGGAGCAATTCCATGTGACGTCACGAACACTTTTATGTGTGTAAAATTCTTAGGTTAGGTTTACGATTAATTCGGCAAATAAAATAAACGGAAGTACTTACAGTAATAATTTTACACGACACTCTCTACGGTTTATAAAATGTAAAAAAATTCAATTTTCACCACCAAAAAACACGATTTATCACAAATTTGAATCAGTTCGTTGGCAGCTTGACAGCCTGCCGCGAAACACTGTGACGTATTTGGAAACGCTCAATTGTAAAATAGATTTACTATCCCTGATATTACATTAATAATTATGCGACGCGTTGAATATCTTGCCTCAAATCACGTGGTATAACTCTTCCTTCCTTTATGCACTTCATGATACCTTGATCGTGCTGTCCTCTTCTTACGGTAGCTTCAATAGTCGCTTCTGCAAGGTTGAATCACGCTCTATCCACATTAACTTATATTAGATCTTTGAGACTAACATAGTCAACCTGTGCACCAAATTTCATTTTGGGCCGAGAATTTCAGATTGAGCAAACAACTTGTCAAATGATGAGTAAATGATTATGTATAATTTATCAAATGGCAAGTTATATATATTTTTTTCTCAATCTGCAATAGTCCGCCCAAAAAGAAATTTGGTGCACAGGTTAACTATGTGTTAGGGAAAAAAAGAGACCCCTTTGAGGGGGAGAGGGTGCAAAACTCAATTATAAAAGTTTGTTCCGTCAATCTAAACTAATAAGTTTGTTGAAGAAAAATCCGCCCTCTATGTTCATTAGTTCCCGAGATTTTATTTTATTAGTTCCAAAGTTATACACAGAGAGGTAAACTGAAAAGTGTCGCTTTAGCTGGCTTTATCATGGAAACGAATTAAGTTTACAAAAAAAAAATCAAATAATGTATTTTTTGCCATTCCGGGGGTAAAGTACTCACTTTTTACCCCGGTTTGCGGGTGTAAAGGGGCACTTTTTTACCCTGCGGGAGTAAAGTTAAAAAATAGGGGGGGGGGGGCGGGAGTAAAGTTAAAAAGAGGGGGGAGCGGGAGTAAAGTTAAACCAGATCATAAGGCTTCTTGTTATACTTTGTATAGAAGCCTAAAAAGGGGGGAGCGGGATAAAAAATCACCAGATGACTGATAAAAAAGTCACTAGACACTAGTCACCACGTGGCGACGGTTTTAAAAATGTCGCCACGTGGTCAGATGTTAGGACGCGCGATTTTTTCGCCACATATCTTTCGTTTTTTCGCTTCATAAAACACGTCTTCAGTAAATCAATCTGCCAATTCTTTGCTCTTGCACCACTGCACAAAAGCGTCGTAGTGCTTTTGGTAAAGTTTTCTAGATTTTGTCGGCAAAAGTTCTCGCTCATGGCACATCTTGCTGTTTTAAAGGCACAAATGGAAATGAACCATTGGTAGAATCAGGGGTGCCAAGTGCTATTTCCTAGTACTTTTTGGTAGTAGTTGGTAATATTACTAGATACTACCGACCACGTGCATTATTAAAAAAATGCGTTAAATTTTTGCTTTAAGTTTCTAAATTGGCGAAGTTCCTACTTTACCTCCCGGAATTGCAAAAAACAGTATATGCACGACGGGAGTAAAGTGACTTTTGGCTCGAGGGTAAAGGATTGTTTACACGAGGCGCCAGCCGACAAAAAATGTTACTTTGCTCCCTAGGTGCATAATCTACTATTTGGTTTAACTGCATTGTCATATTATGCTAAACTTTTTATCAAAATTAGGGATGGTGTGGTCAACTTATATTCAGATAATAAATATTTATGATGAAAATCTATACAATAAATTGAAAATTGATTCCGACCTTATTAAATAAATATAACGGTGGTCGCGCAACTTAGCTATACTTTGAGCTGTTATTGCTATGTGAATACGAATCTGACGAAAAATATGTGTAAATATTTTTTTGTAGAGAATTTAATTAGCTTTAATTTTATATTTAGGGTATTCACACTCCCTAGTATATATCGTTGTATTTCTACACTAGTAAATATACACAAATTTACTCGAGTGTATTTGGTTGCATACAAATTTCCCATAAGACCAAATACACCGAGGTCTAGTATATTTAAGTAGCCCGTGAAGGTGTTTTTCTACCTTAGTATATTAGAATTCAATATGGCCGACTACAGCTAATCAAATATGTTTACATTTACGTTGCATTAATGTACATTGTAAGGTTATATTTAAATTTACATTAAATTTATATTATTTTAAAAATGGAAATCGAAAATTTAGATGAAGTAGAGAATCAATGAGAATAAGAATAATAGTTGTGAGGTTATGAAGTTGTTGACGGGTTGATAGTTTACTAAATTAATATCATAGGTGTGTTCACAGCTATGGTATTTGAGTGTTGTAAATATACAACTATGGTAAATATACTAAGGAGTGTGAATACCCTAATTAAACTATTTTGTCATATAGTTCAAAGAAACTTGAGAAATCGGCGAAAAACTGAATTTTGTCCGTTTATGCCTATACTTAATTGATTTTTAGTAACCCTTCAGCGTTCACTTGTCATGTGGTCACCTGTCCGGTCAAAATTTGGTACGCATGCTCAGCACATTTGTACAAAAAAACTGTAAAAAAATTAACCAAAAAATACCCCTTTAGAAATAGGGGTTGAAATAGGGTTAAAATTAAAAAATTAATCCAGTTAAGGGTTGAAAATATAAAATGTGCTTGAATATTTGAATAGAATGTTCATTTACCTTTACAGAACATTTTTTATTTTTAAATTTAGACCACCGTGGATGAAGTTACAGTCGTTTTTCTATAAGTCTACACACCAACTTTTTGACTTTTTAAAGACCAAAACAAGGAAACCAATGCCTTTTTGGACAAATCCTTAAATTTATGTTTTTTATTTCTTACTACGATGGTGTGTACCAAGTTTCGTTAAGTTTGGTCAGGGTCGAGTCAATTTTACCTATTTTTTTGTTGATTTGAGATGGAATGACCCGACCCTCCTTCTTTCTCTTCGGTTTACGCTTGAAAGAGGAGTTATGATTTTCGGTTCACTGTTCTCAATTGTTCCGTCCGTTTCCGACTCTTCTCACCACCTCGCGCCATTTCCCTCTGTTGCTGGCCTCTCTTAAGTGCACATTACACGGGGCCTTCGGCTGCAGCAACTTCTGTGCAGAACGGTATACGCAATGCGCAAATACATGAACTCGTCTCTACGCAGAAATTGCATGCAGCCGAACGCCCCGTGTAATGTGCACATTACAAGATGCTGCAAAGAACTATTGGTGATCTCTTTCACCTGGTCCAACCAACGCTTTGGGGATCTTCTCTTTGGTCTTGTTCCTTTGATCTTGCCCTGTATTATTAGCTTTTCAAGGTATTCATCGCGTTATATGTTTAAAGTATCTAAGCATGCGCTGGTATAAAACTTGAGATAGCTTCTGGGGCAAAAATTTTGCATAAAATTTTTTTAAATACCATTTGAAGTGAATGCTGAAAAATTTATTTTGTAGAGAATTTAATGCTAAAATTATAGCTAAAACTGAATTTAAGCGCATTATATACGAAAAACCAGGTTGGAGAAACTAAAATCCTCACCGGGGGAAAAACGGACATACATAATTCCATAAGTAACATTTTGTTTTTTGAGTCTGTGGTTGGCAGGTTTTACAACTTTAAGGGAGTAATGATGTCACACTAATATAGTCTATAATATAATGGCACTCTAAATAGGTATGGGAAAATTTTTCAATTACGGAAGTCAAGAAAAGTTTGATCTTGCAATATTGATTAAATTGAATCTATAGTTAGTCCAGACAAGAAACATTTTTAGGTTGTAAAAGATCCGGAAAAGCTCAAATTTGGCAGACAAGTACATTGGGGTGTCCTAATGAACCTTCAACAATGCCCAAAAATCTCATGCCGGCGTCTTTCACAATTGGGGGTTTTAGCCCCCTTAAAACTGTTTTTTTCTATTCGCCTTTGTTGCATGAACTTGATGTCCTGCACTTTGAAATTAATTTAATATCAAACTGTTTTTGAAAAAAAGCCGCAAGCTATAACTCCGTCATTTATTATACGATTTCAATAATTCGAAAACTATTGATTTTAGACAATAAAGTGTTAGAATCTAGGTTGTAGATAATTTTACGCTCTTTAAAAAGGCATTATTGAACTATTTATATCTACTAAAAGAAATCAATATTTTCGGTGTTATACGGTCATTTAAAGGATAAAAAATAAATGGCCTTTCTTGCCCAAAAAAGTTTGACGTTTGAATTGAGACAAAAATTTTAGTTGCAAATTTCTCTTGATAAAGTATTTTTCATCACCACATAAGAGCGGGTACACTCTGTATATTAGGAACTCCAACAGTACAAATCCGGCACAGACTAGACATCATAATTATTATCAAAAAAGAAGCGGTACATAAAAGAGTACAATGGCTTTTGGTAATATGGTAATATGATGGTTCACACGACCAAACGCAATTGTACTATGTAGTTATGTACCTACTTATTTTTTCGCATACTTCGGTCGCATACTTGTTCAATCTGATAATTATTTATATTTTATTATACTTAATTAAGTATGTTAAAAATGTTTATAATGAAGCAATCAATAACCTTCAATTGCTTAAGTCGCAATTACGGCATTAGCAATAAAAAAATCCCATATTGAAAAAAGAAAACGCTGGCGACAGAAGTTAAGGGAGTAGGCCTGATATAGAATATTAATACATCAACATTTAGGATGTAGACAATACAAAAATACAAAAAAGCAATCATCTTTATTTTTGATACTAGATTATCCTCAATTTATTTGTGCCGCGGTTCGAATTCCGAGTTAAGCATTATTAAGTCCCAATATCTTTAATCACTTGATAAGACACCTAAGGATTTCTGATCATTATTTTAGCTAACACCTGGCCTTGAAACATTCGAAGATATTATTTATGGAGCCATCGCATATGATGTAGAATTAAATGAAGGCGATCCCATTATCATTAAAACTGATGGTTATCCAACCTACCACTTTGCAAATATTGTTGACGATCATTTTATGAAAATATCCCACGTCTTACGAGGTGTCGAATGGCAAATTTCAACAACAAAACATCTAATGATGTACAGGTGTGTAAACCAACTGAATCAGTTACCTACCTTATGGATTTAATTAAATTCTTATCCAAATTCTTTTAGAGCATTTAATTGGTCTCCGCCACGATATGGACACTTACCACTCTTACTCAATTCCGACGGTAGCAAATTAAGTAAAAGACAAAACGATATAGAAATAAACCATTACAAAAAAATGGGAATATTTCCTCAAGCTTTAATTAACTTCATAATACAATCAGGTGGTGGATTTGATAAAGACAAAGAGCGAGGTATAAAACCAAAAAGTTATTCCATGGACGAATTAGCAGCACAAGTATTAAGACATCATCTTCAGTTTTTAACTTATTACTTATTTTTAACATTTTAGTTCAAACCTGGAAACGTGAGTACTCATTCAGGAAAATTAATGAAAGACAGACTTTTGGAATTTAATCAACTGGAACTCGAAAGGTGTATTGAAAATGAAGTTGACTTAAAACTGCTAGTTGCTAAGGTTCAAAATTTAATTAAGGACACTTTTTCGGACAGGTAGGCTTATTAAACGGGTTTAGATTAAAAAAATGCAATAATGATATGTTCTTTTTATTAGAATTTCGATTACTTCTCTTAATTTAAACGAAGAGTACATAAAATCGATTTTAATTTGGGCTGTCAATAGAATACAAAATTTAAACGATTTGGTATCAAAGCAATTGGCGTTTTTGTGGGTGGTACCGACAAGTGAGAAGATTGGCAATTTAGAGCAACAGCTTCTTATTGGAAGGTTGCGGGAAAAATTGGATTTAGAAGACTGTTTAACTAAGGAATCGGCTAAGACACTTTTACAAAACTTTGCAAAAGACAATGACTTGCAATTTAAGAATTTGATGCAACTTTTGCGTACTATTTTAAGTGGCATGAAGGTAAGATAATTTTGTTTAAATGGAAGTTTTCATACTTGATATGTGGTTTATCACAGGAAGGACCTGGGGTGGCGGAAATGATGGAAATTTTAGGAAAAGAAAATACTTTATTGAGACTGGAATCTTACATTAAGAAAAACTGCAGTTAAGTGAAACATATTTAATATCGTTTATATTATAATGTTTAAGTAAATAATAAAAGTTACATTATTTAAATTGTGTATTTTTGAATGTTTTTGTATAAGAAAACAAAATGTTGGTTGGACCCTTAAGTTTATTTAGCAAAGCATAATAAATAAATAAGTCTACAAACTTATTTTTACATTAATAAGGAACTTTAAAGAAATAAAATAACACAATATTGCTTTGAATTTGCGCATTAAAAATATATCACAGGTCAGATTGATACCAAAGATTTGAAAAATAATGTTACAATTGGTTGTTACTAAAAGAGAATTGTTTTTAAAAAGGTCAGTTACTCTTGGTCCATATATTTGGATATACAACATATAGCAGATATGTTGTTGAAATATTTTTGAACTCTTCCAAATTAATCCCAAAAATTGGGTTGTCAAGATTATAAAAATGGTTTGGAAGTTTTCATAAATATTTGCCCTTAAAATGGTTAAATCTTGGTTCATTTCAAACAATTTTTAATTTTGTGATGTTAAGTAATAATTTAAAAATTTTTTACTTTTCAAATTGCATATTTTGTGTTTAATAAATGTGTAGAATGTTTCAATTTGGAATGTAAAATTTAGTGGTTGAACAGTTCTAACATGATAATTATTAATTTATTTAAAAAAATGTAATTTAGTGAAATGAAAGTTGATATGTAACTGAAAAAGTTTTCTCGTTAGAAAGTTGGTTTCCCAACCTAAATGATGGTTATTAATTGACTAACACTATAATAATTTTTTTGTTTTGTAAATCTACATGTAACAAACAAGTAAGATGATTTTTATCCTAACAACACTTACAAGGCATTGTACAATGATTATCAATGCTATACTTATTTTCGTTCATTGTATATTTTGTTGTATAAAACTACATTTGAAGGGTTGCATGTAACAAGTTCTTAAGTGATCGTATAGTTTTGACTTACATAATTAAGTTTTCAAGTTATAAATACACTCTCAGAAATCACAATAAATAGTTTTTCAAGTAAAACAATTTTTCTACACTCACAGTTCATCTATTAAAAATTGTTTTGCCATTGCTGACATTTTTATATTATTAATTTTAAAATTGTATTCTCCTCCTGCGGACTTAGAAGTTATTTAACCCCTTAGCATATTGTGACGTATGCAGGCACATTTTATCAGTATAATTGGGCATACCAGGTTCACGGGGACGAACTTATTCTAACCCAATAAAATGTTCATGTTCGTTTTAGCTAAACTAACAGTAGATTGATATTATAACAATTAACCCCATTTGTATCAGAAACTGTGTATCTTTTCAGCCTGATGCCGTCTGGTCATTACAAGATTAAAGTATTCCGTAGTACCTTGGATACTGTCACGGCGAATGGATATCTAACTAGTGATTTTTTACTTGAATATAAGTGAATTCGATCTTTAATATTTTAAAATGTGGAATTGTTCATATATGAATTAATTCAAGTAAAATTTACAAAATCTTTGATGATACATTCGGTTGCATTGTATAAATAATTGAAGCTTTTCTTGATAAACTTTTTGGCTAGAAATAAAATTACTCACGCTAAAAAATAATAAAAATTTCGAAAAATATTTTTATTTGCGACAATTGCTTCGAAGCAATGAATCACTTCATTTTCAAGTATCTAACAACAAAACTACGTATCTCAAATCTCCACTAGGCTGAATAATTTCGCTTGTTTAGATATGTCCAAATCACTGTTTTCGATTAGGTTTTCACGATGGTTTTTAGCTCCTGCACTGGACTAGATGTAAAAAGGCTTTAGTAATTTCATAAACCTCCTGATTGATCTTGTCGGTTGGATCTTTAGGTATCTGTTCAAACACCGTAATGTCACCGACCAACTCATTCATTTTTGACCTATAATCTTGTACTCTTATGATCGTCACTGTATTGCCTTTATCAGCTTTACAGATTACCAAATCTTCGTCCACGTATTTCGTCTTAAATGATTTAACGATCTTGCTTTCATTTTTGACCTGTTAATAGATTTACAATTCTTCGAAGTGATCAAGTGAGCACAAGTTTCCTTCTCATAATTGGATGAATTGTCCAATTTCGATATGTTAAGTTTGGTGTGAACTCCCAATAATTCTGTCTTTATTAGAAACCAAAATGTTGAGCGAATATTTTAAACCTTTTCTTAACAATTCGATCTGACTATTCACCACTCTATCAGAAAAGTTGAATATATCTTCAATCTCCATTGTCATTGGGCACTGTTCATTGGTCGAAACTTTCTGTGTGGTTAAAAACCTCAATAACTTACTTTTGAGTGCGATTTTATATAGTTGGTTTTGGTGGTGGACTTCCTGTTGAATCAAATTTAGGAATGTTAAGAGTTGAGCGTGGACACATAACCTATGTGTCAACTCCATGTGTACTACCCTCAGATGTTCATGATGGCTCTGTATTGAAGCATGTAAATTATGCATCCCTTGTTTTATCACCGTACGTGTTTCCCTCTTATAATGTTCTGCATTCCACGATCTGGCGACTTCAAATAGACCCACACGTAGTTTGAAACCAGGTTCTGCAGTAAATATTGTCAATAGAACCATATGCGATTGTGGCATTTCCGTATTTTTGAAGTGGTTCATCTCTTCGAAACAATTGCCGCAAGTAAAAATATTTTTCAAAATTTTTATTATTTTTTAGCGTGAGTAATTACTAGCCGAAAAGTTTATCAAGAAAACCTTCGATTATAAAATTAAGTACCTATTAATGGGGTACCGACAAAAAACTTTAGTAGTCGTTTTTACGTAAATACGATCCTTAGGATGTCCTTGACCATGTAATTGGTGTACGGTATTGGTATACGCACGACATTTTGGTATTGGTACAAGGATCGTATTTATACGTAAAACAAACACTACGAAATGATTTTTGTCGGTACCCCATTATAGAAATATTTCATAAAAAGACATTGCGGTTTTCTATGGCAGATTAGTTGAATCTCAAAAGTCATGTTTTCAATCCGTTTTTTTTAGATATAAATTCAGTGATACGGGCATATTTTTCAAACCTAACCATGCAAAAATGGGTTCAGATGTTTCGCCTATAGGCAAACATGATTTTTAAAATAATAAAATTACCAAAAATTTATTCAAAAATTTCAGAAGAGCCAGACTAATTATTCTTTTTACTACCAAAAGTTTTAAAACTTTAAAAGTTTTAAAAAAATTAATAAATCGGAAAACTAATGGTACAAAACTGAAAATGTTGGGGTAATTCCCTAATTTATTGAATTAAGTGCCATTCGGTTTTCAGCCGATTAATTAACTTTTTAAATTTTGAAAACACTGCACTTGTAAACAAAATATTGTATGACTTGCGTTGTAGATTTTTGATTAATTTTTTGACATTTGTATTATTTTTAAAAGTTTAAAGTTGATTTCAGCGTGCTGAACACGGCCCTTGTCCTTGCCTACTTTCCTCAGCGGGTTGAGTATGGAATTCTCTAACAGTATTTAGACCCCATGGTTGCTTACACCAGGATTGGGTATTGTGTGCGGTTGGTTACAACATTAGTGTTTTTCCCAGGAGTATTATTCCAAGTGCTCTGCTACTGAGATTTACTACACACTTAGTTATGTTAGGTAATATTTGAGATAGTTACGTCAATTATTGATTTTTCATGAAAAAATCAGAAGATTTCTACATTACACCAAAAGATTTAAAATTTATTTGCTTGTCAAGGGATTAAAAGGATTTTTTACATGAAACCCTTTCTTTAGAATTAATGTAGAGGGTGCGTTATAATATATACTATCACATACAACTTTTCGAATTCAGTACATACAATTTCCAATTTTATTATTTGTTCAGTAACAAGAACATTTAAAAATTGTGGAATGTAGGAGATTAGCAAATTTTCTTGTATTTTCAGGTTGAAGCTAAAAACATGCCAGAATAAACATGTTTGATAGACTGAACAATTTTTTGTATATAATTCATGCAAATTCAGAAACTTTTTAAAAGTCATTGAATTACAAGTTTATTTGTACTTGTAGAAATTGCTAGGTTGGATCAAAGAGTTTTTTCAACCTTGTATAGTAAATATTCTTTTATCTCATTTGCATGAGAATCCAGTCAGATTAATTGCTGAATATTTCAATAAAGGGTTTTACTGGGTATATTTTCAGACTGTTTTTTAAAAAGGTCCCAGTTTATAGCCTGTTTTTATATTGGAAAGTATTACTTTGAATTGAACACTTTTAGGCAATTATACATTTTTGTTATATTTTTTTCAATCGATATATTATATAATTTTGTTTACTTTTCAGCAAGCTGATGCAAAAAAATTATTTGAGAAAATTTCTGAAAACTGACGGAATATTTTTTTAAATATTTTATTAATACGAGAAATTTATCTAAATTTGAATATACAACTGCGTTGTATCTTTTATTATGTTGAACTTGATATTATGCAAAATCCTGTAATATTTTAGACATTATTATTAATACGCAGATCAAATACAGTTGTCTAAAAAAATTAACGGCACTATAAGTTAGGGACCTTTTTGTTAAACAGTTTATAAAAATATGATAAGATAAATTAGCGTACCATAGGCAGCTTGTCATTAATATAATAATTACTTGACTTTTTGGTATTGACCTAATATCATCCGGTTTTGTTCTGCATTCAAGATAAAATTCAGATGTGATGAGATTTGAATACTCATGATCCTTTTTAAAAATTCGATAAATTTTATTATTTCATTGTCCCTTCTTAGATTTGCTAACTTTGCGAAAGTTATCATGTACTGATTTGTCGCGCGATGTTTAAAATTGGTATTTGTTTGTATTGAACTGTGCATTATATTCTATTATCATTGATATAGAGAAGACAGTTTGGTACTCATAACATAAAATTGGATTTAAAGAATATACATACATAAAAAATTTTCAAAAATATATCAAGATATAAAATATTACAATAAATTATTTATTAGTCTAGGCGCCAGATCTATTTGAGTACCTTTTGAGGTTTCCCTCTTGAAAATGTTAATTGGCCTCTCGACTGGGGAGAAATTTTAAAAAATGTACTCCTTAAAATTTTCCAATTTCTAGTTTTACCCGTACAATATTCAATTTGCTTTTAAAATTTATTGCAAACGAAATTTACGAATGCCTTACCTCTAAGATTGCGAACATATAGAGAATTATCAATAAAAAAATATGTATACCTATGTAATACCAAAGGTAATACTAACAAGTATTACCATACGGTTTATGAGATCTTTTATAGTATCTTTTATTTTTAATAACGAGAAACAAATTAATACAAATATGTTTCTATTCGAGTCTTGTTAAGTATTGGCAAGTGTGTTAGGGAAATGTCTTAAAAGCAATACATACCAGTAATACTGATGATGATGCGATTAGTATATGTATGTTTTATAGAAGGAATTTAAAATTAGACACCAACCTAAACTTAATTATTAAAATTAGTAGTAGCTAATAAGTGTTATACCTAAGGAAGATGTGTTACCAATTTTACACGAACATTATTTGAACGATTAAAAAACGCACATGGGAAATTAAACTTGAAGTAAGGAAGTTATATTGCTAGGAATAGGCAATTGCTTTTAATTTAGAATATAAGGTATGTAGTACTAATCTAGAGAGAAATTCGTCAACAGTAATACTAAGTAAATAGCTTAGTTACAATAGAAAGTTTAAGATCGTAGTAAGCGTATATATTATTTAAAATTTAATTTCATCGGAAACTAATTAATGATTGATAAAATATGAGATTTTATAATACTTAGGGTTTATAATATAGAATTTTTGTTTTTTTTTTCAATATTTCGAAACACCTAACTATACTAAATCACTAAATATTTTTAATGTTATTTTAAAATCACAGCAAATTTCAAGTTGTTTTTTTTATATGTATAGGTTTTATGTGTGCGTTAAATAATTTACGAATAATACTAAATTAAATCGGTATAAATACGAATATCATCAGATAAGATTAGAAAACAAACCGTTTCTTTGGGATGTAAAGGTTCTTACAGATCAGCGCAAATTAATTACGAAACGAACGGCGGTCATCAATAGGCTAGATATTGTAAGTTTGGGTTTCCGTTTGTCCATTTTTCGTTTGCTCCCATCCAAATGTTACCATTGCACGCTTCGCCGTTCTGTTGCGCTGGTCTCTACAAGGCTTAAGAAAAACATGAAGTGGTTAGTTTACATTAAATCATGTATAGGTACATACTCTTGTTTAAACGGTTTGGGTCAAATCCTTAATTGCTTGCAGTATTCTCTTCACATGTCCCACCTTTGTTACTCCCAAATCCTTAAGGTCTCTTCTAGCAAGACTTAACAATTCTCTTCCACGGATGTCATTTTTCACAAAACTGTCAATATATTCTGACAGTTGCAACGTTTCTAGCCACGTACCCACTTCGTGTGTACCCCATGAAGCCACATCTCGTGCAGTTTTACAATTGCTTTGTTGTTGCGAGAACGACACCGATCCCTTGGTTTTGAATTTTAACCAAAATAGACCTTTACGTTTACGCTCACCCTGTAAGATAAATTTATACAAAAATTGCTAATTTGTAATTTAAAAAATTGAATTACCTCTTGTATCACCTGAAGATAAATCAAACTTCCACTGGAAGATTCGTACATGTAACATTTTCGCAATTCCATTTCAGTATTGGCTAAACTTAAACTCAATTTACTTTCCAGATCTTCACGTAATTTTAATTTATGTCCTCTATCGTGCAACAAACAACAACTTTCTTCATATAATTGCTTAACAGCGGAAACCAATTTAGTGAATTCCACCCTTAAACAAGGCCCTTCCAAAAGTTTACCGTTTGGATGTATGGCTTCGAGGCAGTTGTCCGCTTTTGTGGCAAACGAATACAAGTCAACTTCCGTGGAATAGCTGATTGTCAACATTTTTATCCACTTCGTAAGGCTGGTAGCACATTCAATAAAACTTATCAGCAAGAAATGCTCTTCGTCCGAAAATAAAATATCTGGTTCTACCATAATGCTAGGCCGTTTGTCCATGAGAATAGACGGCGATTTGACGAGTACAGGCACAGCACCACTAAACGAATGTTGACGAGTCTTGTCTGTAGGTAGGGTCAAAAGATGTTTTTCGTGTCCCGGCATACTTTGACGTGTAAGACTGAATCGTGATTTGTCGTGTGATATTGAATTTCGTTTTTCTTGTATCGCAATACTCTGTCGTTGTTTTTCTTCCCAAGATTTAAGAGAATTCTCCAAAGCACGATTCCGACAAAGCATTTGCATTCTATTTTTATGTAAAATTCGAATAACGCCTGGTGGCTGAACCCACGCTTCTCCATCCACCTGAATTGGCACACCTTCATCACCTGCAAAAAGTACATTTTTAGAGCATCACAGCAACGAGTCACCGTTATCTTACCCAATATGTTAATCTGAATGCTTTGGCATTGTGCAATGCGATGGTGTTGCAAGTTAATAAGCCTAGATGCAGCCATTTGAACGGAACCAAATACAGCCACAACTTCCAATATCTTGTCATCAAACGACGGGGCCACAAAAATATCGTCTTCTTTTGTTCCGCCCCAAAAGTTAGTTCCACCCATAAAGCTATTAACATTTACGCATCACAAAAATGTTACGTATTTTTCTCATATTTTATTACCTTGGAATGTTCAAAACTACAATTCCTTGTAAACTAGGCAAAGGAATTCTTTGTCCGTCGCATTCTAATTGCACTCTTTGTCCTAAATTTTTGTAAGTCTTCTGCAAAAATTGCTTACTTCCAAGTACCCCATACCACATATAATTTTTAGCTCTTGAACGACATTTTTCAGGATGTTCTTCTCGTTTATGATGGAAGTCTAGCGATATTTTAGCGTCTATGCCTATTCCAAAATAATTATTCATAACGCATCTTTCAAAATAGCCTTCCATTAGTGTTTCGTCAGGATCCATTAAAGGCCCCACAGCTGCACATAAAGTGTCTGCATTTGCTAGAAGACATTTACTAATAAAACCAGCACCAGTACTAACGTCTGAAAATTAGATATATTTTATATTCGACTTACAAATTTTATAATGTGTTACGCATTTTTCATATTTTGAATTTTAAGTTGTGGTTATTAATTATTATTATCTTTGTTAATTTTTGAAAGTTTAATGTAACAGTTTGGTCATGCACTTAAAATAAATTTAGAAGCAAAAGGTTTTATTTCGAGCACAGTGTTTCTATAAAATTTTGTGTTTGAGCTTCAGTTTTAACAGTAACCAAAGTAAAATTTGTATACCTATACTATATGACAAACTGTTACGTCATAAATTTTTTACCTGTCAATTTTATAGTCAGTATACCCCCATCATGGTGGGTTATGCTATTTTAGTATATTATGTATACTGGGCATTAAAATGATTTATTCGTGAAATCTAAATTGTGAATCTAAATCTAAGTGGGATATTCTATGAAGGAAATGTAAGTTAAACTATCTAATGCATGGAGAAACTAAAATCTATTTAGGGTTTTATGACTTACAGTTTTTGGTGATGCTCTATTTGAATTTTTCAGTCATTGGTGTGTTTGATATAATAAATAATGCGTACACACCTAAATATACTTAAAAAATGATTTATACTTACTTGGCCATGCAGGCAATCGGACCAAAGGATTTATTATGGGAAGCTTTCTATTTCTCTTAGTGTATTCATCTTTATCTTTTCTTTCTTTTTTTTCAAGTTCCGAATAAAAATTACTAGTTGCCGCAGCGGTAGCTGCTAATGCAGCCGAATCGGCAGGGTTTAATAAACTACAACAAGAAATTCTACGTGTAGCTGCTGGCGAACAATTTAAATATTGCATTTGATCGGTCTCTATACCCAACAAATTAGAATGGGAACTATTGGCGCTAGTAACGTCGCTGGTCGATAATCGATCTGATTTTGAACATATATTTTGCAAATCATATTCTGAACCTGCATCGAAACTTAACCCTGCACCAATTTTTTCGATACGATCTGCTCGAATTTGTTCGTCTAGAACGGGAGAAGGAGGTTCTACAATAACTTGTGGAAATATGGAAATCTTAGGTTTTTCCTCATAATTTTGCTCACCAGTTTCCTCTTTTTCTGTATTAGCCAAGTGCATCATGGCTGCTGCAGCATTAGACATATCCTTGTCAGCTTTGTTTAGACTTGTCCTCGATCCCCAAACACTGGTCTCGCTTTCTTCCGTAAGCGTACTTTGCCTATTCGAATTTATTTCTGTTTTAGTAACCTTTATTGAACGGTGTCTTTTGAACGATCGTCTTGCTATATCGCTGCCTTCCACAAATTGCGCCAAGCTGCAATATTTCACAGGTTCCGACTCCATTTTATTATCTATAACAACAGTCTGTGTCATAAACGCACGATTTTCAAAACCAAATTGGGCATCTTCTTCAAATTTAGTTTTGGAACTCCTTCGAATTTTATCAATCGAGTTGCGTTTTAAGCTCTTCCTACGCTCGTATTTATTCAGGTCACTTAAATCGCTGGGAAATAATGTAGTATCATCCGTATAAGTATTTTCTATGCTGTCTTGATCAAAATTATAAATGTCGTGCCCCAAAACCGAGCTTATATCATCCAATAACGATTCGCCTTGTAAAGCTTCTGAGTTTGGATACGTGTCCGTTTCGGGTGAGTCGATGTGGTAAATGTGACCGTTTATATCTTCCCCATCGCTGCCTTTGCGAGGACAAAACGATTTTGGGTCAACTATTTCAGATGAGAAGCTAATTTCGTCGATGCTTGCGCATTCCTTATCGTCGTCGGAATGCTTATTATCTATTTCGTTTTCAATTTTTGCTTCTTCTCTTGTACTCTCGCGTCGTTGTTTGTTATATTTGTTAACATGTGGTATATTTTCTACTTCTGCTATTCTATTCAATGGTGAATCGTTGCTTGACGGTTTTTCAAATTTTTTTAAAGTTGAACAAGTTTCTAATAATGCACTAGTTACATTTTGAGATTCGTTACTACAAAATAAAGTGGATGAGTATATTATAAATTTTTACTAACTCACGTTGCATAATTTTACAATTTTTTTCCGTAGCTTTGGTTCAAACTTAAGATTATTCCATTTTCATTTGTTACCGAACAAATTTTGATTTAATTGTGTTATCATCAAAAGTTATATACCTAAGTTGGGGTAATATTACGCAACGTAATATGATATTTTATTATAATTACCTGTGATGAACTTGACTAGCACGTCTACTATCGGCAAAATCTGGAGGAACCGGTAAAGTTTGTAATAGTTCTGGATCATCGCATGTAGAATCCCTTCGCAAATCAGGCATAGGAGAAAGACTAACTAATCTAGTTGTTATAACCGAGGAAGTTTGGCTTGAAGGTGTTGTTGCGCAAGTACTCGGATCTGCACTCGAGGCGGACTCAGGTAAAGATGCAACTTTCAAAGAATCCATTTTAATATCGTTTTCAATTTTCTCATCCCCAGCAATCGAAACTTCTACACTTGGTATCAATAATGTATGTTTATTTTGTTCATCCACGGCTTGTTCCGTATGCTCTACTAAATTTCTAATTGCACGCTTTAAGCTGTTCGCTCGCATTAGCAGGGCTTCCTTTTCACGTTCCACAAATCTCGAGGTACGCCTGTGTTTGCGAAAGTTAAAATTGCTTAATTCTTTTTCAACTTTGGCTTTATCAAAAGATACTTCGCTTTCCGTATCTTCTACCGAACTCTTTTGTTGATCAAAATCGAATTCTAAACGTGTAATATCAATTTGTTCGCTCGTTAGGGTTTGCAATAATAAATCCAGTTTTTGTTGTAATATTTCACACATTTTGCTTAACTGTTCGTCACCTTTAAGTAGCGAACTATCGGTGACTTGAGCGGCAAAATCTTTCACCGTCTCGCAAAGTCTTTTAGCAGAACTTAACACAGTTGATGTGTCGTCGGATTGTAAAATATTTTGTAAGTGTAAAATTAAACTGTCTTCGTATTGGCTTATTTGAGAGTGCAATTGACCGCAAGGTTGAGTTATATCTAACGATAGTTTAGGCATTGCTATTGTGCGTTCAAATGTCATTATACTCCAACGGTCTAAAATTTTTGTGCTTGCTTTTTCGTATTTTTCTAATAATTGAGGTAAATGAGTATCATCATCGCACGACGACCCCCATCCAAGAACTCGCGCTAAATCGTTACCGGTTCCTAATGGTAAAACAGCCACTTGACATTGTTTCTGCAACATTTACTTATGTAAATTTGTGGATAAAAATATTTGGAAAGTCTTACATGCATATCTAATTTATCAATTTCAGATAACACCCAACCAACTGAACCATCACCACTACAAACTAATATTCGGAATGGATCAAAGTGTCGAAATAATCTCAACCCTAAACGCGGACCTGTAGAAATGAGATCAAATACTTGTGCGGGATTCAATAATTGTTTGAATCGTCTTAAAAACTTTACGCCTTGATTATCACCTGTAATGAATTAATAAAGAAATTGCATGTTAGATTAAAGAAGAAGTGAATTTACCCGATTTGGAATTAACAAATACTAATAATGGAGATGAGGCTTGTGGTCTCACGACTTCCCAGGCTTCATCTGTTACTGAATGTAATGCTGTAGGAGGAACAACGCTTACTCGATTAGCACCTAGCGGACACGCTTCCGGTGTGCTCGCTTTGCATTGAGTATGAATTGTTGCTCTACACCATAAACATCTCCAATCTTGTAACCTAAAATATTTCGAAGTTGGGTTTCGCAGATAACAAATACAACACAATATGAGTTCACCTTAAAACTGAACCACAAGTTTTATCACAACTAATACATTTTGCCGATACCGGCAAATTTCCTTCCATCCACTGATGTGGCATTGTAATATTCTGAAAAATAGGTGCAAAAGTAAATATCGGTGTAAAATATTGAATAATAACTCACTCCATCTGGTTCCTCGATTATGTCTTTTCCAACCGATGCTAAAGTGGTCCATTTGCAGTTATTGATAGCTTTCGCTGCACATCGTTTGTGAACCTTACATTTACATACTTCACAGCTAAGTCCATGGCTTGTAACCCCATTCAGAGCTTCTCTACAAACGTTGCAGTATGTAGGTCGTGCATGAGAAGTGGCGTACCTGGAATTTAAATCTTAATAATTAAACATTCCACTTTAAGTTGGGGTCCGAGGGAGTAGTTTGAGGACTCCCGAAGTTTACAATTACGTATATTTAATTCTGTTTAATTATATCTGTCCAATTAATTTGTTATGAAGCAAGCAACTTATTGAAGAGGTTCTTCATAATAAAGCTAAACGAAGGGAGTGGTTTAGTGGTGCGATAAAATCTAAAATATCGATTTTAGCATCAAATTTTGTGTCTATTGTAATTTCAATATTGTTAATTTTACTCCTTTACAAATTTGACACAATGATGTAGTACCTGTTAATGAATTTTCAAAGAATTTGCCACGTTTGAAGGTATTTTCAAAAGAACAACTAACTATTCCAACTATAGGTAATTTCTATTGTACAAAGCTCTGAGAAAGCTTTACATAAATATTATGTCTAAAGAGAAAATTTGCTGTTTGAAAATGAAATATTCAAAATTGTTTAACATCTGTTTCAGACGTTTCTACAAAATAAATTGCAAACTCTAAAGTAGATCATAGAAATTAAAATGCAAACGAAGTAATAATAATTACATAATTATTTAATAATTAATCCGAAGTGCATTTCCTCAAGTTTTCATATTTTTACAACAAGTAGAGACTTCATATTAACCTTGAATCTTAAAATGAAATCTTTTTCATCTAATTGTAACTCAAACTTTGCACATCCTTTGTTTGTACAGTTTCATATTTTGCATAACCAAAAATCATCCAGTAGATAAAATATGATATATTATTTAAATATAACTTTTATCCGCATCCCCATTTCTATACCGTTATGTTAATATGTAAGACAAAGTGAAAAATATTTTTCCAAGCGTTATGACTACTTTGGGTTCGGTTTTATTCAAATATTTTACTATTTAAGTTTTTATGAAATCAAAAAATAGACAAGTCGATTTAATACAAAAAAAATGCAATTACTTTGGTTCATAGCAAAAAACCTATATTGAAATTTTATTGTTTTTTGAAATACCGACTACCAACTTTTCGATTCGTTAGAAAATTAGATGATGCTTCAAAAGTATGTCTCATTTATTCTTGGCTCTTTAGAAGTATTTAATTATCAAAATTGATATTTAATGAAATATAATGTTCAGAAAAACATTGTTCATCAGATCATTGACATCTTGAAAGTTTATTTTCCTTGAGTTCAAAAGTATTGTTAGAAATTTTTTTTACAAGAATGGAGTTGGCCAACATTGTCCTCATTGGAAACTCTTTGAGGAACTTGTTTAATTAAAGTTATAATGATTTATCTAGCCTTCGAAAATGTTAGAAAAAAGTGGATTCTCATTGAAAATCAATTTGTTATTGTCATTGTATGCGCAATATTATCACCATGAAACGGTTTTCTTATGTTCCAAAGGAAAATTCGGTACACGTTAAACGGAAGTTGGTAGATTAGAAGCTCAGCTAACTTCATTTAAATTTTAACGTCAGACCAACTTTCCGGCTAAATCAACACTCAAGAATTAATAGATCTTCTACAATAAATTAGGGTTAATAGCCTATTGCAGCTTTTACTCCTATTATACAGTAATTTTGGTAATTCCTTTATCTCTTAAAGGCGTTTACCCTTTAAAAAAATTTGGGGTTAAAATAAAATCGTTGACGTTTATTGGTTAGTTTAGTCGAACTTCAAGTTTAAAGGCAGTAAAAAACGACAAAAATCGACATAGTTTTAGTCCATCTTGTTTTCTTGAGCCCTACGTTTTTTCTATCTATTTGTTGCTAGCTATGTATTTTAGGGATTATATCGTTAAATTATGTATGGTACATGTAGTGACGCCCATAAGAACTGTTCTGAAATCTTATCACTTTTAGCCCGGGTTACGTCATCAGTTGTTTGTTGTTGGAAAACATCAAAACGAATAAGAACCTGATTAGTTATAACAATAGAAAGTTGGTGCCTTTGTAAGGAGTCATGGACAGATTAACTTCTCACAAAAGCAAAACATAAATATGTTGAATGAAACAGTAAAATAATAAAGATGAAGAAATAATTTTTTATCGCATCAAATGAATTATTAACGATTTGAACAATTTTAAGTAAGTTTTATTTGTATTTTAATTTAATTTTAGTTTATTTTCAATTTAACTTTGGCTCTTCTTGCTAATATAATATAAATATGCTTAGTTATTCTCAAATTTCTTTTTATTTCAGCTGTATCCAAACTCTTGCTTTTTTAGTCCCAGTCTGCACATGTTTAGGTACTAGTGGCTCACAAAAGTGAGCATACACCCTGAAATCACATAATAATTGTATTATTTTTCAAGGAAATATTATGAATTATGAATTCCATTTTTTCATAATTATATTCACAATCACACAAATGCTATAGTGCAGACGTTAGCAGTAAATTTGATCGAATTTTAATAAAATTAATTCAAAAAGAAGTGGTACGGACTTATCAACAAGGAAATTGATACTAAAATTAATTTGCGAAGGAAAATCTTTACTCCAAGTTGGGCAATTAGTTGGCTAATCTCATGTTACTGTACAAAAAATGATAAATAATTATAAAAATACCGGAACCTTGTAAAATAAACCTCGTTGTAGCCGAAAAACAAACTTAACAGCTGCGGATGAAAATTTTATTATAAGGAAAATTCCCAAAAAAAGTGTACCAAAATTGACGACGAAAGTACCTTTTATGATTAATAAATCAGTTACAACAGAAACTATTCGAAAAACCTTTGGTTCAAAAGGGTGCAATGGTCGTATAGTCAGGAAACCATTTGTTTCTGAATAAATCGACTAAAACGTGTACAATTTGCTAAAACTTACTTAAATAAAAGTATAGAATTTTGGGACACTGTAAATTTTAATGATGAAAGTAAGTACAATTTATTTGGTTCGGATGATGGCAAACAAATTGTGTGTCGAGAAAAGAATTTTTAACGAAATAAAGAAAACATGTTGTGTAGAATAGTGAAACACGATGGCGTTTTAGTTTGATCGTATATGGGGTCGAATTCGTTTCGGAATCTAAAATTTATAGATGGTATTGGATGGTATTATAGACAAGTATAAGTATATTTACCAATTTTGCATAATAATTTACAACCATCTGTTGAAAAATTAAACATGACACCCATTTGTTATTTCCAGCAGAACAACGACCCTAAGCATTCGTCGTATTTAACTCAGGAATGGCTTTTGTACCATGTAGCCAAGCAATTGAAAAGCCATCACCGGACCTTAACCCTATTATAAAACATTAATTTGTGGTTTATATTAGCCCAAAACGTGAAAAATAGTCATTGCAGTATTAAAAGAGAATTCAAATTAAAATTTTTAGAAACATGGCAGAAAATTTCGCCTGAATTAACGAAAAAATTAGTGCATTCTATGCTAAAACGGTTGCAAGCGGTTCTGCAATCCAATGGATACCCTAAAAAATATTAAGCTACATAAAATTGTGTATATTTCTACATAAAAATTGTAGTGTATGCTCACTTTTGTGACATAAAATATAATATAGGTGTTTTTTGATTAATCATTTTATAATTGGTAAGATGAGACAAATTTTTAAACTATTTTTGCGTAGGTATAATACTTCAATAAGGTTTGTAGAAATTAATGATCAAAAAATTACATTAAAAATACATATATTTCCTTGAAATTTAATGCACTTATTATGTGATTTAAGGGTGTATGCTCAATTTTGTGAGCCACTGTATATATCTGTAAATATACATTGATAGTTTTAAGGAATTTTGTCATTTTTCAATGAAAGTAGTATTTTGTTATAAAAGATAACAAATTAAATCAAAAAATGGCTACTATGTATAATATATTTATGTATGTAAGCTGAAGGTGGAGTTTCCATCAAAGGAAGTATTCCAATAAGCACTTCACCAATTTCTCGTTTCTCTCCCATAATTTTGAATATTTAAATGAGTTTTCTTTCAAGAACCTCCTTCCTGGCTTTTACGTAGATTATAACGTAATTTTGGGAAAAATTCTCATCTAGGTGGGTAAAAATCCGATGACTTCCCGAGATTCAATCCCAAGACCTTTTTAACTATTTTCACATATCTTAAGGATGATCTTGACTATATGAGTAAGGTAACCTAAACTCTCTGATCGCTAGATAGAAGGAGGAACGTATTATCCGAACTCTAGGTGAAAATGTCTAAATTCGTTGTCCAACTTTCCGTTTACACAGCTTCCACAATATCCATGTGGATTTCTTCTTCTACATACCAAGTGTAACTATTTCAGATCATTCAGACAGATTATAAATACCTATGTACATCACAACCTATTCCACGGATTACAGTTTTACAGAACTATTGTGTAAGCTGATACAAAAATTGAAAGATTCTAGATGGAAAACATATTCATCTAAGTCAGTACAACTTCTACCTCTACAAAACATTTAGTAATTATTGTGGTCATAGAGATACTGGTAACTAAAATTCCCTGACCGCTAGAGAGCGAAAGGTGTCGTAAATACGAAAATAATGGATTAATTCTCACCGTTATACAGTGAGACTCGAAAACTTGGCCAAAATTGTAAAACTAGACAAATTTAACAAATAGGCTTAGAGTGGAAAAAATTAACAGAAAATTACGAAATTTTACATTGTCATCAATTCTACAAAGCTAATAATAAAAAATAGCTATATAAAACAATCTTATTTTATAGGGATAAAAAGAGATTATTAAAAATTCTTTAAATTTGTAATTCATTCTTCTTTTATTTTTAACGGAATATTTCTAAATTTATTAAAGGATACATTTTACATAGAAAAAATATAGTAATAAAACGTATTGATGAAATTCACTGTCAGCTTCGCTTTAAAACGATGCCGATTTATTAATTTCAATCGGTGTTGCTTCGATGAAATCTGATAAAATCGAGAAACAATTTTTTATTCATAAGAAAGCCGGAAGTCTTTATACTTAATTATTACTGGCAATAAAAATTGACTGCTAGTAATTGCTACTTCAGAAATTACAGCGATTTATATAGAACCTTGTTCTTCGATAAGTTCGACAAAGGCAGTGCTTTTAACGCTTGATTTTTTTTCACTGTACTTTTATCTTCTACAAAACATTTATTTTATGAATGCAATATAAGGGTAAGATGGTCCAGCCACCCCGTACGGATTTGACTGAAATTTTTTCCGACATATACCAATGTATAAACTTTAACTGCCCTTCCAATATAATCCTTGCCAATATACCCTTATAACGAGTAAAAATATTTATTTTTAAACCAAAAAAATTATTATGTAATGAATGCCTTGACCTAATATCCTATTGTAGGCCTTCTTAAACAAAAATTTCAACTGCCCATCACACTGAGATCAATTAATTTTTTATTATTGATATAATCACCAAACTTCTTTTGTACTTTCCTTTGGAATACTTACGTAATCTGTATTATATGTAAGCCGATTGAAAATGTACTTTATGTAGTTAAAATAATTATTTTTATAATTTTTTTGCGTTGAGAGGACCTATTGATTAAATTACCGAATAATCTACCTTCCACTGACGTGCATGAATGGATTAACGAGAGATTATTCGACATAAAAAATGTCGAATAAGAAATATTTAAGGCCCAAAAATTATTTTAAATATCTGTGATAATTTTTCTATTAAACGATACTCTGAACAGTATACAAGAACAAAAACTGTTCCAATGACCAAAGGTTTTGAAATGGAAGGGGTATTGCCAGGTTATTACTAAAAACAATTAGTTTTGCTATTAAGTACCCTTTCGATCAGCTTAAAAAAATACAGGTATCTAGGGACCATGAAGAAAAGTACAGAAAAAGTTTGGTAATTGTATCAAGACGATATCGTGTGTTTACAAAAATTTTAAAACAAATATATTTTGTTGTTATTGATCTCAGTGTAATAGGTAAATAAAATGTTTTTCTAAGAAAGCCCTACAATAGATCTACTACATAAATTTCTTTTCAGATTATTCGGTCAAGTCATTCAAAATATAATAATTTTTTTGCCATTCCGGGGGTAAAGTATACTCACTTTTTACCCCGATTTGCGGGTGAAAAGGGGCACTTTTTTACCCTTGGGGAGTAAAGTTAAAAATTAGGGGGGGGGGGGAGCGGGAGAAAAAAAACTTTTTTGCCCTAGGGCAATAAAAAATTCACCAGTTGACTGATAAAAAAGTCACTAGATTTACTAAATGTCGCCACGTGGTGAGATGTTAGGACGCGTGATTTTTTCGCCACATATCCTTCGTTTTTCCGCTGCATAACAGCGGATAACTTGTGGAAATTGCCGATGTCAATGTTTTTTTTCTAGTTTAGTCACGGCCTTGATCATGGAATAGTGCGACCACATGGTCGACGACTTCAACGTTTTAGCCTTTTCGTAAAAAAATGCCAAAATTACGTCTTCAGTAAAATAATCTGCCAATTCTTTGTTCTTGCACCACTGCACAAAAGCGTCGTAGTGCTTTTGGTAAAGTTTTCCAGATTTTGTCGGCAACAGTTCCACCAACGCCATCTTCGCTGCTTCGGCAATTTATACGTTTTCGCTCATGGTACGTCTTGCTCTTTCTAAGGCACAAATATAAATGAAATGAATCATTGGTAGAATCAGGGGTGCCATCTGCTATTTCCTAGTACTTTTTGGTAGTAGTTGGTAATATTACTAGTGCGATTTTGTGAAACTGTCGACCACGTGCATTATTAAAAAAATGCGTTAAATTTTTGCTTTAAGTTTCTAAATTGGCGAAGTTCCTACTTTACCTCCCGGAATTGCAAAAAACAGTATATGCACGACGGGAGTAAAGTGACTTTTGGCCTATGGGTAATTGTTTCACTCGGCTGGCGCCTTGTGTAAACAATCCTTTACCCTCGGGCCAAAAAAAAGTCACTTTGCTCCCTTGGTGCATAAAGTACTATTTTCATAGAAAATGTTGTAACTACTCGAATAAGGATGTAATACGATATTACTTACAGGACAGTCAAGGTACATTGGTAATAATGTCTCAGAATTATTCCAACCATTCCAACTCTCTTTGTGAGGTGAGATGATTTGATTACAATGTTTTGTAAACAAGTGAATCCTCTTTCTCTCGAACAAAAACCTTTAGAGAACATCCAATAAAAAATTTTAAATTAAAAATTGCTACTTATTTTTTAATTAAAATTAAAAAAAATTCTTTTTGAAAAGTGGTCCTGAAAAAAACTCTTAAAGAATTATTGCAGGATTAACGAGATGGTAGATTTATCCACTTACAGTTATCTGATGTTTCGTCTTCGTTTGGTGTAGATAACAGAAAAGAAAAGATATTTACAAAAATGTGAAGAAGATAGAGCTTACTGTAAATCGCCTCACTTTTGTTTTCAACTTTAACGAAAAGAAATTTTTGATTAAAAAAGCACGTTTTGTGCGCTTATTTGAACGTTGTATTTGTCTCCAGTTTGCTACTTTACTTAAATGTAGGAGGTATATTATATTAGAAAAAATATATTTTTGTTCTTTATATAATATTAATATTTTTCCATCTTCTACATTTTTGTCCTAATGTTTCCAATTTAATTATTTTTGAAGATTACAGTATACAAGCAATTTAAATTTCAATATGCATTTCATCGAATCCTTTAAGCTTAGTTTATATTCGTATAAAATTTTAACAGGTACTGAAAATGTCAATTCTACATTTTCACGTTAGATTTTCCGAGTCATAAATTAGTTATTATCTGTTTTATGTGCAAATACCTACCGCACTTTTAGGAAAGCTATTATGAGCGAGGTATTAACATATCAAAGTAAATTTAATATTTCTAAATCCCTATAATATTAAATATTTTATGTGAATAAAAATTATACTTTCATTTTATCGTGATATTTAAAGTAAATAATTAATGAGGTTTATAAGAATTTTTTGAATAAATTTAATTACCAGTGATGATATCCTGAAAGAAAATCCGGTTGGTCTGGCTCGTGAAATTGACGTTGCGAAGCGGCAGTGAGCGCAGCGAGCCATTCCTCCATCTCACGTCGAGATTCAGCACACAGCACCAGAGATCGAAATGGAGTGATCACCTGTAAAAAATTTTTTAATTAAGTTTTTGTTAATCTACCTACATAAAGTAACTTTAATAAAAATGTAAAATTTCCTCTCAAACTTCAGATATCCGAGCTTAAGAATTTGTTATAAAGGCTTCAATGCTTTTAGTAAAATTATATTTCAAACAAAACGTACTGTTCAGAAATTGTTTACTCTTCTTAACAATAGTTGTTTTAGATTGTACGATGTGGTTTAAACCAAAACGTTTCTGATTTGCGGTTAAGCTGTCGGCAACTTTTTGGATTTAACCTCAACGTACAATCGAAAATTAATAATACACATAATAATTAATTAATAACAGGAAGCGTAACTTATTATTATATATAATATTATATTATACAGAATTTCATTAAATTTAAATTTGACCAAGTGGGTGAATTTAGCAAATCATAAATAAATTGAATTTTGCTCAGTTAAAATTAATTCGTTTTAACGTTTCAGTTAAGTTAATTTTGTAAAAATTTGATCATAATATTATAATATACAGCTACATTTCTTATTTGATATCTTATTTTTTGAGCATTTCATTTTCACAATATTGCAAGAAAAACTAAAAGTCGATTGACAAATTTTATTTTCAGTTTTTATAATAAATGAATTCGACCGAAAACCGTATCCTAGGTATACGCTTTACCTTCGTCAATAATCATTCCTGATTAATATTTTGAAAAGGGACATTACCTTTCACAATCACTTTAAAATTCGGTTCGGAGGTTGTTGCTCTCAAAAAAACTTTTCAACAATTTATAAAGATCAGTAGTTATAAAATGTACATAAAATAATTTTTGGTGTGCGTAGGTATTTTATAAATAATTTATCTGTAAACACTTTCATGGGGCGTTGCTTTCTAAAATGGTCAGTGTTTCGTTTATTGAGTAATTTAATGCTAAAAGCTTTTAAGTTACGTCGTAAACAGTTCAACCAAAATGAATTTTATGGAACTATTCTTCGAAATTTGTAGTCAAGAATTTTTAATTATAATCTATTTTCGTCACTAATGTTTAACAGCATTAGGTGTCGAGGTTGAAATTTATTATGGTTTATTTGATGAACGGATTGACTTCAAATTTTTATAGTTAGTTGATAACGAGGCAAAGGATCGAGCTGCGTTTTATAATACGTTTTGTTATATTTAATAATATGTAATGTTGTATGATTGTTAAGAATATATAAAGGGATTGCCTGGCGGCACTCTTATAAGAACACAATTTTATTTTTCAATATATTACATTATGACAAAAATTTCTATAGAAAAATAATATTGCTTTATGTCGAAACTTTAATTACGAGAATGTAAGTTTATGGTCTAGATGTCTAGAACATGTAGACGCCGCAATTTCGGAAAATTCGTGATGATCCACGTCAATCAACTAGGGAATTGGGCAATATAATGAATTGTGACCAATCAACTATCGTACGATATTTACATTCCCTGGGCAAAGTTCAAAAGTTGGGTGTTTGGGTACCATACGTTTTGAGCGAAAACAACAAAAATCAGCGTATTGCCATTTGTGCTTCTTTGCTTGCTCGTCATCGTTTAGCGCGTCAATAACATCGGCCGTTTTTGTTCCAAATTTTTACTGGTGACGAAAAATGGTACCTTTACATCAACATCAAGAACGGAAATGAATGGTTGAGCACTAACAAACAAGCAAATCCTCGTGCAAAAGCTGGTGCTCATCTACGCACGGTAATGTTGTGCATCTGCTGGGATAAAGAAGGCGTGATCTACCATGAATTACTTCCGAGGAATGTAACCATCACTTTTGAGGTTTATTGTCAACAACTACGTTGTTTGTCCCTAATTTGGGAGTTCAGAAGGAGCACATTCAACCAAAACAGTCCAGCGTACCTAACTATCAACGTGCAAATCAGCGTTGAAACATTTGAATAAAAAATAGTTACAGATAACATTCCAATGGTCAACAATGCAAACAAAATTGTAAATGCAACTTACCCATAATGAACAAACGGGTTCCGATTTATCTACATCTCAACAGAGCCTTTATTATAATTAGTGGTCCTTCGTCTCCGTAGTCACGCGAAACCAAGCTACAAAACTAATTAGATCATAACCTGAGCAACTACCTATAATTCTCCATCTTTATAATTGAAGTTGTGCAAAATTGATAGCAGGAGTTATTCAACTACCCCGTCATATGTTAAAAAAATTGACGTCCAACTCGAATAAATGCAAAATTCCATCATGCAAATCAAAGTAAATTCAAACATCGTCTTGGTTATCAACACCAAATCCCAGAAATGGACGTCATTTCTCCAAATTCGAAACATATAAGCTTACACAAGCCATTTGGTTTCTGACGTCACCAATTGAACATAAACTTCCAATCAATACAGATAATTTAATACAAAAAATTTCTCCTCCTAAACGGATTGTATATAGACAAATTAGTGGATCCTTCACCAGTGGCATGCCTATCAGTTTTCCCTTCACAAAATCATACACCAACGAAATCTTCCTTCGTGATAAATTTAAGTCGAAATATTAATCATACAAAAAAACAAACTGCAAATTATAATTTGGGTTCATTATAACAAAAACCTAACTAGAAACGATGATTAACTGGTAGTTTTAAACATTAAACGTAAAATCAAGAATTACTATTCTACAATACACAAAATGTGGACGGTTATCATCTGCCGTCTTATCAAGTTTTCCATGCCAATACCAACAAACTTAGGTTTTTGAAATGCATTAATTGTATGCACAAAGACAAGCAAAATAATTGTACAACTTTAAATTTATATTTTAAGTGCAAAAAGTTGTTGGCTTGCGAAAAATTCATGTAGCAGTCAGTATACGCACTTTCTCCGTAACATAATATACATTTTTTTTTAATTTCCCAGAAAAATTTATGATCTGTTTCAACAAGTTCAGAAAGTTTGGATCCTTCACCCAAGAGCTAGTTCATTTTATGAAGTCATAAATTTAGTTGTTTTCTTTTGATCCATATTATTGTGATTACCCTCAACATATTTATATGGGGTTTGTTATTTTGTTATAAAAAATAATCACCGAAAACATAGACGTACCAAAATTAATAAAACGTAAAATTTTTTAAATTTACACAAAAACCACAGCAATATATGGGTCTTCCTTGTCAGACGACGATCTAGATGCATACTCAAATATTTGACTGTATTTTTTGTGGCATTTTCGACTTTGTCTCGTTTGCTTTCATTTTGCATTCTTTTAACACTTTTCGACGTTGTTCAAATTTTTTATCTGCAGAAATTTCGAGGCACTCTTAGGATTAGAATTTAATCTTTGTACAGTATTGAATAACATGCTTATAAGTTTGATCGTCTTCACAGGTACATAGTTCTTGCAGGATTTTATCAGTTGTCGTAGCCTGGTGTTCCTTTGTGATTAAGTTTTTTTCTTATAATATTTATAAGCTTCTCTTATTTTATATTTTTTAATTGGGAAATCCATTTGGTGAGGCTTCAAGAAATGTACCAATTTTGTTTTCCACATTGTTGCTCAATTCAGAAGTAAATGGTTTGAAGACATTTTCTAGGTGTTCGGCAAATGTTTTCGCTTTTTCTATATCAGTTCAGACCCATTTTCCATTCTCGAGTTTAATGGGGGGAAAGTGAGATTGAGGCTGTTTTATTTTACTTGTCGCCAATATTCCGTGGCTTCGGTTGCAGTCAACATCTCCAGATATATTTGAATGGATGCATTTTTCATCTTTTATTAAGTTTTTTAGTTGTTTTATTGCTTTATTGTCCTGCCCGAATTTAATTTTTATGCCACTCAAAGAATTGTTTATCCAAATATAAATTATTCGAAATAATAAAACAAATTATGAAAAAACCAAAAAATTTACATTAAAAGTAGTAATATCGAATCCTGACAGTTTCGGATGTATTTACTAATAATTTTAAAATTTTTTTTCGTATTATTCATTTAGATGATTAGGGGAAATCAGATATCAATTTTGGTGATGATCGATGAAGTTAAAAAAAAAACTTTTTTTTGTGCGGATAATTTAAAATTTTTTTTTCGTATTATTCATTTAGATGATTAGGGGGAATCAGATATCAATTTTGGTGATGATCGATGAAGTTCCAAAAAAAACTTTTTTTGTGCGGATAATTTTAAAAATTTTTTTTCGTATTATTCATTTAGATGATTAGGGGGAATCAGATATATATTTTTTTAAATTTCTGAGTGTCTTTAGTCCAAAATTTTGTGGTGGAGGGGGAAAAATTTATTTTTATAAAATTGTTTTATGTTACCTATTGATATACCAAATATGAAGAATTTATTCTAGACTTTAGTAAAAACTCTTTAAGTGGGGGTAAATGTCAAAAAAAATTTCCACTTTTAAAAAGGGCGTGTCTAAAGACCACCAATATGTGAATTTTATTAGAAACAAAGAAGAATTTGATTTGGACTTTGGCGTAGGGGTATAGAACAATTGGCTTTCCCTGACGTTGTATTGTAATTGGGTCACATAATCTTAGGTGTGAAATTTATTTCGGGTAGTACTGTATGTGTATTATTTCCACTTTACTTTATTAGTGTCACTCGTATGTTTTTCACTTCACTTTCCGTCACTTTGACTCTTATCAGGGGGCCCGGGGGTACTCTGCATGTGTATTATTTCCACTTTACTTTATTAGTATCACTCGTATGTTTTTCACTTCACTTTCCGTCACTTTGACACTATCAGGGAGCCCGGGAGTACTCTACACCAAAGAGGTCTCACTGTGTTACGATAGTAGTTAATTCTGTCACTTTGACACTATCGGGGGGCCCAGGGGGTACTCGACACTATCAGGGTCACTCTAGGTTATGAAAAGGGGGCCCGTCTTGCTAAAACGCGCACTATTTATGTTTTACCCTGTATATACAAAATGATTTTAAGGTTATGTGATTAGGTCTGTCACTTTGACACTATCGGGGGGCGCCAAGGGGGTACTCTACACCAAAGAGCAGGTCTCACTGCGTTAGGAAAGGGGGCCACTTAGTTAGAACGCGCACTATTTATGTTTTACCCTGTATATGCAAAATGATTTTTAGGTTATGTAGTTAATGCCGTCACTATGACACTACCGGGGGGCCCATGGGGGCTATTCAACACTATCAGGGTCACTCTCTAGGTTATGAAAAGGGGGCCCGTCTTGCTAAAACGCGCACTATTTATGTTTTACCCTGTATATGCAAAATGATTTTTAGGTTATGTAGTTAATGCCGTCACTTTGACACTATCGGGGGGCCCATGGGGGCTATTCAACACTTTCAGGGTCACTCTCTAGGTTATGAAAAGGGGGCCCGTCTTGCTAAAACGCGCACTATTTATGTTTTACCCTGTATGTGCAAAATGATTTTAAGGTTATGTAATTAGTTCCGTCACTTTGACACTATCCGGGGGGCGCGGCGCCAAGGGGGTACACTACACCAAAGAGCAGGTCTCATTGGGTGTTAGGAAAGGGGGGGGGCACTTAGTTAGAACGCGCACTATTTATGTTTTACCCTGTATGTGCAAAATGATTTTTAGGTTATATAGTTAATTCCGTCACTTTGACACTATCGGGGGGCCCAGGGGGTACTCAACACTCTAAGGGTCACTCTAGGTTATTATGAAAGGAGTTGGGGGACTTGTTTTAGCAGGACTTGCTAAAACGCGCACTATTTATGTTGTACCCTGTACATCATATGCCAATGTAACTTGATTTTTGCTAATTTTAAAAATATTGTGCAACGCCACTGAGTATATGTCAATGTCATTTTTAAGGTTAACATTCTTATGTCAAAGTTGTGCCCCCTATTCTCGAGCCGCTACTGACTATATGTCAATGTCATTTAATTAAACTTTTAGTGTCAAAATCGCAACGTAACTATGACAACGACGTTGACCTGAAGCGTTTAACTGCTGATGACCGTCTTATGGTGGCAAATTACTAAAATCAAAGACGACGAAAAGTTTACTCTTGATCCTCGCCAGATCTCGTGAAAGTTTCAACGCCCACAGTTACGGGATTTAGGCGTCTATGCGGAACACACACACATACATACCCACACACATACATACAAGCATTTTTATATATAAGATTTAACTTAGCCTTGCCGTGGGGGTGATCTTATTCTTTGCCAAATCCTTTGGAGTTTTCTTTTTCTGCAATTTTAATTTTAACATTTGTTGAGCCAGTCTTGCTTGTTCTTGGCGTTGCACACTTCGGAGTGGTTTCCCATGCAGCTTCCTATATAGTCGTATTGAGTTCTTCTAATGCTATTTCAAGTTCTTTTTCGGTTTTTAGTGATATACTACAGCTGATTTTATCGTTTAGAGTATTTCTGAAATTATTTCAGTTAGTTTTCCTATTATAGAAAAATAGGGGTTTTTGTTTTTCTAAAATTTGTGATCTGAGGGTAACGGGAGAGTGGTCAGGAGACAAATCCAAACAAGACTCAGGTTTAATGTTATCTGCAATTATTCGTTTCGTTACGCAGAAGTCAATTAAGTCGGGAATTTTTCTTCGATCCGTTGGCCAATAGGTGGGTTCTCCAGTTGACACAGTTTGAAGATTTCATTTTGGCAGAGCTAGATGTAGTTGTCAGGCTTTTGGATTAGGATTGCAGGATCTAGAACCCCACCAGGGATGCTTAGCGTTATAATCACCTCCGGCGATGAATCGGTTTCCAAGCGTTTCGAAGAATTGTGTAAATTGTTCTTGTTTAATTGCATATTTTGGTGGACATTAGAATGCGGAGAATGTGACTGGTCCAATCCAATCTTAAACCCTAACACGTTTTGCTTGCATATGTTCTTGTTTAAATGAGTCGTGTTCTTCATATTTAATGGATGATCTAATTATGATCTCAGTGCCCCCATAAGCGGTACCATCTGGACGCTGTGTACTATACATAGTGCACTTTGGTATCTTTAGATAGCTCTTGTCTATAAAATGTGTTTCTGATACCAGCATTACATCTATGTTGTGATTGTTTACAAAAGTTTTGAAAAACAAGTTTGAAAGGCGTAGTGAATTAAAATCTTCAACGATGAAACACGTTAACATAAATGTAACACGACAGGTACGGTTGCAGACACAATCCAGTGCAAATTTGTAAAATACGACACTTAATCAGGTAACAATACCTCTCAAAACCCAACCAACAACAATAACATTGCAATTACCCCATTCACACAACACTAGCCACCAAACCAACCCAAAAACCAACGCCAACTCATTAGAGGGGCGAGCTCTTCCATCTCCAAGAAAAAACTGAGCTGTCGCACGAAATGCACGTCAGCCCCCTTAACAAAATTAGCGCTGCGAACGCGATATCCTTCAAAGACATAGGTGGCGCAAACGGTTAATCAGGTACCATGAACGTACCAAAACCACATACAAAAAAGAAAATAAGAATTGTAAGATAGCAATTTTGAAATTATTTTAATTTCAAATTTACCGCTTGTTTTGGTGTAGAATATTTTACTTTGCCCTGTATATGTGAATGTTAAATAGTACATTTTTTAGCGACACCTAGATTTCTATAAAAAATTAGCCGAGATAAAAGTTTGTAGGTTGGGGACGCGGGACTTCACTTGGTGGTTTACATTCAACGTAGCGGGCACGTTATTTTGAATTATTATAAATTCTTGGTGTTTAGTGTTAATATGCAGGTATAAACAATTATAATAATTTATTTAATCTGTTAATTACTGATCTTGGGCAAAGTTGAGTTGATTTGAGTTTTGCTATAGTTTTTTGTTTCCAAATTTATAGCATCATAAACATGATGTTAAAAGTAAATTTAAAGGTTAATTTTATTATATTACATTAAAATCGTTTTTATTAAATACAGTTCACATTTATTAATATTAGGTAGATATATTGCAATGTCGGTGAACCACGTCAATAGAAATACGTTTATTTAAGATTCAAAGAATTTGTTAATAATAAAAAGCATGGGACTTATCTAATCAAACAGATAAACTTTCGTCCGACACCAAGAATTTGAGTTCAGTATCATTTAATTTGAAAAGCGAGGCATGAAACAAGTTAACAAAAATAATTTATAATGTAACACTTAATTAATTCCGTTTATGTAAAATGTTTATTTATAATACAAAATCAAAATTGTTTAGTCATAAGAAAGGTAATTCAAAAGTCAAAATATTGTTAATTGCTTAATTAATATGAAAATTTGTGTTAGCGTTAAATTTATATGAGTAGTAAAACATTACGTAAGTTCGGAGTGTTTCGATTTAGTGCACCGAAAATGGATGATGCATGTCCATAAATTTCATAAAATCAATCACGAAGCAATGGTGAAGATCAATCCAGTCTATGAAAAAAAAAATAAAATTATTTTTATTAAAATTTTAACAAGTCACGTTGAGCTGAATACAGACCTGCAATCTTGGAAGGTCAAAATGGTATTGATTTTTGCATCGACCAATAACAAACAATAATGAAAAAATCAAGATCGCTATGAATTTCGAGGCGATGGATAAAAGAAACAATTGAAGAGGTCGGCGTTGAATTCACAGGTAATGGCGTGTTAATTTTTAAGCGTCCAGACTAAAATTCGATAATTGTGTGAAAATATTAAGTCATCTTTATCAAAAAGTGTGAAAAATAATTAAATCAACGTACTTACCCAACGTAGTAGTGAAATTAGTTGAAAATATCAACAGATTGTGATTATTTTTGGAAAAATTGGATATCGACGCCACATGCACAAGAAACTTAATCTACAAAATTTTACATGTAAATGAAGCCATCGTTTGAGTTCATCTGCACAAGTACACGGTACTTAGTACTAGAAACAAGAAACTCCCTATATTTTTCATAAAGGTAAATCTCCATTACTTTATTTTCGAAATAAAACTAAGTGAAAATTTTAGACAAATATAAACGCGTGCTTTATTCGTAAACGTTTGATAGTTTTAGAAATAAGATTAATTTTAAGAACATTTTTATTGACAAATCATATATTTACATTATTGTGTTTAATAAAATTATAATTGTCTTTGCAACGGAAGATATTTTTTTGACCTGTTCCGAGAGCCCAAAATTTGATTTTAGCATTACAGTTATTGGTCCCGGAACGAACCCAGACTGAGTGAGGTAAGTCCATGCACACCGAGACAGTTAAGCCGAGGTATTATAATTACATTATTTGTCAATTGTGTAAAAGTTTAATATTTCTATCGACGGGGTACATTTACGTGCACCCGCACATTGCAAAATTTAATTACAACGAGAAACCCTATTAGCTACGACTACACAGAGCATATTTTGTCAGCCCAACGTGTGGCACTCTTAAAAGATTCAGTTCAGAGCAATATAAATGATTTCATTTATAGAAAATATTAATTATTGCAAGGTAAATTATGTCATGTGTTGGAATGCGAGTGGGTAATGAAATACGATACGTTTCCTTTGTTTCAATATACAGCTCTTCGTTGAACACTACAAAGTAGCAACGATAAGCTAATAATAAACATTCATAAAAAAAGCAACGTATGAAATTTCAAAGTAAATGCAATATTTATTCATATACAGGATGTTCATAAATTCAAATCAGCTTGAATTTATAAATGAAAGGTTTTATTGGTTAAAATAGATACACAACCAGTAAATTAATTTATTATCATATACAGGGTGTTTCGTCGATGTGGTTACTTTTTGTTTACGATGATGAAGATTAGTTCGATGATTTCAGTCATTGATTAAATCACTCACAACGGTTTAAGATATGGTACGATCAGTCAACAAAGCTTTGTCTTGGTAAATGATTGACTTATGTAATACAAGGTTTTGGTTTCGGTTTCTTAAGTACAATTTAGCTTTCCGAAGAATCTTGTATGAATGAGCCCAAAATACCGTGGTAGGCTGGAACATAAATCACTCAGTACTACAATGCCACGTAAGGCAAACAAAAAGGCAAGTTTTACATTAAACCGTTCCCAAAGACTTGTATTCATTTAAGTTGTGGTAATAGTGACGCGCATGAATGGATTATCGAGATTCCTTAAAGGAAGGCAAGCTACTCGTAGATCTGGGTTTTTAATATTGGTAAATTATGTATCTTAATTATTCAAATACAGGGTGGTTGAACTTGGTTGAATTAGGTTGTGATTTTTAATTTGTATTTGAACAGCTGTAACTCTCAGGTTTCTAGAAGAACGTTGGGCCCGGCAAGATATATAATATTTTAGCCACAATAAAAACCAACGAAGGTTTCCTTGATCTTCCCTGAATTTGATTTAACCAGCAAGCCAAATATAAATAATTGTTTCAACTGAGTTTAAATAAGTTACAGTTAATTAGGTAGTAAATTGTAATTCAAGGGTGGTTATTTAACTGTAGATTAAAAGGTATTTTTCCATTTACCGCTAGTGTTAAAACAAAACACATAATAGCTTTAGAAAATCTTCATAAAATGTACCAAGTACATGAAGAACAGATTATAACAATCCAAAGGATTGAATCCAAACAAGTAATTTAAAAGTTATCAAATAACATATTAAAGCGATTTAAAACAAATCGACTTTCAGGGTAATTAAATATACAGATTTATTAGGTCACGATTTAGGTAAATCATTGCTTCAGGTTAAATTCCTCAAACAAGAATATTAAAGATAATAAAAGAATTTGACATTGCCCAAATATGGTAGTTTTATTTGTGTTGGAAGTTAATGGTTCGTCTCTCTTTCGGAGCGATCATTTGTTTTTGTTACAGTTGTTTTTGACACTATGTTTTGTACACCGGAAGAAAGAGTTTGGTTACTAGATGACGATCGTAGGTATTTCACAACGTGGTGGTCCAAGTTATTTTCCGTGTCGTCGAAGAAGTGTAATTTTAGGTTTGAACTTTGTTAGTTCTCAAGAGATGGCGGATTTCTGGAGAGGACGTTGGCGCGAAGTTCAAATTCAAAAGTTGCATCTTACAGAATATAAAATACGAAATATACCTAGCAAATACAACTAACGTTACAAATGAACACAGCCTTTGGATATCGTATCCTTAAATATTAATTATCTCGAAATTAAAACTGTACAAAGATTTTAATATAGTACATCAGAAGAATTATCCTCTGTAACATAAAAATTAAAAGTAAGCGAGTTGAATGTTTTTCGTATTTTCATTCCTTTATTTACCTGTTTGAAGGGCAACAATTTAAATTTCTTGTTTCAATTAAAAGGTTTTTGCTTTATACTTCTAGAGATAGTATTCATGGTTCTTATATTACATCTTAACTTAAAATTAATTTGTGAACATTAACGTCGTAGGATACTGTAATTCAACCCTTGTTTTTTAAGTTTATTTCACATCAAACGTTTGAAAAAATGATTAAATTTATTTTATGTTGTTGTTTTTTAAAAGACATCTGAAACTATCGCTTTTTACGTGTTTGATTTTTGTTGAAGATCATTTTGGATAAATCTTGAGATACTATATTAATTTGTAAACCACTTTTACAGAATGGAAGGAAAAGCGGTAGGATTTTTGATATTGTAAATTGATTAATAATTAATTTTGTATGTTTATGAGTGAAATAAAGCGTAAAAATCAATTTATGTTAAAGTGTTTGACAAAGCAAACGGCCTTTTGAGAAACTAATTGTTCGTAGCACTGATGAAACTAATTCACCTTTGGATTATTAGAGTAAAATGGTAGGAAATTTAGTTCATTGTTCATCAGGCAAACACGGTTGATCATTTTATTTTCATCAAAAGGAATTTTATCAAATAAACGCATCAAATGTTTTAAATTGTTAAGGAAGCTTATCAAACATTCATTTAGCAAAAATTTAATTAACGCGCAAAATGAAAATTGAATAAAGTGAAAATTTTAACTTACCTGAAAACTGTGATTTACGTTTTTAATCGAGCATTCGGCTAGGCACAGGTCGGTGAGTTCGATCTCGTCGAATATCACAGCCTGAAATAAAAAGAAAAGTTAATTGTTTACGAATAAGTAGGTTTTACAAAGTCGAGCAACTTAATTGGTCTGGAAGAACCACTTGGTACTTCTCTAATTTTTTCATTAGATCTAATTTTTTTAAACTGAGAATATTAAATGAAAATTTATTGAGATGAAGGTTCTTATAAGGTACGCACTTCTTTTTATAAGAGTAATTTCTTTTATTTGAAGTTGAATTAACAGGAGACGCTTTATATAAGAACCTATTATCTTTGTAAATCTTGACCCATTAATTTTCAAATGGAAATTTATTACGTCCAGGAAGTCTTTTTAATAAAATTGTGCGGATTTACTTCTCTTCTATTATTTTTAATTGCAAGTATTAACTAATCGAGTTAATGAAATCCAATGACAATAAAGCTTTATTGTAGCTTTTACGACAAAAAAGCTTAATATATAAGTATTGTGGAACATTTATAATTTTCATCGAAGAAGTAGGAAATATTGATATACTTAATCGAATGTAGTAAGTATGGTAACTTATTTGGTCTATAAGAGAATGAAATGGTGGAAAAGTTTCTTTGAGTTACAACTTGAAAAGCTTTAGAAAACATATTTTGAAATTAAAAAAATTCGGTTAGTATAATAGTATATTATGTAATATGTATACTCCAGGTACTTTTACGCATTTCAATGCGAAACAACGTAGGCTAGAATTGAATAAAACCGATTAAAACTTTTGAATTTTCAATAAAAAATATATTCTTATAAGTTTACTTTGTTGAAACCAACGATGAAGATATAAATTTTAAAGTATTAATTAAAAAGTATCTAAGTTTATTTTGAGATGTTACCAGAGTAAAAATAAATAAATGTAATTAGTAGAGCGAAAAAGTGTTTGCGTTTCAGGTCGAAAATTTAAAATATAAATTTAAAAAATACCCTTAGGAAGTATTTTAAGATGAGGAAAATTTTATTAAAAGTAAATAAAACTTAATTTCTGTTTTACATTTTGCGTACAACTTTCAGGTTAATTGCTTACATTATATTTCCGAAATTAACAACTAATGCAACAGGCCGAATTTTAAATTTGCTTATTATCTCGTTCACTTTTGAAACAATATAAAAATGTTTTTGCTAGTTATTAATTTAACAATTTATTTAGTTGGATAGCTTTGTAGGCTATTTTTTTTATATTTTAAATTTCAGTAAATTAAGGCTAAATATTATGTTTTAATAATTAATTTGTGAACTGATGAATATTGAATTCAAAATTTAATTTGATTTTGGGGGTGAGAGGTAAAAACAATTAAATTCCACGAATTTATTACCTTAGCGGTTAGGGGTTCCTTAACTAACCTGCTCATATGTGGACACTCGTGGTTTGCTATAATGAGGGGGGGGGGACAATAACTATACAAGTGAAATTTTTAGTAAAGTGTTTTAAATCTGTGCCACCGTTTATGCTCCAAGCGACGCCGGATTGTCTAGTATTCAGAGGCGTAACTACTATCCGAATTGCGAGCGGCGTATTCGCATTAAAAAATACTATTCTGAGTTATTCTCAGCGCCCACCCCGTACCAGCCGCCACTGTCCTTATGTATATGAGAACAATTATTATTTTAAGAAAATTATCTTGACATTTTGTGTCGTTTGACCAGACATGCTTATAGCTCATATTCGTCGGCGAGACCCCGGTTGTACTCCATGAATTTATTTTTATTTAGGTTTTAATATTCTTTTGATGTTCAATTTTCGATATTTCTCGAGCTGAATATTCTGAGGAGCTACAGGAAATTATTGAAATAATCTCGAGAGACAACGTCATAATCACACCGGGAGATTTTAAAGGGGTCAAGCAACGTTTCCACGAATTGGTGCTCAATGGGAATGAAGAGCAATGTTTGGCTTCTGCTGCAGCAATACAGCAAACATCTTTTAAAACCACATACCACGGCATAAGAATATCTTCATCAATACGAGAAACCAGCAATCTACGATGGATTGTAAGAACTTGATATAAGAACACTGAATGCTGCCAATATTGGCCAATATGTTTTCACAAACCACAGTATGCTATTAGGAAAAATCAGATTAGAAATGCTACCAAAGAAAATCGCACAACTACCATAAAATAAGAAATAATAAATTTTGAATCAATATGGGAAAAATCAATCATCCAGCTATACCAAAAGAGACTGGCGCAAAATATCAAAGCGAATCCTGTACGAAATGACGATGAGGTACATATAATTTTATTGTAACAATTTAAAAAAATCGTAGAAGAAGCAGCAAAGGAAGCTACGGGAACAAGGATTGTGAGTACAATAAGGAAGATGCAGAAGAAAACGCCGTAGTTTCACAAAGGAGTCAAAGAAAAATATGGGGATGAAAGGAAAGCATACGAAGAAGAGTGGAACGATTACAAAAGAATAAGAAATGAAACAAATACACTCAGTGCATGGTGAGAAAACTTAAGAAGGAGTATTGGGAGAGTTCTACAAAGAGAATGAAGAGCGGTTTCTATAGGCTACAAAAGCAAATTTGAAAAAAATGAAATCACTGAGCCCAATCAGATCAAGATGGAGATATCGACCGAGTACTTTATAAATCTGTACTTTACGTAGCTGACGTCGAACAAAATTGAAAAGTCGAAAATCCGAGTGAGCGGAAAATATTCTCAACTAATTGCTCAAATATGGTGGCCAAGAACTCACCCAGCAATTGCAGAAGTCTATTGTAATGTTCAAAAATGGAGACAAAAGAGTGCCACAAAACTACAGAGGTAGTATATCTCCCCAGATTTATCGATTTGGAAAAGGCCTTTGACGGTGTACATCTCACTAATTTAACATTATACAATAAGAACATCCCCCATGGACCTAATAAAAACTATTAAAAATTTATTTACACAAAATACTACAACAGAAGAGCAAATGAAAAAGTCTCGAACAAAATTGCTGGTGAAATTATTTTTAATTATTTAAATTGAAATCGTCAATTCGTTCAGACAAAGGTAATTAATTTTCAGCAAAACTAAAAATGTGACAAAATTAGTATTTCAAAAAATGCGGAGCAGGTTTTCTTAAAAATGCGTAGACATAGAGTTAATTAATTAGTTTTTGTATTAAATTTTAAAATAATTACGAGAAAAAAAACAGTTCCTTACCGGACGATAAATTCAATTTATCCTTTGTCCTTTGTCCTTCCTGCGCATAGACGACATTCAAAAGGTTCCACTTTTTCTTTTATCGTATCGTTTTCCTAGGTAATCCAATCGCAATTAAAATTATCAGCATTTACTTCTATTGTCCCAGCTTATACAACTTCAACCTCCAAACTCGACATTTTATGTTGCAATCAATTTCGATAATGATTTTCCAAAAATATCCAAAAATTTTATTAACCCCATCCAAAAACTTTTATATGTCCATATTACTTTTCATTCTCATATTATTATCTTTCCGCTATCTTCATACCGCGCTAGTCAAAAATTTCAATAACTTTTCACTTCCGGCAATAAGTAACTGAATCTTTACAATTTATTTTCTTAATTTGAAGTTCTTTAATTTGAACTTGCTCTCATGTAAAAACTCCTTTTCTCCAAAATTCATGAAACCCATCAAAAATTTCAAAAGGCGCGACCTCGTTCTTTTATTCAAATGCATCGATTTTTATTAATTTTTGTATCACTTCATACATTAAAAAATTTTCAAGTAAATAAATTTACCCCACAGAGGTGAAAAACCAAATAGTAAAAGTTTAAGTCAGTTTTTCAAATTCTTCTGCATTAATCAATAAAATCACCGGATAATGGTACAAACTACATATTTGCTTCTAATCTTTCCTCAGTTTCAGATTTATGAATTGAAGGGCCTAGTGGAAAAAGTAGTTAAGTCACTTTTTTTCAATTTGTAGTTGAGCACATTTTCACATTGCGGCATTTATTCTCTACAAATTAGTATAAAAATCACATCTTAAAAGTGTTGGTAAGTCGGTCATATCGCGTACCAGCCGGCCCTGCTATCATCGCGTTCGGAGTACAAAAGTAGGCAAGTCAGACTTAACTACTTTTTACCCGAATGAAAAGCCAACTTCCAGTGAAAAAAAGCAGTAAGTCATGACTAAACAAGATTAGCCACCTGTCAGAAATCGTGGATATCGTAAAGACTTCTCAGTCGTTTTCGAAAATAGATGGAAAATGCGATGTGCCAAACCCCTTCCAAGTTGTCTATGTAAAATCCTTCCTTCTCAGTCCTTTTACCCTAATGAGGGTTTGGTGACCCATCTCGTTCTATCTCTTTCTATGCATATGAGTGCGTTCAAATTGTTTTCACATACATAGAGGACCTACTTGTTTAATGTGGGCTCCGAACCACGGGAAGTGTACTACACTTCATTTCGAGATGGATTTTCTTGGCAGATTACCTCGGTGGTTTGCCATTGCCTGCCGAGGAGAGACGGTCAGAATAAGGTTCTTACCCTGCACGGATTCGATCCGAGCGTTTCGCATTAGCAGTAGACGCACTTAACTGCCAAGCTATGACCGCCTCTTCTATGTATGTAAAATATCTATCTATGTAAAATACCCATTAACAAATAATCTTCAAGACGACGGAACGCCAGTGGTCGAGGTAAAATATTATAAAGCTAGCCTGGAAAAAGTAATCAAGCCAAACATTCCGGGAATCAGCACTGCTCGTGGGTGTAGTTTTGTTCGTGGTAGCAATCCGATATGGCGTCAAACGATGTCGACGATTGGTGGAACGTCTACATTCAGCTTGTTGAAACGAGGTAAACAACATTCTCATGTTGTTGCAGCGATGACAACTGCAAAGAAATTGGAAGATTTTGTACCAATAAAACCAGCAAAATTGATAGATGTCAAGGAACTACTTAAATATGTAACCCTGAACGAAGGCACAACGTTCTTCTCAACTCTGAATAGTACAATAAATGCCGTGGATGAAGATGAAGAAGAGTACGAATAGTATTAATTTATTGTTTTTATATTTGATTTTAGTATTATTATTTTTATTAAAATAAATTAACGCAATTCCAAAACCTTAAAACCAATTTTTAAAAAAATTCCATTATATGACTTAATGACTTCTTCCACTAAGTCCTTCAAGTAGTGGAAAAAGTAGGTAAGTCATTTATAATTTTTTCCGCTTATCTACATTATTTTTTACCAAATGTATTTTTTTTTACTCTTGAATTACATTCTTTAAGCTCATATCTATCCATGCCCTGCATTGAATTTAAAAAATTTCGAATAAAAAGTATTATAAACGCAATTCCAAAAGTTTAAATCCAATTTCTAGAGACACTCTAAAACATGACTTAGTGACTTTTTCCACTAGGCCCTTTAATTATGGATTATTGGTATGATAATAGAAACAATGAAATGGATGGATTATGTATTAAGAGCAATCGGAGCATTTTAATTAAATAATTGGTGCGAAACACAGGAATATAATATATCCTCTTTACTTCCGGGAAAGAAACAGCCACCCCCAAAAAATCAGAAACTGTGTAACCTCAATTAACCGAACCGACAAAATTTTTTTATTTAATATAATAGTATGTGTTTTTTTTAAGGTGCATCAACATCTAGGTTATTAGCACCTGTTGTTTTTGTTGGTAAGGGTTTATTCGTAAGGGTTATTTTGGTAGGGTTTTGTTTGTTTCGTATGGTTTTTGATCCACAGTGTGTGCATGATGCATACCGGGGAATCGAGTAGGCAATTCCGCGAGGTCCGTTATTCGAACCCGAAATTACCGCTCCGAATTCAACCAGTATGCACTCGAGCCACCGCTGTGAACCAACCGACAAAAGTAAAACTCCCAGTAAGCCGAATTTAATAAAATTAAAAAATTTTTCTTGTTTTGACTCTTTTTGGCATGTTTAGGTTTTTTCTGAAGCAGATAAACGATATTAGGTGCATTATTAATTAAGTATTATGACTTGAAAATTACGACAAATTGCTGAATGCATACTTAACTGTCCTGATTTTAAAACTCAAAATTTGTTTTCATGTAGTGGCTTACTCTGCTAATAGAACAACAACATTATTACATAGTGTAGGATTTTATGCGATTATTGTAAGCCATAAGATTTAATTTTGCAATTCAGTTCCAAATGTTATAAAGAGCAAGATTGCTTTCAGAAAATGAAGACCAAAGATCAGGTGTTTTTTTTTAGTAATTTTGAATTTCTTCCAAATTGGCTCCAGTAACTGTTGATGCCTGTGTTCGGGACATTCACTGCATACTCGCAATGTAAATTAGAATATTTAGAAGCAACAATTTATAAAGAGTTTATGCTTTGTGTATAAATACAGTTTTGAATAATTATTAGTAAAATCGAATATAAAAAACCGTTTTGTAGTACATAACGAAATACGCAATTTATGCCCCCCCCCCCTAGTTTCTATTCCGCACGAACTTTTACCACTTTCTTTTACCACTTTCGAAATAATTCCAAAACCCATACATCATATTATGCATCGTTTGGTAGGTGTTTTTGAATTTTAATGAAGTCCCGCTTGGTTGAGCGGATATTTCAAAGCTATGTAATTTATTTCTGCCAAAATAGGTTTTAAGAGTCTATAAAATTGATCCTAAACTTTGAATGCTATTTGCGAGAGTTGGGTGGAGATTAGTCGAACGGTTAATTTAACACTTTTAATGATAAATATTTTCACTTCAATTCTATTTTTCACGTAACTAACGGTTCGGAACAAAAATGAGAAAAACCAGCGCTAGGTCCCAATTGCGGCTAGGTGTCCGACAAAAAGGGGATGTTTTATCCACCGTACAGGTGAAAACTTTTCAGATCTTTGTTACTGACTCCGTTGAGAGTCTGTTAATAAACATTATTACTCATGTTTCGCGTTTCTTGTTTAATTTAAGTGAACCATCGTGAGATTATTGGTTTTATCATTTTTCCTATTCAGTCCTTCCTAATCTTCACCTCTTAGTTTTTTCTTGTATATCCATTCTATTTGAAATACGGTGCTTTTTAATGTTTTTATTTAACACAAAAGTCGTTTCTATTCATTTTTACAGTAAAGGAAATTCTATTTTATCCTGTTTAATAAGAAATCCATTTTTGCCTTTTTATCCTAAATGTTCAAGTTTTTCTTTCATTCACTTAATTATGTTAGTAACGTCAAGTGGCTCTTGCAAAGTTACTGAAAAATATTACTATAATTCCATATTCGATCATTAAATTTCATTTTTATTGGTTCTAAATTCAATCTATTTTCTCAAAAATTACATTGTACCTAGTTTCCACTAAAACTTTTATTTATAATGTAAAAACCATTTAAATATCAATTTTCAGGTAATTATAGGCGGTAATTTACATAGTACGCATTGAAAAATTATAAACCTTGAACAAAAACTTAACGAAAAAGCAAAATAATTAAACATGAAATATAATATTCGTATTATTAAAAAAGGATTTCTAATTTATTTAATTATTTGACAATTCTCTCTTTTTCCAGCACTGTTGTAAAAGGTAAATAAATGTCTGTTGAATAAAATTTGTATTTCTCCATTTGGAATGAATTTAATATAAGAAATATGTTCCTTGTTAATATCTTTATAATTTATTTTAATTGTCCTCAGCAAAAATTCAGCCAAATTAAACCGCAGCGATAATTTGTTGAGTTATAGATCGTATTTTCAAATTCATTAGCTCGGCCCTCTGGTGAACAGCGATACTTTGCGGTCAAAATAGCTTTGTATTTTAATAATCACGTAATCGCCCAGGGTCGTCAGCTTGTGATGATTTACAATAAACATCTACAACAAAATTTTTACTTTTGAAAGTTCACGTCTCGTCTCTACGGTATTGAGATGAAACCCAACAAACTCGTAATACCTGTATATTACCTATATGATAATATATCATATCTATCATATTTTTTTTAAATTGATTGAAAGCTCAAATTTCGATACTGCACGCATTATATCATGAGTTATGCGATAGTGAAAATAGTGAAGACTTGTGTTTTATATTAGCAATCGATATAATATTACGAAGGGGAAAAACTTCCGCAAACTTTCTTTGAGTAAAAGTAGCTATAAGGTTTTCTTAATTTACGAAGTCTGCATCTGTCAGGTTTATGAAAAATACTGAATTTGATATACAGAAAGGAATTCAAGCTAAATTGTTTAAAAAATAATGAGTAATAAAATTTTAAAACTGGATCTTAAAAATTATTTAATGAAGGGTGTGTGAGCTTAAAATAGAACGTTTTCAATTTTTTCCCATAATTTAGAATACAATTTTTAACGGTTAAATTCAAGTTTTTAATTATACATAAGGGTAAATATTATTAATCAATAATGATTATTGTAGTTAATTTTTTATAATTTCCTCGAGAAAGAGGCAGCAAATATTTAATAACCGGAGTGAGTTTTTTTATAATTTTGTTTTAGAAATCCTGTCGGAGATTAAATTGAAAAATTATTTAAAAAATTTATTAGAATCTACAAGGAATAAAAGAAATTGGTTTGTTGCGTTATAGAAAATCTTGGTTATCGTTGTGTGTATTATCAATATTTCATAAAAGAAAAATTCGTTTTCCAAGAAATACATTCATATGTATTTGCTGATTTCAGGAAAGTAAAGTAAACGTTGTTCAGCAACTTTTGTACACCGCGATATGTTTATTTTTATTTTCAATTCGATAAAAATGATAATCTTTGAAAAACACTTTTTCCAAGTCCCACCGATCACGTAATTAACTTGAAATTCGTTGCTATTTTATTTTTGTATATCTGATCAATTCCACATTTTTCTACTTCTTGCAGGTATTAAGAAACGTACCCGTAGCTATGACAACAATTCTTCCCCTACAAGCATCAGTGCTCTTAAATTTGCTAACTGCCTTCAGCAAACAGTATTTTTCTCTAGAGAACCGGCTATTACTAGATTTCTTGCTTTCTGAGCAGTTGGTCTGGTTTCGAATCTCGCTCGTGGCAAAAATTATAATGATGCTCTTATATTTTTGTGATCAACGCCGCAAAAATGAAAAAAAGGAAGAGAAATATAATATATAGATGTAATAGAAAAGTTTTCTAAAACTAAATAATTTATGACTTCATAACTCAAAAAGTATTGCAACTATCGACATAATATTTTACAGAAACACCCTCAGAGTGCCGTTATAGCTATTATAGCACACAAGTAGAATGTGGTGCTACATTTGATGTTATCCGAAAAAGCCCAAATTTAACAGGAAGTGCAGTACTGGTGAGTTTAGGTAATTTCATAATATTTAAGTTCCAATTAAACAAGTTTTTACTTTATCAAATTATGTTAGAAGGAAATTTACCACATAATAGTAGAAGATTATGTCTACATAAGTATTCAAATCTGTAGAGGTTGTATAAAGTAGAATCCTTGAAAATTATACTCCTTGGGTAGCACTAAAAACATTCAAGTACATATTCTAAATTTAGTATCGAATTGGTTTGGTTTTGCATTAAATACCTTTTGAGTTCAAGTTTTCATAAAATTAATATCCTATGTAAATACATAAAATTAACTCGGCCTTAGGATTGAGTCAGTAAATATAAGCAATTGACAGAGGTCGTTAAGTTTGTGAATTCAAAATTTAATTTAGCACTTGTGGTATTTGGGATATAGATAGATTCCATTGTAAATTGAAAATAGCAAGGCAAAGGACTACCAAGGATTCGTATGTAAATTTGTGTGGTTGAATATTGATGCAAACTTGAAAATTGCCTTATCGCATTTAAAACCATTTCCACTTGAATTTTACTCAATACAATTTAGTCATCACAATAGTTTTGGGTCATTTTATGCGATTATAGATTTCACTATATTATTTTACTACGCTATTTCATGTTGAAATTCAAGAAATTATAAAAATCACCAAGCTATGATATTTTGTAACCTAAAAAGGCTGTGTTCTAAAACGGAAAATCGTTTGTTTCTATTGCAAGAGATAAATTTTACGGCTCATACATCACTCAAATGTCAAATATGACATTTTTTATGTCACAATTTAAAAATGAAATGTCAATCAAGTAATTCGCAGAAATAAAAAAATGAAATAATTTCCCTATGTAATGTGGCAAACTCTAGATTTAGATTTCATTTTCAGTAAATTATATTGCATGATAAGGGCAAACTGCCTGAAATATGTGCCAGCAGTTGATTCTCAAGCCATCAAGGCATAGAATGCAAACGTCAGTAGTGATCACGAGGTGCGAGAGGAGGCCATTTTTGGCATATTAAAGTACGAGATAACGTCCTGACTAAAAGAATTCACGATTCCCGCGCTCTCGACACTGGATACAAAGGCTAACCACCCTTAACAACTCCAACGGCCATTGAGGCATGGTCAATAGAGGCAAATGTCGATCATTTATACTAAAATTAATTAATACAACATTTATTCATTTTTAAATAATTCAAAATTTTGACTAAAACGATTTGGGAATAATTTTTATTCATTAAGCAATTTTAATATAACGAGTTCATTAATTTCCATTAAACTAGATTCTGGATTTTCATTTTATTACGTTCGTTCATTATAGTAATAGGTTAAAAAATTGATTTATCAACCGTGCAAGATACTCTGCAAAATTAATAAGGCCATTAATAATGTTTTCGGGTGGACGACGTTAAAGGGAGAAGAAACTATTGAAAAAATTTATTTTTGGTAGGTATAAAAATTAGTTAAAAGTCGGTTAAAAAGTTGTGGAAGATGGGTAGCGCAAAAATGTATCTGAATTTATCATGCGAGAATATGAAATTTACTGAATCGTTAGTAATACAATTTGTGTGATCTTTCATATTACGTAACATAATTTTGCATAAACATAATTTTGAGTCAATAAACTTTAGACCGGAAGTGATTCATTTATTGCAAACTTTGTTCCAGCATACTTTAAATAAATTTAAAAGGAATTGAAAAATCGGAAAATATTTTACTTGTGATTGTAAAATGCTAAAATCAATTTATTAAAACAAAGTCCTCATCTGCAAACAAAATCCTTTGGTATTTTAAAGTTGAAAAGAGGTCGATAATCCAAACATTTGAATCAAGTAAACGAAAAGCCAATAATTAGGACATTTCAATATTTACAGTTCTTTGTATGCTTACAGAGCGTTTGTCAAAAAATTTGATGATGACCGATGAACGTATACGAGTTTGAAGAATGGGTGACCGTGCCATGAGTGCCGATTAATCATGCTCCAATAAAGCTTTCATTATATTTGTTTTTGACCCGTAATGTAAATGTTTCCGTTAAACGGAAGAAAATTGAACGAGAAGTTTGACATTGTGTACAAACGTGTTCCGTTTGGCCGCTTAAACATTTACACTATTGACCTGGGTTGGATTGGGCAGTTGGTGAGCCAATTAAGCTTAAGCAATATCGAGAGCTAATTTTGTTGTTCTACAACGGTACTGAAACACTCGAACTCGGCTTTTTGTCAATCCCTTCTGCACTTAAGGACCGATTTCCAATTTTTTGGACTCATTTTGATCTCTTATTCAATTATCAATTATTTCAAAATAAGAAAATTGGCTCAAAAGTTTCGTCACTACCTACCGATTTCTTTACGCACATATAATGTGAAATTCGAGGGGATCAGAATGAAACCAACAAAGTTGAAATCGATCTGGAAATACAGGAGGGTTCAAGAGTAAACGTGAGGAAACTATAAATGGAACTTGAATAATACCAATACCGACATTGTACGCACCCTAAAGAAACGCGCTCTAAAGTAAACATAAAAATATGTATCGTAATCGTCGACTAACTCACTTTCGGTTTTAAGTATGCTTATCTAAATGACAAAATGTGA